>CM070760.1:14172616-14772616 GCA_036346245.1 Bonia amplexicaulis
GCACGAGTGGCTCCGAGCACAGTCGTAGTCGCCGCCAACCCGGCGGTTCGCGCCGCGCCAGATCGGGTGCAACCACCTCGACGGTGGAGAATGCCCCTGATGGCCCAAGACGCTGCAGCAAGAAGTCGGTGGACCTCCGTGGGCCGTGCGGGAGATGTAGGAGGCTTGAAGTTAACAAATCCCGCCGGCAGCGGCGGCGGAGCATACGCCGATCAGCGGACGGTAGCGACGCCCTGCGTCGATGGCGCCCGCCGACGCATCGATCCGAGTCCCCATCCGCCGGCTGCGGCGATCGGCGTGGCTGGAGGACTTCAAGTTCCCCACCATCGAACCGTACAAGGGCGACACGGATCTCAGGGAGTTCATGCGTGTGTACGAGACAGCCATCGAAGCTGTCGTCAGGGATGACTCCTCCAAGGCGAAGGGGCTGCCCCTGGCATTGCAAGGAGTGGCGCTCTCGTGGTTTTTTACCATGGAGTCGAACTCCATCTACGTGTAGGAGCAGATCCACGACCGCCTCTACAACAACTTTCAAGAAAACTACATAAAGCGCATTGACGCGGATCAACTCTTCATCATCAAGTAGAAGCACTCGGAAAGGCTCCGAGAGTACTTCAAGCGTGTTGCCAAATGTTCGCTGCCAAGTCAAAGACGTCAACGAGACCACCATCATCAACGCAGCGATCCAAGGCCTTCGCCCGGAGCCACTGGCTGAGTACAACGCGCGCAAGCCGATAAAGACGGTGGCTAAGCTCTTCGACAAAATGGAGAAGTACGCAAGGGCGGAGGAAGATGCATAGTGGCGCAAGGGCGACAACTCCGACTCCAATCAAGCGGAGGACTCACCGAAGGATACCTCCAAGCCCAAGCCGGAATCTTCGAAGGGCGCCCCCGAGCACAAGCAGGACCCCTCGAAGGATATTGAGTTGCATGCACCAACCAGTTCACCCAAAAGCTTAAGCTGATGAGTAAAGATGGGCAATTCACTTATACTTCAACACTCCCCTCACGTGTAGGCTCCTTTAGGCCTAATCGTGGAATAGAAGTGGACGCATTAATTTTTTAATTCGTCGGCCGGTCTTGAACTCGAGACCTCTTGGCTCGATACCATATTGAGTTGCATGCACGGTTATGGGCCCACCATGCACGGTTATGTGCATGCAACTCAATATGGTATCGAGCCAAGAGGTCCCGAGTTCAAGACCGGCGACGTAATTAAAAAATTAATTGCGACCACTTCTATTCCATGTATTAGGCCTAAGGGAGCCTACACGTGAGGGGAGTGTTGAAGTATAAGTGAATTGCCCATCTTTACTCATCAGCTTAAGCTTTTGGGTGAACTGGTTGGTGCATGCAACTCAATATTTTTTTTTGGAGAGAGATAAACACTGGAAGGCGTTGCCTTCTTTGTTCACTGCTCGCTCATCTTTTTCTTTAGATGGACTCAACTACTTATACAAAGCTACCGCATGCACATACATGCGGTGAGTAATGACCAGTGCCGCTTCCCACGCTTATTCGACTCAACTAACCAAGAGATATTAGGAAACTTAAACAACTCGCTAACTTCTGGACACATGTAGTGCACGACGCACATCACCGCGCACGACTCAAATCACGCAGACCGATTCTCACGGCTTAACTAACTCAAAGCAAATATTAAGTCAAGATTATTAGGTAACAAAGGACACCTCTAAGCGCAAGCAGGATCTGTCGAATGACAAGCCCAAGCGTAACTAGCGTAGGTCTCAGAGGGCCTGCTACGTCTTCGACATCGAGGATGGCCCCGACGACAGCGTCCCCACTGGTCGAGGGCGGGGTCGCAGAGCCCGGGGACGCGGGCGCGGCTGGGGCCGAGACGATAGGGCCTACGGCGAGGCAGACAACCAGTTGTACGACATGTGGTACGAGGTGCATGGCCGCAGGGATCACCTCACGCGGACATGTCCCACCATCGCGACGCTTCGCCAAAGCGTCGCCATAGACAGATCTCTGAAAGTGGGGCCAGCAGCGGTGGCCCACGTGCAGCAGCCCCAAGAGGGCCCCCTGAGGATACAGGCCCCGGAGAGAGGCCAGCGCTGCGTCATAAATATCATCTCTGGAGGCTCATCTCTGGAGTTTTCTTCTGCGCAGCAGCAGAAAGCTTACGTGTGTCGGCTGCACCACGTAGCGGCGTACCCAGCGCAGGCACCGCCGGCATGGGCCCAACATGACGTTACCTTCACGTTTGCCGATGCGGAGGGCGTGGACTTCCCTCACCAGGACCCCCTGGTCATCCAGGCCGCTATCACGGGCTGCGACGTTAAGCGAGTCCTAGTCGACGGAGGCAGTTCCGCCAACATTCTATTCGCGGCAGCCTTCGACCAGATGGGGATCCCCCGAAGCCGGTTAGGTCCCTCGAGAATCCCACTATAGGGCTTCCGGGGTCAGCCGCTGAAGGCTCTGGGCTAGATACGGCTGCAAGTCTCGTTCGGCCAAGGTGACAACTTGCGGAGTGAAGACGTCACATTCGACGTCGTGGATCTCCCGTACCCGTACAACGTCATATTGGGGCGCCCAACCCTCAACTCCTTTGGAGCAGTCTTACACCACGGCTTCCTGTGCATGAAGCTCCCGGGCCCACAAGGTATCATCACCACTTTCGGTGATCAGGACCTCGCCCAGCAAATAGAGCTCGGTACTCAGGGCCCGCATCGGAAGGTGCATGCGCTCACGGATACTCCCAGAGCAGACACGCCTTCCGCCCCGGGATGGACGCCCAAGCCCCGGCCGGACGGCAGGGTTAAGAGAGTGCCCCTGCATGCCGAAGATCGATGCGTATCTATCAGCGAGGGCCTTCCCCCGAAGGTTGAGCAAGAGCTACTCTGGGTACTCCGGGACAACGCGGACGTCTTCGCATGGTCCCCAACCGACATGAAGGGCGTGGACCGCGCCCTCATCGAACACACTTTAGCGGTCCGCCCCGACGTCAAGTCGGTCAGGCAAAGACTCCGGCGCATGTCAGTTGAATGGCAACAGGTGGCCAAGGCAGAGATAGCGAAGCTCCTCCAAGCCGGGGTTATCCGCGAGGTCCAACACCCGGACTGGCTAGCCAACCTAGTGCTGGTGAAGAAGGCCAGCGATGCCTGGTGCATGTGTATTGATTTCACTGCCCTCAACAAGGCATGCCCAAAAGATAACTACCCGTTGCCGCGTATAGATCAGCTGGTGGATGCCACGGCAGGGTGTGAGCTCATGAGCTTCCTTGACGCATATTTAGGCTACCACCAAATCCGCATGGCCAAGGACGATGAGGACAAGACTAGCTTCATAATGCCGATAGGAACGTACTGCTTTGTCATAATGCCCTTCGGCCTGAAAAATGCAGGCGCCACCTTCACACGCCTCGTCGCCCTCGCACTGGCCTCCCAGCTTTGGAGGAATGTCGAAGCCTATGTCGATGATGTGGTTGTAAAGACCAGGCAGCTAGCATCCCACAGTCAAGATCCTTAGGAGACCTTCGACAACCTCAGGCGAGCGGGCATCAAGCTCAATCCCAACAAGTGCGTTTTCGGCGTGCAAGCTGGAAAGCTCCTGGGTTTCCTGGTGTTCGAGCGCGGCATCCAGGCAAACCCTGACAAGGTCGACGCGATCCTTTCCATGGAGCCACCCAATACGACGAGAGAGGTCCAGAGGCTCACCGGGTGCATGGCTGCATTGAGCCGCTTCCTATCCAGGGCGGCCGAATGAGGCCTACCATTCTTCAAGGCCCTACGGGGCTGTGACGGGTTCCATTGGGATGACGACTGCGCGAAGACTTTCGACGACCTCAAGAAGCACCTCGCAAGCCTTCCCACTTTGGTCGCCCCAGCACCAGAGGCTCCCCTCCTGTTGTACCTCGCCGCCACTACAACAGCAATCAGTGCAGTCCTCGTCCTCGAGGAATGCGCCCTCCAGCGGCCCGTGTACTTTGTCTCTGAGGCCCTCCAGGGCATCAAGACATGGTACACTGAACTCGAGAAGCTGGCCTATGCATTGGTCATGGCCTCAAGGAAGATTCGGCATTACTTCCTCGCTCACCCCATCACCGTGCCGTCATCGTTCCCCCTGGCGGAGATGTTGCACAACAAGGAGTCCATGGGACGCATCGGCAAGTGGGCGACCGAGCTCGCACCTTTCTCCTTGACGTATGCTTCGCGCACGGCAATAAAATCCCAAGTCCTCGGGACTTCCTCGTCGAGTGGACTCACGGCCGTGGCGCATGCGCAATGCGACCTTAAGATCCGTGTGGACCCTCAACACTGACGGAGCCTATGCCGCTCTGGTACGGCGTGGGCGCAGTAGTGACCACACCGGGGGGCATCGCTTGCTGTATTCGGCACGTCTAGGGTTCCCGGTGACAAATAACACCGCCGAGTATGAAGCACTGCCCTTCAGCCTCGCGAAGCTTAAGGCCTTGGGCGCCCGGATGGTCCTTGTCCGCACTGACTCGCGATTGATCGCGGGCCACGTCAACTAATCCTATCAAGCCAAGGACCCCGATTTGGCCAAGTATATGGCGGCGGTAAGGGCGAAAGAACGTCATTTTTTGGGCGTCACGGTAAATGCCATTTCGCGAGTGGACAACGAGCAGGCCGACGCCCTTGCCAAGGCTACCAGCCAGCAAGTTCCCCTCCTAGAGGGGGCATTCTACGAGGTCCTAACCACGGCAGCCATCGAGCAAGACAACCGAGATGCCGCCCTCGTTCATCAAATTGCCCAACAGGGCAACTAGCGAGAGCCCATCTACGGCTTTTTACAAGACATAGCCGAGCCGAACGACCCCCTCGAGCTGCGACATCTGCAGTTCTGTGCTAGATCTTTCTAGGTGCTGGACGGCGTCCTTTACAAGCAGGGAGTATTGTAACAGCCCAACTGTTTATTTCAAAATTTCAGTAAAAAAATTAAATTAATTAAAAAATTAAAATAAAATAAAATCAAATGTTCTTTGGTTGCCTAAATTTTGAAGATTTTATTTTGGATGAGTTTAGCTTTTAAAAAGGCTTTTGTTAAAAGTAATTTAACTAGAAACAAAAAATTATTACTAAATAAAAGGTATTTGTAAATTTTTGTAAAATACTATTTCAAATTAATGACTTTAAAGCATTTGGCTTTTATTTGGATTTTCTATGATTCTCTAGGATTTATTTGGAGTTATGCAGATTTTATTTCAAAACATCAAGCAATAAATTGTATTTTAAATATTTTATTAAGGTCAACAAGACTTTATTTTGCTTTTCCTAACCTTCCCTGAAATTATAGAATTTTGGAGAAATTTTCTGGATTTCAAAATCAATTTTCAAAAGCCAAAAAGGTATTTTATAAAAATTGAGTTAAAAATATTTTCCTAAGTCTAAAATAGCTCCAGGAATTTTCTGTGAATGTTTTGAAATTTTTAGACATTAATTACTATTTTCTAAGTATTTATAAAAGTTTCTGCTATTTTCTGAAAAACATTTCTAGACTTTTTAGACATTATTTACTATTTTCTAAAATTTTTAGAGGGAGATCTAAAATCCGGCCGTCCACCCCTTCGTTTTCCCTCCTCTCTCACCGTCAATTGGGCCCCACCTGTCATAACCATCTTCTTCCTCCATCATTCCGTACCTCCCGCCGCCTCCATTAATGACGTGCCAAGCTTCGGTTCCTAGCCGTCTCTCCCCCCAAGAAGCCTCCTCGGGCTCCCCCCACCTTGCCGCACCTGCGCCCCCATAAATGCGACGCCGCCTGCGTTCCCACCGCCTAACCGGCTTCCTCCCGGGTTTTCGTGAGCCCCGCCACGCCCTTCCCTATGACCCTCCGAGCTTCTTGGGACCGCCTCTCTCCGCCTCTCCCCACTTCTGCCGAGCCCTCTCCCCACCCAAGCCGCCGTCTCAGAGCCGCCGACGCCTCCTCTCCGCCGCCGCCCCGCCTCGCCCTCGACGCCCCGACCGCCAGAGTGGCCCACAGCCGCCGCCGCCCTCTCTCTCCTCCGCCTCCACTCCGCCCACCTCAGGGCCCGACGGGTGGGCCGGACTCCCCTCGCCTCCTCTACCTCCACCACCCCTCGTCGGCCGCTGCCGAGCGCCCGCGCTTCAGCGAGCCCGCCGCCCCCGTGCGCTGCCGCTTTGGCCCGGCCACATCACCAACCCGAGCCCACGTGGTAGCCCAGTGGCATGCCACCGCGGCCACGTCAGCCGACCTCGCCACGTCAGCATTTTCTTTGCAAAAATAATTTCGCCCGAAAATTAATTTCCTGCTGACATCATAATTAGCCTTTTCCAGTATAAAAATAATTCATAAAAATCAATCTTTTTTCATTTTCTTCCTTTTAAACTCCAAGAAGCATGTCTTTCTTCATTTTAACTCCGATTTGACCCATTGAAATTCCTAAATTCTTCGAAAATACTAAACTACCAATTTCTAGACTCTTTTTGAATTTTATTTAAATTTTACTTGAATTTTATTTGTTTGGTTCTTCGCGCGTAGATTTCGACGATCTCGGAGAGCACGACATCGACGACTCGCACCAAGTCTTTGAGCCAGGCAAGTTACACCTTTGATCATGTTGATCCCAGTATTTGAAATTATTTATGTTGTTTTTAAATTATTATGCATGCTTATTTTTAATCAAATCTAGTTTAAATTCGGTTTAAATTGTAGTTATGCCTAAATCCTTTATATAGCCAAATTTGAAATTGAATACCATTATACCTTGTCAACCCTAGATAAAACCTAGTTAGTAAATTAGTATTAACTAGAAATTTGGTAGAAATGCTGAGCCATGCTTAGAAGAATTATGGGTTGGATAACCTTTCGCATAAAATGATAAGCTTTTGAAATGTATTCTTGACTTTGGTGAGTCAAGAAGGATTATGAAATGTTTCCAAACAAAATATAAAAACTTGGTTTAGACTTAAGCAAATGGTTAGAGTGGTTGGTGCTTGCTGGCATGCATTGTTGTTTGGTGACGCAATATTGATTACCAGGTACAAGGGGTATGTGGTTGGTGCCTAAGTCAGTTAAGGACTGGTCTGTGAGCTACTGTTGCAAAGCTCTTTCGTATTACCACAAGGCTAGTACGGGACAGCCCTGGCTGACTAATTTGCAGGTCCCAACCTGAGTCTCGCTGTAGCTTGATAGTGAGCGTGGCGTAGGCCATGAGAAGTCTCACTTGGCTCAAATGGGGGTTTCAGTCTGGTGGATTCCTTACCAGGATGAAACCTCAGTGTTGGCTTGGTCTGGTTGAAGGATTTGCATTGTAAAGGCCTTATTATGATTTTCTCAGTCGCACGCCTACGGAAGCGTGTAATGGCCGACATTATGAGATTATCATATCTAGTAGGTAAAGCTATACAACCTCTGTAGAATGTATAATCTATCCTGGATAGCCGTGCCCACGATTATGGGCAAGCTGAGTAAAGTTTTTCACGGATTATACTTTGTTTTTCAAAATGATTTGTGAAAACCTTATGGATGGATGGAATCCATGAGAGATTAAAAAGTGTATCGATGGATGGAATCCATATGAGATCTGTTTGAAAAAGATGGTTCGGGTGAGATACCCGTGGTTAGGTTAGTATTTGGTTGGAGCCTGCACTAACAATATTATTTTGTTAAAATCTTGTTTTTACCTATGGTATCAAATTCAGCTTTTGAATCTACTTACAATATTTACCTTCCTTTGTCAATTCTTATGCATGCATTAACTTTGTTAAACCTCCTGGTGTAACTTGTGGAGTACTTTATGTGCTCACGATGCTCAATTTAACTTTTTTCCAGAGGAAGCCTGTGACAACTTCGGTGAGGATTGCGAATAGGCCACGTCTTACAGTCATTCGCCTTGTGGGAAGGCTGTATGGGCTGCTGTTTATTGTTTATCTTCCGTTGTCTTCTTCTGCTATTATTGTAAACTTTGGCCATCAGGCTCATATTAGATAAATAAAGTTTATCATTACGCATGATATTTGTCTTTGTTATCACTGTGTGCACTAGCTTTTCCTGGGATAGTGCGATTAACACAGAGGGCTCTGGAGTCGTTGCTCCGGGATCCGACAAGTATGCACCCCGCTCTTGCGATGCCTCGTGCGCAGCGAGGGAAAGCAGGCAAGGCTTCTACTGGCCAACGGTCATCCCATACGCGCAGGACCTAGTGCGTCGGTGTCAGGGCTACCAGTGGATGGGACGAGTCATCCGCAGACCTCCGATGAGCCTGCAGCCCATCCCACCGCTGTGGTCATTGGCGCGTTGGGCATTGACGTCGTTGAACCACTCCTACGTGCCCCAGGAGATCTTCGGTTTGTCAGTCGCCTTAGAATACTTTTCCAGGTGGCCTGAAGCTGTCGCATTGGCTAGGGTAACCTCCGCGGCAATGCAGCGTTTCCTCTGGCAAAACATCATATGCCACTTCGGAGTTCCCAGGGAGGTCACCGTCGACAACGGCCTGCAGTTTGACTTCACCCCGTTCAAGGCATTTTGCGACAGCATGGGCATCACGCTTCGATTTGCCTCGGTTGGGCATCAGTGGTCCAACGGAGCGGTCGAGCGGGCAAATGGCGCCATTTTCGCTGGAGTCAAAACGCGCCTCGTCGGCCTACCAAAGGGCAAGTGGCCGGACGAGCTTCATAGCGTGCCCTGGTCCCTCTGCACAACGGTAACACGCCCGACCGGGTTCACGCCATTGAAGCTTCTTTCCTGCGATGAGGCAGTCACACCAAAGAAAATCAAGGCCGGTTCGAGGAGGGTTCTCATCTAGGCCCCAGTAGAAGAGCGCGAGTTGTCCCTCGACCTTCTCGACGGGGATCGAGTGAGCACCATCCAGCATGCCGTGAAGTACACGCGCCAAGTAGCGTGTGCGCACGACCGCACCGTGTACTCACGCGAATTCCAGCCGCAAGACCTCGTCCTCAAAATGGCGCTCCATGCAGCGACGGTAGGCAAGCTAGAATCCAAGTGGGAGGGCCCCTACATCTTCGCTACGGCTTTGTAGCGCGGAGCGTACCGCATTGCGACGTTGGAGGGGCAAACTCTCCGTCACACATGGAATGCAGACCGGCTGCGATACTATGCATAAAATTGAGGGGACGCCCCCACCAAAGTAGGCACCCTATCCTTTGTAATAGCTCGCCCGCGCAAACGGGAAATCAATAAAGGATACCGTTTGCGAAATTCGTCCCATTCCATGTAAAGACGCGTGGAGGCAAGCCTCTGCGCGCACTCTTCGGAGTATAAGTAAATAAGACACGCGGAGATAAGCCTTCGCGCGTACTCTTCGAAGTATAAATAAATAAGACACACGGAGGCAAGCCTCCGCACGCACTATTCGGAGTACAAATAAGACACGTGGAGGCAAGCCCCCACGCGCACTCTTCGGAGTATAAATAAAGAAGACAGACAAGCCTCCACGCGCACTCTTCGGAGTATAAATAAGACACGTGGAGGCAAGCCCCCACGCGCACTCTTCAGAGTATAAATAAGACACGTGGAGGCAAGCCCCCGCACGCACTTTTCGGAGTATAAATAAATAAGACACGCGGAGGCAAGCCTCCGCGCGCACTCTTCGGAGTATAAATAAGACACGTGGAGGCAAGCCCCCACGCGCACTCTTTGGAGTATAAATAAATAAGACACACGGAGGCAAGCCTCCGCGCGCACTTTTCGGAGTATAAATAAGACACGTGGAGGTACACCCCCGCACGCACTCTTCGGAGTATAAATAAATAAGACACGCGGAGGCAAGCCTCCGCGCGCACTCTTCGGAGTATAAATAAATAAGACACGCAAAGGTAAGCCTCCGCGCGCGCTCTTCGAAGTATAAATAAGACACACGGAGGCAAGCCTCCGCGCGCTCTTTGGAGTATAAAGCTTAAGCTAGTCGCCAGCTCCGCTGCCGCCACTTCGAAGGGTAGGGGACGAAGCGCTCGAGTGCCTACTTCGGCTAGTCGCCAGCTCCGCTGCTGCCACTTCAAAGGATAGGGGACGGAGCGCTGAGCATTTGCTTCGTCTGACGCCACCTCCATCGCCACTCGGCGGTAGGGGACGAGCGCCGGCGTCTGCCACGCCTTGTCGGGGAGGGTCGTGTTGGCCCTTCGTTCCTATCCTACCTTGTGCGTATCGCGTACGATGCGCCGAGGACAAGGCCAGCGAGGTCCGCTCTGCACTCGAAGTCCTATGCGTTGGTCGAAGACAAATGAAAACATAGAATAGCGGCAAGGGCACATATTTGCTTCAACCAGGGCTAGCATTGCATTTGCCAAGTAATGTTTACACAGACATTTGGTTATTACACTTGCGAAGAGTAACGTTTACAAATGCGTTTAGGCAGTCAGGATTACTACTCGTCTGACTCCTCTATCTTAACGTATTCTCACGCCGAAGTCTCACCTGTCGAACTCCGGGTCTCCCAGAAGCGCAGGAGTCCTCCGCCCACCCCCAATGCCGAAGGTGCCGCCGAACCATGAGGTCCGAAACTAGCAAACAGCCCCTATCAAGCACCTGCCCGCAGTAAGCCAGCACACATGATCAAAACACTTGAGCAAATTTCTTATTTCATTCATAAAAGAAGGGGCCACATGGCGCCATTTTACATAATCAGCGAATACACGCCAACGCACACTTAAAACCCTAAAGATCCTTTGGTGGAAGGCCCGGACGGATGGCGTGCATGTGAAGACATCCCCGGTGATGGAGGAGTGCGAAGGCGATGCGTGTCGTCACGATGGAGCAGTGGTTGCCGAAGGACTGCGTGGCACTGTTCGTCGGTCTACGGCCACCGACAGCGACGTAGTGAACGACATGGGCCGACCCGTCCAACGAAGACGGCTGCCGCTCACCATGCGGTCGTAGAACCAACACCGCATCCAGTTCGACTCCCACTTCGCCCGCGTCGAGTTCGTGGGGAAGATCTTTGTGCACGACGACCGCAGCACGAAGTTCACACTGCTGAAGTTCGAGAATTCTCCTCCTTCGAGCTTCTTCGGCTGGCACCGAGCGTCGTGGAGGAAGGCGAATAGAGAGGCGCTGGGCAATGCCCCCTCTGTCCGCGACGCCCAGCTATACACAGCCAGGCGTGCTATTGCATTGAAGTCAGCTGCGCCAACTCCAGTTCGTACATCCGGAGAACGTCGCCGACGAGCATCGCTGACGGGATCCGGAGTCCGGCTTCGAGGTAGGCGACGAAGACGACTGCCTCTGACTCCGCGGGATGGGGCTCCGTTTCACCGTTGGGGGCAGTCACACCGCGCTGCGGTCGGACAGCTTCCCCTCGTGCAGAAGAGACCAGACGGTCTCCTCCGTCACGAGGCTCTGCCCCAGCACGTTGGAACAGACGCCGTCCAGCTTCTTCTCCGTGCTCCAGTGTTTGTTGGTGAGTGACGAGTCGCGTCCCACCAGGGTGTACTCCATTTCCGTCGATGAGGAGTTGCGCCGATGGGACGATGTGCCGTGGCTGGAGGAGGCGCCACCGTTGGGCCGGCAAGAATGGTCTTCGCAGCGAGCCATCGTCTTCTTGGAATGCACGATGAGGCGTACGGTGCGGTGGCGAACGGTGGAGACAGATGGTGCGAGAGCAGTGCGCGCAGAGCAAAGAGCAAGAAGGACAGTGAGTGGGGAAGGACGATGGTACGGCGGCAAGAGCATATATAAAGCCCCTTCGCCTCCCCCCACGATCGGGAAACCAACCGACGGAAGCCGAAGCCGCCCGGTCGCGCGCGCACACACGTCCCGCAACCTCGGGAACAGAAGCACAACCGCGGTTGGGCGGCCACCTGACATCCCACGACGTGGCAATCCCGTTCCGCCACGTGTCCCGCGGCCTTGGGAAGGAACGCACGACCACGGTCGTGCGGCCGCCTGACATCCCACGGCGCGCCAGTCCGGTGCTACCGCATGTCCCACATCGCGCCAGCGCATGGTGCAACTCCCGTTGCATGCCAGCGGCCAGCACGGTCCTTGGCGTCATTAAAACACCATCATCGGGCTGCGGGGCTTTACCTGGACTCCGTGTCCGCGGGACGAGTCTGATATTCACCTCGACTTCGCATCCGAGGGACGAGTCCGATATTCACCTCGACTTCACGTCAGAGGGACAAGTCCGATCTCCACCTCGACACCGCGTCCGACAGATAAGTCCAGCCTGCACTTCGACTTCGTGTCCACGGTGCGAGGCTGGCCTACACCGACAAATTCATTTCCGCCCAACATCACGGAAGGTCACAGGGACGAAGGGGCCAAATGGCTCGGCAGCATAGCTTCAACCCGTAAAGCCATTCATCATGAGAGGCTCCTGTTGTAGAGGTGACCCCCACCTAAACCCATCCGGCCTGCTGAAGAATTGTAAAGCCCAAAATAGGATGTGTGTAATGACATAGATACCCCTATGGAGGGCGCATGAGTGTAAGGATATGATTGTAAAACACACTTCATGGATATATATATATATATATATATATATATATATATATATATATATATATATATATATATATATATATATATATATATATAGGAAGCCTCTTTTCTACACCCGGTGTAGTTACTCCTATGTCGTATCTCACAACGTTAGAAGTATCTCGTAAATCTGAGGGTATGTACATGTAGTATACTGAGTATTTAAGACCATCTAGGTGGTATGAACAATTTTTCGAGGTGGTATGTACATTTTTTTAGACATACTCCTTTTTATGTGTGTATATGAAGGTATTTCTAAAATATGATAAAAATTATGGTTTCCCTTGTAATTTTTTCTTGTGGTTCACACTGGAGTATCTTATAATTACTATACGAGTATACCTAAAGTGATAAAGGAGTATTTTATGTTTGTTTAGGTGGTATATTAGAGGTGGGAGTAACTACACCCGGGTGTAGAAAAGAGGCTTCCTATATATATATATATATATATAGGCCATTGACATAGGAAAGAGACAAGCATTGTTCATCTATCATCTGCACTACACTACTCCCTCACTTTACTGTTTGGTCAGTAGCCACAACATAAACATAGTCCAGTTCGTCGATAGAAAGTTTCAGCACAGAGGTCATGGCATAAACAAGCAGATAACAGATATTAGAAGCTCCAAAGGAGGCATCGCGTCTTGCCACTAGCACGCTAGTTAGATAAGCCTACATATGGAAGGAATATAAAGGCGGGCAATTCTTCCCAGATAAGCTTCTAGCCTCCAACAAGGTGGGAACCGAGTTCACCAAGATCACCATCATCGTCTTGAAGGCGAACAGCAT
The DNA here is from genome assembly GCA_036346245.1 of Bonia amplexicaulis. Lineage (NCBI taxonomy): Eukaryota > Viridiplantae > Streptophyta > Magnoliopsida > Poales > Poaceae > Bonia > Bonia amplexicaulis. Next base: position 14,185,850 of record CM070760.1, read on the forward strand.
CCAACTTCTGCCTCAAGACCGTCAGAGCATTCATAATCAACTCATAAGCTGTGATGGCACCGGTTGTTTCCACAGTGAATACAAAGCTGTCCTCCTTAGCATTGATCTCTATTAATCCTGGCTTCCCCATGGCATCTGCCTTCTTGATCACCTCATCATCATATGTGTATGCCTCTGAATCTACAACCACCACCTGATAATGTGACAGAAAAATAGAGATGCTCAACATCAAGGATTTCTTGCATACAACAAATAGGAAGAAATGCTGCCGAGTCAAAAGTTGGGCCAATTACCATAAAACTAACGGTGAATCCTAAGTACGTTTGTCCATTAACCGACTTTTGTACAGATCAGCAGTGCTGCACAGTGCACACGCACTAAATGCAATGAATGCACGGACCAACTTCTGGTTGTGCTAAACCGTTCGAACCAGGTTTGAACACTCGTAATGTCCATCACAAATTCAACCATAATGTGGTACTCCCACAAGTCACAAAAGGAAATCATTTTGGGTCAGGTGCAGTCAAAAGTACTTTCATAATATTATAATTTTATTAGGTTTTATAAATATATGACAACAGAAATAAGTGGTCAAAGTTGCATTTTAGGCACCATGCCAATGTATAAAACAACTTTATTTTGTGACCAAAGGGAGTAACAGGCAACACAGTTTTGCGGTAATAGGTTACTACTAATGGGTTCTTTCGTTCAATGCCACTTTGCTACACCGAGGTTAGGCAAGTTTGACCAAGTGTGCCTGGTGTTTGGTTGGCACATTACATATTCATAGGCACATGGCCCACTTGTCATACGCACATTCTTTAGACAAATATTCCCAGTTTGCTACAGTTGTGGTGGACAATTTGTTCGCCACAGAATGCGTGGCACGCCACATTTTTCCACAGTTTTTGTGGCAATGTGTGGTTGACAAGCAAATTGTTGCTTGATTAGTTCATTTTAACAGATTTTACAAGAGATGCGAGATGCTTGGGCACATTTTTAGAAAAGCATGTAGCTAAGCTCACATAATACATCATGTATGCAAGCTCAAATGAATGCAACCTTGAAGGAAAAGAATATTGAATAGTAGTAGTGAAACATGGTCATTTCAAAACTTAACAGTACAGACCAGCACAGCGTAATGTGTATCGATATGGCAACCTGACAAATAGGACAAACTCAAACTGAAGGTATCTGACTGTAATTTAATTCCAACAGCCCAATACTAGGTATAGCTAAGCACTAAGCAGAAAAAATTCATACACCACTAAACATGCCAGTGCCTTGTTACAATGATGTACCTACGACACTAGTGGAAGATTGCAGGCCAACAGAACATAAAAGATCAAGATTGCAGCAGCACCAGCAAATATATTGACCACTATCTAATATTCATGAAGGTTGTATAGAATCGTAGTTGTGGTGTGGAACTATGAACTACTACTGCGTGATTTATTTTGAATCAGGGGTTAGTTGATGATATCAAAGGAATAAAAAAGTAAAAGTCCAAAGATTAGTTGATGATAGTGTTATGAATATTGTGTGTATATATTGAAGGGCCCAATGGGCAATATATAGGGAGTACAAAGAGATATTACAGGGGAATATGCCATATATAGATAAAGAAAGCGGGGCATATAAGGAAAGGAATAATACAATTCCTATTCTATCTCTAATACCATTAACACCTTCCCCCTCAAATACAAGGCATATGCAATAGTATTATATTTGAAAAAGGAATTAACACTAAAACAAGAAAAATCCAAAATCCAAATCTTATAATGTCGTCGTTGCGTGCAGCTTTTGAATAAACTGTCAAATTAAGCCGAAGACGAATAAATAGAAGTATGGCAATGCAGATCGAAGCCTAAGACGGCGGTGGTGCAGTGCACAAGGTGCAGAAGACGCGCGGCGGCCTTAGAAGCTCGGGACGGCGGTTAGAGAAGCGGTGGTATCATGACGACTTCTACGATCTGCACGTGGCTCAAAGAGTAGAGTGGCGGCTGCTGCCATGCAAAAGAAAATTCCTATACGTTTATGACTGACAATAAATTTGTAGACTCGCACGGCTTAGAAGAACTAAAAATTAGAGACTACGGATTTGGATGGACGCAACGGAAGACTTACGAAAAATAACTAAGACGGACTAAAACAAATCAACAGTAGAAAACATCCCACTCCCTCAAAACCCCCTCTCCCCTCTCTTCACACCCCCTCCCTCACACTCCCGCCACCTCGCGCCTCACTCCCGCCTCCGCTTCTCTCCACCTCTCACCCTCCCATCTCACGACCTGGCGGCGGCGCGCGGGCGGAGGCGGGCAAGCGGCCGGAGACGGCGTCCGGGTGGCGGCGGCGGGCGCGGAGGCGCGCAGCGACCCGACACGCAGGGCGGCCCTAGTGCGACGGCTGAGGCACAAAGATGGCAACGCCGAGGCGGACCGGATCCGAGAGCCGCCGGCGAAGAGGCGCAACGGTGGTGGCCGAGGTGGGCCGCCAGACACGAGGAGACGGCGACTCAAGAGGCGCACACGGTGGTGGGATCTTGGGATCCGGCGAAGACGAGCCGGATCTGGAGTGAGGAGCCGGCGACCGCCAAGAGGCGCACGGTCGGGCGGCCGAATCCGCGAGGAGGGCTGAGGCGCTAGATCCGACGCGGCAAGGTCGAGCTGGTCGGAGGCGGGCGCGGTGAGTCGTCGACAGGTGGCGGCGGCGGCTGGATCCAGGGGTGACGGAGAGCTCCGTCCTGGATCTGGAGCGAAGGTGCCCGGATCTGGCGCAGATCTGGTGTGGAGACGACCGGATCCGGGAGAGACGAGGCCAACGGTGGCATGATTCGGAAGAGGCGATGGCGGGTGAAGACATGATGAAGACATCGGCGCCGGCGACCAAAGCGAAGCGGCGGGCGCGGATGAAGGGGCGATGGCGGGGGGCGGCGGCGACGGCTGGATCTAGGAGAGGCGACCGAAGAGTAGACCAGCGACTCCTCCCTGTCCTCCTCCCGTCCCCCACTTCCCCGGGCCGCGTGGATGCTGGCGCACGCGGCGGTCGGCAAGGAGATGGCCGCCCCCAGGAGCAGAGATCGATCCTCCCGGGTCCAGCGGAAGACGAACGGAGGCTAAGTATGAAACCTAGGCTTTGATAACATGTTATGAATATTGTGTGTATATACTGAAGAGGCCCAATGGGCAATATATATAGAGAGTACAAGGGGATATTACAAGGGAATATGCCACATGTAGATAAGGAAAGCGAGACATATAAGAAAAGGAATAATACAATTCCTATTCTATCTCTAATACCCTTAACAGATAGCATAGGAAGAAAAACATAATTTAAAGGAATAGAAAACAAGCTGACCTGTTGGGTGTTGGGATCAATGTCAAATACTTTTGTAGGGCTGCTCTCCACCCAGCTTCTTTTTTCCTCAAGCGTCAGTGTCTCCATGAGTTCTTCATTAATACGTATATCAGGCTCATACATGAAAGTCACAGTAGCAGCTGGGGACCATTTGGCATGGTCCTTTCCAATTCCCTTCCGGGCAATTGCTCGAAGCTTCAGCTCTTGCCCACGACGCAGCTTTACGATTAGTATGCCCCTGAAATAAGCAATATACTATAAGCTTACTACTGATAAGTATTAGTTAAACAAGAGAGTATGCTTAAAGCTTCCAGGTGTTTTTTTTTAAGAAAATCAAAGACTAATCTCATAGAAGTACTAGAAGATGTTACTGAATCTGTAAGAAGCACTAGCAGATGTTACTGAATCCGTTAGAAGTACTAGCAGATGTTACTGAATCCGTTAGGCCAAAACTGAATACACATAATAGGATAACTTTATGTTTATTTCGACAGCATCCAAATATAAGAATGGAGCATGCTCTGCACATGTAAGAGAAAGTTGTTGGTATAATGCTTTGGACCAAGTATGGGCATGATCAGCATCTAATCCAGATATCCATTTAATGCTTCGTATATTAGTGAAAGAATGAAGCAAATAAAGATAAAGGCACAGTGGACTTGCATTTGCAAGCACATAATGATACGGCCCAACTAGTAAACTAGCGGGCATGCGTATGATGGCCTGATCTTTCACGGCACTCTCCTAAGAACAGCAGTTCAGCAGCGACTCTCTAGTACTTGTGCAGCCTCAGAATCAAAGAATCCAACAGAGAGAGATGGGAAGATAAGCGCAGCAGCCACCGAAGCTCTAATCTCAGTTCCTTTGAACAGCAGCTCCTTGTCTTCTCACGTTCTACAGCTTGCCATGTCAACCTGAGAACAGCAAGGAAATAATAGATGCATTCGGCCAGAATCAAATCCTAGATAGCAATTCTTCCACCCAAGAGCACCTCAACTCATGAACAGAGGAATAGATCACAATATCAGCCTGCAACTCTGATTGAAAAATCAAAACCACACAGCCTCAATGAAATCTTGAGGGAATTCACAGAATCTCAAGAAACGATATGGTCGCCATAAGGGTGTTTTCTGGTTTTTCTTTACTCGATGCAAAAACAATCTAAAGATACATGGGGAGCCGACTAGGCTTTTATACTCCTCCCGTACGGCCCCAAGTCGGCCTGATCGATCCAACCTGAACTTGACTCGGCTAAAACAAGAAAAGATCACACACAGGTGCCTGACTCGATGAACTTAGTTTCTAAGAAAAGAAACAGACTCCTGCTTCCTTAATTGATTCAGACTAACAAAGGGAACTCCTAGTTACTTGCCTGACTTAGAATAACAAAGAAGAAAAGAGCTCTGGACTACTTGATTAATAGCAAACCTGACTGATTGGTATCCACATGGAACCCACACATAATAAACTTCCTTCCACGTCCATGTTTCCATGTATTGCTTGCCCCTGATCCTTGGTTGCCTTTTCCTTCGCTACAACGGAGCCATACGCTGCATGCACCTCCAGCCCGCACGCACGCACTGTAGTTGTTGTACCATGCACCCTCGCAGTAGCTGCATGCTCCAGCTCTGTCTTAAGCACACACCAAGCCCTTCTGGTATTCTTCCCTTTCCCACGGCTAGCTAGCATACTCTTTTCGTGCGCCATCGGACTAAACATCCAAATATCCGCTACATCGTCACTTCCCATGCCGTCCTCCCTCTCGGCACTAACAAGTATTTCTCCAACTAGGAAAGAATTAACACCACTTGAAGTGTCTCTAGTTTTTAGGCCCGTATCACATAATAACTTAATAAGACAGACTAGTATCAGATAGACAGCAGAACTGTCCTAAATTAAGAGTTAAATTTAATCAATCAGCCATACAATGATACGAGGTTATATAAAGTAATCAGCGTGTTGGCTCTTCCACATTAATATGTACAATGAACCTATAAGAATAACCAACAGTCAAATGCTCAGTTTTACTTCCATGCATAATGCTCCACTGGGATGGAATGAAAGGACAGCAAATAAATCTTTCTTTTGTTTCACTGATTGCTCAGAAAAGAAAAGAAAATGGGAATTATCTTATTTTAGAAGAGAAGGGAAGAGACATGTCACATATACAGTGGTGCTCCCAACACAACATTAGAATTTGTACACTTTATGGAAAAGAAAAAAAACTCAGCAGAGTATAGGTAGATAAACTTAACAATATATGGATGGGCACCATGGAATGATGAGAGAATAAACAATAGGGTAAAAGTTATGATCTGACATTATGGCAAAAGATGCATCCAACTTAGGTTCTACTTTATAGTTAGCAATCAAACTTGTTTGTTTAAATTATCGAAAGAAAATTGCATGGTCCTTTCTTTTCTCTCCCTTTTATGACCACTTTCATGGAGAGACAAACAATATTAGCAAGTGGACTTTTTTCCATACCCTTTCCTCACATTACATGTTGAAATGACCTGGCAAATGGAAAAAAAATCATTTTCTGCAGAAATAACTTTTCTTCTTGTTCGGTCCTTTTCCTCCAAATGGTATCAATGTCTAAAGCAAATGATTTCTCTTGTCAAAAAGATGCCCAGACAAAGTCCATGGACTCTATATAACCCAGAAAGATATCTAGAATTCTAGATAAGCATGCAACATGCATCTCCAACTAGGATAAATACTTTTCTATTTTGCAAGGCTTGAACTCAAGCATTAAATGTGGCAAGTGAAATAAACGATACACCTAAAGAAAAAAAAGTTTTTCTATGCCTCCGGAGCTACATACTATGAGAGAAATCAGGAATACAAACTGTTATAGGCTGATAGTGCAACCATACTATTTAAAAGTGTATTGCAGTACCTTTGTTTCTTCCCAGTGATTTCAACAGAACGTTATCTAAACATCCATGTGTACTAAATAACAACGTGTTTGAGGAGGCTAACACAACCTACGGAGTTATTGAGCTACCATACGTACATGATCTGTTGAAATGTTTGAGGACAAAACAGAGACACTTCTATAAAGAAAACGATCCATTGGATAGTATGCCAAATTTCAATATTAGCAAGGATATGCCATCTTCAGAGACAGCGGTACTGCTACTAGGAATTGCTGGTTTAGTTCAGATACAGTGGCAAGATAAACAGAAAGTGGATTCATTGGCATCGACAACACAAGCTTGTTTTGACTACCTAAAGACATACCCTCTTCTTCACCCCACTTTGTCACAAGAGGATGTTGTACAATGAGATAAATATAGCTTTACTCATGTCGTAGTAATTTGAAGGCAGCGAATGCATGTAGCATCCTAAGCGAAAATGACTAGTATTTTCATGTCGATAGAGGAAAATGTTGGCACCTAGAGTAAAATGCTGGCAACATGGCCTCCTACTAATTGAAACCTAAATGCAATTGTCACAGGCATAAATTCTTCAATCATAAATGCAAACCCGGATCATAATGATTGAAGTACTACATGGTTCTTTACATGCAGCTTATCCCTTTGGAGCCCCATGTATGCTCTGATAGACTGCTTGCAATAGAAACTTCATTCAAACAGAATCACGAGCGCACGAAACAAGCTTTGGAAAATGTCAATTTGTAATTTTGAGCTTTTGACCATCTTACAACTACACAAATCAACCATTGGATTGTCTATAGCTGAATCATTCATGTTGAAGAATACTACTGTAACCATTGAACAAGCACACGAAGAATTGCTGATGCTATAGCTATAGAACACAAGTGCAGGATTCTCTAACAGCCAAATGTATGGCATTACAAGGCATTTGAGCAAAACTAGCACAAGAGACATTGTGAAAAGCGCAGCAACAATTTGAAAAAAAAATGGAGTGTGGTAGTACTTGCCTCTGGTCTGCTGCAGCGGCGGTGTCGTACGGATCGGTGGCACCGAGGGCCTGCTGGTAGGCCCTTGCCTGGTCGACGGGGCAGACCTTGGGGTCGGTGGACCTGAGGTCGTTGGAGGTGACCTCGAGCGTCTGGTCGGAGTCCGTCGCGCGGGCCGCGAGGTGGAACTCGACGGAGCAGTACTCGCACGAGCCGTCTCCGTCGCAGGCGTCGCAGTCGCGGGAGAAGCGCATGGCCATGGCGGCGGCGGAGGTGAGGGGGATGAGGCCGAGGCGGTGGGCGATGAACTCGTCGTTGAGGACGGAGGAGTTGGCCTCGATCTCGACGAGGTCGATGGCGACGGTGGGGACCTCGGCGATCATGACGCGGCGGAGGGCGTTAGCCATGCTGGCGTCGGTGTCGCGGAGCTCGAACTTGGCGTAGTCATCCTTGAGGTCGCGGATGCGCACGCGGGGGAACCGCTGGTACGATGCGCCGGCCGCCGGACGGTCCATCTCGCTCCGCCGCCGGAGGTGGGGTTTGTGGGAGCGCACCGCCGCAAGGGTTTTTCGGTGCGAGATTTGGGGGAACGGAGGCTGCAAAAAAACATATTTATATATAGTTTCTTTAGGCTGTGACTTTGGTTTAATTTTTTGAATCTGACTGTTCGACAGAGGCAATACTTAGACAAAGATAGTTATATATAATTTTAGTCGTATGCAATTTTTTTAATTTGACTGTACGACAAAAGCATTACGTTGAGAAAATAGTCGTATATGATTTTGACCGATACAGCAAAATTCAGTATATTTTTTTACTGTAATCTTTCTATTATCCCTCACGGATATCCCGGATTCTTTGGCTAAACAATTCTTAGCAATTAATCAATCCTTTCCTTAAAAATATTTTAAAAACCCGCAGAAACTTATTTTCAAAAATAACGGCGGCATCTTGGTGCTGTGACAAATGAATTTTGTGACGCCACTGGTAAGTTCAAACTTAATTCCAAAAAAAAATGCCGTGAATAACAATGACATGGGCACATGGGCATGGTTAGTGGTGTGGTGTGGCAAAAGATGCCACCCTGCTGCAATGGTGTGGCAACCTCCAGCACTCGGTATTGGTTTGCCACGTGTCATAGCACGCAGTGGTTATTTCAAAAAAAACATCGTTGGATTAGAGATCTAGCGGTCTTTTTTTTAAAAAGTGAGAATTTTTTTTAAGGGGAGGGGGAAATTCATGGCTTTTGGATCTCTAATCCAATTGCTACAAATCTAGATAATAGTTAGAAAAAACATCATGTTTATCAACACTCTTTTAAAGATAAGTTATGGTAAGAAATAGGGATTATTTTTAAAATATTGTAGCGAAGGGTTAGTCCATAAAAAAATGTTTATGCAGTATCCATATGTATGCAAATGATGTTAATACCAACATCATGTTCCTCTGGCAAGCTCGAAGCTCTCAGACTTTTTGTACGAATAATCCATTTTTATTCGAAATTACAGAAATATACCCGCGGGAAAAAATTTACAAAAATAGGCTCCAATCGCCTCCCCATTGGGCAACTAGAGCCAATCGCCCAACCGGGAGGTGACACGTGGGCAGTTTGGTAACGGTTGGGCGAATTATTCTTTGTCGCCGGGAGTTGAGCGATGGAGGTCCGGTCATTGCATGCATTGGGCGACAGCAATTCCAGACACCCAACGCCCGAGCGATAGGGGGGTTAAAAAGGCAGCGCTCGGCCGCCGCTGCCTCTCATTTGTTTCCATCATTCGGCGCCGTGAGGGAAGAAAGTAGAGGAGAAAGAAGAGAAAGGAGAGAAGAGGCGGAAGGAGGGGAAGAAGAGAAGGAGGGGGAGAAGAAGAGAGGGAGAGGAGGAGAAGCAGAGGAGAGGGTCAGATCTTCAGATTCAGATATTTTTTTAGTATATTGCATTTGTAGTATATTTTGTATAAAATGTTAGTGGTAGTAAAAATTGTAGATTTAGAAAATTTAGTATGGAAATTTTAGTATAGAAAATTTGTAGTATACATTTTTTAGTATGGAACATTATTAGTACAGATATTTTAGTACAATTTTTAGTATAGAAATTTTTGTATAGAAAATTTCTAGTATACAATTTTTAGTATAGAAAATTTGTAGTATATTTTGTATGAAATGTTAGTGGTAGTAAAAATTTTAGATGTAGAAAATTTAGTATGAAAATTTTAGTACAATTTTTAGTATAGAAAATTTGTAGTATACATTTTTTAGTATGGAACATTTTTAGTACAGAGATTTCAGTACAATTTTTAGTATAGAAATTTTTGTATACAAAATTTGTAGTATAGAAAATTTAGTATAGAAATTTTTGTATACAAAATTTGTAGTATAGAAAATTTGTATACAAAATTTGTAGTATAGAAAATTTAGTTAATGTAATTATAGGAAATTAGCAGGCGTAGAAACGGAGAGGAGACGAAGAAGCAACCGTAGGTGTAGATGTAGATAGAAATAGTTAAATATTTGTTATACTAAATTTGTTAAATATGAACTTTTACAAAATTAAAAGTCATAGAAGTGTGTAGTTATGTATAATTTAGGAAACATAGTTTTAGAAAATTAGCATCAGTACGAAATCTGCATGCGTACGAAATTATAGTGCTAACTTGAACTCTATTTGCAGGTATAGCGCGTGATGGTCGTGACTCGGACTAGCGGTTTCCCCAGTTGGACGAGCACGTGGACCGCGTGCATCGCGCTTCCTGTCGTGTGCCGCCACTTACTATTCCGTTGGCAATTACTAACAAGCAGGCACTCTAGAAAGGGAGTGAAACGCAGCAGGGACTGGACGACGAAGATGCAGGGGTGGACTGCGCAGTGGGACGGTGCGCTTGATGACCGGGTTGAGGAGGACCGCCCCTACGACAACACAGAGTACCTGCGCTGGTACCAAAACTGGACACGTATGAGACTCGTAAAGATCAAGCTCCGATTAAGTTGGTTTTGGTGTTAATGACAAATACTTTTATAATGTGATGTTGTTAATGACAAATAATTTTATATTGTGTTGGTGATAATGACAAATGTTTATATGAGATTAATATATTTGTTTAAGTATACTATAGTTTAGTCTCATTTGGATGGAAAGGTGAAATCAACGAGGTATACATTCGAAATCACTTTCTTACATATTAATGCATTCCTTAGATCCAAAATATAGATTGAACTCCACTAATTGTTCAAAATGAATATGTGCATATGTCTTCATTATATACACTTGTATGCACACATTTAGGGGAGCTCTCTATGTTTTGGAGTTTCATAAGTATTGATCCATGCTTCTTTTAATATGCATATTTTGAATCTTTACATTGAAATACATTCTTGAGTATATATAGCTTGTGTAGTCCATATATACTCATATGAAATCGGGTTGTCAACTAACTCCTCCATTATGTGTTAATGGTTGGACGATTAATGACAACCGGATAAGTAAGCTTTGTTTAAAGCTTATCTTAGAGTATACAAATTATTGTGTACAAGTTGTATACTCACAAATCAATTTTTATATCTCATTATTTGTTGAGATTGTCATGAATTACCAAAAAGGGAGATGGTTGAATCTAGTCCCTCCGTTGTGTGTTAATGGTAAAGTTTGGTAATTGATGACAATTGTTTTGTGGACTAACAGTTTCCATGAGTTAGATGAATAGGTTAGGTTCCACAAATGAGGATGACTTGAGATGGCTTCATGTGTTGAAGATCATCAAGTCAAGATGCGAGAAGAAAGTAGCTTCATGTGTTGAAGGCCGTCGAGAAGAAGAATGCATCATGAGTTGATGCATGTCCAAGATGATCATGTGTTGATCAAGTAAAGACCATCATGTGTTGATGGAGTTGATGAGATGGATGCATCATGAGTTGATGCATGTCAAGACGATGACCCAAGCCAAAGGTATGAACTAGCTAGGGTTAAAGATGTGTTTCTAGTCTTTTACCGGTCTTGGTGTTTGGTTGGAAGACCGAATTGCTAGTATAGGTTGCCGTACTATTAAGAGGGGTCATGTCTAGTAGTTTGAATATCATCATGTGTTGATAGCTCATTCTCACCTCGTCTAGCTCATCTTTACATGAGGCTTGTATTTGCGAATGTGTTTTGCAAATGGTTGAAGCTCATATGTTGAATTTTGCAACATGGGACTATGCATTGCAAATGTATTTTGTAAGTGCTTGAAGTCCATATTTTCATTCTTTGTGATATGAGGCTTGTATTTGCAAATATGTTTTGCAAATGGTTAAGCTCATATTTAATCCTTGTGGCATGTGACTTAGGTTTGCGAATGTGTTTTTGCAAACATGAGAAGTCCATTTATCAAATTCTTTGTGTCGCGATTTCAAAAGTGTGCGAATGTGTTTTGCAACTTGTTAGAAATCATGTGTGATCCATGTATGCAGGATATCGTAGTTTACAAATATGTTTTGCAAAATCTGTTGAGATATCTGCACTTCTCAAAAAAATCGGAATTACCGCTGTGTGCGTAACGGTACTACCGCAAGACGGAAGTACCGACTCTGTGTGAGCGTTACTACTGGGGAGCGGAAGTACCGACATGTGTTGTGCGGTACTACCGGACGTCGGAAGCTCCGGACCCTCCTGCGGAAACGTTTTTCCAGAGAGCGCCAACTTTGGGCTCGGCTGGAGCGGAAGTACCGTACCTACTTTGCCGAGTTTGGCCGTCGGTAGTTCCGCGCTGACGGTGTAACGGCTAGTTAAGAGCTCTGACATAGCCGTTGCAGTGGTGCCAGAGCTGGAGCAGAAGTACCGGCCTTTGGCCGACGGTACTTCCGTCTGTCTTGATTTTTCAGGATGTTGGCTCCAACGTCTAGTTTTTTGGTGTGGGGGTATAAATACCCCCTTGTGGTCGGTTGGAGATGTTGTTAACGAATCTATTCTGTGTTCTTGAGCTAGTGTGAGGCTCTCCACTCAATTGTGCATGTGTTGCACTTTGTGAGGTGAGAGAGGTTCTATATTGCATGTGTTGCATCTAGAGGTGTACTTTGTGTCCAAGTGAGTTAGTGCATTCATTGCACATTGTGAGAGTCAAGTGAGGGACTTGACTTATTACTCTTAGAGTTTGTCGACTCCTAGACGGCGTTGGAGGCGCCGTGCGCGGTGATTTTCTCAAGAAGATTGTGAAAAGACTCGACGAAGTTGTAAAGATTGAAGCTCACCTACCTCATTTGTATCCATATATAGAAAAAATATGAAAATAAATATGACAGACCTATTAGCCAGCTTTAATTATGGATGTAATTTTCCTTGTTGTTTTAATTATGGACGTGGTTAGGAATTTGTGATTGCTTGTGCTGGCCGCATTGTGGCTGCCAAGTGGGGGTTCGGTTGGCTTGAGCAAGGCACAAGGCTGGCTGCCGTGGCCGTTAGCTGCTAAGTTACTTAATTGCTAAGGAATGGTGTAGGGGCTTTTGTGCAAAAGTGATGTCCTCGTTTGTACTTTACTAAATACTATAGGTCAAATGTAAAACTAATTTTGCTAGTGTATCTATCTCAGTGGTAGGGGTGAAAACGTATCGAATTTGGTCAAATATTGCTTATTTCATATCCTATCCTATATTTTCTCGGATTCAGAATCGAATACGAATAGTGTCGGATAGAAATACGAATCCGGATAGTGTCGGTCATAGATACGGAATGAATACGGAGCGGGTGCGAATACGATAATGAATATCTAGTCGGATATTACGTAGGAATACAAAGGGCATAATAGTGCACACATGACACCCACCATGTATTTCTGGAATAATCTTTTGGCAGGGTTCTGGCAGGAAATATTTCAAATGTGGCTCATTTTGCTACCGCAACATTGTGCAAGAAAAATATGCAGGTAAGAACCAATAATAGGAGCGAGATGAGTAGAGTGGGTGATATATCTGTGACCCCTTGTCTTATTCTTGAAGTGAGACGGTAGCAAGAGAAGTGTAGAAACCACTTTGAGTAATTGAGTGATTGTATTAATTTTTAACTTTTTAAGCAAAAGTCAAAAACAGAAACCAATACGAACAACTTTGTGTAGCAACCAACCAAACAATTGCAACACAATTAGCCGTACCATGTGTGAGACATGGTAATCAACCATATAAAAATTGTCAAAGGCAAATATATAGTGTTACCTTTGTCCTGCTCATTATGTTCTTACGAGCGTGCCCTATAAATATGTAGTTTATGGTGCTCGGTGTAAGTTAGAGGTATTTGTATTAGTTTTTGCTCAAAAAATTTAAAAGTTAGTATGAACATTTGGTTTCATGAAGCGGTTTCTCTACTCATCTCGTTCCTGTCCGACTACGAGTATAAGACAGAGATTACGGAGGCATCACGCATTCCATTCTTTTCGCTCTTCCTCTCGTTTTTTTTCACCACTTGCTATCTCTTTCTAAAAGCCACTTCTTTTAACCTATATTATTTAGGGCCTGTTTGGGACTGCTCTGCTCCCACTTTTGCAGCTCTGCTCCTAAACTACCCAGCCAAATAGGTTCAGCTCCAGAAACTCCGCTCCAAAAAAAAGGTGGAGTTGAGGGCCAACTCCACGTTTTTCCTGGAGCTCCTCAGGAGGTACTCCAGAAACCAGAGTTTTGTATCTTCTCGTGGAGTTGAAGGGTAATTACCCACCACTGCCATTACACAAACATACCGATTCGATTATTTTTCTACTCCCCCACCCACCCGCGACTCCGATCCTCCCCACGCCCGCAACGCCTCCTCTTCTCCGCCTGGTTCGCCTCTCACCGCCCCCCGCCCGCCTCCTCGCCCCGCCCGCCCGCCCCCGCCTCTCTCCCCCGCCCCACCGCCACGACGAGCTCCGCCGGGGCTTCCGCGGGCTCGCTCCCACCAACGTCGCGGCTACACCTCGACGCCTCCTCGGGGCACTTGCCGACGACCCGCCACCAGTGCCGCGATCGTACTACCCGTGGGAGCTATCTCGCCTCCTTCAACGATCGCCTCACGGGCGCCTCGACGACCGCCGCATCTCCTACCTCAAGACATCCGCTCGTGGCCTTCTTCCACGGGAGCTAATTGTTTAAGACTTGGACTATAATTCCGGTGAAGAAATCTCGTAGCTTGCAACAATTAACTTGATAATGGAGTGTAACTAAATTGCTTGTTTACGATTGCAGTTCACGATTTCTTCATGCTTGCTTTGCTTGTTTACGATTGTAGTTCACCATTTCTTCGGCAGTGCTAATTGTTTAAGACTTTGGACATACACCAAACATCATTCAGGGACATATTGGACCTTTCTCAGGGAAACCTTATATTCCTGGAGCTGGAGCTAGCTACGTGCCAAACAGGACCACCTGCTCTAGGAACTCCACAGTGGAGCTGCTCCATGGTGGAGTTGGTGGAGCAGAGCTGAAAAAACTGGAGCAGAGCAGTCCCAAACAGGCCCTTATATACAGTTATAAGTTATAGCCAAAAACCGTAGTAAAAATTAATATGAGTGGTCCATTAATCTATCGTCAGGAGGAGGGATTGGCAAGATGATACGGTGGAAAGAGCAGAGAGAGAGAGTGTGTGTGTGTGATGATAGGGTGGACCCAAACCATCAAACCACCACGGTTGGATGCTCCGAATTTCTAACATACTTTTTTGGCAACATAAAATGAGTTAAAAGTGCATTAGATTAAGAAGCAACAAGCCAGGCCGCCGGCTTTGGAAGAGAGGGGTGGAAAGTCCGATCCAAGCCCTCCCCTTGTTACCCCCCGGGCCGGGCGGCGCCGCTTCTCGCCGTCGCAGTCGCGAAGTCTCTCTCCATCCCCACCTCCCTTCACTCCATGACCGCATGAGATGTGCGGCGGCGGTACGCTCCCTCTTCCCCCTTCCCGCCGCCCTCCCCATCCACACCGCCGCCACCGCGTCCCCTTCCCCGGGCGCCGAGCTCGCCGCCGCCGACGCCCTCCACGCGCTCCTCGCCACGCTCCCGCCCTCGCTCTCCGCCCTCCTCCCTGCCTCTCCCTCCTCTCGCCCCGCCTCACCCCGCACCCGTCTCCGACGCCCTCCTCTGCCCTGCCCTCCCGCCGCTTCCCGCCTCCGCCTCTTCCTCTTCTCCTCCCTCTCCCGCGCCTCCGCTCCCGCTACTCCACTCCCACGCCGTCTCCATCCTCCTCGCATCCGCCGACCCCGACGCCGCAATGTTCGACGCCCTCGCCGACGCCCGCGCCGCCGGCCTCCCCGCCCCTCCGCCGCATTCGCGGCCCTCGTCGCTGCGCACGCCTCCGCCGGCCGACACGCCGAGGCCGTCGAGGCGTTCTCCCGGATGGACGAGTTCGAGTGCCACCCCACTGCCTTCGTCTACAACTCCGTCCTCAAGGTCCTCGTCAATAGCGGCGCCATCCTCCTCGCCCTGGCGCTGTATAATCGGATGGTCGGCGCCGGCTGCCGGCCCAACAGGGCCACCTACAATGTGCTCATGGACGGGCTGTGCAAGCGGGGCATGGCGGGGACGCGCTCAAGATGTTCGACGAAATGCTCGAGAGGGAGATCGCGCCCAACGTGAAGATCTACACAGTCCTGCTCTCATCCTTGTGCAATGCAGGGAGGATTGAGGACGCCGTGCGGCTGATGCGGTCGATGAAGGAGAAGGGGTGCCCGCCGGACGAGGTCACTTACAATGCTTTCTTGAGCGGGCTGTGCAAGGCTGGCAGGGTCGATGAGGCATTTGAGCATCTGGAGCTGCTCGAAGATGGGGCTTTTGCTCTTGGGTTGAAAGGATATAGCTGTTTGATCGATGGTTTGTTCCAGGCCGGCCGGTTCGATGAGGGCTTTGAGTATTACAAGAAGATGTTGGAGTGCAATGTCTCACCGGACGTTGTCCTGTACACGATAATGATCCATGGTTGTGCAGAGGCCGGCAGAACCGAGGATTCCTTCTCATTCCTAGATGTGATGAGAGACAAAGGGCTTGTGCCTGACACTTTCTGTCATAATACACTGCTCAAGGCCCTCTGTGATATCGGTAATCTGGATAGAGCTCGCTCATTGAGGTCAGAGATGTTGCAGAATAACATGGTCCTTGACTCTACAACACACACTATCATGGTATGTGGACTGTGCAAGAAAGGACTTGTAGATGAGGCAATGCAGGTTTTTGATGAGATGGGAGAGCTTGGTTGCCATCCGACGGTTATGACATACAATGCACTCATTGACGGACTCTACAGGGTGGGCAGGCTGGAGGAAGCTCGGATGCTTTTCTATAAGATGGAAATGGTGAAGAACCCTTCCTTGTTCCTTCGGCTGACCCTCGGTGCCAACCAGGTGAGGGATAGCAAGAGCCTCCGTAAGCTGGTTGACGATATGTGCCAGTCTGGGCAGGTGCTGAAAGCTTACAAGCTTCTTCGAGGTATAATAGACAGCGGAGTTGTTCCTGATGTTGTCACATATAACACATTGTTAAATGGACTCTGTAAGGTGAGGAATCTTGATGGAGCACTAAGGCTCTTCAAAGAGCTCCAACTCAAGGGAATCTCTCCTGATGAAATCACTTATGGGACTCTTATTGATGGGCTCTTGAGGGCACACAGAGAAAACAATGCCATGATGTTGTTCCAGAACATATTGCAGAGTGGTGGCTCCCCTAGTTTGTCAATCTACAATAGTATGATGAGATCTCTATGTAGAATGAAGAAATTGTCGCAAGCAATCAACCTCTGGTTGGATTACCTTCCCAAAAAATACAATCTCTCAGTGGAAGATGAAGTAATTGTTAATGTCCGGACAAAAATTGAAGATGGTTCCCTAGATGAAGCTGTTAGGGAGTTAATCAAGATCGATCAAGAATATGGTTCGGTTAACTCAAACCCTTACACCATTTGGCTTATAGGGCTTTGTCAGGTAAGGCGAATTGATGATGCTCTTAGGATTTTTCATACTCTTGAGGAGTTTGGCATTGATGTCACACCAGCATGCTGTGCCCTTCTTGTCAATTACCTATGTTGGGGCAGAAATCTAAATGCAGCAGTTGATGTTATGCTGTATACATTGAGTAAACGCTTCATAGTGTCGCAAGCTGTAGGGAACCGTTTACTTAGGAGGCTTTGTATCCGTTACCGAAGGCAGGATGCACAGGCACTAGCATGGAGAATGCATCTTGTAGGATATGATATGGATGTATATCTTCGTGAGCCTACAAAAGGTTTGTTATACGGTCAATAGAAATGTCCGTAGTGTTTGTAGGACTACAGAGGTGCCCTCAATTTTTTTAGGTAAAACAGCAAAATAGGGCGTGGTTCACTGATTTCTTATCATTTGCAATGGATTTTGTAACCCATCAATTGAGTTGTAACTTCAATAACGAGGCAATTTTTTTGATGTTTTGCAACATATTATACCATCTTGTTTCTTCTGTGGAATTAATGTGCAGTTACTCAGTTGAAGACTGGGGTTTTGTTGCATTTTAGAAAATTTTACTCTTCTCAGCTGCATCAAGAATGAGATGCATCCTCCTTTAAGTGTTAATGACTTAACGTGCAGTTACTTAGTTGAAGGCTGAGATATTTTTGCGCTGTAGCAAATTTTACTCCTCAGCTGCATCAAGAATGAGATGCATCCTCCTGTAAGCGCAGGATCAACAGAAACTTTGAAAACAACAGGGTTCGTATTTTGAACATCTTGTAATGCATGTTTGGTCAATTTTGGTACTACCTTTTATTTACTATAGACATAATTTTTTTTTATTATCCTGCTTATACCGAACTTGTTAGCATCTTATCATTCTGGAGGTCAAAATGGGCTGGGTAGGATGCTTTGCAGGTAAAACTTGACCAGATGAGGTCATTTACTCAGCTTTCTTATTTTATTAGGACCTGCACGGCACTTACAACCAGCCTTCTTATTTCTTCTGTGTTGAATTGTAGTTTCGCTCTGTTGGAAACCACAGCACCATATTTTTACTGAGGAAATCTGAAAGCTGATGGTATGTTCAATCCGTTTGCCACGGAGCAAGACATCTAATGTCATTACTACATAGTTTTATTGTACTGTGGTTTATGTCTGAAACAATTTAATTACCTAAAGTTAAGGAAACAACCTAGCAGAATTTGATTAATTGCAAGCCACTGAGTGATTATATGCAACATTGGAGCTTAGTCAAGGCTTTAAAAGTTAGAAGTTTGTTAAATTTCCAGAGGATTTTTCTTGCCTTGATTGTGTTATTTCTATTAATAAACCATTGGACACTTGTCTACTCATGCTATTTGTGAATGCCCATCACAGCATGAACTTGTGGACAAAGTGCAAACACTGCTGTATTTAACCTTCATGGGGCGTTGGAATGAGATGATGTTCCTTTTTTCCAGCAATCTTTAAACAGAATTGTAATAGAGGATAGAGCATGCAATATATTAGGCAAACATTCAAATTTTAAGAGTGATATTTGAGATGTTCACTACTTCAATGTGTTAATATTTGCTATGCATATCGAATTACTGATCTCTTAAAAGTAACCGGAGCTAATTGAAATTTTGGGCAATGAGTGTACCCCTGTGCATTGTTTTTCCCATTCCTATGGATGGCTGTAACATAGAAATATTTTAAAACTGAGATGGTTTTTATGCTTCTGTTCCTTGCAGATGAGGGCACTGGCATGTCTGAGAATTTTCTTTAGTTTGATTTTGGATTCCAGAAGTTCCACATGGTTAGGCAGGCAAATTGTTTACATTCACCATGTTGCTATATTCCAGATAAGTTCTTCCTTTTAGATGGCAATTTCCTTTGTGTTGCTACATTCATTCTTAACATGATTTCTACAGTTATTGCTTATTGAAGAATTTCTATATCTGTCCTTGGCTTCATGAGTAATTTGATTTATAATCGTATCTTGTTGCACGACGATATATAGAAACCTGCTTAGTGCATGTTTGTGTAAATTTTGGTTTAGTTCCTGTTTGTGTACATTTTGGTTTGTATGTCTTTATGTTGGCAGTAGTCTGTTTGGTTACTGCCCTCGGCTAGGCCAAGAATTAAGAGTGAACCGTTCTGTACACTGGTAAAGTTGAGCTTTAAATATAATTTTTTATTTTGTTGTTCAGGAAAACTGGAAGGGTCAATTATGGATTCGACTTGATGCTGAATTGGAGGAAATTAGAACAAACAATAGCGATACAATGCTGATACGGAGTGTCCGATCTTCACGACGTAGAATCGATGATGATAACATGGATTCGTGCAACCTGACGAACTGATGGTGCCAACTATTGTCTTAATATAACAACCTGCAATAAAAGAATTTGTCTAATCACACGCTTAGACACTTGTCTACTCGGCCACGTAAAAGTAGATGTGATGTTCTTCCTGTAAAACACGAGGATTCACAAGAATAACGGGTTGAGGGCGTCCAATTCCTCTCTAGGTTGCATATGAGTGTCAAACCTTAGGAAGAACAAGTGTATAGCTCTCTCTAAAAATAATAGATTAATTTATGGTGGTCTTGGGTTACAAGATGAGACGCGAGGTATTTATGACGGCCTCCCCCCACATTACACGCACACCCGGCATTGGCTGGGGCCGACTGAAAGTCCTATTCGGCCAGAGCATCTAACTCGAATTCTGCAATTAATCTTCTAGCCTAAACTAATGACCAAGCTAATGAGGCCACTAATTACATGGCTGGAATCAGGAACAGCTCGGCCGAATCATGACCTTGGCTTGATGTCTTGTGTCATGAGGACAAGACATGTTCTGCTTTGAGCTGATGTCTCAGATGTCTTGTGTCATGAGGATGGCATTCGCCACCCATGGGCTTGGATCTCTTCCCCTTGGAATTTGCTTCATGCGCGGTTCCCTTCCTCTATCTCTTCTTTTTCAGCTGAACTGATTGCGTCTTTCTCTTCATGGCCATCATCTTCTGGGCTTTCGGCTGGATCAACTAAAAGTCCTTCTAAATACGACTTCACTTTAGACTTGTACATATCAAGCATAGGTCCATATATGATTAAATAAAATAGTAGTAATTATGTATATCCAAGTATAATAATTAAAGATCTAATTAAATTAGAGTTCACTTGACAATATTTAATACATATCAATAATTCTTTCTAGTTAAATAATGTATTTAACTGAAAAACGTTAAGCGTATCTATATCCACAGTGTATAGGTGAGGCGCAAGGGGGCATGTGGGGAGCCAGCAGTTGCAGGATACATTCATGTCAGGGCAAGGCGGGGCCAGGCCACAGATAGCCACAACCTTGCAGAGAGGGTATGTACCTGCTAATTAATTTATCTGTGTCTCACATTTCTAGCTCCTCTCCGCCGCCCCCCTCCTCTCCGCCGCCCCGCCTCCCTCCTCTCCGTCGCCCGCCAGCATCGCCCGCCGCCGCCTCTCCGTCGCCCCGCCCTCGCCTCCTCGCCCACCGCAGCATCACCTCGCCGCCTCCTCTCTCCGCGTGCAGACGCGACGCCGCTCGCCTCCTCGGCGCCTCTCCGCCGACGCCGACCCGCCTCCATCGCCACCGCTGTTCGCCGCGACGCCGACGCCGCCCAGCATCGCCACCGCCGTCACGGTGTTGGCTCCCGGTGAGCTATGCTAGTCGGCGCCTCTCTCTATTTGCTTCTGCTGTCTTGCTTTTTTCTGATAACATTCATCGATATAGCCTCTGTTTCCTGGGGAAAGTGGAGTTGATCAGCTTGTTGAGATTATCAAGGTGAAGAGATTAAGTGCATGAATCCAAACTACACAGAGTTCAAGTTCCCACAAATTATGGCTCATCCATGGCACAAGGTAATCTACACATAATGCCTATCATACAAAATAGATGCAGGTGTCTGGTTGGTACAAAATGCACAATTCTTTGTTCATTTTGGTACATGTTTTTGGAATAGGAAATCTATTGACTTCGTGCTATTAAATTGTGAAATATTTATTGAAATAAACATTGAGTTTATACAAGAGGGCCCTCCCTCTTGTTTCACATAAAAAACATATAATTACATTAAAAAATGAAAAATCTAATTGGAGCATTGCCATTTACAATTTCACACTTCCATTAGTGGTGTCAGGCACAGAAACAATGCCCATGCCATGTTAATTATAGACTTATAACTCCTTTAGTTTTGGGCCCGAAGCTCTAAGAAATCCTGGCTCCGCCACTGTTCACATCATACGCCGAAGACAAAGAAGCACTCAACAATAGAAGAGTATCAAATTAACACTGGGATTGCAGTACAACGAAGAAGCAAAGTATAAAAAAAGACGTTAACTCTTGAACAAAAAAGATAAACCAAATCAACAGATTAACAAACTGTTGATAGAAGAGTATCAAAACCAGATTAGCTGAAAACTGCTCACATTGTGGTGGTTAAGGTGTACTTGATCGGGTTTTTCAGTGCTATTTCTTTCCTTTCTCACCTTAATCCTAGTTTGCACCCAACAGATCGTCTTGATTTGATTTTTTTTGCTTGATTCTTGTACCAGATGTCTGATCACATCTTTTCAAAACTGTAACTGCACCGTTTTTCCATGCCAAAGTTCTTAATCGTAGTACGGAGTACACAAACTAATAAAATATCAACTGCTTTCGGGTAGCTTTAGCCTGTAGGTTCCTGGCAGCCTTCTTATTCTATGTAGAAATAAGAAGTTTATAGGTGCAGACCGCATGGTTTCTTTACCGGTGTCATAATTGTTTTTTGAAAACCAATTTGAGTTTGCAACTTTGAGGCTCCGCTCGTTTCGGCTTTAGTTTCTGACTTCTGACTTATTTTTTACTATTTATAATTTCGTCTTTTTCTGAACTTTTGGCTTTTTTAAGTTTTTTTGTCGGTTCTTTTTTTGACGTATTCGTTTGTGTTGTTTGTGATGGGCTAACATATTTTTTATATTTTTTAATTTTTTTAAATTTAATTATGTTAAATAAGCCTCTGTCAACTACAGTGTTTTTTCAGCCAGCTACAGTGCTTTTTGTCGGTTCTTTTTTTGACGTATTCGTTTGCGTTGTTTGTGATGGGCTAACATATTTTTTATATTTTTTAGTTTTTTTAAATTTAATTATGTTAAATAAGTCTCTGTCAACTACAGTATTTTTTTAGCCAGCTATAGTGCTTTTTAGCTAAAAATAAGCCCAAATGATCACCACTGAAGACGATATCTGGGATAGGGCTGATGAAAGCTCATCTATCCACCTATTGTCGTGCCAATCAAATTGCCTAATATTGAGCAGTAAACTTATTTCATGTTTCTGAACCACGTCTAGCGAATACTAGTAAACTGAAATTTTTTTACAAAGTTTTGCTCTTGAAATGCTCTTGAAACGAGGGAGTCGGTTCTAAAAAAGATTAGCAGGTATGCTTGCTTTGCTGCGAGAAGAATGATGTGCTGCTTCTGAAGTATGCTAGGATTTCAATGGGTCAGTTGGCCTAATCAACCACCCGTTGACCATGCTTCGGCCCAGCCAGCTCAAACTACTACTCGCTGACAAAATCTTCTTTTGTTTAGCAGAGGTCAACCATGCTCGCTTTCCTTCCCACTAGCTCACCATTCAGCGCTAGCTAATCATCGAAAATTAAGGATTTCTCTTTGGTCACTTTATTTTTACAACCTGGGAATAAGACCACATGATTGGATCTAGCTATAAATCTCATCTTAAAAAATATATTGTTTAAAAAGCTAGCTATAAATCTTATCTTAAAAAATATATCTTTAATTTTGCCTTTCATTTTTTTTACTCCATTTTGTAATGTTGTTAAGCTAAACGCGTTACACATAGCTGTCGTATACTTATATGAATCCATGATATCGAAAAGCCAGCACAGGCTGTAGCGAGGAGTGGGCATATTTCGTTCTGTTCGTTTCCGAGTGGTTGGAGCTTTCTGAAGACTATATTTATCTATCTTGGCCGCTACAAGCTGTAGATGCTTTCTCGTCGTTGCACCGCCGAACAGACTCTACCCTGAAATTTTATAGCAGCAAAAAGGTAAGTGAAACATCCTAAAATCTCAAAATTTTGAAATTTATTATGAATTTTGCTTGAATATCAAATTCTTTCTCAATTTGGCAATCTCCAATGAAAATACGCCTTTCTTATTCGGCGTTTACACCTCCTCCTCCTCCCTGGCGCCCTCGCGCGCACGCCGCTTCTCCAGCGCCTTCCCGAAACCGCCGCCGCACGCGTCGCCACCTCCTTGCACGAAATAGCGGCCGCCGCCTCTGCGTTCGCGCCTCCCCGGTCAAGCTGGCCCCACTGGTCAGTCCCCTCCCCTCTGCTCCCACCTCGCGCAACGCGCCGCACGTCGCTACCGCCGGTACACCGCACCCCTCCCTCATTGTTGCCGTCTCTCATAGCAGTCAACAGCATGTCAAATTTCGCAGAGGGAAGCGCCACCTCCCCTCACAGCCTCTGCAACGCGCCAGCGCATCCCCCTCCTCGCGCCTGCGTGGGAGACGCTCTCCCCGCACCGCCTCACTGTTGTCATCGCCTTATACGTGCTATAAAGCCCTTCGGCCACAGTGGGACGCCTCCTAGCACCATCACGAACCTCCCAGAGCAACCGATTTGGCTCTTGTCGCCCGTGTCGCCGCTGGGTGCCGCCCCTGAGCCCGGTGAGCCCTAGCGCCAATTTTTCGATTTCGTCCATTACATTTCGATTCCTTGCACTAGTATGGTCCCTATTGCATACTGATCACAGTAGAACACTAGCTTGAACGGTAGCATTTGCCTAGAGCACTGGCGGCTGAGGTCGCTGTCAGCCGTATGACCCTCTCCGTGGCTAGCTCGTCTGAGTTGTTCTCGAGCTAAGCCGTCACTTCTAGCGTGTTCCTAGTGACCCGTAGATGGTGAAATAGCAGCCAATTCCGCCAGAGAACCACCGGAGTTCCATAGCGCCGCCGTGGGGGCCGTCGCCAGCCACCATTGTCCGTCCACACACTCCCCAAAGCACCAAAATGGAACCCCAAGCCCTAACCGCTCCTCTCTGTGAAACCCATTCCCTCCTAGTTGCCATGTCGTCGCTGCTTTGCCGGAAATGGCGGGCTCTGTTTTTCCGCCGGGAGGAAGTCTGGAGGTTGAAGACGACCTCCCAGGGGCGACGTGGTCGCATCGCGACCATCGGCGCCGTTTCATCAGGGCGCTCCGCGCCTATTCAAATCTCGACCGTCGATGCTGTTACGGCTCTCCATCTGAGCGCTCGCGCTCGCTCAATCGCGCCCCTCCGCGCCGTCCACGCGTTGCCCATCGGGCGGGCATGTGCGCGCGCTAGCCTCTGGCCGCGCGCTCGCATGGGCCGCGGGCCGTTTGGCCTGCTCGACCGCGCGGGAATAAGCGGTCAAGGGCCAGATTGCTTCATCGGTAGAGCCACATCTTCGCTCACGTGGGTTTAAAAATTCAGAAAATTCATTAAAAATCCCAGAAAAATCTAAAAAATTCCAAAAATACACCATTTTGACCAGTTTAATATCTAGAACTCAAATTTGACCTCCATGTCTTAAAAATCAAATTTTATAAATTCAAATTCCTTCGGTTCCTCCGATTGCCAAACTCTTTATTTGAGGTTTCATGCAATTTGTTCCTTTTTGATTAGATTGTTTTTCTAGCTTGATTAGAATCAAGTTTGGACTTATATTGTTATTTTATGTGTTTACGCTAGCTTCCAAGTTCACCGGTTGCGCTTGTTGAACCAAGCCAATCACCCAAATGCACGTTGCGTAAATCCCGAGCAGACAAGGCAAGTTACAAGTTTTTGATCATATTGAATCCCATGGAATTACATTATTTAATTAATGTATTTGCATTATGGATAGTTGTGAAATATTAATTGCTTAAAATAAAATGTTTAGAATGGCATGCTAATTAGTTACTCCTACCACTGAAAAATGTCCTGCCTTGATTGATGACCACATTCACCTTGACAACCTTAGTAAGAATTAAAATATTGTACAAATATTCATATGATCATTTCATTCAATATTTTGTACTACTAAGTGACTTTGGCTGCTAGCCAGTAGACGTCGAGAATTGGTACTAAGATAGAAGTCTGTATGTGGGAAATCACGACGTGATCTACGCCCACGACTTTACCTTAGGGGGAACTGGGTAAGGGTGTCCTGTGGGGAATCATGATGTGATCTACGCCCACGACCTTACTCTAGGATGGATGCTGGTTGGTATGGTGGTGGTTAGTGCTGTTGAGCACAGTGGAAGGTTGTGGTTGGATGCCTCAGGTGAAAATATAAGGATAAGAATCTTGTATCAAGTAAAAGACATAGTAATCGCTCAGATCATAGGAGTTGACTTGTCAACATTGGTTTAGTAGCTGATCAATTCGATTGAAACTCTATAGGATGAGATGGTTTTGGATGACGGGGAGTTAGGTATGCTGCGGGTACCTAACAACGGTATAGGTCATTCACACAGCAAAAGGGTGTGATTTAAATTTTGCCTAAATGAGTGACGCTACCGGGTAGAGTCTATATAAAGAATTGAGCAGTGAAATAACCTGGCTTTCTCAACTCCGTCGCGGGAGTTAAGGGATCGTGTGGGTAAAGTTGAGCAACTCTACAGAGTGAAATAAATGGTATTCGAATACACCGTGCTTCCGGTTAATGAAGCTGTATTAATTGGGTGATTCCAACAACGAGACATAAGTAGAATTTCTGATGTGTTAATCTGGTTAATGGTGAACCTTTATCTAATAAAACCCCCTGATCTTAAGGAGAAAATATTTTAACTTTATTTGTTTGCAAATAAAACTACATCCACTCAACATAATAAACCCAATATACTCCCATCCTTTAATATCCTTGCAAGTAGTAAGACAGGATTACCCTTGTAGCTTGCTGGGTACGGTGGTACTCATGACTTGCTAAACAAATTAACAGAAGATCCGAAAAGCCAAAAAGCCCCAGATGAAGGCGAAGTCCCTGAGGAGCCCTTCTCTGCGGAGGATATTTGGTGTTAGGTCTTTAGCCTCGCTCAGGCTACTTGGGATGTCTTTTGTAATGTAATGTGGTTTGTGGGCTTGCGCGCCCGCTAACAAAACTGGTGACAACCGTATGTTGTAAAAAAGTTGGATCTTTTGTTGTAAGTTTGTACTGTTGTGATGATCACTCATGTTTAAAATGTCATAACTGTTCATTCTTGTACGGTTATGCAGTTCAGTAACGTTATAACTGTTTTAAGTTCCTGGAGTTGCTGAATTACGTGAAACACAGAATGCTGCGGCTCCCAGTTCCAAGATTCAAGCCACAGATAACTAGACACACGCAAACCGCTTTGATGATGACGAAGGAATGCTACATTTCCATGATATCGAAATTTATGTTGAAGTTCAGATGCCGACCACATCGATCACAGGCGAAGTTCTGAGATCGATGCGCGCACACCAATTCCTTTGAGAAATTGGACCGAAGAAATCACGGTGCAAGCAAGGAACTAGGAGGATACAAGCATCAATTCAAAAGAAGAATTTGAGCGATGTGAAGCCTTTTACAAGACAGGGAAAACATGATTCGCATCACTGAGCGGAGGAGGAAGAAGGCCATGGTATCCTCTCGCTCGCCTGGAGCACGTCCTTCATGGCCGGCCTCTTGTGCGGCGCCATGGCGCAGCAGGCGAAGCCCAGCCTCAGGCAGCTCACCAGCGCCTCCTCCCTGCCTTCCATCTCCCCCCGCAGCGCAGCATCGGCCAGCCGCAACACCTGCCCCTCCTCCGCCGTGGTGGGGCTCCACTGGCAGAGCTCCAGCCTCGTCAGCGCGCGCCCGGCGACCAGCTCCAGCAGCACCATGCCGAACGAGAACACGTCCCACTTGGCGCTCGGCTTCGGGTTCTGCGCTGCCTCCGGCGCCTGGTAGTGCGCCGCCGCGTCGGCCGAGAACGGACTCGCCCCTCCCGGTCCGGGCGGCGGCGACAGGTCCGGCAGGCTCTTCGCGGACCGCCCCGCCGGCTCGAGCCTTTCCCCGCCACGGACCAGCCGGCCGATGCCCAGGTCGGCAACCAGCGGCTCCATGTCCGCGTCGAGGAGGATGTTGCTCGGCCTCACGTTGCCGTGCACGCACTTCTTGCCGTGGAGGTAGGCGAGGCCTCTCGCCACGCCGCGCGCGATGCGCAGCCGCGCCATCCACCCGAGGTTGATCGGCGACGAGCCCGGCTTCCCTGCGCCATCGCAGGCCAATGAACGTTAACGATGCCATATTGGCATGGGATCAAGCTTGAAGCGGTCGGTGCTTACTTTTGAAGGAGACGTTGGCGAGGCTGCCATTGGCGGCCAAGTCGTGGATGAGGAGAATCTCCTCGGGGCCCCAGTAGAAGCCGCGGAGGCGGAGGATGTTGCGGTGCCGGAGCTTGGCGATGGCACGCATCTGCGCGTCGAACTCGCTGAACCTCCTCACGCCGGCGTCGCCGCTGCCGATCCTGCGCACCGCCAGGACGGCGCCGTCGGCCAGCACGGCCTTGTACACGATGCTGTTGCCCGCCGCGCCGAGGATGTACGCCGAGGCCTTCAGCAGTGTCTCCAGCTCCAGCTCCACGTCGCCGTCCACCGTCACCAGCACCGCCCCGTCTTTGGCCTTCTTGGCCGACTCGTCCGCCTTCTTGACGCCCTCTTTGGCCGCGAAGGAGTCCGACGTGTCCGTCACCTCCTCGCTGTCGTCGCCGGCCTTCTTCTGCAGACAGCACGAGAGGCTCCGGCCGATGACGTCCGGCGACTCGTCCGGCTCCGGCTTCTTGAACACGACTCCCATCCTCCGCTTCGCCAGCTCCTGCTGCTGCCTCTTCTTCCTGGCCTGGTACACGTAAAAGACCACCACGAGAAGGACGGCGATGCCGGCCACGTCACCTGTGGCGATTGCGAGAATGGTGGCCAGCCTCATCCTGCCCTGCCCTCCCGACGCCGGCGCTCCGGCAGCGGCGGCGCTGTCATCGCCGGGCAGCGCCTCGGTCGGGTTCTTGGGAATCGCCGCAATGGCAGGAGGCGACTTTGCCGTGCCGTTCGGGGGATCCACGGCGGAGGCCGAAGCAACAGAGCAGAGGCTATCCAGCGGCCTCCCGCACAGTTGGGCGTTGCCCTCGAACGCCGTCGGCCTCTGCACTGCGAACGGCGCCAGCGCCGGGATGGCGCCGGTGAGGTTGTTGTAGGACAGGTCGATGGTGACGTTGGCCGGCAGGCGCGACGCCATCTCGGGCGGTATGGCGCCGGCGAGCCGGTTCGACGAGAGGTTGACGTAGCGCAGCGCGGCCCCCCCGAAGTCGGGCGGGAGTGAGCCGTTGAGCAGGTTGGAGCTCACGTCGAGCACCTGCAGCGCCGGGAACCCGCCGCCGGGGAGCGCGCCGGAGAAGTAGTTGCTTGCCAGCGAAACGGCGGTGAGGTTGGGGAGCAGGGTGAGGTTCCCCGGGATGGCGCCGGAGAGAGCGTTGCCGGCGAGGTTGAGCGCGCGGAGGCTGAGCAGGTGGCCGACCTGCTCGGGCAGCCCCCCCGTGATGCCGTTGCCGGCGAGCGAGAGGACGCGGAGGACCGGCGCGCGCAGCAGCTCGGCGGGGAGGGTGCCGTTGAGCGCATTGCCGGAGAGGTCGAGGTGGCGGAGGTGCTCGACGAGGCCCAGCTCCCGCACGATGGGCCCCACCAGCTGCGCGTTGGGCAGGATGACGCTCACCACCCTGGCCTCCGACGAGGAGGATGCAGCAGGAGGAGCACTAGGGAAGGCCATGCAGACGACGCCGTTCCAGGCGCAGGGCGTGTCGTCGGCGTAGTCCCAGCCGGCGAGGGAGCCGAGCGGGTCGGCGAGGAGGGAGAACTTGAAGGAGAGGAGCAGGACGCCATCCTGGTTGAGCGCCGAGGCGAGCTGGGCGTGGATGCCTAGCACCACTAGCAACGAGACAGCCGGGAGCAGCACAAGGCGGCGAGCTGCGGCGGCCATGGAGATGGAGGTGCAGTGGCAGTGGTATGCGGCCGCGACATGGAGATCGGACGGGGGGTATAAGAAGGGTTTTGGCAATGGTGGTGGTGGTGGTTTTGCTGCTTCCTTGGATTGGTTGGGGTGGTTCACCAAAACTGTCCCAAAGACGAGAGAGTAAGTGTAGTGTAGAGTGAAAAGTAGAAGAAAGAGAAGAAAGAGAAGGGGCTAAAGGCAGGAGGAGGTGAAATGGATAGATCATCCATCCATGAATAGGGGTGAAAATGGATCAGATACGATCGAATAGTCTCAAATACGAATATGAATTTATATTTTTAAAACAAATATAAATTTGAATATTTTTAAATACGAATATGAATATTCTCGAATACGAATACAGATATTTTTGAATACGAATTTTTTTAGATACGAATATCGGATAAAACAGAGAGTAAGTGTAGTGTAGAGTGAAAAGTAGAAGAAAGAGAAGGGGCTAAAGGCAGGAGGAGGTGAAATGGATATCCATACAGGTTTCGCTACTATCGAGGTGAGGATGTGTGCGCGCGCGTGTGGGGCTCATTCGCAAGCTTTGTGCTTTTTTTTTTCCACCCTACGTGGAGGTCTTGGCGAGATGGTTGCTGGATGCTTCGGTCCATTGGCACTCCTTTTTCAGTGAAAAAATAAATAAAAAATGGATAAAATAGAATTGTTGAATCATGTAAAAGGCCATACATGCACAAAAGTACTCGGTTAATTAATTTGTCCATGAAAAGGCAGAGTCGAGCTGTGATGCATATGATACTACCGGTACCACTAGCTACTATCATTACCATCGAAATTAAAATTTATAGTAAATATTGTATATTCTATCTATTCATCCTAAATCACTTCTCTAGTATACTTATTTGTTGAGTGCTAGCAAGATGTTAATCGATAAAGATAGCCTACAGTCCTACACTAACTATTATGTAGCTTTAATTTTATTAGGTCTTTGTTAGGAATAAAATTGTAGGATTATTTTGTCAAATAAGCATATATAGGATATATTAAATCATGTCATGCACATTGTTTGAAAAAGCATGCTACTGATAATATCAATAATAATTTATACTAGTGATTCAGCTAAGGGTGGATAACTAGCTAACGGGTAGAAAATAGTGCACGGCTCAGCTTGGCCAAAAAGCTTCATTAGGCTCGTGATTACTACCAAGTACCAGCTAGAATATTATCAAGAGATCAGGACACTCACCCGTGAGGTAGACGTAGGGGATCAACTCTAGTTGGTCGGAGCTGTGATGCATATGATACTACCGGTACCACTAGCTAGTATCATTACCATGGAAAGAATTGACTAAATATAGTGTATAATGACATACTTTTACTTCTAATGTACCACTTAAACGAATATTTTATACTATCACGAGTACATACTTTTATTTCTAATGTATCATTTAAACGAATATTTTATATCTCTTTATCACTTTTGGTATACTTAAATACTAATTCTAAGATACTTCAATATGACTTGGTTGAAAAAGTTTTATTGAATCCCTTTATTTTTGTTGTATACACTTTTTCATTTATAAAAGGAGTACATACACAAATTATATTATAAAAAAGTAGACTTTGATGAAATTTTCATAGAACTCACTTTGAAGTATCTTATAATCATTATTAGAGTATACTCAAATAGATAAAAAGATATAACAACATCATTAAATGGGTATATTAGAAGTGGGAGTACATACTCCCAGGTGATGTCCGCAACTTTCACAGATGATTGTAATTTTATTTGCAAACTTTAGCTTCATTTGCAGTGTCAATTTGTCATCATTAACAATGCATAATGGCGCTAGCAAGCATGCATTTTACAAGGGCAAAACAATCTTTTTGGATCCCTAATGGAAGACACACAATGGTCAATACCATTGACTATAGATAGTTTAAGCTTTTGCGTAGTCTCCGACCAAACAACAGCCTTGCGCAGTGACAAGACCAAATGAGACAGCTTTTGCACGGTATCCTGTCCCGACTAAATGAGTCAGCCTTGCATAAAGACCCGATCAAATGAGACAGCTTTTGCACGGTGTCCTGACCCGACTAAATGAGTCAGCCTTGCATAGAGACCCGATCAAATGAGACAGCTTTGCGTAGTGACAAGACCAAATGAGACAGTCTTGCACAGTAACAAGACCAAACGAGACAGCCTTGCGCAGTGATAAGACCAAACAGGTAGCTTTGTGTAGCGACATGAGGCTACGTTGGTCCATAAATCATCCAACGTGCCGTTGCCTCGCGGACGCGAATTTGTCCAAACTGAATTTGACTTGTCAAGTGTACGCCGCGTCGCCTTACCTATAAGTACTACCCTCTTCGTAGTGTAATTTCCTGAACCATGGCTGGAACACTACATCGCTAGTATGGAGAAGTAATGGGAGGAAATCACTCGACTTGCAAGGGCTGCTGCAGCTCGGGACGAACAAGCGCATCATACCAAGAGGCCACCTCCTTGAAGCGAAGCACCTGTACCTTCAACCTTAACCCATACCTCAACATTCCCAGTGAGCATTCACTGCAAGACCCGCCCATGAGGGAGACGCCCCCTCTGCTGATGCAGGGGCGCATGCAAGTTCTTCAAGTTCAAAGAGCGCTTTGAGCTTAGGCATACGTTATTGGGGTTACGGTAACTATGCCTGGGATTATCTTGACCGGTGTTGGGACATGGCCCGCAATCGGCAGTTGGTAAGGATGGGTTGCACTACATTCTCCTACCAGTTCTCTTCTATGGCATGCACTAACAGGTTATCCCCTCTTCTCGTAGTCTCCAGATCCACTATACGCATACAGTAAATGGATTGACTGGAAGATCCACCCGCATGACCAGTGGACTCTGGACTACAAGGAGTAAAATGCCCAGACGGCACGTGAGAGGATGGAGGAGTGATGACGCAGCGAAGATTGAAGTGAGCGTATTTGATGGGAGTCGCAAGCTCATCTAGAGGCATGCAGGCGCGGGGAGCGCAAGGCTCGCGAGGAGGAGCACGAACTGGTGGCCAAGACCAGGGCGGCCGGCAAGGACTACAACGCCGACCTTGGGAGGAAGGGCAAATGACCACATTTCACACGTAGTAGTTTAATCTATATGCATTATCTAGCTCATATTTTCGTCTCAAAATTCTGAAGTTTCATCAAAAGTCAAATTCAAATTACTGAAATTTGAACAAAATCCAAACCTAAATTACCAAAATTTTGGTTTTTTCAATGATTTTTTTACCCTTTGATTTTTTCCTGCTACTGAGTACTGCCTTGGGGTGGGCTGAGGAACCTCTACATATTGCAAACTAGTAGTATGCATTGATGAGCTACAATGATACGTATTAGGCAATGGTCTAAGCGTGTGTGTGTGTCTATATATATATATATATATATATATATATATATATATATATATATATATTATTATTATTATTATTAGTAGGTGGTCACACCGCTGTCTAAAGCTTACGTAGTAAGCAGACGCTTGTGCGGCATTATAAGTGCAATAAATATTTGTAAAGATAGAAACATATGTGTAACGTGTTGTTAAGCACATTGCACATGATTGGCAAAGAGAACAAGGCAATATTCATCGTTAAAAGAAATATTGGTAAAGGTGTTTTTGGCCTAAAACAAATCAATACAAAGAAAAGGGAAAGGAACAAAATTCACATGCAACTAAAATATATGTTTCCTTTTATTTGATCACATGCGTAGCAAAACGGATCAGTATATTAATTATGTGACGTCTCACTCAATATTGAGTATTGGCATCAGCTTTCGCGACAAATTAAGGAGAGTTAAATTGAACATGCACCAACGAGAGGAGGAACACTGAGGGTAAAATTATAGATAAAAGTTTATCGATAATGGTAAAATACAACATCTCATATCAATGATACGTTAAAAGAGAACAAAATTACGTAAAATTTTCAAGTAAAAAAATACAGAATGATCAGATGTAAGTTAATGCATTAGCTTTTAGTATTTACACTCTTCCAGATTCATAAAGCGACAAAGCACAACATCATTAGTAATTTTCATCAATTCTTGTTTCTTCAAATAAATATATCATTCATAAAATCATCACCAATTAAATAAAAAAGTCGATTAGATATTTATATGTTTAATAGTTTAAAAACAATATAATAGGTGGCTTACTTACATTATGGTCAAATACTATAATTTTGCCTCTGATTTGCAATGAACTAGAATGACATTTTAAAAATCAAAATTGAAATTCTAAGTCTTAATCCTACAATTCGACAAAAATCAATCAACAATCGTTACATAGAAACCCTAACTCACAAATTTAGCCCCTATTCTTGAAACAAATTAAAATAATTAAGAGAAATTTAGAGCAAAATATATATTGATTGGGTGGACCTAAACTTCCTTCAACTGATGAGGGCATGGGGCAATAGGGACCAGGCAACGCCGTGGTGAGATGGCAGGTGTGGGCTATCGGTGGCACTGATTTCTCCTGTTTTTTGGTGACCAATCACTGCCTGGCTGGGAGCGGCTGTGTGGCGGACGTGGTGCACATCTCCTAGTTGACCATGCAAGACGAACATGTGTCAAGAGCTGCTACGACGTGACACGCTTTGGGATCGATCAAATGGATGCCGTGGCTTGTTGCGATCCTCTCTCTCTTGGGCTGGCATAAGGGCTGGCTCGGCCTGCTGCAGTTGCCTCATGGGCTGAGGAAGTGGAGGATCCTTGTGGATTGCTGCTAGCTACTAGGAATTCAGGCTACTATTGCTCTCTTTGTTGGGTTTCAAGGAAGCGACTGGGTGCACTGCGTTTTGACTACGGGATTCACCCATAGGTTGAAAAGTGTTGATCCCTACTAAAAAAATTAGAACTAGTGCTTTGTGACACCGGGTAGGCTACCTTGCTTCCACCCTTGATGCTGGTGATGGGAAGACGACGCCGCGCGACCGAGAAGACAACATCGAAGATGACTGCATCTCCTGTGACAACAGCCGAGATGGTGTAGCAACCAGATCTGGACACTGATGAGAGGATCTAACGAAAATTGATGCCGGTGATCCTTTGGCTGGAGAGAGCGACGACGAGGACGGCGCAGAAGATGCCCAATTTGAAAGATGCCGGTGGTGCCAGCGAGCAGCGCTGATGAGGGCGAATCAAATCACAGCATTTGGACATGAGAGGGAAGGGAGGAGGGGAAAGTGAGGGAAAGAGGAAGCTGATGGGGTCAGAGCTGACTGGTGGGCCCATGTTTAGAGTGGTTGTTGTGACTACGGACCAAACAGTAAAGAAGGGAACTAGTTAGAGAAAACCAATCCCCTATGACTGGGAGTACTGTTGTAAGGGTGGCCCAACCCCCCATGACTGGGCCTTGCAACTGGCCCAATATGCAATAGGTACAATAGTGTAGATGAATGTACCAATATACTCTCGCCTTTTGTAATTATCATGGGGTAGGATGAGAATTTTCCATCCTACTCCATTTATGTATATAAACCCCCAAGAGGGGTATAAGAAAGGGGATCTACTCATTTTCATACATGAGCACTCTCTCCTGTCGTTGGCTCTCTCTAGCTAGTTCATTTCTTTACTGTTTGGTCTGTAGCCGATAGCGGTAACTGTTGTGGCTCGTGTATGAAAATGAGTAGATCCCCTTTCTCATTCCCATCCTTACCCTTGATAATTACAAAAGATGAGGGTATAATGGTATATTCCTCTACACTATTGTGCCTATTGCATATTGGGCCAATTATAAGGTCCAGTCACAGGGTTAGGCCACCCCTACGACATTGGTGTTTGTAATTCATTTTCTCTTTTTAGGGTTAGCTTCGGAAATAAAGTAAGTATAAATTGCAATAATACAGGTGCTCAAATGAAATAAATAGAGAGCAGAAATGAAGATATATTTGTGGGTGCAATTAAATCACCACCCATGGTAGCTTGCACTATAGTGAGTGATGGCTTTAGCGTATATGGAACTCTCTTTATTTTTTTTCAAACCACCACCTACGGGAATTTGCACCTGCCATGTGATGCCCTAATGAATTTGTAATTTGATGTGCCTCGCCGCCGGATCTTGATGCCGGGTTGCTCTACCAGTAATAACAGTACTAATAGGACGGACGGTCCGGTCCCCAAGAAACATCTGCTGGCCTTTTGGTTCTCAGACAAAATGGCATCAAGAGTGCTGTAGCCCTTTTTGCCATTTCTTGAGCCAGATCAGATACAACAATTAATGCTAATTCTGTTTCTGGGCAGCATTATGTCCCCACAAGTTGTTCTGGATTGAGGACATTTGACTTGACCCAGATGGTGTTAGAATAGAAATTCCTCTGTATTTCTTTATAAGTGTATAATATATGTTTTTTGTAATATCCTTTGGTAATTCCTATATGTTGAGGAAGTGGCCTCTATCTTGGCCCAAATAGCCCACATTGTTAGCAGGACAGGCCAGCAACTTCATGGAAGCCCACAAGGCTAGGAAAAGAACATATATGTCACTATAAGAATACATTTAGATAAGAGTGTTTATGTAACTCTAAGTAGGAGAAAAGACATACGTATCCCTATAAAGGTAAGAGCACACATGGATATATGTGTAATAAGCCCACATGGTTAGTGTAACATGGGGAAGACCAGACCATTCTTCTTTTTTAGCAAAGAGTCAGACATTACCAACTTCCAAGACACTAGCACAGGCTTCTATTGCTATCTATAGGGTGTGTAAGGTTACGAGAAGTCCTTACACGACCTTCTCGTAACCCCCTCCTTTTACTGTTTGGTGTGTAATCACAACACTATATATACAACCCATTGGGCCTCATGAATATACACATAATATTCATAATATGGTATTATAGATAGGGCACTAACCTAGCTCCTTCCACTGTCATTCACCGTCGTCGTCGTCGCCCAGCCCGAGGTCGTGGTTGCGCCACCACCGTGCCCGGACGCTACCGCCACCATCTCCTTAGGTCCCGATCCAATCCAAAGATCTTTGGTGCATCGTTGCCGTTATTTTCCTCAAGGTGAAGGCCATCGCCCGTCAAAGCGGCCGCTCGCTGCGTCAACGCCCAGGAGACCGAGGCCACCCTCGCATGCCACCGCAAGGAGAACGCCACTGCTCACAAGACCATCGTCCGTCAGAGCAACCGTCCGCAAGGTTGTTGTTTGTCGGACCGCACCGTTTTAGGAACCAATTGGGTTTCTATCAAAGTTCCATATGTGAAGCGTTTTCCTTAAAAAACCAATAAAACATTGATCTAACTGCACGCTGTCCAGCGCCGCTTGTTAGATTTCGTTGCATCGGTCATTGCGTCGTCCATCGCCGCCTAATGATAGCTTCCATTCTATCAGCTGTGATCCTATTCCTAGGAAAAAAATTCCATTGGATGAACTACAGGTTGGAGTCTTCACTCATGAAGATCACACTCGATGGTCTTCATCTCTAGGGATATGCCACTGGTGCTCGACCTTGTCCACCATCGCCGGTTCAATCTCCTCCTAGGTAGCCTACTTTTGCATCTCCTATAGAAGATGATGATGCCAAGAAGGAGGCAGAGTCTGCTGCTGCTCCTGACACGATTGATGAGGCCTTTCAGTATGCGACAGACGCTTTTGAGCGCTGGTATGCTAATGAGGCCCATATTTGAGCCACCTAGTGGTCAGCATCGATGACTCCATCCAGCAAGGTATTGTTGGTCTGCATTCCACTCGTCAGATCTGGGAGGACTTGCGCGAGCGATACCAGCAGAGCAACGTTGCTCAATTCTTTTCGCTTCAGCGTGAGTTGGAGATGCTTCAGGAGGACTCCTCCGTCGTTGACTTCTACTAAGCCCGGGCCAGTCTCTGGCACTAGATGGATGAGCTGGCCTCTCTGCTTTACCAGGAGTGTCATAAAGTGCAGAAGGCAGATCATGATCGCCATCACTTTTATGACTTCGTCGGCCGTCTTTGCCCAGAGTTTGAGCCTATCAGGGCTCAATTACTGAGCCGCTCACCACGACCGACTGTCACTGAGACCCTTTTGACGCTTTGCACTAAGGAGCTTCGCCACGGTTTAGTAGCATAGTTTGTTTCAACCATGCTTGCTACCCTTTCTGCTTCGACTACAGTTCCTCCTCAGGCGCATGTTTTCATTCCTTTTTCGCATCAACTGGGGTTCATTACAACTTTTGTAAGAACTTTGGGCATGACTACTAGAGTTGTGTGATGCACAAAAAACGAAACATGGCATGTGGGGGTGGACAATCCAAGGGGAGCAGGAGGCCTTTCTTCTATAGGAGGACATACCAGCATGCCAGGTTCTCAGCAAGGTGACTCTGTTCAGTATCTTTGTTAGGATTTTTTTTCAGCAGCTCTCTCATAGCTTAGCAGGTTCTGCCAGTCTAGCTCAGACGTCTCCTCCAGATACCTCTTGGGTTCTAGATTCTGGTTCTTCTTTCCACATGATACCAGACTCCACATCTCTCACTTCAATAGGATGTCCTGTTTTTATCTTTATTCAGACAGGTGACAGTACTCCTCTATCTGTTAGCTATCAGGGCACTTTTTTGTCCACTAACTTTTTAGTTCCAGCTATTTTCCATGTTCTCTGGCATACCATGCAGCTTCTCTCGGTGGGACAGCTCAACAATCTCGGCTGTAGAGTTGGTTTTGATTCACTCCTATTTCATCCAGGATCGACAGATAGAGATGGTACTTGGGACTGGCCGACACTATAGGGATCATCAAGGTCTCTACATCCTCGACCGTTTCCAGCTTCCGTCCACCTTAGTTGCTCCTATCACCTTTACGTCTACCTCCACTGTCCCTGCTACTACCACCTCTGAAGTTTTTACGTAGTGGCATCACCGTTTATGTCACTTGCATGGGTTCCACCTTTTTTTTCATTAGTTCGTTAGAGTGTTCTTGGATGTGTTACTGTTGACACAACCAAATTTTGTCAGGATTGTAAGCTGGGCAAGCAGCTACTACTTCTTTATCATTCTAGTGAGTCATTATCTTCTCGTCATTTTGATATAGTTTATTCAAATGTATGGGGACCTGCGTCTATTATCTCCAAAGGCAGGCATAAATTCTATGTGATTTTCATTGATGATTATTTTTATTTTACACATTTTTTCCCTATGTCTAATCGCGGTTAGTTTCTTACGATCTATTGTAGCTTTGCAACGATGGTTTGTACTCAGTTTGAGTCTTTTATTCATACTTTTCACTGTGATTTTGCTGTCAATTACTGCTCTGGTGCTTTTAGATAATTTCTTTCTGAGTATGGCATTATTTACCTGTCAACTTGTCTTGGTTCCCATGCTCAGAATGGGGTTGCTGAGCGCATACATCGTTATCTGATTGAGACTACTTGCACTCTTCTCCTTGCCTCATGTTCTACCATAGTTCTGGGCTGAGGTTGTTTCTACGGCTACATATCTCATAAATATGTAGCATTCCACTGCTCTTAATGATGTCAGTCCTATAGAGCGTCTCTACTCTCGAGCCCCTAGTACATTCACCTTCGTATTTTTGCTTGCAACTGTTTTGTCCAACTGTAGCCACATGAGGGCACCAAACTATCGATTTGGTTAGTTGAGTGTGTGTTTCTTGGATATAGTTCTGAATATAAGGGTTATCACTGCTATAATCCTTCTGCTCAACGGATTGGGATCTCATGAGATGTTGTCTTTGAAGAATCTCGACCTTTTTTCTATCGAGATTTGATTCCTTGTCATATTTCCACTCTTGAGATGATCTCATGGTTGTCTCTTTCTAACTCTTCACCCATTTCTCCACTATCACAGTATTCCCCTGATCTGTCGCCAATGGTTCCTTCTGTACCCCTGCCTCCCGTGCGGCCTCTTGTAGAACTGCCTTTTGTTCCTACAACACAACCGTCTCCATTCTCTGGTATTCACTACTCTAGGCGTCCTTGCCCTTCATGACTGAACATATCCTTTCGACCTCCTAATCATCTTGCCGACAGCTCATGCTCTCTGTCACTGAGCCTAGTTCTTATCGTGAGGTTACTCCTCATTCTGAGTGACAGCTCATTATGGCAGAGGACCTTGATGCTCTTCGGCATACGAAAACTTGGTATATTATACCAACACATGTACATGCTCGTCCTATCACGTGCAAATGGGTGTACAAGATTAAGACCCAGTCTGATGGTACTATCGAGCGCTACAAGGCTTGTCTTGTGGCTTGCGGCTTCCAGCAGGAGTATGGTTATGGGTACGATGAGACTTTTTCCCTTGTTGCCCATATGACCACTATTCACATTGTTGTTGCAGTTGCTTCTATTCGCTGGTGGTCTATCTCTTAACTAGATGTTAATAATAATGGTGTTTTGCATGAGGAGGTCTATATGCAATTACTACCTAGGTATTCTATTTCAGATGGGCACGTATGTTGTCTTCGTCATGCTCTTTATGGCCTCAAATAGGCTTCTTGTGCCTGGTTTGCGTATGTTACCATGGTGATTACCGTTGTCGGTTTCACAGCCAATTCCTATTATCATGCTCTTTTTGTCTAGGGTAAGACATTGTTTCTTCTGTATGTGGATGATATGCTCAACACTGGTGATGACTCCTCATCCATCATATATGTGAAGAAGCATCTCAGTGAGTAGTTTTTGATGACTAATCTTGGCTCTCTTACGTACTTCCTTAGGATTGATGTCACTTCCATGCCTAAGGGCTATTATCTCTCCTAGCAGAAGTATGTCTAAGATCTTCTTGATCGTTCTAATCTAGCTGACACTAGCATAATTAAAACTTCCATGGAGTTATCTCTTCAGCTTCGGACCACCGATGGTAATTTTCTTGAGGATCCTACTCAATATCTGCAATATTTTGATTTTCAGGGTCTTTTTTGAAGCTTTTAAATAAAAATAACCATTTGGATTTTTATCAAATTAATTAAAGTTTAATCAGAATTTTTGGAAATTAAAAAGATTTAACACGAGTAAAATAAACTTCAATTAATTGAAAACCTATTTTATTTGGCTTCCTTGTGCTGTAAGGAATTTTTTTATATTTTTTGGATTTATTTGCTATTTTCTAGAGCTCAGTTGAATTAAAGCTAATTTCTGAAATCAGCAAATCCCAGGAAAATTCCAAAAAGGCAATTGGGCCAAAACCCATTACTCGCTCCGGCCCAATCCGCACCCTTCCAGCATGCCATGTGTCGGCAATCAGCCGCCCGCCTCAGCCAGTCGTCCCATCCTGAGTTTCCCACGCATCGCGCATCAGCAGGGCCATGCACTGTTCTTCGTCTTCGTTGCGAACTCTACCGCCGCTACTCACCTGTGTTCACTGCGAACTCTGAGCTATGCTCGAGTCGGCCTTTCTCGATGACCGTGCTATAAAACCTGCCACCTCTCTCGTGTTCTACATCCTTCGCAGCCGAGCGCCGTCGTCGTTCTCGCCCGTGCCCTCGACGTTCGTGTCAAGATAAGCGCCAACATCCTCGCCATCGTCTTCTACGCCGGTGGTCATCAAATTTGTTGGTGAGGTTATCGTCACTGTCGTCGTCGCCGTCCACTTGTTCCGCCGCTGACCGCTTGTCTCACCGCCATCTACCGAGTCGCTGCCGGTGAGTTCCCACTCCGGTCGAGCCCCGTTCGCCTGTCCACCACTCTCGCTGTTCAAACCAGTAGTGTGCCACCTCGATTCGCTTGCCCACCACTCCGGTTCAAGCGCCAGCCAACGTTAGCCATGACGTCATTCCGCACCCACGCCCGCGCGTCCCTTCGGCTTCTCGGTGGACCTAGTCCACGGTGTACCAAGCCACTAACGG
Organism: Bonia amplexicaulis; assembly: GCA_036346245.1. Taxonomy (NCBI): domain Eukaryota; kingdom Viridiplantae; phylum Streptophyta; class Magnoliopsida; order Poales; family Poaceae; genus Bonia; species Bonia amplexicaulis. Next base: position 14,226,792 of record CM070760.1, read on the forward strand.
CTAGGACCCATAAGCCAGCCGCACTGTTCCATGAGCCGAGTCCACTGTAGACTAGTTATTCCATGCACTGAGTCCACAACACAGTAGAATTACCGAATTTTCAGCCTTTTCCTTTAGATTTAATTTTTCAAGAGCCCATTTTTCTCCATCCTAGCTCCGTTGGACCCAATTCTTTTTTAAATTTATCTAAAATTGAGCACTATCTTTTGGTTCTGGTTTCGAAGTTTTTGGAGTTCATTTGAATTTTATTTGATTTTATTTGTGCTTTATTTTGTTTTCTTTCTCGTTAGATCATGTGTTCGAAGGGGCTGAAGCAACATTTCAAGATCAAGAGCCATTAACTGAGCAAGGACAAGGCAAATCATGCCATTTGATCATGTTGAAAGTAGTTTTTAAATCTATTTATTTATTATTTTATTTTAAATTATTATGTATTGCTATTTTATTACAAACCTCTGTATCTGGTAGTTATTGTTCTATTAGATTAATTCCTCCTTGATAATTTGAATGTCATGATTCCATTATCACCATAGGATAAGTAATTAACTAGTGATGCAATACTAGTTGTCACATGGGTTGTATGTTTAGTATGCTTAGCCATACTTATATTTACGTTGGATTCATCATCACATGTGATTAATTAATTAATCTTAACTTAATGAGATATTGAATAGTGGTTGCAGCCACATTTATAAAATTGTGTGCCATGACATTGATGTATCATTGGTGTTGGTTATACAAAATTGGCTTTCACTTGGGCGATTGATCGTGCAGTGAAGGCAAAAGTGTAATTAGCACTTCGAGAGATGTGGACATCTTGCCTGGGTAATATCTATGGACTTAAACTTTGTGCACCATTGATCTGAACCTTACAGTGCAACCACATGTCAAGTATGGGATAGACCTGGCTGATTCATTTATGATATTTCAATTTCGATTTCGCCATTATGATGAACATGGATGTTGATTTCTATGAAGCGCAAGAGGAGGCTGGATGACGAAACCTTAGCAGGCGGAATTGAGTTTGAGGTTGAGCATTGTAAAGACCTTGTTACGATTTTGTTTAACATGGAAATAATCACATCGTGTGCATAAAATTGTACAATCTGTGTAGAATGTAAAACTATTCGAATAGTCGTGTGCCCAATTATATACAATACTCGGTAATTTCACACAAGGTGCAGAGTTTTCATAAAACTTGATTGAGATAATCTTGGAAAGTGAATGGTTAGTCCACTAGTAGTTTATTTAATTCCTTTGGTTATTTATTAACTATCACTTCCTTTGAAGTTCGCTTCCAATGTTCTTTTGAAATGAAAAATATACACGAGGAGCACATACATCGTACGATCGGCGGATTCAATCCATAATCACCTCCTTCAGAAGATAGAAAACAGAAGTACAGGACAAGTGCACGCACATAACAGTACCAAACAACCCCAGTGACAAGATCTCAGGATCTTACTGTATCCTCAAAGAATACAAGTCGCCGCTTTTCCTTCGAAAAGAACGGGATAAAAGTCGGGCGCAGCAACTAAGCGCACAGCTTTAAGCTGATCTTAGGAGCTGGTGTACGTAGGCAAATGTTTTCAGACCGTTTTATCCTAATACATAGGGTAGTCTTCCTTACAGAACCATTCTGCTATAGCCTACCTCGGTTCAACAGCATTCCTAGCCTCCCAATACTCACAAAATGTGAGGGCCTAGGAGCTCAGGGCTCCAATTTATTTCTCCATTATTTCACCCCGTGTTCTTATGTGCCAAGTTGTAAACATCTATTCTTTGGCAACACATTCTGACGGTGTTTACATAAGATTTGGCCAGACCATAATGGGGTGTGCTCATCTCCGTATCTGAAGTAAGGTCTTTCTTACGGGACCACCAGTAAGGTCAGCCTTTTATGAACCCGAGATAAATGGGATCTCAGCCAGTGAAGTTGGAAGGGATAGTGGGATATTTTGAGCAGCTAGATAAGAGATGATACCAGCTGCATAACCTGCAAGGGCAAAACCACTCACCTGCAAACACAACAAGTATCATGTCAACAAATACAATTTGAACTCAGAAGATGTGTAAACCACTGTAACGTAGACTCACACCACTTGGACTAGGATATAAGTGTATTCTGTAGTCCTGCATTGTTTAGTTGCCTGCAGTAGCGCAGTTGCTATTGCAGACAGGTGGAGTAACACGCTACTTGATTAGGATTTGGAATCCTGAGATGGTGCCAGTATAATGTTTCATGTGAAAAACATAGATGCTCAAGGTAAACAAGGAAAGTCTTAGGGAATTTTATTGATGTTGACCAGACAAGTTCAAATTCTTAACAGATCCAAACTCATCATATCGTTACCCGACAAATGTCTTCACGATGCAAACCTAGCAAGGGTCGAGCCCATCTGCCCACTTCCCACCATGAGAACCTGACAAGGGTGTCTCTACTCTACGTTCCACCCATGTCGAAGCCGACGACTTGAAGAAAATGGCATCATGATCAACTCATGATCATATCTAGTTTATGCACCAACCAATTCACCCAAAAACTTAAATTAATGAGGAAAAGTGGGCAATCTATTCATACTTAAACAATAATTGATGGAAAAGGACTTATATATATTGCTAAACAAAGTTATGCCGTAAACAACAAGCTGAACTTTGGTTTAAAACCTAGATCTGTAAGTAACTAATACAAACACAATCTTGCCCCTAACTAATTACAAACAATCCGCTTTATGATCCGTAAACTTTTTTTCCTAAAGTGGAGTACTGAAGTAAAAATTTCTAAACTAAGCTGCAGTCTGCAATCAAATGTTTTGTTCTCAACCCTGCCCAAAACTACTGAAAGAGATCAGCAAACACGGATTGGATTCAACAGTTTGACAGGGAAATATCAGAAAATGCACTTAATGCACCTAGTTAAGATTGCAATAAAGAAATTCGTTTTTCGTAAAATATGATGCTGTTATTATGTTGTTTCATAGCTCCAATTAATATGTGAATAAAAGAGAAGTTTACCTTGCGAAAATACCAAAAGAAATCCACCTTTTCCATTCCCATAAAAGCCACTCCTGCTGCAGAGCCAATGATAAGCATTGAACCACCTGTACCAGCACAGAACGCAACAAGCTGCCAGAAGTCCGAATCTTGAGGAAATGAAGTCAGGTCATACATCCCCATGGTTGCAGCAACAAGTGGAACATTGTCTATAATTGCTGATGCTACACCAATCGCACTTGCAATAAGGTCAGAATTTGGAATATTGGCATCAAGATTGTTCGCTAACTGCCTCAAAATCCCTGCAGATTCCAAGCTAGTGTAGAAAGACAGAAAGAACGAAACTAACTATTAGCAAATTAAAACCATCTAATTGGTAATGGACTAGACTGCAAATATCGGAAGTGCATTTTCAATACACTAGCTAAATGACTGCGGATACCAATTTATAAGCATAGAAGTACACTACATGCATGCAAAGAAATTCTAGAAATTAAAGCATTGCATATAGAATTTTGGCTATCAACGACATGCATGGCAGCAAATTGTTTCAAAAATAGTAAAAGTCTCTCTTCATATCCTGCACATCTTGGATAGTCTAACTTTCAAATATCTTGTTCCTACTTACCAGTTCCCACCCTTTGTGCTACTATTCCTCCCTAGGTCCCTTTCTAGATATTCTAGCCAGTCTGGAAAGTTATGGGGAGTGTTTGCTGTGGACTTGTTTTGAGGAACAACTTATCATCATCGTGGGACCAGCTAAGGCAGCAAGGAGGGTGCAAGTGCCATTACTGCTTGCTCACAGCAGAGTGATGCCTAACTCGTGCAGGATGGCGGCAAGTTAGTTTACAGCATATTCTATAAGTTAGCTGCACATCTCTTTGCTCACAGGGTTGTTGCATACTTTATCCCTTGATATGCATATCTTGTATTCTTGTCTATTAGTTCAGATTGTTAGGGACTCAATTATTTAATGGACATGCATTAGGAGAATTAAGCAATGCAAGAGCATAAAATTGTCCCAAAGGTTGCTCAGAACCTCGAGCGCAATGGCATGGGACAAGCCCGGCCGCGCACCTGAGGGTGACTGTTTTGCTCGTTATCCCCTCAGTTCACAACCTGAAACCCATTTGCTCCTCCACCCTCCTCTCACATTCCACCGAGCCTGTAACAGGGAGGCTGTGCCCTAAAGGATCCTCAAAAAGATCCACAGCACCAGTCATGCCGATTATAGGAAGACCACATCAAGTAATGGAGATAAATAAGGAACCTAATTAACTATCTACGTTATAAAAATAGTTGTTCGGGTGCAATTGACAGCTATCAGCCTATAACACAAGTAATGGTCTGTAACACCACCAAATGAACAAGCCAATAAAATACAAATATCACAACCCGAAGTTTAAGTCTGGAGCACTCTGAAGACTGAATATTGCCGAAGCTACACAGTACTTTATAGATCCAAAATATGTGTCCATTTCTCAAATAATTCGGGTGGGGGTTGGGGCGTACCTTCCGACCGATAAGAGAATTCCTAAGAAGAATAAAACTCCTTGTGTATCAATCCGTGACAGAGCCTGTGGAACTTTCAATCTCTGCCTTCCGGAGTCTCCATAATGTATCGCATCTGTCAGGATCCACAGAATCCCAAGACCAAGCAGCATGCCCATGAAAGGCGGCAATCCAGTGAGCGCCTTAAACACTGGAACAAACACTAAGGCTCCAAGTCCAGCAGCAAAGACAAGTTGTCCTCGAGGAGCCATCTGCTCTGATGACAGCAAGCTGGAAAATTTCTGAGACGATCCATTTGCTTCACTATTTGCAATGTATAACAAATTGTTAGATTGAGGCACCATGAATATTGTTTCATGTTATGTATCAGAACTCAGAAGTAGCCAGTGGTTAACAACCTGGTGAGGGACATCAGGGCCAGTGGGACTGTCAATGAAACTACTGAGGGAATAAACAAACCCTGCCAGATCATAAGCCAAGCGGTTCATTTCACAATCAAAATATGTAGCATGTTGTTGAAGAATTACGCAGAAAAAGAATAAGCACACAACAAGTCCACAAAGTTGGGAGTGAGTTCTATTATATAAGAGACTAATTTAAAAGATGAAAATGAAAATCACGTCATATCATATAAATCATTATTCATAAATAATGAAGTATTCGTACGAGACCAGATATCATAGCAGCCTTTTGTTTGAGCTAGAGTCACTACATGATCATTAAATTGGTTCATAGGTGTCTACTGTTATGAATATTGTGTGTATATTGAAGAGGCGCAATGTGCAATATATATAGGGAGTACAAAGGGATATTACAGGGGAATATGCCACATGAGATAAGGAAAGAGAGGCATATAAGGAAAGGAATAATACAATTCATATTCTATCTCTAATACCCTTAACAACCCCCTCAAATGCAAGACGTATGCAATAGCATTGCATTTGAAAAAGGGTTAACATTAAAATAAGATAAATCCAAAGTCCGAGTCTTGATGATGTCGTCGTTGCGTGCAGTTTTTGAATAAACTGTCAAATCAAGCCGAAGAGGAATAGATAGATGCATGACGGTGCAGATCGAAGCCCAAGAGGCGGCGCGAAGCCGGAAGGGCGTCGGCGGCCTTTGAAGCTCGGGGCGGTGGCTAGAGAAGCGGCGGCATCATAACGACTTCTACGATCTGCATACGGCTCAGAGAGTAGAGCGGTATTCTTGTCACAAAAGAAAATTCCTATACTTCTATGACTGACAATAAATTTGTGGGCTCGCACGGTTTGGACAAACTAAAAAAATACGGACTTGGATGGGCGCAACGGAAGACTCAAAGGAAAAAAAACTGAAGACCCGACTCGAAAGAAAACAGCAGTAAAAAATCCCCTCCCTCAGAAACTGTCAAATCAAACCCTCCTCCACTCATTTTCTCTGTCCTCACACCCCACTCGCCGTCACCACAAAACCCCTCGCCTCACCTTGCTACGCTCGCGACCTCGCCTTCTTCGCTCACTTTTCTCGCCGCGACTCCCTCTCTCGCGCGCTCCCTCTCCTGCGACTCCCTCGTGCTCTCCTTCGCCCTCCTTCCGTATCTCTCCTCGCTCTAAGAGGAGGGCGCGGCTCAGCGAGGCGGCGGCGGAGAAAGCGATGGTGCGCGGAGACGCGAGGCACGCACAAGGCGAGAGGCAGGCGTCCGGCGGCAGCGGCGCAGCGGCGCGGGCACTGCGGTGAAGGAGGCAATGTCGAAGCGAAGGCGGGTGCGGCGGGCGGAGAAGGCGGCGGCGGGCTGGAAGCCGGATCCAGCCCGTGGGCCGAGATCGGCCGGGCAGCGAAGACGACCGGATCCGTTCGGATCTGGACTTGGCGGCATCGGAGGAGGCCAGATCCGGGCTCGGTGGTGGCGAAGACGGTCGGATCTGGGAACGACGGCGGGGTCGACAGCGGCGTTGGACGCGGGCGGTGTGAAGGCGGCTGGATCCAGCGGTGACGGTACGTGTCCGGTCTGGCCCGAGTGGCCGGATCCGAGACGACGGCCGGATCCGGTGGAGACGGTCTTGTGGCAGCGTCGAGAGCAGTGGCGGCCGGGAGATGGCCGCCGGGCGGACTCGGGCCGACGCGGAAGAAGGTCGCCGCCACAGGAGGACACATCCTCCGGGCGGCGATCTGCCGGAGGTGCCCGGCGGCCTGAGCGGAGTAGATCGAGGTTAGGGTTTCAACCTAAGCTCTGATACTATGTTATGAATATTGTGTGTATATTGAAGAGGCACAATGGGCAATATATATAGGGAGTACAAAGGGATATTACAGGGGAATATGCCACATGGGATAAGGAAAGAGAGGCATATAAGGAAAGGAATAATACAATTCCTATTCTATCTCTAATACCCTTAACATCTACCATACCAACATGATGTCACTACTACTGGCATTTTCAAGATTTGGCAACAAAGGATGTCATGTCCATAACATATATATGTGCAAACAGAAATGTAATGCATATGTGCAGCTAGGCTATACATAAAGTTACAAGAATGCACACCATTGACTGTCTGCAACCTGTAGACTAACCAGTACAACAAATGGTGGTCTAAGGGCTAAAACCTATGCCAAAAAAAGCACCCATAATGCACATTAGAAAGGAATCACATGCTGTTATGGCAAGAAGGATGGATGCGACAAACGGGATACACCACTTACAGTCCTGATGTGGATCAAACCTCAAGATGAGATTAAATCCAAGAGTTGCCAGATCTTTCACGATGGTAGAATAACTAGATACAAGTGGAACACGAATTACATGATATAATATGCACTAAGATAGCTAAATTTCTCTTCCATACACGCCACAGCACGTGAACGAAAAATAGATATCAAAGATCCAGCAGGCAAAAACCAACACCACGATTGGAATCCACATGCAAAGATGAGAAATCTCGATGGACTCTCAAGAACTCGCACACACAATAAATAGGGATGAACCATAACAGCCAACAATCAACGACATATACGGTGTTCAATTCATAATCACAACTCCCTCTCACAATGGACACACCCCTAAGCTTTTTATAGGCCATACGCTCGTACACATATTTAGACTAGGACTCAATCGAAATTATCCTACCTTAATTGAACTCTCCTAAACATGCAAATAATCTCCTAATATAATAACCAGCCTTTTACATCTCGGTTGTTTATCTATTTCAAACTACCAACTCAACACTTCTTAATATGGTGCACCATCTTGTTGTAGTTGCTCACGATCATGGTGGACCCCAACCAAGATCACGAAGGGATAGATAAGCACGCATGCAAACAAACACATCGACCATGAGAAAAGCCATGCAACAGAAAGCTATCCACACGACTGCCCTCTTGATTCCTTGCGGCTTAAAACAGATTGATGTCCCTTTATCTCCAACAAAATCTTGTAGTAGCTTGATTCTCTCTGATTTGATTTCTTTCTAGCTCATGTTCCTGGCTTAAACCTCCCTCATGTATTTCTTTTGGCTCCTGTGCAAGTAAATTCACACTAGTGCATGTATAGCCGGTGTCCAATCCATGCACACGCCTTAATCCCATGCACGCACAAAGCATAATTTCTTGGATCATTGGCCCACACATGATATTATGAACCTTAGTTCATAGGGGGTAAACACCGCCGAGAGGATGACCGAACGGCATCGGCGTAGAGGGAGAGAGAGACTATAGATAAAAATGACTTTGTTATTTCTTGCTTAGTTCCAATAGCATATGACAGCCCCTTATATAGATGGGCTCCTCCTAACAGATAGAATCTAATCTTAATCATATCTCTAACAAATAGAAACTAATATCATATCTCTAACAAATAGAAACTAATCTCTGACTTCCTAATAATGAACCGGTTGAACCCAGGACCCACGCCATGACATTACACCCCTCCTGGATATGCAGCTTATCCTCGAGCTACTAGGCGGTATTCATGGTTGTAGTCCTGGAAGATCCCTGTTGATGACAGGGTTCACACCTAACTTATTTTGCTGTGTCATCTTATTGACTGGGTCGACACGTCTGCAGGTGGACCACATCCAAGGTCGCACAAGGAAAGAAGGGAATTTGTAGCTTAAAAGTCAAATCCAATTTTCTTCCATAAAAACCAATGCATGTAACCAGTATTTCTTTCCCACACTCCCTTCTTTCCATCCTCTCACAACCGTCATGATTCGATCCGACCCGCCTCCAAAATCTCAAACCCTCCTCTTCCAGCCGCTTTCACCCACGCAGACGCAACAGGCAGCCATGAGGAAGGCGAGAGCAACAACTGCATCCGCCTCCAAGCCCAAGCCAAGGGCCAGGGGCAAGCCCAAGGTGAAGCCCAGCCCCGCCTCCCTCTCCAGAGTCTCCTCGCCGTCTCGTGGCGCGTCTCCCGGCACCGACCTTAGCTTCCTATCGCCCTCCTCGCTGGCGAAGCCCAAGCCCAGGTCTCCGCGGCCTCCCCCTTTTCCTCCGTCGGTGACCTGAGGAGCCTCGCCTCATCCAACCTCGATGTGCTCCATGACGACTCCGTCCATGACCTCGAAGCCTCCCACTCCCGCATCTCCAACGCTTCAAGATGCAGACGCAGACGCTGCCATTCTTGCCTTCTCCCTATTTTTCTCCGTAGCCATCTTCCTTCGCCCCCGCAGACTTCTCTCTCTCTTCACCGCTCGACACCTTTCCCACGCTGTCGCAGGGACAACTCCTGAACGTGAGGCGCTGTTGCCGAAGCCGCTGTTGTTCCAAATCACCGGTCGGCGGTCGCTACACGATCGTGCTCGAGGCGTCCGCCGTCCTCCTCACGCTCGCGTTCTTCCTCTTGCTGAACACGCCATGGCGTGTTCTGGAGTCCTCCTTCCACCGCCGCCTTCTTCAGCTTCTGCGGCGTCACGGTACTGCCCACTACCACCTCCGCCTCTCCAAGCAGCGTCGCCAGTCACGGGGCGTAGCTTGTAACCGGTGCGTCGACCTTGGAAGATGCCATGTTGGCGTTGCTTGAAGACGCAGTGCTGGCCGTGCTAGATGAAGGAGCAGCTGTAGCAGCGTCGTTGTCATGGCACAACCACCATTGCTCCTCCCCTTGTGCCATTAGCGCACGCTGCCGTCGTGCTTTCTCCTTTGCTGCCATATTCTTCAACATGCTCTCTATGTTGTTAAGTCCAGCGATGATTTCTCTGTAGCCAGCAATGATCTTGTCACATGTTAACTCGGCAGCAGAAGCCATTGTGTTGGCTCTGATACCAAATTGTTATGAGGCTTAGTTCATAGGGGGTAAACACCGCCGAGAGGATGGTCAAGTGGCGTCGGCGTAGAGGGAGAGAGACTATAGATGAGAATGACTTTATTATTTCTTGCTTAGTTCCAATAGAATGCGGCAACATCCTTATATAGATAGGGTCCACCTAACAAATAGAATCTAATCTTAATCATTTCTTTAATAAATAGAAACTGCTATCACATCTCTAATCATATCCCTAACAAATAGAAACTAATCTCTAACTTCTTAATAATGAATCGGTTGATCCCAGGGCCTACGCCCATGACACGTGAACACAACATGAGTTGTTTCCATGGTTAGCACTCCTACATCTTTCTTTTCCTTTTTCAACTAGCACACCATTTTCCTCACGTATATCAGATACAATACCACATGTAATACTCATCTGATTTACAAGAATGCTTCTGTTACTTGATGCTAATTGGGCCGCACCAAGTCCAGAAAGCCTATAACAGAGATAAACAATCATTTTAAATATAAGATATAATAATTAGGTTTCCTTAGTTCTTTTGTGATAGGTTTAAACTATGCAGTGAAAAATTGGTTCTTTTGACGGTGAAAAGACGTAAGTCTGCTGTGTGTGAAAGGCGGGAATTAATCCGATAAATTGTACTGGCCACATCAATCCAGCCAGTAGCAGATCCCTTATTTTCTTTCTTGTTTCCCCTACTTTCTTCTTGTTATGAAGCATGAACAGAAGGGTACCATACTCATGTGCTGAAGTGCAAACAGTTGCGTTCTTGCATATAAACATAATCATCTATCTTTTAGCATAGCCGTATATAGTATTTCAGGATCCAAGGCAAGAATGTGGAGATCTGACAATCTCACCAAACAGAAGCTCTACGGTTCATATCATAAATAGAGGAAGAGCATGTGTTTGGTTCATGGCTTGCTTTATCTCACTAAGCAACCAAGAAAACGATTGTTTGCTCAAAAAATATATGGCTCATGGGGGTCATTCTGTAAAATTTATGCCTTTTTTGTGATGGGCAAATCTTAATACTTCAGAACATACATATTTCGAGCCATCTACCATTCAATTTATATTGATTTAATCAATTCCCCTAAAATTTGCACTATATGTTATCTATAAGAGCACCTTCACTATGTTACTCGCTGGACTCTTGCTGTTGGTGATAGCAAGATCCTTACTCTCATGGAGAGGAAGACACTTGGAGATGGGGCAATTTTTTTCTATTTCTCACACAATGCCTTACCAACTTTGAGGGTTGGGGATACATATTATAGGTCGCCAACCGACCAAGCATATGCTAAGATCTTTGTCCTAGATGCTAAATGTCCTAGATCTTTGTCCTAGATGCTAAAGCGAGATCTTGTCCTAGATGTTGTCCTAGATGCTAGTCAAGGATGCTAAAGCGAATCTTGTCCTAGATCTTGTCCTAGATGCTAGTCAAGGATGCTAAAGCGATCTTGTCCTAAAGCGAATCTTTCGTCCTAGATGCTAAAGCAGATCTTGTCCTAGATGCTAAAGCGGATCTTTGTACAAAGACCATGATACAAAGACTTATTCATCATTCTCCCCTAAGTCTTGTGCGTCGTCTTGTGGGAAGTTGAACCATCCAGATCCTAGGCGAGCTCCGAGAATTTGATCCTCACAAGAGGCTTGGTGAGCGAGTCCATGGTGATCCGTGGTGTTGATGTAGCTCGCTTTGATGTCGCCTTCATCCAAGCGACCTCGGATGAAGTGGTACTTCACCCGGATGTGCTTGCTCGTTCGTGGAAAACAGGATTCTTTGCGAGCAGGCGGACTTCTTTGTCCACCCCGAGTGCCACCGCAGGTGTCTCTGCCGAGGAGATCACCAGCGGTCGAGCGAGCAGGCGCTGAGTCGAGCGGTGGATGCCGCTATGTACTCGGCCTCACGGTGGACAGGCCACCACCGCCGCTTGACCGACCGCCGACTAACGAGGCACTTGCCGAGGAAGAAGAGGACCCGCTTGTGCTCTTCTTTGGTGTCGATGTCGCTGCGTGGTCGCCGTCATTGTGCAGATGAAGTCTTGCCGGGACACCTCGGGTAGTGCAAGCCGTGGTCGGAGGTGCCCGCAACGTGGCGGAGGATCCTCTTCACGGCTGCTTGATGCTCCGTCGTCGGTCATTGCATGAGCCGATCGACGTAGCTAACGGCGAACGCCAAATCGGGCGCTGTGGACGAGGTGGCGAAGGCGCCCACGATCTTGCAGATCGCATCGCGTCCGCCTCCTCCGCCGTGCTCTCACGACTCGACTTGACCTCTCCTCCATGGGGTGTGGGGTGGGTTGCGATCGGTGAGCCCGCCAGCTTCGACGGTGCGCTTGGCGTGGCGGTCTAACGAAGGGAGATCTGGGAGTCGTCCCGGTGGACCTCGATCCCTAGGTAGAAGGAGAGAGAACCAAGTCGCTCATCCGAAGGCGGTCTTCATCTCGCCTTGAGCGCCTCGACCTCGGCCTCCTTGGAGCCGGTGATCACCGTGTCGTCGGCGTGAGACGCCTACCGGCGGGCGTTGCCGCCTTTGCCCGCCGGTGAGACCGCGACCTCGTGTGCGCTCTGCTGGAACCCCATTTTCTTGAGGTGGAGTCGACTTAGCGTTCCAAGCTCGTGGTGCTCGCCGAGCCATGAGGGCCTTCGCGAGTGAGAACCTGCCCTCCTTGCCGGGATGGCGAATCCGGCGGTGACGGACGTGGGCCTCCTCCTTCAAGTCACCGTTGAGGAAGGCGGACTTGGCGTCCATGTGATGGGCGCGCCAATCCTCACAGGGCGCAAGTGCTAGGAGAAGACGAGCGGACTCCATGCGCGCGGCGGGTGCGGGCGTCATCGAAGTCGATCCTCTGCCGCACGAAGCCTCGTGCCACCAAGCGAGCCTTGTGCAGACGATGGCGCCGGCTTCGTCCCGCTTCGGCGAACACCCACTTAAGGGTGATCGCGCGGTGGCCGGCAGGAAGATCCGCCGACTCCACGTCTTGTTTCGCTCGACGGCGTCCATCTCCTCCTCGCATCGCGGCGCACCATGCGCGTCTCTCTCCGCCTCGGCGAAGGAGCGAGGCTCGCCGTAGATCTGTCGCGAGGTGCGCCTCGCCTCAGTCGCTGCGCCGGCCTGAGGATCGGTACTTTCATGGGAGGTCGCCCACGATGCAGTGCGCGAGGCTCGCCGCCATGATAGGCGTCGATCGGTCCTCGTCGTGAGACAGTGAGTGTGAACTCCACCATGCGCCGCTCGTCATGGACCAAGGCTGTTGGGGCCGATCCGGTGGTGTGGCCGGTGCGGGAGAGTGGTGGCCGGTGCGGAAAGCGTGGAGTGGCGGGTGGTGAAGAGTGGGCGTGGCCGTGCGAAGGTGGTGGAGCACTCATGGGAGGCGGTGGCGAGCAAGGTGTCGAGGTGGGCGAGCTCGGTGAAGGCAGTGCTAGCTCACGGCTCTCTCGAAGTGGGCGTGTCGACAACAAAGTCCACGAGTCGAAGTCGAGGCAGTAGTCCACCGCCTTGTCCCGTCCGGCCTCGCCTTCGTCGAACACAACGTCACGCGAGATGCGGACGCTGTGTGACAGTGGTCGAGGATGCGGTGAGCCTTGAGCCCTCCGCGTGGCCGATGAACACTCCGGAGTGCTCACGCCGTTGAGCTTCTGATGTGGCCAAGCTCCTTGGCGAGCGAGGGAGCCAAGACCCGCAAGTGGGAGACCGCCGGCTGCGCCCATGCCAAGCCTCGTCGGCGTCCTGCTGTCTAGCGCCTGGTAGGCGGCGGTTGAGGATGTGAGCCGTCACCACCGCCTCTCCCGAAGGCAGTAGGCATCCCTCGCTGGAGGAGGGCCCGAGCCATCCCCACAACCGTTCGTTGCGCCGCGGACGACGCTGCTTACTGCTGCGGTCATGCAATAGCGGAGTAGTGGCGTGAATGCCCTCATCGGTAGAAGATGACGCGAACTCGGCCGCCGTGAACTCACCGTCGTTGTCCGTGCGTGGGACCCGAAGCTTGTGACCGCACTCGCCTCACGGCGACTGCGTGCGCTGATGGCGTCCGTAGCCTCTCCTTGCCGCCGGGACCATCACCCACATGTAGCGGGAGAGGTCGTCGACGGCGGCGGAAGTAGCGTCGTCTCCCGGTGTGGCGGTGTCACCGGGCCACACAAGTCCCGTGCACGAGCTCGAGCCTCTCCTTGGCTCGGGCTTCGCCCATTGGGAAGGGAGTCGCCTCTGCCCGTCAACACGCAGACGTCGCAGAGCGCTCCACATGGTCAAGGCACGGCGGGCCTCGCACCATTTCCGTGGCAGAGCCGCCTGTGGCCTCAGTGAAAGGTGCCCAAAGCGCTCGTGCCGCTCGCCACGCCTCGTCGTCCGACGGCGGCGAGACAGAGGGTTGTGCCACTGCGTGTGAAGAATGTAGAGTCGATTTTAGCCTCGGTTACCTTGGCAAGAAGGCGGCGACGAAGATCCCAAATCCGCAACACCGTGCTCGATCTCGACCATGAGCCGTTCTCATCCACCGTCCCAAGGCGATGATGGAGTTCCGCAGATCGGGGATGTAGTAGGCGCCGGTGAGCGACTGTGCTCGCGAGACAGCGGTGAGGATGACGGAGCCGACGCCTTGATTTCCACGGGGCGTCCCAAACAGCGGAGCCTCGGACGCTAGAGTCAAACTCGGCGAAGAACTCCGTCGGCCGGTCATGTGATGGGTGGCGGCGGTGTCGAGGCACCGCCGTCGATCTTGTTGTTGCCGGAGCCATAGCCGAGAGGCGTGTGCTTTTGGCTCGTCAAGGTGGTATCGAGCCATACTATCCTCATGCTGAGCATCTCACGCTCATCTCCTTCTCGACCTCATGGCGGCCAGGTACGTAGCGGCGGCTGCTCTGGCATCCCGCTCGCTCCTCTCCGGAGGCAGGCGGCTCTCGTCGAGCGACCCCTCTCCACGGCGGCCCCGATGCGCGCCATGTCCGTAGGGGCGGTCTCGGCCTTCGATCGCCTCGAGCATCGCGGCGTCGTGACAGCCGAGCTCGCCGCAGCGAGCAGGCAGCGACGCCGGCGAGAGAGAGCGGCGGCGGCGGAAAAGCGTCAAAAGGCTGGCGGCGGAGGGCGGCGGCGGCGAGCGGAGGTGGAAGCGGCGCGGCGGCGAATCAGGCGCGTCGGCGGCAGCGGAGGTCAAGGTTACAGCGGCGGCAAAGCAGCTCCATCTCTGCGATGCAGCGCCGACGCGAACCTTGAGCTGCTGGAGGAGGCGGCGCGAGACAGCGCGATGGCGGCGCGTCGCTCCACGAGCGGCGGCGGCCAGACAGCGGGACGCACGGCGGCGCTCTGGAGGAAGCACGCGCGGCGGCGTATGGGTCGACGGAGGCGCGGCCTTCACGGCGACGCGGCTCTCCCTGGTTGATCAAGTGGTCACCACAGTACCAGTCGTCGTCGAGGGCGTCGGCCCGTGGCGGGTGGCCTACCCTCGCCAAGACCAACTTCGTCGAGTGGGGCTGCGGTGATGAGGTGAGGCTCCAGTGCGGCATATGTGGGATGCGATGCAGTGCGGCGGCGTCGACTACGACCGGATCGACGGCGCCGGATGCTCTCATCAGCTGCGATCCCTTGAGATGCGGTTCTCGCTTACCAACAAGCGGGCGCCAAAGAGGCTTGGGACGCCATCGCCGCAAAGACGCACATCGGCGGCGACCGCGCCCGCAAGTCTACATTGCGGGCACTACGCAGGAGTGGGAAAACACGCCTTCAAGCCGGTGAGGGCGTTGATGACTTTGCTCTCCGTCTCAACACTCATTGCGAAGTTGGTGCGGTTCGGCGACGACACCTACGGCGAGGAGAGAGTGGAAAAGCTCTTCCATGCGTCCCAGAAGTACAAGCGGATGGCTCGCTCGATCGAGTCTCTGTTGGACCTCTCCACGATGACGATCGAGGCGTTGGGTCGCCTCAAGGTCGTTGACGACGATGAGCCCGCGCGCCTCTCGGGACCCGTCACCATTGGCGGAAGCTCCTCCTCGCTCGGGAGCGGTGGGGCTGCCGGCCAAGGTGACAGGAAGAAGGGAGCCTTCTTCCACGACAGTGACATAGCGTGGCATCTTGTGACAAACCGCGCAAAGACGCCTGTGCGGGCGCGAGGACGTCTGAGGGTGATGGCCGTGGGCGCCAGTGGCGCCACCGGCAAGCAAAAGCCGACGAGACGACTCTTGCCACAACTGCGGCAAGCTTGGTCATTGGGCCAAGGAGTGTCGACAGCCACGACGCGGCCAGAGCACGTCACAAGCGCGGAGGAGGAGGCGGCGGCTCATTCATTGCTCATGCGAGCAACGAACTACCTCCAGCGTCGACTAGAATTGCATACTATACTGTTAGGTAAAAAGAAATAGCACTCATATAGGAATACAAGAAAATTGGTAGAAGCAAGAGCTGTTTTCTGAAAAAAAGAGAGAAAAATGTTATCTTGTAGTAATATCTTTCTTTAGACATTTTTAGATGTTCTCCTTCAGTGCTGTTAAGTCAATCAACCTTTAGAAGGTCCACAGAGAAAAATACATGTCTTACGTAGGATCTTTGAATTAATTGCAGATATGAGTACTAAAATCTTGATCAATATGGTTCAGTAATAATTAAGGGAAGAAAAATATAGCATGGTAAGTCAACAAATAATTGATGAATGTTTCGGATAGATCTAACAGGAAGGAAATATATGCATAAGCATATCGCAGAACACAAGGACAATTGTGTAAAGCTGACCTGCATTATTTTCAAGGTTGTAATCTGACCGTGAATCCACAACATAGTGGTTGTCACATCACCAATTGGTGTCCAGGCACCCCCAGCATTCGCTGCTATTACGACAACAGCACCTAACAACCTGTCCCAATAAGCCAATGTATTACTCACTCAAGATGCCAAACATTCTTCCAAACCATTTATTGATGGATTGAAGAATAAAAATTTATGTAGACCAACCTGCGGAGATATAATGAGATCTAACTTGTGACGTTGTATCTAGGGATAGAAATCCCACCGGTACAGTTATTGGCGGTAACCGGATTTACCGGTGGGTACCATGAAATAATTTACTGGCGGTATTTGTTTAAATTCAAATTTGAATTTTTGAACGTAAAAGTTGGATTCTCTAATGATGTTTACATTGTTTAATACTAATCCAATGTATTAGGACCTCCTGTGCTTGACTTGATGCTTTTGGCTATGAATGTATTAGGAATTTTCAATTGTTAATTACCCATAACCGGTTTAGCGGTTTTTTGGGTGGTAACTGTCCAGTTTTTCTGGTTACTGGTTTCAAACACAGTCCAAATTCAAATTTTACTATTCGAATTTTGCCCGGTTTTTCTCTAGGTTTTCGATGAACGGCCGATTACCATTCCGCCCCCGGATTTCCTCTGTTAGAGTTTTGATCCTGGTTGTATCCATCTCTATCACTGGGATCCTAATTTTCGAAATTATCTAGTGCTAATAATCCATTTGGTTTAAGCATGAAAGCTACCCCAAGTGGGGCCCCAAATCAACACAAACTCCCCCCAAAAATTTGAGAAGGTAGTAAATGGACTGACCTACCAACCTTTGAGAGATAAAAAGGGGATGTTTGCTACAACTAGTGCCTTTTCCTTTTCTTTTACCTTTTAATTTATGATTAAAAATCTTTTCTTATTTCTCCTACCATGGAGTGAGTTCAAACTTAAAACTTCATCTGGTCGTAGATTACTTTAAAGTGACTATAAATTCCTTCGAAGTTTTCCTTGTTTAATTGATGCCTAAACCAGCATGGTTTGCACCCTTGCATCGGATGGGTGGTTTGCACTAGATAATTCCCCTACTTATTTAACCCCTCCCTTGTGTTCTGTGCAGTAAAGTGTGATGATCAGTATAAAACTAAATACTAGAGACGCATGAAGAATATTGCTAAGTTACGATGATCAGTATAAAAAAAGTTCTTGAGGAGCAGTCGTAACTCGTAACTCAAATTTCATTGAACCAGCCTCCAAACTGCAATCAAACTACACATCTAGCAACTCATAAATCGTTAAGAGTTAGAAAGCATTTCTGCAATACATTTTGTTCACCACAACTTAGGCAAATGTTGGCGAGAAAATTAGCCTGTGACACATTGGTTGTTAGATGTGTATTATACCTATATATTTTCCCTGTTGTATAAGGGGTTATCTGCATATGTGTTATACTTGTACGTGTATATATACTGGTCCATTGGTCTTATGATGAATACAAGTGCTATTCATAACATTGTATCAGAGCCAAACCAAGGTTTTTAATTCTTCTTTGGTTCATCTTTCTAGCCGCCATTGGGTTAAATCACGCTTCTTAGTCAACTATTGCTCGCTCGCCCATCGCCTCCCGCTGTCTTCCTCCTCCCGCTGTGAACACCGTGCACGCCATCGCTCAGCAGCACCCGCCGCCCATGAGGTTTTTTTCAACGCTGCTTCCCCCACTGCTCGTCGACCGCCGCCGTCGATCTGGTGAGGCCATCTCTGATTCGGCACCGCTACAGTCGTCGGCGCTCCATCCGTCACCGTTGCGTTGGTCGACGTCGGCTCATTTCTGCTCACCCAACCAATCGACCGAGAAGTGGCGCCTACTTATACGTCGCTACAAGGTTGAGTCGCCAGAGCCGGAGCTGCAGTCGCCGGGCCCACCAGACTGCTCCCTCTTTTTCTACGGCTGGTTGTGACCTTGACCGACCGAGCAGTCAGCTCTTTTTATTGACCAACCCCGAGAGAGGAAAAAAAGAAAAAAAAGTCAACTTTTCAGGCACCGTTTCCGTTCCTCGCTGCCCTGTGATCTTCGATGGTCTCAATTATCGGGACCGGTTTCAATACATGCACCTCCACATGTATGGCCGTCTTTGGGAGTTTTACTAGCATTGAGGATATTCCAGTGGTATGTGAGTACCCCGACATATTTCCTGAAGAGCTTCCGGGAATGCCACCCGCAAGAGATGTGGAGTTTAGGATTGAACTTGTTCCTGGCACTCGACCTATCTACGTGTCACCGTCTTAGGTTAGCACGACCACTCAAGAAGAGTTGAAGAAGCAATTGGATGGGTTGTTGTCTAAAGGATTGATCCGTCATGATGTCACCTTGGGGAGCCCCCGTCCTATTTACTGAGAAGAAGGATGGGAGTTGGCGCATGTGCATAGATTACCGTACTCTTAATCGGGTGACCATCAAGAATAAATACCCGTTGCCTCGTATTGAGGACTTGTTTGATCAATTGAAGGGAGCCAAGGTGTTTTCCAAAATTGATCTACAATCGGGTATAATCGATTCAGTGAGGGAGCAAGATCTTGAAAAGACGACTTTCTCCACGGTATGGGCACTATGAGTATAAAGTTATGTCCTTTGGACTAACAAATGCCCTATTTGTCTTTATGGAAACAATGAGCAAGATGCTACACAAGTATTTGGATGACTTTGTAGTTGTGTTCATTGATGATATCTTGATTTATTCAAGGCGGAGGAAGAGCATAAGCGACATTTGAGGCTTGTGCTTGAGACTCGAGGAAAAATCAATTCTTTGCCAAGTTGAAAAGTGCGAGTTTTGGATTTACGAAGTGGGCTTCCTAGGACATGTGATTAACCGGAAGGCATTTGATGAGATCAACCAAGATTTCAACAGTTGTAGGTGGAAGAGACCATCCAATGTTAAGGAGGTGAGAAGTTTTCTTGGCTTAGCCGGGTATTCTGGCGTTTTGTGAAAGATTTTCCATTATTGCTAAGCCAATGTCTCAACTCACGCGGAAGGGCGTGAAATTCGATGGGCCGGTGAATGTGGCCTGATTTCAATGTTACGAAGAGAAGTTGGTAATCGCTCTGTTCTCACTCTTCTGAGCCGTGAGCGCTTCACGGTCTACTCGGATGCATCGCGAGTGGGTTTGGGTTGCGTGCTCATGCAAGATAGCAAAGTGATCGTGTATGCTTGACAATTAAAGAAACATGAGCGATTACCCTACTCATGATTTAGAGTCGGCATGATGGTTTTGCTCTAAAGATTTGGAGGCATTATTTGTATGGAGAATCATGTGATATTTTCATCGACCATAAGAGCCTCAAGTACATCTTCACTCGAGAAGAGTTGAATTTGAGGCAAAGAAGGTGGTTGGGCGATCAAAGACTATGATCTCACTCTCCGCACCATCCGGGTAAAGCAAATGTGGTTCTTGATGCCCTTAGTCGCAAGACGACACCCTCCACCGTAGGTTGTCTCGTTCTTGACTTTGAACGGATGGGGATTTCCTATTGCTATGCGGTGCAGCACGGTGTAGAGACACGGTTGTTCTTTGGAATCGGCAATTCCAAAGCAGGTGAAAGAAGCACAACACACGATAGATTGCTCCAAAAAGTGAGAGCGTCTCGATGAAGGAAAATCGGGGACTTGACCTTGATGAGTCGGCGCATTGCGGTTTAGGGGCCGTCTTTGCGTGCCACAAAAGGCTCAAGTCAAGGGCGATATTTTGAGAGAGGCTCATCGTACCACACACTGCGGTACATCTGGCGAGACCAAGATGTATCGGGATTTGAAAAAGTGCTTTTGGTGGAAGAGAATGAAAGTGGATGTTGCGAAGATGTGGCGTCTGCGGATTTGCCAACAAGTAAAGGTGAGCATAAGCGTCCATTGGACTAATCGACCTTTAGATGTTCCACAGTGGCCATGAGATGATGTTACCATGGATTTTGTAGTCGGCTTGCCTCGTAGCCGGTGAGGTAAGGATGCGATTTGGGTAGTGGTGGACCGATTGATGAAGTCCGCGCACTTTATCCCTATTAAATGCGACAAATTCGGTGAGTGATTTGGCTTTTGTCTATGTGCGTGAGATAGTGAGATTGCATGGTGTGCCCAAAGCGATAGTTTCGGACGAGGATGCTAAGTTTGTCTCAAGTTTTGGGAGAGCTTGCAAAGCGCTTTGGGCACAAAACTCGCTTTAGTACCGTTTTCCACCCACGACGGATGGGCAATCCGAGCGCACCATTCAAACACTAGAGGACATGTTGAGGTCCTGTTTTGTCGTGGAAAGGTAGGCGGGAGGATCAATTGGCACTCGTGGAGTTTGCCTACAACAACGACTACCATTGCGGTGTTGGCCGCGCCATTTGAGGTTCACATATGGGCGAAATGTAGATCGCCACTTTGTTGGGATCTGTAGGTGAAAAGGCGATTTGGGTCCGAGTTGGGTCCAGCAGACGGTGGAGCAGTGGCGAGATTAGACAGAACACGCTAGGCGCGAGTAGGCGTAAGAGCTATGCTGAGATGTGAAAGCGAGACTTAGAGTTGAAGTGGGGATCATGTGCTTTTGAGAGTGTCTCCGCTAAAGGAATTGTGAGATTTGGGATCAAGGGAAGCTTAGCCGCGATACATTGGGCCATTTCCGATTACGCACGAATTGGAAAGTCGACATATCGTTTGGATCTTCCAGAGTCTATGCGAGGAGTTCATAATGTGTTTCATGTTTTATGTTGAGAAAGTACTTAAGGGATCCGGAACATGAGATTGTTCTAGAACCATTGCCCTTAAGCAAGACCTCACCTTGAGTCCGTCGGTTCGGATTCGGAGGAATCGGAGAGTGTTGAGGCACGAGCGTTGAAGTATGTTAAAGTCCTATGGTCGCATCAAAGCGGCGAGCGGCGTGGGGTGGAATCTCGCATGCGCGAGATGTACCCAGTTGTTCTCCACAGTGCGAGTTACGATTGATTTCTATTTGACTCGATTACTTTTGTATAGATTATCGAGTTGCGAGTCGGTCGAATTACATTAAGAAGGTAGAATGTAATACAGGCCATTGACCTAGCCCAACCAAATGACCCATGGCATGCCCTTATAAGAGAAATATCCGGGAGGAAGAAGCAAAACCAACCACTTCCTCACCGTGCTCACTTTGCTCCTGCTTCTTTGCTCCTCATATTTCTTTGCCGCCACGTCCTTCGTCGCTGCCGCCTCACCGCCGCCGCAGTCGCTTGCTACTCTCGTGATGCCCGCCGCCGCTTTTCCCGAGCGTGCCGCCGCTGCCGCCGCTTTCCCAAGCGCATCATCGCGCGCTCTTCTTGCTGCTGTGCCACCGCCCTCAACTCATGCCGCTGCCGCTGGCTCACTGCTCATGGTTGCTTGGCAAGGAGCAAGGGGCGGGATCCCGGTGGGGAGAAGAGGAGGAGGGGCTGGCCGTGGTGAGGAGGAAGAAGAGGCGCAGGAGGCCGTCGGTAGGCGAGAGAGGAAAAGGAGCGGCGTGAGGAAAAAAGAAGAAAAGAAGGCCGACGAAGAAAAAGGGAAGAGCCGGCCGTAGAAGGAAAGAAGAGGAAAAAAGGCCGGTAGCCGCTAGCTAGGAAAAAAAGGAAAAGGGAAAGAAAGAAAGAAAGGAGAAAGGAAAAGAAGAGGAAAGGGAAGTGTGACCCGCTAGATCCGCCAGATCCGGCTAAGGAAAAGGAAATAGTGCCTCGATCCGATCGTTCGGGGCCGAGGTAGCGCCAAAATCCCTTCTCCATGCTTATTTTCAGCTCGGGCATAAGTTAATATATCGATAATTAGAATTGATGCATGTGATTACTTAATTGTCGTTATTAATATAAATGCTGAACAGCGAAATCGGTCTGACAGTCATCGCCATTGTTGATTTGGTCGATCTGTGGCGAAAAAGGAGGAGGAGAGTATAAATTGTGGTTAAGCAGTGTGGTCGACTAAAATGAGAGTAAGCGTGTAGATTTTCATCGGCAGTACAAATAATGAGATCGCTAATTTCTGATCGGTTAAGTATCGGGACAATGAGATGTCGCCGGTGGGACATGATTTGATTATGTCGGGTTGGACGTTAGGCGATGTCGATTACTCGTATATGATTGTATTGCATTAGCGATGACTTGAAATGGTTAATGCTTGTTCGGTGGCGGTTCGAGTGCAGTGCCGTCCACGCACCGTCCGCTTGAGTTAACGAGCAAGTGCATGGTAGAACAGTAAATTGTGGTGAATGTTTATTATTCATGTTTCCATGCCATGAATTACAGTGTTTATGAGATGATGTGTATGAATTGTGCTAATCATACCTTGATGGGTACCATTACTGATTAGACATTCATATTTGAGGCATATTGCATCATGCAAATGCATAAGAGCCAGGTCGGTGAGAAAGTCATGACTAGTCCGGGTGCTCTTGAATAAGAGCAGTCGGTGAGAAAGTCGGATGACTAGTCCGGGTGCTCGGAATAAGACCTCTGAGGTAGGCAAATGAGTGGTCCATCGACGGGTGGACACTTCGCTATCTGGGTATAAGCTACGATTCTGAGCATCTGATGCATTGCATGAAAGTGACAGAGAAAGTGATCGATTCTGAGCGGTGGTGATTCTGATTCTGAGCATCTGATGCATTGCATGATATTGCATTGCATGGAAGTGATGAGAAAGTGATCTGATTCTGAGACGATTGTGATTCTGATTTCTGATTCTGACATTGATTCTGATTCTGAGACATAGAATTGAATTTCTGATTCTGAGACATAGGATAGATTCTGATACTGATTCTGAGACTTAACTTACGACTTCGATTCGTGATATTGACCGAATTGCTAAAGTGGTGTTCTTGTTTTATCGTGTGCTTCTTGAGTCTCCTGACTCACCCTTGCTTTGTCGTTGTTTTAGGTGAAGGATGACGACATGCATGGGATGGGATAGAACTTTGGCACTGCACATGTAAATAACCGTTTAGTCGCTCGCTGAGGCTTTATGTTTAATCCAGTGTTTAGTCTTGATGGCTCGTTGTTTGGTTTAACTTGCTTGCGAGCCGTGGTTACATTTATGTTATAACTTGTGAAATATGAAGTTAGTTGTTTTGCAATTATCCTCATCGTTATTTGGGATTTGCTTCACGTGGGTAGTGATATAAAAGAATGAGAGGAGGTGATGCTAAAAAGTGAATTAGCAACACTGATAAATTGGTAAGGGTGTGGTGGTAGCATCTTGGGCCCTGTGGAGGGTCGGGGTGTTACAGTCTCGTCCTTTCTATCCTCGCCCTTCTCCTTCGTCCACTTCCATCTCTTGTCGAGCTACTTTCTTTCCAGACTTTTCCTTCTACCCCTATAGTCACCACTCCACCACAACCTTTGGTCTCTCCAGTGCCTTCTTTCTAGTCGGCACCTTCTTCACCACCGGCACCCTCCCGAGGTGACTTCTGACCTTGTTCCTTCTTATTCTCTCTACTATACTCGTCGTCCACGAGTTGAGGATTCTTTTGATGTGCCCTCTCCTGATGGGTCATCCTCTTCCGCCTCTCCTCGGTATGCTCTTCACGATCGCCAGTCTATTTGGCCTCTTGAGCGTTTTGATTTTGCTGCTGCTACTCTTGCCGAACCGACTTCTTACCGTGATGCTGCTGTTCATCAGGAGTGACAGCATGCGATGGCAGAGATTGATGCCCTTGAGTGTACTGGCACGTGGGATCTTGTTCTCTTCCTGCGCGTGTTAATCCTATCACGTGCAAGTAGGTTTATAAGGTTAAGACATGCTTTGATGATTCTCTTGAGCGCTACAAGGCTCGTCTTATAGCGCGTGGCTTTTAGCAGGACGTCACTCATCCTGACATTTCGTACCCTGTGCATATTTGAGTCAGTTTGTTTCTGCTCCCACTGAACTCCACTAGTCATCTTCATGTTCTACGATACCTTCGTGGAATTATCTCTCCTCTTTTTCCCTCGCGCCATATTCTGATGCCACATGGGCTAGTGATCTCTTTGATCGCCGGTCTCTCACTTCTTGTATTTTTCTTGGTGGTTCTCTCATCACTTGGTGTCCTCTACCAATAGCAGCTGTTATTAATGGAGGCGCAACTGGTGAAGGAGTAACTAGAGGTGTAGCAAGTGCAGAATCTGGAGGAGCTGCCCAAAACCGAAGGAAACGACGGTGTCGGCAGCAGACCCGCACCGCGAAGATGAATCTCCTCAGTACGAACAGCTGCAAGAGCCTCCAACAGAGTTACACGAGGGGGATCTCGCTGGAGCCGACGCCGACCGCCGCTGCTCGGGCTTCTTCCGCCGCCGCTCGGGCCTCTTTCGTCGCCGCCGCATCTTTGATACCATGTTATGAATAGCGCTTGTATTCATCATGAGGCAAATGGGCCAGTATATATACAAGTACATGTATAGCATATATGCAGATAACTCCTTATACAATAGGGAAAATACACAGGTATAATACACATCTAACGATGACATCATAGCCAAAAATTACCAAATCATGTACAAAGGTGATAGATGAGATGTAGAATTCATACTTTCTGTATTCCGATGGAGGTACTAGTTTCCGAAGCAATGACACCATCACAATAGTGGAAGTCAAGTTGTCGAGGACAGAACTCAAGAAGAACGTTACAAAACCAATCTGAAATAAGAAACAATTCTTGCATAAAAAAAACACGATAATGAACAGTTCTGAAATACAACGTTGTTCATCTAAGGTTTCATGGTGAATAGTTGAGCAACGATGCTTTTTATTTAACACAGAAAGACAAACCAAGAGATGAAACCGAAACAAGAAGTTTTTTTAAGGAAAGAGTAGGAAAGGATCCTACTATATAAATTTATATTAATAATAAAGGCCAATGGGCCCTAGTGGCGGTCACCGAGACGACAGGCGACGGGCAGGCGGGCACGAGCGGCTTCGGTCGGCAGCCGGAGCAAAGTGGTGGGCGATGACGGTCAGAGACAGTCGGCGGTGGCTTGTCCGTGAACTAGCGGCAGTAGCGGATCCCCGGTTGTGGTGCGAAAAAACTTGGGTTAGTAACCTAACTTGGATACCATGTTATGAATATTGTGTTTATATTTATGAGGCTCAGAGGATAATATATATAGGGAGTACAAGGGGATATTACAAAGAAATATAAATAAGGAAACCAAGGCATATGAGGAAACAAGAAATCCTATCCTGTTCTAACAAACTCCTCTGCAATTGGTGATGGCGTATCCTCATTGTGATTATTGTAATCTCATTGTCTCTCTCATAGCCTCTCTACATTATTTTTATTTTTAAAAGCATATATACTCGCCGTATTGCTGTTTTTGGAAATGGTGTATCGTGGTATCGTCGTATCCGTACCGGTATCCTGTATTGGGGTAACATAGAGGAAAACAATCTCTCCTTGTTCCTAAGATTTTACAAAGGCATGAACTTTTCAAAAAATATATAACATAGTAGATTAAGAAATTTTGAAACCAATAAGAGTTTAGGAAGCCAAGAGCAGCAACTTGAGTTGCCAGAACTACAGACTAGGTACAAAGTGAGTGAGGACAAGGTTAGCTTGCAAAAAAAAAATGTTTACTCTCAGCAGACAAATCTGCCAGGTCACTGGAATTGGAGTCGCCTTAGTTTGTGAGCTCAGCTGAGACACCAAGCAATCACAAAGAAAAGTGTGCAAGAAGATTAAAAAATTGGGCGGAAGATCTTTTTCATGGAATCGTCTGGTTTGAATTATCAGGGGTTGGAGAATTTTTCAGCTCAGATCTATTGAAATAGATCATTTAATATAAGTTGATCATATAAAACATATATCTGGGCTGGACAACTAAAGGTCCATCCTTAAACTCAAAAGAACCCCCAGCGTTAATTTACCTTTGGCAACTCATTCCTCTCTGTTGATTATGGTATTGGATAGTACAGCATTGAGAATTACAGAATATAAGAACCTACCCACCGTAACACAAAATTCAATGAGCAAAGTATAAAGTTTTTTTAAAAAAAAACTCACCACCCAGAGAAGAGTTCTAGGGTTTCGAGTAGATATATTGTCAGTCACCAGCTTAAAACCTTGATGTGCATCAACAATCTCCACAATGGTCATTGCACCAAGCAAGAAAAACACTATTTGACTAACTTCAGCAGTTGTCTGACTCAACTCTTGAACAGCTACATCAGTCGAGGGAGCCTATGTCATACACAGAACAGAAGCAACAATTAAGGTCAACCATTGAATATCATCTAAAAGATGCTTAAATATATTCACAACATGAGGATTACGTTATTGCAATGAAAATGTAAATCATCCCTATCTTAAAATTGTGGTACCTCCAAACTAGATGGTCACTAGCAAAGATGGGATATCTTATTCATCTGCATGGCACAGTCCAATTTAATAACTGGAGCATGCAAACTAGCAGGAATACTTTTTTTAATCAAGTTGATTACTGTAAGTCCCTTAATGAGTTTATTCCAGAATATTTTTTTAATCAAGTTGATTACTGTGAGTCCCTTAATGAGCCATCTGAACAGCAATCAAACACTGCTCATAAGTTGTAACTATCAACCAAGCACTATACTCCGAACCCAACGAAAATGAGACTAGCATATACATGAAAAACATCTTAAATTTCCTTAACCCTGATTACAGTTGAAAAAATACAGAACTATTAGGGAGGTTCTTAATTTCGTATTAACTAAATAAACTAAAGCATGAAAACAAAGATGCGAAAGAGGATTCATGCAGTCATAGCCTACAAAAAATTCCGTGCAATAAAAAAAATTTCTTATAGAAGAAATTAAATTATTTAACTGCAATAATCACAATATGATTATTGATTTTAGTATTGGATAAGCTAACAATCTCTGTTTACAAAAAAAATGAGGATATGTGTCTCAATCAATAATAATCAAGACAGCCCAAATGAGTCGAATCTGAAATTGAGCTTTAAGACGTAGGATTGGAAACATGAATTTTGAAAAGAGCTGTTAAAGTCTTGAAGATGGCTTCACATATTAGCTTACCCCAATACTTCTGATAACCCATAGGCAGACAGCCATCAATAATCCAACTCCACTTTTGTTAAATGCTAGTGACTCCTCAAAAATGATGCCTGCATAGCCAAGAGCAAATACTAGCACCATTGCAATGTCCTGCAAACAGAGATAGTTCAGCTAAGGTCGCAAGAATTATCACTCCCACATTCACAACTACAGAAATAAAGAGGTAGGAAAAGATACATGCTAGATGAAGAAACTACATAATTAAATTGATAAAGAGAAGGGGGATCTATTTGAACAAGATGTTTAGAAATCAACTGACCTGATTAGCAGCAACCCAGGAATGGTTTATTGCAGCTGCCCCAGCCAAAGCCGTTGCAAGGATAGTGAAAGCTTTAAGAAGATCATTTTTTGGTTTGTAATTAGTTTCAAAATACTGTGAGCTAACTTCATCAACAGAGCATAAAGGGTCACAGTTTCCAGGTGTGTCCAACAGCTGAAATTTTGACGAAACATGAAGGTGTTAGCAACTTCGTAGGATATAGTAGGCAGTAGAGACCAGGGTTTGGAAAACTGATGGTAACCGCCCAGGGCGGTTTTGGTTTAAACTGGCGGGTTCAAGGGCCTACAGCCCCCAACAAAAAAAATCCTACATTGTTGTAAATATATGTATTATGACCTGTAGATTACAATCCAAACATCAAAGTTTGAAAAAAATAAATTAGTGCACATATACAGATAAAATCACCATATACATAGCACTCTCTCACTAAAATTAAATTAGCAAATTAATTGTGTATACAACGTGCACATGGCATATGATGTTTGATGGAAATGTATGGAACTTTGATAGCATAAATAAATTCAGGAATCAAATAAATGTCTGTTTGCTTTCAATAAACTTGTTATCTACTCTTTATCCAAGGAGTTTGATGTGCACAACTCGTGTTGACAATTGAGTACAATATGCAGATGAAATTGTAGTATATTTGCAAATCCATATAATGCTCCTTTTCCCTCAGGAAAGTATAATACTCTAACTTGCTAATTGCGGCAGAACCACGACCACCATAAATTGACTATTGTCAAACTAACATTGCACAAACTTGAAGATTGTAGGTATCAAAGTGAATAAAATATGCCGCTAGACACATCCTCTGATCTCATGTCTTCTTTTTTTTATAACTTCACATTATAGCAGCAGTATGTGGGATTTATGTAATATCCTATTTCGCTGAAGCCATGTTTTGACTGGACCTGAGTTTTGATCAATTATACTGCTTAATTCATGTAAATGCTTTTATGCAACTTTGATAGAGAAGCTGATAAAAAGTTTTGCGTACAAACACAAACTCAGATCAACAGTTGACCTAAAAGCATGTTGTTAGATTTTCTTGCACCAATTTTTGTTTGGCAATTATCCTACAACTTGTACAAATTCATTCGGGTCGAGCATAACTGGAATTGAACCCAGTCTCAAATGTGCTGCCATGGTAATTGTTTGACTCTTGAGGTGGGCAGTTTGCACATTCTGTGAGAGAATTTGAAACCGCGCTAGCATGGAGAATAATCTGATAAAAATAAGGCACGATCATATCACTCAAACTCAACAAGACTGCACTGCTGGCTGCTAATTCAACAGTAACAAAAGTCATCATCCAAGTGGATAAGTTGGAGCCTTTTTCTTGGCAATTTATCCACTAATTTGTTCATCTGAATGAATTGAACTGAAGTTTCACTTATTTCATAAGCATACCAATCTTTTCAGGTAGTCTGCATTCTGCAGCTCTGCTACTGGTGTTGCCATTCCAATCTGAGCTAGGAAGCACAGAACAGAATATCGTTCCATAGTGTTAAATAACTCCGCCTAAGTAGTTTTCTACATAGCCTGTTCCAAGCCAGGAAAAAGGAGAAGGGTTGTGTTAGGCTTGGCAAGTCAACGTAAAAATCATGCCATCTTTTCATGGAATGAAACCCAAATTAAAAGTTTCGTTGGGGCGTAACCCTCTTAACGACGCGTCATATCGGAACGCGGGTGTGGTGATAAATGAGTAAGGGCCGGGACGTCACTCCCTTAGTGACGCGCTACATCGGTACCCGGATGTAGTGGAAATGGGCATGGGTCTCCGCACTTTACTCGACGAGTGCGAGGGGCAAGGAAGCTAGTCGAGGAGAGTAGGATTCGTATGGGCATCTTAATCGATAAGCGCCTTAAGAGTGCAGTTGTCGACGTGAGGAGACAGGGGGATAGGATTATCCTAGTCAAGCTAATCTTTGGTGACTTGGTTTTGAATGTTGTTAGTGCATATGCTCCACAAGTAGGGTTAGATGAGACCGCTAAGAGGTAATTTTGAGAAGACCTAGATGACATGGTTAGAAGTGTGCCTATCAATGAGAAGATTTTCTTAGGAGGCGATTTCAATGGTCATGTCGGTACAACTAGTGGAGGGTTTCAAAGGGTGCATGGGGGTTTTGGTTATGGTGATAGGAATCAAGAGGGAGAAGATATCTTAAATTTTGTCGTAGCCTATGATCTCATGATAGCTAACACCTTTAAAAAGAGACATTCTCTTTTAGTTACCTTTAGCAGTGGTCAGCACTATAGCCAAATCGATTTTGTTCTTGTTAGGAGGGAGGACAAACGAGCCTGCATAGATTGTAATGTTATACCTGGAGAGTGTGTTGTCCAGCAACATAAGTTGGTAGTCTCCGGCTTTCGTTTTCAGTTACAGGTCCGACAAGCTAAAGTCGCCAGAGCCATGAGGACGAAGTGGTGGAAACTCAAAGAAGATACCGCACAAGCGTTTAAGGAAAGGATGGTCACGGAAGGGACGTGGAATGGGAGAGAAGCGAATAGAATGTGAACAGAGATGACAACTCGCATTAGGAAAGTGGCTACGGAGGTGCTTGGAGTGACCCAAGAGACAGGAGGAGGACCAAAAGACACATAGTGGTGGAACGAGGAAGTGCAAAAGTCTATTGAGGAGAAGAAGATATGTTACAAGCACATGCATCATGATAGGAGCGATGACAACATACAGAAATACAAAGCAGCAAAAAATAATGTGAAGAAAGCAGTGAGTGAGGCACGAGGCAAGGCATATGAAGAAATTTATCAGAAACTAAGTACAAAGGAGGGAGAGAAGGATGTCTACAAGATAGCTAAACCTCAAGAAAGGAAGACGAGAAATTTCAATCAAGTTAAATGCATCAAAGACGACACTAATAGACTTTTGGTGAAAGACGAGGAGATCAAAAATAGGTAGAGAGATTACTTCGACAAGTTGTTCAATCATGATAACGATGATAGTATGATTGAACTGGATGATGTTTTTGACGACACCGATAAGCGGTTTGTTTGAAGAATCGAGGAGTCGGAAGTAAGAGAGGCCTTAAAAAGGATGAAAGTGGGTAAGGCGTTGGGGCCTGATACCATCCCTATTGAGTGTGGAAATGCCTAGGAGAAGTAGCGATTTGGCTGACTAATTTGTTCAATAACAGTTTCCGGTTGAACAAAATGCCAAACGAGTGGCGGAGGAGCACATTAGTACCAATTTTCAAAAATAAAAGAGACATTTAAAGTTGTACTAATTATAGAAGAATTAAGCTCATGAGCCACACAATGAAGCTCTGGGAACTAGTGATTGAGCGTCGTTTAAGAAAAGTAACTAGCGTGATGACAAACCAATTTGGTTTTATGCCTGGGAGGTCAACCACGGAGGCGATTTCCTTGCTACGACCATGGTTATTAAGGCATCGCTTAGGCGACGCTTAAGCGTCGCCTAAGCGGTAAGGTGCTCCCGAGGTGGCAAGGCGTCGCCTCACCTTGCGAACGTGACTAAGGCGGTGGTTAAACCAGAGAAAAGGGGCGAAGACTCACCTGGAACCCTAGACGGCGGCGCCTCCATCTCGTTGCCCCCGTCTAGGCGGCGGCGCCTGGAACCCTAGGGCCAAATTCACCGGGACCGCCACTGGATCTGTAGGCCTCGCCGACGCATCATCCTCTTGGGGAGCAGGGGAGGCAGGAGCAGGGGCGACGACGGCAGAGGAAGTGACGGCGACTCTTGGGGAAGCGGGGTGGCGGCGGCATCTTTGGGGAGCGAGGAGGCGGTGGCGGCGGCGACGTCTCTTGGGAGAGCAAGGGAGGCGGCAGCGATAGTTGGGGGAGCAGGGAGGGGAGGAGGGGAGAGAAGCAACAGCGGCGGCGTCTCTTCGAAGGGAGAGCACAGGAGGCGGCGATGAAAGTTGGGGGAGCAGTGAGGGGAGAGAGGCGGCGGCTGTGAGATAGGGAGAGAGGAGCGGTTGTGACTCAATGCTGGACTACCAAGCTAGGTTACATGGATGGGGTGTATTTTGGTATTGTTACATTTTAGTCTTTAGAGTTTTACGAAATTACAATTAGGTCCTTCTAAGTCCTCCCTCTTAGATTTCTTCTGATTTAGTCCTCCAGAACTCCGTTTTCTTCGCCTTATGATGTGTGTAAGGCATTGCCTCACCTTACGCCTTATCGCTTAAAAGGTGTGAGGGGGTGGGTCGCCTCACCTCGCCTTACCGCCTTAATAACCATGGCTACGACAGTTGATGGAGAGGTATAGCGAGCAAAAGGACATTCACATGATATTTATTGACTTGGAGAAACCCTATAACAAAGTGCTAAGAAAGGTCATGTGGTAGGCGCTTCAAAAGAAAAGTCCCAACAAAATATATTACCCTAATTAAGAACATGTACGAAAATGTATGACTAATGTTAGAACGTGTGGTAGTGTTACTAATGTCTTTATTAAGATAGGACTACACCAAGGGTCAGCGTTGAGCCCATACATTTTTGCCCTAGTGATGGACGAGGTCACACAGGACATACAAGAAGATATCCCTAGGTGTATGCGTTTCGCTGGTGATGTGGTGCTGGTTGACGAGAGTAGGATAGGTGCTGATACGAAGCTCGAGTTGTGGAGGAAGACCTTAGAATTGAAGGGTTTTAGACTTAGCAGGACTAAAACTGAGTATATGAGATGTGATTTCAGTGGTGCTAGGGCAGATGATAGAAATGTTAGATTGGATGGACAAGTAGTGCCTAAGGACACATTTCGTTATTTGGGATCGATGCTACAGTGGGACGGTGAGATTGATGAAGACACTAGCCACAGGATAAGAACGGGGTGGGTGAAATGGCGTCATATATCTAGTGTCCTGTGTGACAAAAAAGTCCATCAAAAGTTAAAGGGTGAGTTCTATAGGATAGCGATCACCCACGAAGCTATATGGAGCAGAATGTTGAGCGACTAAAAGACAACATATACAGAAAATGAGTATAGCGGAGATGAGGATGATGTGGTGGATATGTGGTCACACAAGGCGGGATACATCCGCAATGATGATATACGTAAGAGAAGCTTGTCCAACATCGCTGAAAGATCAAGCTTCGATTAAATTGGTTAAGGGGGAGATTAAAAGATCAAGCTCCGTTTAAGTTGGTTTTGGTGTTAATGACAAATACCATAATAAGATTTTGATGATAATAACAAATATTATTATATTGTTTTGGTGATAATGACAAATGCATATATGAGACTAATATGTTTGTTTGAGTATTATTTATGCTTAGTCTCACTTGGATGAAAAAGTGAAATCAAAAGAGGTATGCATTCGAAATCACTTTTTCATATACTAATGCATTCCTTAGATAAAAAATATAAATTGAACTCCTCAAATAGTTCAAATGAATATGTGCATATGTTTCATATAGACTTGTATGCACACATTTAGGGGGAGCTCTCTCTCTATGTTTTGGAGTTTATAAGTATTGATCCATGCTTACTTTAATATGCATATTTAGAATCTTTACGTTGAAACACATCTGTTGAGTATATATATAGCTTTTGTAATTTATATATACTCATGTGCAATCTAGTTGCCATCTAACTTCTCTATTATGTGTTAATGGTTGGATGATTAATGACAACCGGTTAAGTAAGTTTTGTTTAAAGCTTATCTTAGAGTATACAATTGTTGTGTACAAGTTGTATACTCGCAAATCAATTTTTCATATCTCATTATTTGTTGAGATTGTCATGAATTACTAAAAAGGTAAGATTGTTAAATATAGTCCCTCAATTATGTGTTAATAGCGAAGTTTGGTAATTAATGACAATTGTTTTGTGGACTAACGGTTTCCATGAGTTGGATGAATAGGTTAGATTCAACAAATAAAGATGACTTGGGATGACTTCATGTGTTGAAGATCATCAAGTCAAGATTGAGAAGAAGATGCATCATGAGTTGATGTATATACAAGATGATCATGTGTTGATCAAGTCGAATGAAGACCATCATGTATTGGAGTTGAAGAAGTGGATGCATCATGTGTTGATGCATGCTAAGACGATGACCCGGACTTGAAGTTGTGATATGTGTTATCAAGTTTCAAGAGAATGCTCAAGGCAAATGTATGACTAGCTAAGGCTAAGAATGTATTCTTAGTCTTTTACCGGTCTTGGTGTTTGGTTGGAAGACCAGATTGCTAGTATAAGATTTCGTACTATTAAGAGGGGGCCATGTCTAGTAGTTTGAGTCTTATCATGTGTTGATAGCTCAAACCTCACTTGCCCTAGCTCATCTCGACATGAGGCTTATATTTGCGAATGTGTTTTGCAAATAGTTGAAGCCCGTGTGTTGAATCTTGTAACATGGGACTATGCATTGCATATATGTTTTGCAAGTGCTTGAAGTCCATGTTTTAATTCTTTGTGATATGAGGCTTATATTTGCAAATGTGTTTTGCAATGTTGAAACTCATATATAATCCTTGCGGCATGTGACTTAGGTTTGCGAATGTGTTTTGCAAATGTGAGAAGTCCATATACCTATTCCTTGTGTCATAGTTTCAAAAGTGTGCGAATGTGTTTTGCAACTTGTTGGAAATCATGTTTGATCCTTGTGTGCATGATATCGTAGTTTGCAAATGTGTTTTGCAAAATATGTTGACATATCTGCACTTTTTAGGAAAATCGAAACTACCGCTGTGTGTGTAGTGGTACACTCGTAAGTCGAATCTTGGCTCAGTGTGAGCGGTACTCTGGGACATCGAAAGTCTTAGGCATGTGTTGCGGTACTACCGGATGTGAGAAGTCCGAGCGGCTCTGCGTGAGCGGTACTATCGGAGAGCGGAAGTACCGACATGTGTTGTAAGGTACTACTGGACGTCGGAAGCTCTGGACTCTCCTGTGGAACCTTTTTCTAGAGCGCCAACCACGGTCTCGGCTCGGCGGAAGTACTGCATGGCGACTTTCTGGAACTACCGTTGAGCTGAAGTACGGAAAATGAGCAGCAGTACTTCCTGCCGATCTGCAATGGCTAGTTCAGAAGCTCTGACATAGCCGTTGCTGTGGCGTTAGAGCTGGAGCGGAATCACCGCCTTTTGCTGCAGTACTCACCAGATCTGATTTTTTCAGAAAGTTGGCTCCAACGGTTAGTTTTTTGGTGTGGGATATAAATACCCCCTTGTGGCTGGTTGGTGAAGTCGTTGATGAACCTATTCTATGTTCTTAAGCTAGTGTGAGATTATCTACTCAATTGTGCATGTGCTGCACTTTATGAGAGAGGAGAAGAGGTTTTAGAGTGCATGTGTTTCCTCTAAAGGTGGACTTTGTGTCCTAGTGAGCTAGTGCATTCGTTGCACGCGGTGAAAGTCAAGTGAGGGACTTGACTGTTACTCTTGGAGTTTGCCAACTTCTAGACGGCGTTAGAGGTGTCGTGCGCGGTGATCTTCTCAAGAAAGTTGTGAGAAGACCCGGCGAAGTGTGAAGGTTGGAGCTCACCTACCCGGAGCGGGGAAGAGCTACCACTAGTGGATTGATGTGTTTCGGCTTAATTCATGGAGCCAGTCCGATTAGTTCAGGCTAACTTCAACGTGGATTAGGGGAGACCGGCAAGTCTCCGAACACCATGGTAAAACATCAAGTGTCAATTATGGTTTACTTTCTTGCACTCAATTTATATTCAAACAATTTACATTCATAGAATTAAATTGATTGTTTGTGTACCTAGGAGTGCAAACATTGACATATGCTAGAATTGTTGGTGCACTTAGGCGAATTTATTTGTTATAGGCGCTATTTGAACTAAACCAAATTGATTTAAGCTTCCGCATTGTATACTTGGTTTAGGCAAATAGAAAAGGTCTTGAATTGCTAGTAATAATTTATAGAGAATTTTTAGACCGCCTATTTAGGGTTTTAGCATTGTAGCTTTTTTTCAAGGCTCTCATCTCTTTAATCTTGAGAAAGTTTTATTCTAACTTGTCCCAATTTGTTTGGGACAAAAGCCTGTGTTGTTGTAGTGCTTATCAAATAAATGTGCACAGTGCGTAGTAGTCAGATTAATTCATCAGAACAAATTTTGCACATATACTGCCACCAGTAGATGCCACACGATGCCATGCCAAGGTAATGCCACCGAAACGCCTCAGTGAAATTGCTCGAATCAAGAAGTGCATACAAGTCCAGCTAAGCTACCGAAAGTTTGAACTCCCCCGTGGTGTTGTGCCACTAGACGCCGCACGGACTCGGGCAGATTTCCTCACATTGAAGGCAAGGCAGCCAAGCGATTTGGCGTTGTCGCTCGGGAGGAAACGATTAGAGCGGAGAGGAGGGCAAGAACAAGGAGAAGAAGCTGTACCTCGTAGTCGGTGGGCTCCTCGGGCGGCACCGGCGGCGGGGTCGAGGAGGGTGAAGAGGAGGCGCAGAAGCGGAGCGGGCGGCGCCATCGCTGGGCGGGCGGGAGAGGGCCTGTGGCGAGGGCCGGCAGGCGGTGGAGGCGGCGGCGGAGGGATGGGAAGGTGGGGATGGAGGGGGAGGCTGCCCGGCCGGCAGCGAGCAAGTAGGAGGGGAGCGCCATTGCGGAGTGCCGTGGCGGCCCTTCTCCAGGCGAGTGGATGAGATGCGGGGGCTGTGTGCCGTTGAGACGAGAGAGAGAAGGTGGAAAGTAGCAGATGAATCCATGTACGGACCAGAGATATTCGGCATATTCGTTTGTGCCTCTATTTATAACTTACAGATGTAATTTTGAGCTATTCGGTTCGAAAGACTACGAAGTAAGAGAAACTCATATATAATTTTGTCCAATAGTAAAATCTGAATATATAAATCTGGACTCTCTATATGCACTGCATTAATACAGAATCACGCTAGTGTATATAGTGGAAATATAGATAAAATATCGACATCACGAATAACTAAGAAAAAGACTGAATTAGTTAAGACTTTATACCCAAGTTTACACTTTAATAGCCGGAAGGGCTTAACAAAACTAGCAACGGAAACACACGAAAGACGAAGTGGTCATTCGACATGCCCACAGACAATCGACTGGTAAACGAGTCCCTAATCCAAGAAATTATCGAAGTATTCTCCTTCAAGTATCTCTGGTTGGTATGATTCTTCTTTTTTAACTGAGCAAATGTGGATATAACTGTGAGTACATAGAGTACTCAGTAAGTCGTTTGTAACTAGATGCAATATAATTATACAAGGCTTACCAAATGATAACTAAGTGGTTATTTTGTCGAAAGTAACAATTTAGAGTAAATACAATAAATAGATTAAAAGCGAACTTTGAAAATGAGTAATAAGTAAATAATCAAAGGAATTGAATAAACCACAAGTGAACTGACCATTCACAAAATGAACTACCCGTGAACTAACCACTCACGCAATAAACCACTAGTGAACTAACCATTCCAAACTTAGCCCAACTAGATTTTTATGAAGTCTCTACCCCTCATGTGAAATTACTGAGCATTGTCCATAACCGGAGACACGGCTATTCGAATAGTTTCACACTTTACAGATGTTGCACAACTTTACTCACATGACATGATCATTTTATAGTGACACTAGAGCAACACGCTTTTTTGGGCATGTCGACCAAGAAGATCATAACAAGTCCTTTATAACGCTCAATCTCAAATTGATCTTCCCCGCTAAGATTTCGCTACCGAGTAGGCTAACCACCTAGTCAGAAAAGACTTTAGTCATGTCCATTTCATACTAGACATCCCAACCACAAAATCAACATTAAAACCTTGCAAATTTTTAGTCATGTCCATTTCATACTAGACATGTGGTTGCATGAAAAAGCTCAGATCAGTGGCATACAAAGTTAAGTCCTTGGGATTACCCAAACGAGACATCCACATTCCAAAAGTGCTAACCATACTTCCCATTTACTGCACGATCACTCGTCCAAGTAAAAACCATTTTGTATAACCAGCACCAATACCAATGACGCTACACATGTCATGGCACTTAAAATTTATAACTATGGATTCAGTATCTCATTAAATTAAAATTAATTAGTTAATCGATATGTGCTAATAAGACCAACGTACTGCAAGTATGGCTACACACACTAAACGTACAACCCATATGACAACTAAACAACCATCTGAATTAGGCAACCGAATCCGAAAGTTTCTTCGATCCCCACCCTTTGAAACAGAGACTCTCAGGTGGAAGTCAAAACTGGAACCAAAACAATAAACTGTATCAGGCGATACATCTTAAGGAATATAAATGCAACATAAGAATGAGCAGATATCTGAATCCATCAACATAAGAATGCATCTCAACTTTACGAGTGATTACACGTCTCCAATGTTAGAAACATATTCATCATAGATTTAGCATTAATCAATAATAGTCGGATTATAGACATCTAATGCTGTAAAGGTAGGCCTGTTCAGATCTTTTCCCCCGCAATAAGCGAAGTCATATGTGCAATAATAATCTGAAGTTGTATTCAACCGAGTATAACCAAGACAACCCTTGTAATCAATGGCCAGGTTCTTTTGGGCTTAAAATTGGTTTATGCTTGTACTGTCTACAGTAACTAGCGTTTAAACAATGTGTTTTTTTAAGGCGAGATCAATATGAAAACTGTAGTAAAAAGTATACTGAGTTCAGCTGTACCGGTCAAAATCACATATGACTATTTTCCTCTGCGTACTGCCTCTTGCGAACAGGCAGAATTCAAATATTTAAGCCATAAACTATAAGCCATCAGCCCAAAAAAATCCATTCAATATCATTGAAACATGCAGAGCATAAACACTAAGGTGGCGTTTGAAGGCGTTTGGATAAAGGGATATGGGGTGGGAAAGATTTAAAGCCATGTTCGAAAGGGGACAGCAACGTAACCGAAGCCAACATATTTCACCTTTTCTGGACCTAAAACCCAACTCAGCATCAAAGGCATTCCCATACTTGATTAAAATCTCCCACCAGTTCGTCCAGGATGTGGTATCCTCAACCTTGTCAAAAATAACATATAACAAATATCCATATAAAGATCAAGCAGTTTTAGTCTCTGCAGCTTTTGAATGATCCTCTTATGACACTGGTAATTTAATGTGAAACCTTGTTTCAGAAAATTAAATAAAATTACCCTAGCACACTTAAACAAGCAATCTTAATCTGGGTGACAGGCAGAAATCAACTAAGTGCATTTAGGAGTATAAAGCTACATAAGCTCTTGATGTACCGACAAAGGTCCCAGACCCACACCCAAATATGGTTTGTAAGTGGTATCTGTTATGAATATTGTGTGTATATTCATGAGGTCTAAATAGCAATATATATAAAGAATATAAGTGGATATACAGAGAAATATGCCATATACAGATAAGAAAACCAAAGCGCATAAGGAAACAAATAACAATCTTATTATATCCTTAACACCCCCCTCAAACTCATAGTGGATCACATATACTGAGTTTGGAGAGAAAATACAAATGTTGTACTCTAGTTGTGACTTCGTGAAGTCAACAAGCTGTAACTCTGATGGCACAAACTGTAGAGCAAGTACTCCCTCTTCCACCTGTGAGCGAGTGTATGAAGCATTCACTCCAATGTGCTTGGTGAGCTCATGCTTCACTGGATTACGAGCAATACTGATAACACATGTACTGTCAGACAAAAGTGTCGTAGGTCCCCTCACAGGTACACTAAAATCTGCAAGTAGCCACCTCAACCAAGTAATCTCTGTTGTCACTGCTGCCATAGCTCTCAACTTAGCCTCTGCACTCGAACAGAAAACTGCAGTCTACTTCTTTGTCTTCCAGGCAATCAAGGAGGAGCCAAGAAAAACACAGTAAACAGAAAGAGAACGACGATCAGAATGATCACTAACCCAGGTCACATCAGAGTACGCCTGAAGCTGTAGTGAGGTGGAGCTAGGGAAAAACAAGCGACGAGAGATTGTCCCATGCAA
Source organism: Bonia amplexicaulis (assembly GCA_036346245.1). Lineage (NCBI taxonomy): Eukaryota > Viridiplantae > Streptophyta > Magnoliopsida > Poales > Poaceae > Bonia > Bonia amplexicaulis. Next base: position 14,266,537 of record CM070760.1, read on the forward strand.
ATAGCGAAGGACACGAAAGAGGTGACTATAGTGAAGATGAGTAGGACTAGCCATGAACTGACTCAAGATATGAACAACATAAGTAGTATCATGGCGAGTGCTCACAAGATATACCAGACTCCCGACAATATGACGATAAAGGGTAGGATCCTCAAGAAGATCACCATCAGTAGCATGAACATGAAGGAAGAGCTCCATAGGAGTCTCAGCAGTGCGAGTGTCAATCAAACCAGACCGATAAAGAAGATCCTGGATATACTTCTGCTAGGAGAGGTAGTAACCCTCAGGCGTAGAAGAAACCTCAATTCCAAGGAAGTACGTAAGCAAACCAAGATCAGTCATCAGAAACTGCTCACTGAGATGCTTCTTCACGTATGTGATGAATGAGGAATCATCACCAGTATTGAGCATATCATTCACATATAGAAGAAGTAGTGTCCAACGTCGAGGTGAGACATGGACAAAAAGAGCGAGATCATGGGCACCGACAATGAAACCGGCAGCGGTAATCACTGAAGTGAAACGCGCAAACCAGGCACAAGGGGCCTATTTAAGGCCATAAAGAGCATGGCGAAGACGACAAACATGACCAGCTGGAACAGAATATCCAGGTGGTGGCTGCATGTAAACCTCCTCATGCAAAACACCATTAAGAAAGGCATTCTTAACGTCCAATTGAGAGATAGAGCACCGACGAACAGAGGCAACCACAACAAGAGTACGAACAGTGGTCATATGAGCAATAGGAGCAAACATCTCATTGTAATCACTACCATACTTCTGCTGAAAGCCACGAGCCACAAGACAAGCCTTGTAGCGCTCAATAGTACCATTAGACCTGGTCTTAATCTTGTACACCCACTTATATGTGATAGAACGAGCATGCATAGATGTCGGTACAATATCCCAAGTCTCCGTTCGTTGAAGAGCATCAAGCTCCTCTGCCATAGTGAGCTGCCACTCAGAATGAGAAGCAGCCTCACGATAAAAGCTAGGCTCAATGATAGAGAAAGCATGAGCGGTCGAAGTAAAACCAATACTTTCAGGAGGTCGAAGGGATGTCCGATCACGAAGGGCATAACGAGGAGCATCATCAGAGGAATCAGACGTCGGTGTCGGCAAGATACCAGAAGATGAGTTTGGTGAAGGACGAGGACGTCTGGAGTAGTGCACCCTAGAGAAACGAGAAGATGGTGTTGTAGGAGGAAGAGGCGGTACTGCAGAAGGCAACACAAGAGGGGAAGGTACAGAAGGAACCACTGGAGACATGCTAGAGGAAAGTTGTGAAAGAGGAGAAATGGGTGAAGATCAGGGAGAGACAACCAGGAGATCGTCTCAATGGTGGAAGCAGGTCGAGGAGCTGAATCTCGATAGAAGAAAGGTCGAGATTCATCAAAGACGTCTCGTGAGGTCCTAATCCGTCGAGCAGAAGGATCATAGCAACGATAACCCTTATACTCAGAACTGTACCCAAGAAAAACACACTCAACTGATTGGGCTGACAGTTTGGTACGCTCACGAGGCTGCAGCAGGACAAAACAGGTGCAGCCAAAAATACGAAGGTGACTGTACTACGGGACTCTAGAGTAGAGACGCTCTATAGGACTGACATCTTTAATAGCAGTGGAAGGCTGCATATAGACGAGATATGCAGCCATAGAAACAGCCTCTGCCTAGAACTGTGGTGGAATGTGAGAAGAAAGAAGAAGAGTGCGAGCAGTTTCAAGCATATGACGATGCTTGCGTTCATCCATCCCATTCTGAGCATGGGCACCAGGACAAAAGGACTGGTAAAGAGTGCCCTGCGTAGAAAGAAATTGTCTGAAAGCATCAGAACATTACTCGCCAGCAGAATCACAGCAAAAAGTACGGATAGAGGATTCAAACTGAGTACGAACCATCGTGTCAAAGCTATGATAGATCGCAAGAAACTGACCACGATTAGACATAGGGGAAAACCAAGTGAAACGGGAATAATCATCAATGAAAATTATATATAATTTATGCCCGCCTTTTGAGATAACAGGCGCAGGTCCCCATACATCTGAATGAACTAAATCAAAAGGACGAGAAGACATGGACTCACTACATTGATAAAGAAGTTGTAGCTGTTTCCTCAGCTTACAACCCTGACAAAATATTAACGTGTCAACAGTAACATGTCCAAGAACACCCTGACAAACTAATAATGAAAGACGAGACCCACACAGGTGTCCTAAACGATGATGCCACTGCACAAAAGCTCCAGAGGTGGTGGCAGAAGTGGCGGTACAGGTAGACATAGCAGGAGCAACTGAAGTGGACGAAAGGTGGAGGTGGTCGAGAATGTAGAGACCTTGATGATCCCTATGGCGCCGGCCAGTCCCAAGTACTGTCCCTGTCTGTCGATCCTGGACGAAACAGATGTGAGAGTCAAACAACCCTACAACCAAGATTAGTGAACTATCCCACCGAAAGAAACTGCATGGTCAGCTGGGGAACATAAGAAACATCTGGAACAGAAAAGTCAGTGGACAAAAGAATGCCCTGATAGCTGACATATAATGAAGTACCATCAGTTGTCAGAACAATGATAGGAAAATCAGGAGGTCCTACTGAAGTGAGAGATGTGGAGTTCGGTGTTATGTGAAAGGAGGCACCAGAATCTAGAACCCAAAAAGTACCTGATGGAGACGTCTGAGCTAGACTAGCAGAACCTGCTGAGTTGTGAGAGAGCTGCTAAAGTAGAGCCTAGCAGAGCTACTGAACAGAGTCACCTGTCTGAGTAGGAACTGATGAGCTGGTCTGTCCTCCTGTGAAGGAAGGCCCCCTGCCCCCTCTTTTGTTGCTCACACCCACGTGCCTTGTTCCGCTTTTTCCGCACCGCACAACTTTGGTAGTCGTTCCTGAAGTTCTTGCAATAGTTGCACTAAACTCCAATTGGTGTGAGAACAGGAGCGGAGACATGCACCTAGGGAGAGGCCGTAGTCGAAGCATATATCAGTGTCGTAGTCGGAGAAGGGGCAACACGCACAGTCGGAACAGACTGTGTTGTTAATTCGAGACGAAACTCTTGACCGGCGTCGAAAGTGCCTCGATGTGATCGGTAGTGGAGGCGGCTCGGCAGCTGAGCTCGGCGGACTCAAACTCTAGGCGAAGACGGTAGACGAAGTCATGAAGGCGAAGGCGATCATGATCCGCCTTCTGCACTTTGTCATGATCCGAGTGGCGGCGGCTCGGGCGGAGACAGCCCGGGCGGCGGCGGCGGCGAAGCAGCGAAAGAATAAGGTTAGAGCCCTAGTTCTGATACCATGTTATGAATATTGTGTGTATATTCATAAGGCTCAAAAGACAATATATATGGGGAGTACAAAGGGATATACAGAGGAATATACCATATACAAATAAGGAAAATAAGGCATATAAGGAAACAAATAATAATCATATTCTATCCTTAACAGTATCCACGACTGCAGTCATTCTTGCCAATCCATGTATAATAGCAATACGTAGCCTTCTCTCCTTCCATGACCGTAGCCAAACATGCAAACAAATATTGTGTTCATCAGTAAACAAACTAAGGAGCACACCTCAAAAACCTAATATAATAATAGGATAACTTTGAAATTGGATTATATAGGAATAAAAATCTAGTGGATGCTAAAAGCAATACGATGAAAATACATCCAACATGCTATAGCATCAGAAAAGAGTTACCTCCTCAAGGAGGAAACAATATCCATAGGACAATTCAACCATAAATTATCGACTATCAGTCTACAAATTGCAATTATGTGTTGCACACCACATAAAAGCATATAGCGTTCTTCTTATATCACAAGATACCAGAACATAACATAGCAAAAGAGAACACTACCAGGTAAAGAAGGCATCAGTTGGAGAGTGGATCCCAAACAGTAACACTTACCTTCAAATGCACCGCAACATTGTTCATTACATCTTCATCCATGATGTCCCCTAATCCATTGTTCTTCTGACAGTCCTGGAATGCTGGATGAGTAGTCTTTGGGTTCAATGTTGTCAAGACAATTTTCTAATTCTCTATATAGCCGGCACCTCTCAGATTTTGGTAAAGATTCTGCTCTGGAACTGCTGCCATAACTAAAAGTAAAATAGCGGCCAATAACTGAATATAACCAACAGTACAGAGATGCATATACAGCTACAGATCAAAGCTAAGTGCCATCTGGATACTTATGACCGGCTGCAAGCATCAGAGCGGACACATACTGAATATCCATAATTGAGACTTAAGCTTGGAATTCTTATTTCAGGATGAACCAAAATTATTTGTCTGAAATAAAGATGTTTGTGTCACGATCTAAACCTCCCAACGCAGGGGAGGCTAGGGTTGGTCAAGGCCACGGATGCAGCGAAGAGGGACGGTGCGTGGGTGGTCGTGGCAGAGGAAGTGGCACCGAAGAGGCCGCCCCAGAGGAGGCTAGGGTTGATTGCGGCGGATACAACAAAGAAGGATGGTGCCACGGTGAGCTCGGAGAATGAGAAGGTGACCGGGACGGTAAGGAGAAGGGCGACGACACGCTAGAGCACATAGCGGTGGAGGAATCAAACGCGAAGGAGGTCACCATGGCTACACCGATGTGCAGGCGATGGCCGATTTGGGGGGATTTTTTGCCGCACAACCACCACACGGCAAGAAAACGGAGCCAGCATTTCTTCAGCGTGTAATAGATATATGATTCCTCACAATATCAACATGGACATCTATTCCCAATCTCAATCCAGGACATTTGTTTCCAATCGCCCAAACAAAACACGAGATAATAAATCTTTCATTTACTATCCTATTCCCGAATGAGATCAACAAAGAAACAGCCACACCCGACTCCTTCCCAGTTGCCAGCACCAAATCAAAATCATGATAAACTTGTTCCAAAAACTGTGCTGTCCAGCCCATATCAATAGACATCACCCACAAAAAACAGCACCAGTTTAAACTACAGTGGGTTTAAACTACAGTGGGTGCTGTCTCATTTATCAGCTTCAGCGAACTAATAAATACAAGTAGCTTTGTGAGTATAACAGAAGCTCCAATCCACATTAAGGGGCTCATTGCAGCGTCATTCTGGCAAAGCAATGAACTGCATTGCAACGATCATCATATGTTAGTGGGTTGGTGAAGATGGTGACAGCAAGGCAACAAGCTGTCAATCATAGAGGGCCTGCCTTGCTCCTGGGAGAAGAAATTTATGGGACCAGCCTTTGTGGGTCGCGAGGGAAAAGTGATGTCTTCCTGATGTTGTTGAGGGCGCAAAACAACATCACCACCCTTTCCAAGCCAACCCCGAAACCGCCATGAGGAGGTGCGCCATAACTACAATGGTGAACATGTGTTGCAATGATTGCCAAACGAAATTTAGGAATCAACAAATCGAATGTTGGAACAGAACTATATAACAGATACTGCAACATTACAGGATTGTGGGCATGGAATAAGAATAAACATACCTGAATGACTCAATGTATGAAGCGATAGTGCTCACATCAATTCCACACTCAGTCGCACGTTTGGTCAACAGCTCAGGCGTATGTATTCTTTGTGCTCCAGAAATAATTTCCTCTCCTATCATATCAACAAAATTGGTTCAGCAATAGACTAAAAAGGAACTAGCACTTCTGCTCCAATGACTGAATATACCACAGTTTAAAATGCAGGGTCCCAGGAAAACCACATGTGACATACCTTACAGTCTTTACTGGTATATACATGAATGGTCTCTTCTTCAATAATACTAATGTTTATTTAGAATATCAATTATGCTAATATTGTTGGACCTATAATGACAAGGAAAATAATGGTTTTAAATGCATTTACATCAGACACAAAGCAACCTACCTACAACTATACAGTTCCTTTTTTGTCAATTCATATAACATCAATATCCTTTTTTCTGTGTCAAGAGTATGAAACACAAACGAATTAGGCATCCATCCCTATACAACAGAACATCATTTCTATGGCTCTATAACAAGCAGGACCAAACAGAAAGCCTTTCCTGCTCAGAATATAATGTCAATGGTGATATGATCAGATATTTATAGCTTAGTTACCTATGATGTCGATGATATACGTAATGACACAAGTTTGCACAAAACTAAACTTACAGTAATAAACTCAAACAAGGGACATAGCTTATGACCCAGTTTTTACGCTAGTTATATACCTTTTTGTAATATACCGAAATTAACCCTTTTGAGGACCTGTGCGTAAATAGCGAAAAGGGGATATGTGAAAATAGAATGCTTGTATTTTTAGAGAAGAAATTGGTTTCCTGGAACAAGTCATATGGGGAAGTTGGAGTTTTGAGTCGATATAGTGCCATGATAAAAGGGATCGTGGGGGACATAACCCAAACCCTAGCCACCTAGCTTTTCTTTTTCCTGGCATCGCTACACGCTCGCACACGACACGCCAGGCCAGCACTTGATCGCAAGCTTGCTGACGCATTGCCCGCTGCTACACGCCGGCGTTGCGCTAGCCGCGCCAGCACAGCTGCTCGGTGCACCACACGTGTTGCCATTGGCCTGCGCGCAAGACGCAGCGTGCCAACGCCGCCCGCTTGCCAGCGATCCCTCCAGTGCACGCCACACACCCACCGCCCACACGCTAGCGCTCGCCAGCGCAAAAGCTTCGCACGCCACGCACCAGGCCATTCTCCATCGCTCGCGTGCTGCCGCCAACGCATGCATGCACGGTAGGGATGTGGCCACGTCTCGGCCACGCTCTACTTGCCAATTCTGCGGTGGTGCCAAGGAAAAATCAAAGAAAAAAAAGGGAGCAGTGGGCGCAGGGGAAAAGATCAGGAGGGAAAATGGGAAGAAAAAGTGAGGAAAGGGTTGCGTTTCTGGCATTCTTCACTAGGGTAACGATCTGGATGTTTCTCCTCTGTTTTGCTAATTTTATTAGAGATTAGAGTCGAAATTAGAGAGTGAAGTAGAAAGTGTTCGTTAGGAGATCGATTAGATCAGTTAATCTGCTATATTGTTCTACTGTGATTTCGGATAAATGTCATATTCTATGTAGTTGTAGAGAATATTGCTAACTTTCTGTAGAATATTTAATATGTCAATTGAATGGTTAATTTTCGAGTTATGATTTCTGTAAGCTTGCTGTCTGGGGAATTGCAGTGATTTTTTGTAAGCTTGCTGTCTGAGTAATTGTAGTGAATTGGCAGCATTGGATTGAACAGCAGATTAAAAATAGTAAATTGAGTAATTAGGGTATTTGGTTTACATGAAAACTGTAGGAAATTTCTTAAGGATTCTAGAGAATATAAGAACATGAATTTTGGACAGGAAGAACAGAAGTAATAAATTTTGGAAAACTGCTGTCCAGAACCGGTTGCTACTGGACGCAGTTGTGGGAAATTATTAGTTTGACTGATTAGATGGTAGATTCGAATGTTTGGCATAACTAGAAAGTAGTAGGTAACTTTCTGTTGTTTCTGAAAATGTCATGGTTTACTATAGTTGCATGAGTAGAGTAATAGATATGAAAATATTAAGTATGTTGTCTAGAAGATGATAGATCTATCTTTTGGGTTAAAAACAGGAGGGTTAGATGATTTAATCTGGGCATGTGGCCAATCAAGAAGTTGTAGAAAATTTTGTATAGATTCCAAAACTGGTATAGTTTGCTAGAATATGGCTTGGGAGTCGAAAGTTATATTACCTTTAGTATTGGGACAACAAGGGTGATTGTCCAGTAAAGGGAGATATTTGTGGATTTGGGAAGCATGTAGGAGTGTTGTCGTTTAAGTAATGTCTTGTACCGCTGTGGCTTGCATTGAAATTAGGTATTTACTGTAGTAGCAACATCGGGGTTGATGTCATCTTCTAATCAATCCAGCCATCGCAACTACAAAAGGCAAGCGTATGATAGAATGGTATTCGAGTATTTGAAATTGTTGTTTATTAAATGAATACTTGCCATAATTATTCATATGACTATGTCTGTTTTATATTGCTCACATACTTATGATAAAATGATGATGTTAATCAATATGATAGAATGATGATTGTATATTGAGCATTCATGCTGGAAAAAAGTGACCCATAGGAGTGGGATGAGATCCCCGTTTGTAAAGGGCGGGCTTATGATCCCCGTATAAAAAAGGACGAACGGGCCATTGGTGGTCCCTGTATGAAAAGAGACAGGCAATTGGTGGTCCCCGTACAAAAAAGGAAGGGCAATTGGTTGTCCCCGTATGAAAAAAGACAGACAATTAGTCCCTGCATGAAAGATGGCGAGCATGGGTGAACACCGACGCGTGTTACACAACTCCGCTATACCGGTATAAGCAAACGTTGAATTGAGATATGTGCATTACATTCATAAAAAAGTGAGATAAGATATTGAGACATAAGAAGGGAAACTGATGAGAATGTATATGTGAAATTGAGTTAATGGTGAATGGACATGAAATGTTAATTATGTTGTTGCCTTGTTTATTATTCTATTGTGTACTTAATGCGTCGTAGATTCGCCCTTATTTTATTGTTATTTTTTAGTGCTCGTTGATGGCGACATGCATGGGCGGGTTATAGCACAATGCGATATTGCACTTTATAATCTTTCTTTCACTTAGTGATCACTTATTCATCGCTAAATTAAACCATGCTATCCACGAGTGCCTTAAGAGGAATAATGATTTCCCTTTAGCACTTAATGATATTTCTATTGACACTACTTGTTATTTCGCTTGGTAAAATTTATTATTGATTCAGATTATTACTAATTGGTTTATCTTAAAGTCAATCAATGATTTCCGTATTGCTGAAATTTATATGTTCATGGTTATATTGAGAGATTATTTGAAGTCTAACTATTGGCAATAAGTAATTAATGGTTTAAATTGATAGCATTTGTAGTTGTAAGTGACATTCTAAGCTTTTGTTAAGCCGAGGTGTTACAGTTAGTATCAGAGCATGCTTTAGGTCCATAATGGGAAATTGATAATTTAATCTAGACAATCAACTAAAATTGCCCTTGGATTGGTAGACCTATATAAAAAGTTAAATAGGCTGGATAATTTCTAAAATATGGCTTAGGCTAATTAATTTATTTGAAATAAAAATTTGACAAACTGGTGCACAATAGGATGGGTTTTGGGTCAAGCATTACATTTACAATTCCGGTATTTTGTGACTGACAAGTGTTGTTATGAGATGTTGCTCATAATTATATCATATGATTGTTTAATTGAGATGAATAGTGATAACGAGGTAGAGAACTTGGTTGTGGTTGTGAGCATGACCAGACGGTGCCACTGCGCGTGGTACATGACTAGCAAAGGATTTCCCTTTGATAACCTTAGTTACAAATGGTAGAGGATGAGTTCCTATTGCACATTTTTGTCTATGGGGGAGTTATTGTTTCTCTATGGTTTTTATGGATTAGTTGCTTACAGTGTTGATGATTTCTCACTAGCTATTTTGTTCCATGGAGAAATTGTAGTTTCTCTTCGATTATTGAACTATTCTTGTTGCTTATGAAAGTTGTCAATTTGCTGGGTCGTATTTTCGTGGTAGTTTTACTATTTTATTAAGGGTTACGACTTATTTCTTGGTTCAATATTTCCTTTTTGGATCAAGGAGAATATCTTTTACAAGCCATATTTATGTGGAAGTTTTAAACCTATTTGTTGTTTGAGTAACTTGTGTGTTGAAGTTTAATGCCTGGTTTTGTGAAGGAAAAATACTACAACTCTTGTTGTGATGACTTCTTCGGTTTGAATGAGTAACTACAAAAAAAAATGTTGGTAAGACTTAGAATGTCAACTTGGGGAAGGAAGTATTGTATAAATGATTTGTAGTAACATCACTGAGAGTGAAACTGATAAATGTGAGAGTATTTTGCATTAGTTATGTGATTAATAGTGACTAGTAGTATGTTCAGTATTATTTGAATTATTATAGTTATAGGAAAGTGTGAAGCTTGGTTGAAACGGTTAGATAACTAGAATGTTAAGACTTCTCAAACTACATTGCGTGAATGTGGTTATTTGCTCCCAATAGATTATTCTAGTTGTTTGTGAAGGTTACGCTAAAGACATGTGAGATTTTTGTCTTTGGTAAATATTAATTCTAAATTAATCTTTTCTAAGAATACTTGGTGAACATATATAGATGCTTGATTTACATGTTTCTTGCTATACTAAATTGACCTAATGTGTTTAAATAAATGGATAAATACTGTTGCATCCTCGTGTGAAAACTTGTTTAGTAGAGGTTAAATTGTTGAAGCTTTAATGGTATTTTGCTTGTTTCGCACATGAGATAGAAATGCTAAATCTGTGTTTGTAAATGGTTACGTGATTGCATCTAGAAGTAAAACAAATAGATTGCACAATCAAGAAAATCATCAACCATTAATGAGAATCACTAGAGCGCAATTATTGTGTGCTAAATTTGGTGTTGGGCATCACTAGGGGTAGAATGAAGTTTAATAAATGCTTTATATTTGTGTATTTTCTAAGATTGTTGGGTAATAGTCTGTCATTAACTAAAGAGTTTGGCTATAATATTATGGTTGTTGTGGTAATCTTATGACGCTTTGTGAGTTTTTAAAACTCAAAATGGGATAATAAAATATTATGAAGCTTTGTCAATTTGATTTTGGAAAGCTTTAAGATATAATAGTAGCCTTTGATAATTCTTATTAAGAGTTTGTTAAATTGGTACTTGCATAATCGCTGGTAGCAGCAATTGAGGGTGGTGTTAAACCTTTAAAAAAATTTAGGTCGACCATCGGGAATAATTTAGTGGTATGTTTAGAGTTTTCGACTTATAATTCGTTTCAGGTTTGTTGGTTTACATGATAGCGGTACTTTGTAAAAATAATTGTTGGTAGTAATGTAATTATTTGTCTTGTAAGTGAACTCATTACAAGTGTTAAAATTTTCATACGTGCTTTCGTTTTATTGTCCTTTTATTATATATGCTTGTGGATTATTGAATTTATCAGATGTATGAAAACTTGATATATTATTTAGATTGTTACCATTGGGTACATTACCAGATTTTCTAGATAAAATTTTATCATGCCATCTAATCAAGATTAAAAAATTAGTGTAATAACCTAATCAATATGGTACTAACTTGAATAGTAAGGAATGTTGAACTGTTATCATGATATATCATATATGAATTATTTCCTCGGTGAATGCCCTTTTAGAATTTGGATATCTTTTTAAAGGTAGTTAGTGGAGGCTACGACTAAAATTTTGTTGTAGGGGTCTTTGAAGTTAAAATCATAGAGTGATGTTGCTTAATATCTCTATCCAGCTAGAAGTATTGGAGAAATTTATTGTTGTGGCATGTAGTTTTAAAGGTAGTTTCGAAGTTGCAATCTTAATGTGATTTTCGGTAATAACAAGTGAAGTTAGATTTGCGTTGATCATTGATAGAATTTGTTTGGTTGTAATAACTGTGTGTGTGGGAATTATAAAGGGTAATTGTCTTTTAAAAGAACTAAGCTGACGGGATTCAATAGGGAATCAATATATAGGTGCAGTTGAAATAATGGAAAAACAGAATAAATGGCATTACTTTCATGAACTTTGCTAATGCATTTGGTGACTTGGGTACTAGAGTCTCTCTAGATGTGTTTCGATATTACAACAAGGATGGGTTTAACTTTGAAGTTTCCATTTTAAAAGAAATGTGTATGTGTGAAACGTGATGTTTTGAAATTTTTTGGCTCAACAGATTTATACCTTATAGTCAAGGAAAGTACGCTTTCTGGGGTAGTGAGATACATTTCTGGTTTCTGTTTACTTTATGTGTTTTGTCCAATGTTGTTTGTACTGAAAAGTGATTTAATGGTGTCATGGGTGATCCTTTTCTTTGCTTAAAAAAAAGGTCGTTATCTTGCATATTGGACTAATTTCATCCTTTGAATTATGTGGTTCTTGAATGCATATTGCTTATTTGGAAGTCGAATGAGTCTTAGTGAACTTTTTGTTATTTTCAGCGTGGTTTCTTTTGAGAAAGAGTTGGTTTTAGGGTATGTTATGTGTTTTTTCCCTTGTTAAAAGGGATGCATCCCGCAATGTGAGGGGATCATATGAGAAATAAAGAGCTCCTAGTGTTATTGAGAGTTAGAGCATTTTCCCATGGAAAGCAAGGATGGCCTAGTTTTTCTGGAGTGTGGTTCAGATCTCCTTTTCCTAAGGCAGGTTTGTGTCCAAGAAATTTATTTAGCGGGTTGTAGATCTTGTAAGTAGAATGAGTTGACGTAAATTGTGGGAGCAAATTCTGAAGGAGGGAGTGTGAAATACCCCAAACCTAGATTGAATATTAAGTTGGAAGGTAAATTTAAAATATACAGCTTAGTTTGGTAATACGAGACTATAGATGTGTAGAGATCTTTAAGTTAATTCTACCCAGTTCAGAGTTTGTGATGAGGCTTTGCGGACACGTGAAGATTAGACAGCCGTATCAAATCAAAAGAAAAGAGGAATTGGACACTCGGGAGAGATTTGAAGTTCGAGGTGGGTATCCAGGTACTCCTGAGAGTATCTTCCACTAAAGACATTGTGCGGTTCGGTGCCACGGGAAGCTTAGCACGAAATACGTTGGGCCATTCCAGATAATGGTGCATATTGAGAACTGGCTTATCGATTGGGCCTTCATGAGTCCATGTGTGTGGTGCACAATGTGGTACACATCTAGTGTCGAGGAAGTATTTAGAGGAAATCCGTAGCACGAGATATCGTTAGAGCCATTGACCATCGAGTGAGATTTCACCTTCGAGTGCCGGCCAGTGCGGATTCTGAGAGTCGGAGCGAGGTTTGAGGCACAAGACATTGAACTATGTACTGGTGCTTTGGTCGCATCAAATCCGAACGGGAAGCAATTTGGAAACAAGAGTCACATGCACGATAAAAATCCAAAATTGTTCATTCCAGGTATTTCTAGAGTTTAATTTTAAGTTTAGTTTTGTTTCCCATTTAGGATCATGAGTAGAATTCGGGGTCGAATTCTGTTAAGAGGCGGAATGCAATATTCCGAAATTAACCCTCTTGAAGACCTATGTGTAAATAGCGAAAAATAGATACGTAAAAATAGGATGCTTGGATTTTTAGAGGAATTGGTTTCCTAAAACGAGTCGTATGGGGGAAGTTGGAGTTTGAGTCGATATAGTGCCGTGATAAAAGGGGTCGTTAGGGAGAACAGAACCCAAACCCTAGCCACCTATCTTTTCTTGTTCCTAGCATCGCCACACGCTCGCGCACAGCACACGCAAGGCCATCACTCGATCGCTAGCTCGCCTACGCATTGCCTGCTGCCACGTGTTGGCATTGCGCTAGCTGCGCAATGCTGCATTTTCCCTCGCCTGGCAACGCCAACACAGCAGCTTGGTGCGCCACAAGCATCACCATCGACCCTCGCTCAAGACGCAGTCCACCAACGCCGCCCGCTTGCCAGCGATCCCTCCAGCGCATGCCACATGCCCACCGCTCGCACGCTAGCACTCAGCTACACACTAGCGCTCAGCTGCGCACTAGTGCTCGCATGTGCGGTAGGGACATGGCCACATCTTGACCACGCTCTGCTGGCCAATTCTGTGGTGATGCCAAGGACAAATCAGAGGAAAAAAAGAGGGGAGCACCTGCAGGGGAAAAGATCAAGAGCAAAAAGGGAAGAAAAAGTAAAGAACGAGTCGTGTTTTTGGCATTCTTCACCAGGGTAACGATCTGGATGTTTCTCCCCTATTTTGCAAATTTTATTAGAGATTAGAGTCAAAATTAGAGAGAGATGTAGCATGTTTTCATCGGGAGATCGATTAGTAGATCAGTTAATCTATTATATTTATCTACTGTGATTTCAGATACCGTGTGAACATAATTGGAGAATGTCATCTTCTAGGTAGTTGTAGAGAATATTGCTAGTTTTCTGTAATAATATTTAATCATGTTAATTGAATAGTTAATTTTCAAGTTATGATTTTTGCAAGCTTGCTATTTGGGGAATTGTAGTGAATTGGCAGCGCTAGAATAAACAATAGATTAATAATAGTAAACGGAGTAATTAGGGTATTTGGTCTACATGAAAAATGTAGGAAATTTCTTAAAGATTCCAGAGAATCCAAGAGCATGAATTTTTGATTGGTAGAACATAATTTATGAATTTTAAAAGACAACTGTCTAGAACCGGTTGCTGTTGGATGCAGTCGTGGGAATTTATTTGTTTGATTGATTAGATGGCATATTTGAATTTTTGGCATACCTATAAAGTGGTATAGTTTATGAAAATATCATGGTTTACTATAGTTGCATGAGTAGATTAATAGACATAAAAATATTAATTCTGCGGTCCAGAAGATGATAGTTCTGTCTTCTGGGTTAAAAACATGGGGTTAAATGATTTAATCTGGGCATGTGGCCAACCAAGAAGTTGTAGAAAATTTTGTCTAGATTTCAGATCTGGTATGGTTTGCTACAAAATGGCTTGTGAGTCAAAAGTTATGTTGCTTTTAGTACCGAGACAGCAGGGATGATTGTCCGGTAAAGGGAGAGATTTGTGAATTTGGGAAGCATGTAAGAGCGTTGTTTAATTGATGTTCTGTACAGCTGTGGCTTGTATTAAAATTGGGTAATTACTGTAGAAGTACCATCGGGGTTGATGTCGTCTTCTAATCAACCCAGCCATCGTAATTAGAAAAGACAAGTGCATGGTAGAATGGTATTTGAGTATTTGAAATTGTTAATTCATAAAATGAATACTTGCTATGATTTTTCACATGACCATGGTTGTCACGGCGGACATGGCGACCACGGCGACTGCCGGGCGCCAGGACGCCTAAGCGTCCAGGCGGGCGCCTAGGCGTCGGCCAGCATTCTAAGCGGCGATGCGAGCGGATAGCGAGAGCGAATCAAAATCACGCATTGCAGGCTTGCCGCTCTGCCACCTAAAACGGTAAAACCCCATCAAAATCACAGCTTTAAGAGCCTAAAACCCAACAAAAAATTTGCAATTTTGCGTACTCAGTAGTCAGTACTCACAATTCTCCCGAGGTAGATCCTGGCCACACTGAGTTTCGGGTCCAACCCAGCTGCCGCCCTCTTCTCCAGCTTTCTTTGGCCAGTGACCACACCGCGGCAGAGCGGTCTGCCGGAACCCTAAGAACTAAGCGAGGCGTGTAGCAGTGAGAGCATGAGAACGAGAGCATGACCACTAAGTAGAGCAGAGCAAGAGAACCAGAACGAGGAAGAACGGGAGAAGAAAAATGTGGGCATATGGTGATATGGTCCTTGTCTGTGTAAGGGCTTCACCTTCGATTCGTGGAGTCGCGGAGAGAGTGCAGGAGGGGGATGCTCGTCAGGCGGTCGGAGGAGTCTTCGACGAAGGCAGGTCGGTCGGCGGCGCCAGCAGAGGGAGTGGCGGCAGCGATCGCTAGGGTTAGGGTTTCGCCGCTGCGGCTTCGCTTCACTACCGCTATGTCTAAAGTTATACCGCTTCGGGCTCGGCTTCGCTGAGACGCTGAGTGTAAACTTTATACCGCTTTGGCCTTCGGCTTCGTCCCTCCGTGCTGGCAACAAGGCGACGCTGTGCGACTCGCCTTGGACGACTAGGCGACGCCGCGGACGACCAGACTCACTAGGCGCTCACCTAGAAGACCAAGTCGAGGCGAACGGTTGTGGCGTCCGCACAGGCCCGCCTGGACGCCTAGGAGTCGCCTAGGCGACGCCGTAACATCCATGCACATGACTATGCCTATTTTATATTGCTCACATGCTTTTGATAAAATGATGATGATGATGATAATGATGAATACGACAAAATGATGGTTTCATGTTGAGCATTCATAATGAAAAGATGTAATCCGTGGGAGTGAGATGAGGTCCCCGTTTATAAAGAACGGGCTTTTGGTTCCCGTATGAAAAAGGACGAACAATTGGTCCCCGCATGAAAGATGGCGAGCATAGATGAACACTAATTGGTGTTATATTCCGCTATACCGGTATAAGTAAAAATTGAGTTGAGACACGTACATTGCACTCATGAAAAAGTGAGAAGATATTTAGACATGATAAGGGAAATTGATGAGAATAAATATATGAAATGAGCTAATAGTGAATGGACATGAAATATTAATTATATTGTTGACTCGTTTATTATTCTATTGTGTACTTACTGAGTCGTGAACTCACCTTTGTTTTATTGTTGCTTTTACGTACACGTTGATGACATGCATGGGCCAGTTATAGCACAATGTGATACTGCACTTTATATAATTTCTTCCACTTAGTGATCACGTCATTTCTAGAATTAAACCATGCTATCAATGAGTACCTTAGATGAATAATATTTTCCATTTAGCACTTATTGATTTTTCTTCTGCCGCTACTTGCTATTTCCCTTGGTAAAATTTATTATTGATTTAGATTTTTGCTAATTGGTTTATCTTAAAGTCAATCAATGATTTTCGTATTGCTGAAATTTATAAAAGATTATTTGAAGCCTAGCTATTGATAATATGTAATTAATGGTTTAAATTGGTAGCATTTGTAGTTGTAGGTGACATTCTAGGCTTTTGTTAAGCAGGGGTGTTACACTTTTGTTTTGAGACTGACAGTAGCATGATTTATATTGAGCATTCATGGATTTTTTCTTTGATATTGACAGTAATATGATTGAAAATACACAAATGATTATTTTTACTACAAAGAGCGGTGGCATTACTACTACTATACTCCACTTGATCAGTGAGAATTTTTAGAAGGAATGAAAAAAAATAAATCATTGCACAGTTCCAAAGCAAGGCAGACTTTTTGTGATAAAAAAAGTCTGCCTTGGAATTGTTTGCCAAATGGGAGAAAGGTATTTGTTTTGTTACTCTTTTCCCTAACTTTTTCCCAAATCAAAGTGACCTACAAGCTGCAAATTGCAAATACGTACTTCGAAAATAGAAAAGGCAGTAATGCATGACATTAGAGGGAACTTAATTCTTCACTGATCATAAAGAGAAAAATCACTCCTAAGAAGTATATATAATAAAAAAAATCAAGATATCTGCACAGAACAAGAAAACATTTTGCACATACAAGAAAACCAAAAAAAATATGCCTTCAAATGTATAAAAATAATCAAGATATCTAAAGAGAACAAGAAAACTATATCTGTACCACTGGAATCAGAACCCAAACAGATTCTGTATGTATTTAAACACTACCATATTTACTACTACACAGGGCTTGACCTATTATATATACTTCATTACAACTATGTGCAATTTTAATATTACCTCGAATGAAGACATCGAAAGAGTTACTGTAAGCTGCATCGTCATAACAAGGCATAGTGTAGAACGGACGTACAGCCAAAGGATATTTATAGAGAATGAAAAATTCTGTGCCATACCTACAAATAACAAACAGCAAGCTGAGTTATCAATTTTTTTAAAAAAAGTGAAATAAGTATATTAGGATAGAATCTACACAGCAAGTTAAGTTATCACGATTTCAAAAAAGGTGAAATAATTACTAAGCAGTAGAATCTACATACTTCTCCTTAACAAGCCGACCAAGTTTTTTCTCAGCTTCAGTGTTAAGGTCACCCATAGGCTCTATTTCTGTTCCAGCTTCCTGCCAAACAGATAAATCATCAACCTTTAATCTTTCTTGCCTGCACAAATGCATACTTCATGCTGTTCATCTATTATATATTGCACCAAAAGAACATAGAATTCATATGTAAAAGAAAGTTGGTCTAGTTCAAGGTTATTAAGGCGGTAAGGCGAGGCGAGGCGACCCACCCCCTCACACCTTTTAAGCGGTAAGGCATAAGACGAGGCGACGCCTTACACACATCGTAAGGCGAAGAAAACGAAGCTCTGGAGGTTTAAATTAGAAGAAATTTAAAGAGGAAGAAGGATTTAACTGCAATTTTATAGAAGTCTGAAGGCTAAATTGCAAAAATCTGCTTCTCTTCAAAGAGGGAGGACTTACCTGTAATTGCATGTAAGTCTGTGGGCTAAATTGCAAAATTATCGATCTCTCTGTTAAAACGCCGCTCGGCCGCCGGTCGTGTAACCCTAGCCGCCGCTGTTCAATCAAATCGAGTCGGCTTCTTCTCTCGCGTTCCCTTTCTCCCCCACAGACGTCGGCGAGTCCGCCTCCCTCTGTCCCTCCTCCTCACGCCCTCGCCTCGCCTCGCCTCCTCCCTCCCTCCCTCTCTGCCGGCCTCACGAGGGGGAGGCGTGGAGGTAGGGAAGGAGGAAGAGGCCGGAGAGGTAGGGGGAGGAGGCATACCTGGAGATGGAGGCCGCAGCAGATGGTCGCCGGCGCGCCGCTTCGAGGATGGTGGCGCCACGGTGTGACGGGGATGGACCGATGGAGGCGGCGCTAGGGTTCGACTTCGGCGCAGGTTCCCCACTAGCCCCCCTCATCTCGTGACGTTTCTTTATGCTTGCTTTTTCGGGTTCTTGGGGCGTCCGCCTTCGCCATCTCCTCGCTTTTCTTTGCCTAACCGACGCCATAGCGTGCGTTAGGGTTTGAGGCGGACGCCATAGAACCTCCTGGCAAGGCGACGCCGACGCCTTACACTCTGTCACTGCTTTACCGCCTAAGCGTCGCTCGCTTAGGCGACGCCTTAATAAGCATGGTCTAGTTCCAATTTATTTCCAATTCACATAATTAAAACTGGACCAAATTTAAGAAGATTTACTTTCTACCAGAACATGGTGATCGTTTGTATCACAATGTTGTTAATTGATTTTGTATAAACATGTTTTGGGTAAGTTTAAGTGTGAGGGGGTAATGGCTCTAGGGCCTAATCAAGGTGTCCCTGGAACGAGGTTCGACGGCACCACTGACCGGCCATTGCACCACAAGGGCAGGGGAGGAGGGAGACTAAAGACTCTAGCTTATTTCTTGCTTACCATGAATGGTATGAGTCCTCTCCTTATATAGATAAGGTTAGCCCCTAACAAGAGTATCGAATCAAATAACTCATGCAATCTTATCTCTAACAAATGCAGCTAACAAGATCTTATCTCAAAGCAATCTCTAACTAAATGGCTCATCCTTCAAGCAACCTAACCCATGTACTGCAGTAACCTGCGCTACAGTAACCACACAGGTCCCTAATGGGCTGCACATGACATTAAGCAATATGAATTTGATGTTGTTATTAGATTAGGATAGAATTCAGTGAAAACATTGTTTGGTTAAAATTGGTTTTAGTTATTCTACAATTTACAATTTAAGTCTCATGAATAAACAGATAGAAGTGGTTTTCATAAAACTCATAATTGTGAATTTTTGGGAAACTGATTTTTGTTATCCTAGTTTTATCCGAATCTACCCAAACAAGGTTTTAGATGGTTAATGTTATGAATAGCGCTTGTATTCATCATGAGACCAATGGGCCAATATATATACAAGTACAAGTATAGGATATATGCAAGTAACCCTTATACATCAGGATAAATACACATGTAATAACACATCTCATACCCCCTCAAACTTATAGTGTATCAACAACATGAAGTTTGTAGAGATAGAAACTATGCTAGGCTTAGTCTGTGCCTTTATGAAGAAGTTTGCCAACCAAAGCTCTGAAGACACATACAGAAGAGCAACAACCTAGTCGTGCACCTATGTCCGCATGAAGGATATGCCTGGAGCTGTAAAGAGCTGGAGCAAAGGAAAAAGAGACGAGAGACTGTTCCACGAAAGTATCGTAGAACACGAAGATGACTATAGTGGAGCTGAGTGGGAGAAGAAACAAACGGACTCAAGATATACACATGGTACGAAATGTTAGGAGAAACAAACTGACTCAAGATATCAAGATATACACAGGGTACGAACTGTAAAGACAAGTGACACCAAGATAAATAAGGCTCTCAACAAGATGATGGTAGCGAGTAGGATCAGTAAGAGGCTCACCATCAGTGGGACGAAAATGAACAATAAGCTCCCTGGGAGTCTCAGCTGTGCGCCAGAGTTCACCTAGGCACTAGGCGCTAGTCGGGCGACAAATCGACACCTAGCACCTAATCACTGCCTGGGTGGGACAAATCGACTAGGCGGGCAAGGCGGGAGGGTGGCGTCTAGTGTCTAGGGGATCAGTAAGAAAACACGATCAAGAAGATCCTGGGTATACTTTTCTTGGAACAGATAGAAGCCCTCGGGAGTATAAATAATCTCAATCCCAATAAAGTAGCGAAGAGAACCCAAATCAGACAAAAAACTGCTCAATATGACGCTCCTCAACAAAAGTTTTGTACCGAGAATCATCTCCAGTAATAATCATATCATCAACATACAAAAAAAGGTGTCCGACCACGAGGCGAAATGTGAATAAAAAAAGTAAAATCATAAGAACTAGCAGAGAAACCAGCTGTAGTGATAACAAAAGCGAAATGATCAACCCAGGCACGAATATTTTGCTTGAGACCATAGAGAGATCGGTGAAGGCGACAAACCATACCATCAAGAACAAAACACCCTAGTGGTGGCTGCATATAAACCTCCTCATGCAGCTCACCATTGAAAAACGTATTTTTGACAGCATGTGAGCCACAGGAGCAAAAGTCTAAACAATATGCCATAAGACGAGCCTTGTAGCTCTCAAGAGAACCATCAGAGCGAGTCTTAACCTAATAGACCCACATGCACATGATACGAGTAACACGAACAGGAAAAGGGACAAAATCCCACGTGCCAATACACTCAAAGGGCAGTGATCTCCTCTGCTAACGCATACTGCCACTCCTGATGAACAGCAGCATCACGATAAGAAGTCTAATCGGCAAGAGCATATCGAGGAGAGGCCGAAGAGGATGACCCATCAGAAGGAGAGGACACATCAGAAGAATCCTCAACTCGCAGACGACGAGTATAGAGAAGATAAGAAGGAACAAGGCCAAGAGAAACCTCTGAAAAGGGTGCTGGTGGCGAAGAAGGCGCCAACTGTGAAGGAGGCACCAGAAAGACCAAAGGCTGTGGTGGAGGAGTGGTGACTATGGGAGTGGAAGGAAAAGTCAAGAAAGAAAGTGCCTCGACAAGAGATGCTGAAGTGGAGGAAGAAGACGAGGATAGAAATGACGAAACTCATCAAAACTAACATCTTGAGAAATCCGCATCTGTTAACCAACAGGATCCCAACAACAATATCTCTTGTGCTCAGCGCTCTAGCCTAGAAAAACACACCATAGACTAAGCGGACAGCTTGGTACGCTCACGGGGTGCAAGAAGAACATAACACGGGGTGCAAGAAGAACATATCACACTAAATTAATCAGGTGTCTTACCACAGAGATGCTCAACTGGGACCCTACTATGAAGAGCAGAAGAAGCCTGAATATTAACCAGGAAAGGATGCAGTAGAAATAACGTCAGCCCAAAAGTGTGGTGGAACAACAGGAGTAAGCATAAGAGCATGGACTATCTCAAGAAGATGACGATGCTTTCGCTCAGCCACACCATTCAGGACAAGAAAACTGAGAGTGCCACGTTCAGCAAGAAAACCACGAAGAACTCCCGACAAGTACCACCCAGCAGAATCAATAAGAAAAACACGAATAGAAGAGTCAAACTGAGTACGAATCATAGTGGCAGAAATTTTGTAGATGAATAGAACCTCACTACGAGATGATATAAAATATATCCATGTATGCCAAGAAAAATTATCAATAAAAATTATATAATATTGATGACATCCTTTCGAAATAAAAGGAGCCGGACCCCATACATCAGAATGAACAAGATTAAAAGGACGTTGTGACACGAGCTAGAAGGATAATTTAGGCAAGCATCACCAGACACATACCCTAAAAAACCACGACGAACTAAACAAGACAGATAACCTAAAAAACCACGACGAACTAAACAAGACAGACGTGACTTGCAAAGATATCCTATACATGATGCCACTGAGCAAAAGACGTAGTAGAGGATGCAGCAAAAGTGGAGGCTGTGGTGGAAGCAAAAAAGCTGACAGGGGCAGCAAAAGGAAGATGAAGCCAGTCAAGCTCCCAAAGCCACCGTAAGTCACGGCGGTGAGGGCCAGTACCAACCAGAGTCCCCGTGTGACGATCTTAAACACAAGAATCGGAATCGAGAATAACACGACAACCATGATCAGTGAGTTGACCAGTAGATATGAGTTGTATGATTAGCTTAGAAACATGAGAAATATCAGGAACATAAAATGACGAATTGGAAAGAGTTCTCATCCTGTGACAGAAAGAGAGTTACCATCTACTGTCTGAACAGTGATAGAAGCAGCTAGAGGACTAATGGAAGTGAGACCGGTAGAATCAGAGTCATATGAAAAGAGGCACCAAAGTCAAGAATCCAAGATGGTATACCTGAGGAAGGAAAACTAGAAGGTGGTCTCTCACTGGAAGACTATGCAGCAGAACCAGACAGCGCAGAAGCAGCCATGTGACGCAGTAGTCGGAGAATCTTCTGAGTGTCAAAAGCACCAGAGCTCCTCTGAGAGGAGGAACCTCCTGCGCCCTTCGAAGGACGGCCACCTCGACATGAATCCTTCTTTCTGTAGCAGAACTGCTCCACATGACCATCCTTATTTGTAGCAGAACGGCTCCACATGACCATCCTTGTTGCACTAGGTGCAGTGGAGTCCCCTTCCAATAGCAGTAGTAACTAGTGGAGGCGCCAACGGTGAAGGAGCTGTCAAAATCGAAGGATACAAATATGATGACAACAGACCCGCACCACGAAGGCGAATCTTCTCAGTACGAATAGCTGCAAGGGCCTCCAACAAAGTCACACGAGGGTGGCGAGTAGCCCGGAGACATGTAAAGAAGTCATAGATGCGGCGAACCTCTAGGTGAGACTGCTGACACTAACAGCACTAACATGTGTGGCAAACATCTGATCCCAGATAGTCAATCTGATGCCATACTGTGGACAACTGGGCATAGAACTCGTCCATAGTAGCATCTCTTTGCTGCAACGACTGCTCCTGATGCACAACAGCAAGGTACAACGAATCACCAAATGACTCGTAGCGGTTACGCAAATGCACCCACATCGCCTGTGCAGAAGGCAAGCCAACTACATCACCAGTGAGATGCACCTCTATACTAACAACCAGAATAGCAGAGACACAAGCATCCTCATTGGCCTATGTCTTATAGGTAGCATACTGAGTCTGGAAAGTCTCCATGGTATCGTCAAAAGCATCAGATGCCTCCTTACAAGTGTCTTCAGAAGCATTCTTGGGAGCACAGGCTCAACAGGTAGAGTCAGGCGAGCTAGATAAGGTAACTCGCTGGTGAGAAACTTCCAAAGACGCTAACCACGTATGTGGAGGTGCATGTGCTAAAACTAATCCCGATAATTGAGACCATCGAAGATCACAGGGCAGCGAGGAACAGATACAATGCCTGAAGAGCACATTTTTTTACTTTTTTGTTCTCTCTTTTTTACTCTTTTTTTTACCAAAACTACTTAATCACAACCGAAACAAACGGCATGATTAAAGCAGACAAGCCCGAAGCAAAAGGTGACCAGATCGGCGACAGTCGGCGTAGAAGCTCGGGCGGTGGACGACATTAGGGTTAGGCAACGGCGGACGCCGGGTGGACCAGGTGGCTAACGAGGACAAGCTCAATGGGGGCAGAGTCCAATGGCGGTGGCGGTTGGAGACGACAAACCAGCAGCGGCTGCTCCCGACGAGAAAACCCTAACACTAGGTATGCTCTGATACTATATTATGAATAGTGTTTGTATTCATCACGGGGCCAATGGGCCAATATATATACAAGTACATGTATAGCATATATGCAGGTAACCCCTTATATAGCAGGGTAAATACACAAGTAATAATACATCTAACATGTAAAACTAGTTTAACTAAATCTGGTTTTGATCAAACCCTTGAAAGTTTAACCAAATCTGGTTTTGATTAAACCCATGATCCAAAGAACCCCATAAAGTTTGATGTAACAGATTTCCTTGACATACGTTTTCCAATAATAATGCATCAAACACAGCTTTTCACTTCAAAACTATCAAACACATTTTTGATCTTGAGTCTTAGCAAGACAGGATTTCATTATATCATGTTTGATTTCTAACTGCCAATATATCATGATTGGTTGCTAGAAGTAAAACACACATAACAAAAAGGAGTTTTCTCTAAACTAAAAAAAATGAGTTTTGCCACAAACAGGTTTGGTTGTTTTTCACAAAACACAAAACCACTCGACTGAAAATGTCAGGGCTGTCATTTTCAGGACCAGACAATGATCACATATTGTTTACCAAACAATTCAGCAGCTCCAAACTCCAACAAAGGAAACACGATAATGGTCAAGCTGTGAATTACAATTGGTACTGACATTGTTCAATAAATTATTGATACCACACCTCAAGTTGGTGGAGGTGGAGCAACATGTGAAAGGCTACATTGTCAATTGTGTGCATGATCACATTAGGATTATTAGTAATCTCTAGGCCATGAAACCCCTCCTGAGTAGTGTTAGCAGTACATTTCTCATTTTTGAGACCCAATAAGTAACTTAATCACAAGTGAGTCTCAACTAAAATGGTTCAACTAATACACCAAGTAAATGCACATTGGAGTGATAAAAGTTCACAACTTCACTCATACTGTGATAACAATACAAAAAGAGCATATTGAATAAGGGCACACAGCAAGGTGGTGATGAAATAGCTACAAGTTTCTACCTTCAGCATTTGAATTCCTTCCTCATACGTGAGCTTTAGGGTTTTCTCTAGGTACTGCATGAATTAGCAAATTTTGAGTCAGTAGCTTGAGCTACACCCAGAAAATAACATATTAAGAATCATAACACAAGAAGCAAAAAATGTTTTACCTTCAGAGGTTCAAATGGATATTGCCTATTTATTGTCTCAAGTTCCTTCTCGCAATTTTCATTCAAGTGTTTAAATATTGTTACAAATAAGCCATCTATAATGTCGCAAACCTGTGTAAAGAAATCAGTACTTAATCATCGTCACTTCAGTAAATGAACTAAAGCATTTTTTTCTTCTAATCTTCCTTACCTCAAAATAGTGCTCCTTAATCTCCATCTCAGCATCCAATCCAACAAACTCGCACAGATGCCTGTGTGTGTTTGAATTCTCCGCTCTGAATACAGGACCAACTTCAAACACACGTTCAAACCCACCACAAATACCCATTTGCTTGTATAATTGAGGAGACTGCGCTAAACAAGCAGGCTGGCCATTGTACTGTAGCTTGAATACAGCCGCACCACCTTCACTAGATCCAGCAATCAGCTTTGGGCTGTGAATCCCAACAAAATTCTTTGACAACAAAAATTCCCGGAATTTCTGCATAATATCAAATAGTCCAACAGGAAAGAAAACATTAGATGCTATAGAAACACATAATAAAAATCCATTGAGTGGAGCCTCCACAGACCAGTCTACATAAGATGGAGACATGAATGTAAACTACATAATCATTTTACATGTGCATGTGCATGGCCTTGACAAATCAATAGTTCACACTGAATGTAAACTCCACAGACCAGCCTAGTAGTACATGTGCATGGCCTTGACAAATCAATAATTCACACTGCATGTTAAAACTCTATTTGTACAATAGTCCAGTCAGACATGATTGCATGGCACAAGTTATAGGGCAAAATGTTAGGATCACTGAATCTTATGCAAAATTCAAGCTGGGTGCCCAAGGTGTTTCTTAGTGGAAGATAACGATTTTACGCTGAAAGTATGAATGTTCACCAGACTCAGCTTTTATTCCATGACAAATTACAAGGTGCTAGATGCACCATAGGTCACAATAATCACATATCATGCTGCCTACTTGGCATGACACAATCCATTAATACATAAATAATAGCAGACAGTAAAAACAAGGCCAGGTACTCACGTTTTCAACTTGACACTGAATGCGGAATATTGCTTGATTTGCAGGTGTCCGCAGATCGATAGCTCTATAATTCAAGCGGGTATCTTGTCCAACACGAACAAGCTTCTCTCCAGCCTGCAATCATTGCAAGAGTCAAATCACTTCAACCTCAATAAGATTCTACGAACCATAGACAGAGAAACTAGAGCACAAAATTGAGTGCTTCCCGAAAAGAGAAAGCAAGCAAAGCACCAAATTCGCACAGTACATACTTGTTCAGCCTTTTCAAATTCTGCCTCACTCCTTGCTGCATCCTCAAGGTTAATTGGAAGTGTGGGGATCGCCCTATTTATGCAAAAGATCTTCCTAACCTGAATCTCCACCTGCCAGTCAAAGCGAACACACAAACAATTCATCAGATACACACCGGATAATAACTCAAAACAAACAATAGTGGCAAAATGCTTGCGCTTAGCAGTAAGAATTAGGTGACAGCAGTAAACCTAGTTTACTGTGACAATAATTCAAGATAGAATTTAGCCTACAAAACCACCATCTGAAATGATTATTCACCATCCGAGAGCTACCAGATGGCCAAGCGAAGATTATACAAATGCGTACTCGGATCAATCGTCGCCTGATGGCTGCTACCGATGAAAAGGCATAATCATTTTGCCTTACAAGAAAGAATTCCAAGGAAGCTGACCTGCTGTGTGGTGGCCTTGAGGGGCTCCTTGGGGAGGGAGACGACGCCCTCGACGTCGACGATGCTCTCCTTGCTGAGGGAGGTGGCGAACCGCACCATCTGCGTGCTGACGCTGGCGTCGGCGCTGGCGACGAGCACGCACTGCACGGTGCTCATGCTCTGCCGCAGCACGACGAAGGCCATCTTCTTGCTGACCGGGCGGATCGCCTGCGCGGCGCCGCGGATCAGGACAGACCGTCCCTCGGTGGACTCGTCGAGGTCGCCGACCCCGGTCCAGGACCGGCCGGAGATGGCCTTGGACTGGATCTCCTCGACGGGGACGTCTCCGTAGTTGGCCGCGAAGGGGTCATCGGCGTCGGCCTGCGGCTGCTGCTGCTGCTGCTGGCGCTGCGCCGCCTTCTCGGCCTTGCGGGCGTCCTTCTTGAGCTGCTTCTTGCTGATGGTGGCGGCGGAGAGGTCCTCCGCGGAGGCGGAGGCGGGTGGAGGCTCCGACGACATCGTGGCGGGGGATGCGGCGGCGGCGAGGGAGAAAAAGAATAGGGTTTAGGTATTCTCCGCTGGGATGGAGACGCCTTCAACAGAGTGGCCCAAGCTTCGTGTGCCAGCCGCCCGGCCCGGCCCATTTGTCCTTCCATCCAGGGCTGGCTTGTAGGGACGAAAAATGGTAAAGAATAATTTGTTTTGTTCATTATTTGTATATAAGAAAACGTGAATATAGTAAAAAAATATGTATTCAAGGATTCGTATTCGAGAATGTTCGTATTCGTATTCGATTTGTTTTCATCTCTAGCGACCTCCTTAGGGATGATTGTAGGAAACAATTTTCTGATAAACCAAGATTCACAAGCAAGAAGTGAAAAGTACTCTACATAATTTCCAAGTCTATGCCTACACTGCTAGCTCATGTAGACGTGTAGTCATATTACGTAAATATGTTCTACTGAGATTTATTACAAAAGTTTTAGGATATTCGTATTCGACCGAATTAAGTACACATATTCGATTTGAATTCATATTCATTACGACATTCGATTCGTATTTGAGAATGTTTGAATTCATACTCGTATTCATTTTAAAAAATATGAATTCGTATTTGCATCCGCATTTTTAAAAATATGGATTCGTATTTGAGGGTATTCGATTCGTATTCCATCTGTTTCCATCCCTACTGGCTTTGGGTCGAATTCGTAGATGCAAGCAGAGTTGTTTGGTTGCATGTATGAGTTGGCTTGCATGTGCTGAGGTGTTTACAACACTAGCACGACATTCGGGACTAGGCACCATGCTTACAGCGCGCAAGAGTGTGCACCCGCCACTCACTGTTGACGTTGGAGGACCTAGCTGAGGACGCCGCCATCCTCGTTCCCGCTCCAATTCAAGTCACGGACTTGATCCGATCGCTCTGCTCCCGCTCTCGTGGGGCCGTTTCTACATGTGGAGGAGACCACCTTGAGAAGTCATCAGTTGTAATCTAGGTTAGTTCGTAGTGCTTACTAGGCATTTTTTGGGTCATAAGCACTCCTTTCTTCTCATCCCCTTTTTTACCTAGTTATTAGACATTGTGTATCTGATGTCATGTCTTGACAAAGCCTATATGTCATATCTAAATTCATGTAACATGTAACCCTCTTTTGTAATGAACTATCTTAAACTTTATACTTTTTATTGCATTGCTTCTCTTGTTTAGTTAGTTTTTCTACTGTGCCACTAGAAGGCTAGTGAACTCTCATATATGCTTCTCCCCCTTCTGGCCTTAAAGTCTTAGTTGTTTTCAAGATAGCGCCCAGAAGAGCTGCTGTTCATGGAAGAGGTCAAGCCACAAGAACCGCAGGAACTGTAGATGACTGCATGGTTTCATGAGTGGAAGTCGAAGTGGAACAGTTGTGTTTCCATTGAGATAGTTGTGTTTCTATTGATAATTAGTATTCACATGTGAAAGTGTTCACATGTGTTTCCATTGATGATTAATATTCACTTGTGAGGGTGATCTCACTCATGTACTCATATATAAATAGATGATCAATAGAATGGAAGAGTATTTTAGTTGTAAATCATTCCAGTGTTCATGTGTGTTAGCAGTAGGCACGGCTAACAATTGGTTATCAGAGCCTTGTTGTTCTCGAACATGTGGAGATGTCTCATGAAGGCTCAAAGTCGCCCCAAAGATCTCGATCCCCACTGCATCCCAGGACCGCTACATCGGTAGTGGAAGAAGCAACAATGGATGTGAACTGGTGGTACAAAGGGTGATAAAGGACTCGGGGGATCAGCCGTATAATCGACACTAACATGAATCAACTACGAGGATTGGCCCCACATGATGAGGGTCATGCTACAGGCTCGAGGCCTATGGGACGCGATCGACAATGGTGATGCCAATTACTAGGAGGACCGCATGGCACTGGAGGCCACCCTCCACACCATTTCCACCGGAGATGCTCTCCATACTAGCTGTCAAGGAAAGCGCTAAGAAGGCGTGTGACACCATCAAGACCATGCACTTGGGAGTGGATCGCGTGCGCAAGGCCAAGGCTCAATCACTCCGTAAGGAGTTTGAGGCCATTACGTTCCACAATGTCGAGACGATGGACGACTTTGCCATAAGGCTCATCGGCCTCATCAACAACATCCACATCCTCACAACAAGCTCGACGAGGTGAGGGTCGTGGAGAAGCTCCTGCGACTTGTGCCCCATCGGTACTCACATAAAGCTCTCTCGATCGAAATGCTGGTCGATCTTGATATGCTATCTATGGAGGAGCTTACCGGGCGGCTCAAGGCCACTGAGGAACGGTATGAACGTGACGACACTAGTAGGGCTGGCAGTCACCTACTCCTCACAAAGGAAGAGTGGGTTTCTCGAATGAAGCAGCGACATGAGGCCGAGGGCTTGTCCGGCAACCAGAAGACTAGCAGCTACAATTAGCGTCGTGGAAAATAGCCACACAAGAAGAGTGACAACAGCACTCATGATGGCAAGAACATGACTCATGATATATTACGGGATAAGTGTCGCAGTTGTGGTAAAATTAGGCACTAGGCCAGAGATTGTTGCAAGCCAAAGCGTACCGAGGAAGCCCATCTAACGCAAGTCGACGACAATGATCTCGCGCTACTGATGGCATAGGCATGCTCTCTCACTGTGACCACTGAGAGCATGACATATGTCGTTGTGCTCAACGAAGTGCATACTCAGGTGCATTTGGACTGTGAGGATGATCACCACAACGACACATGGTACCTCGATACTAGCGCCAACAACCACATGACGGGGTGCAAAGACATCTTCGCTGAGCTGGACACTGACGTCATCTTCGATGAAGCAGCACAGTGGGACTAGGTTTGTCGGGTCGCGATGCATGGGAGTGATGAGCCGATGACACTAGCAATGACGAGTCGCACGCCCACCCCAGGGTCACTGACGCCGACATGTGGACAAGACGTGGCATACCCGTGACACATGGTGGGGTGGAATTCGTCTCACCACCCACCAACACCTCAACCATGTTCAATGACTATGATGATGATGACGGGCCACGTCGATTCGGGAGTGTGGCCCACGTGTATGACATGACCAAGCCTCAGGAGCTCGACACTGACAGTTGCATCTCCTAGCAGCCAAAGAACCTATCACATTTGTTGAGGAGATGAGTTCTATTGAGGAGAACCGTACCTGATGCCTCATAGACCTTCTACTCGGCCATCGTCCCATTTGTGGGCATCGTCCTCCTTCTACTACTTGCGCTCGCTGCACACAAGGGGTGGCTGATGCACCACATGGATGTGAAGTTGTCCTTCCTCAATGGTGACCTCGAAGAGGAGGTATACGTCGCCCAACCTCCTGGGTTTGTTGTTGATGGCCAGGAGCAGAAGTGCAGAAGCTCGATAATGCGTCCTATGGTACTTATCAGGCACCTAGGGCATGGTATGCCAAGCTGGACAACTGCACAGTGTTGGCCCCTCTTGCCTTCTCGTGGGCATATATGTCAACGATCTAATCAAGACCGAAGAAGGCATCACGCTGAATAAGATGGCATATGTGGCAAAGATCATTAAAATGAGTGATATAGAGGGTTGTAATCCATGTCATGTTCCGATGGAGCTACAGTTCAAGCTAAGTAAGGTGAGCATGGTACCTCCGACAGATGCGACTGTATACAGGAGCATCGTGGGTAGCCTTCGGTACCTGGTACACACACGCTCGAATATCTCGTCCGCAATGGGCTATGTGAGCCGGTTCATGGAGAAGCCGACCACTGAGCACTTATCTACCGTGAAGAGAATCTTCCAATACATTGCTAGCACACGCCACTTTGGTTGCCGCTACGCGAGGAAGATGGAGGAACCACAGTTGGTCGGCTACAGCGACAGTGACATGGCGGGTGATGTTGACACGGAGGAACCACATGCGTGCTATTCTTCCTCAGCCGTAGTCTCGTCAGTTGGCAATCGCAGAAGCAGAAGGTGGTGGCCCTATCCTCCTGCAAGATTGAGTACATTGCTACGACAACGGCGGTGTGTCAGGGCATGTGGCTAGCCTACCTCCTTGGTGATCTGAATAACAAAGAGGCTGGCACAGTTGTACTCAAAGTAGATAATAAGTCCGCTATCTCTCTCAGCAAGAATCTTATTTTCCACGACTGAAGTAAGCACATTGATATGAGGTATCATTTCATTCGGGAGTACATTAAGAGTAGGAAAGTTGAGGTCGAATTCATCAGTACCAATGAGCAGCTCGCGGATATCTTGACGATGCCGTTAGATGCGTCAAGTTTCAGGAGTTACGCGCAAAGATTGGGCTTGTCGAAGTTAAGCAAGTGCACGAGGTTACTCGTTGACATAAACAAGATTAGGGAGCGATTTGTTAAGATAATCTTGTTGCCTCTTCAGTTTACATATTCATTAGATGACTACATGACTGTATGGGTGGAAGTCGAAGTGGAACAATTACGTTTCCATTGATATAGTTATGTTTCCATTGATAATTCTTATTCACATGTGAGAGTGTTCTTTTATATAAATAGATAATCAATAGAAAGGAAGAGTATCTCAATTGCAAATCATTTCAATATTTGTGTGTGTTAGAAATAGACATGGCTAACAATTTTCAGAGAGCTAAAAATACGAAAAATCATACATGGCCAGACCAGATGTTAGCCGGGCCATATATATTTTTTTCCAATTATTGGTGTGTTCTGTCAAGAGAAATGGGGTAGATTGGACCTTCCTGCTAGCTAGCTGGCTAAGCTAGTTGGGTTGGTATTGTTTGCGCCGCGTCGTTCGCTCTCCGACCAAGCGCCACCTCTCCTCCTCCTCCTCCTCCTCCTCGTAGCTTCAGCGACCACAACAAAAATGCCTCTGGAACCCAAGCTTTAGTCATCGCCTTCCAGCTCAATTTTCCCGATCGATTGGGCACTTGAAATCCGTCTCCCATCTTTTCCTCTGCTTGCTGCGAGATCAAGTCGATCGATCAGTGGCATGTCCATCACCATCTCCCCCAAGGTACGCCGTGTATATATTCAGTTTTTTCCCCTAATAATGTATGTGCGATTTAACGAACAATCAAGGATGGTCCCTCGGCGGACGGCGAGCCGACGGTGAAGAGGAGACGGTGGAGGTGCGGGAGTCGGCGGGGCAGGGGCAGGGCGTGCTCAAGCCGACCAAGGTGGTGCACGAGATCCCGGCCAAGGAGCCTGCTAAGCAGAAGTAGAACAGGATTAAAGACGAACACGTGTACACCGGGATTGGAATCTACCTGCCTTGTTTAGTCATCTGCTTCATGTTCGAACAACGGATCGAACTGCTAGGATCGGCGATCCCTGACCGGTGGGGAGGCCAGATGCTTGATGTGTGTGCCGGCACGTACCATTTTTAGAAAAACAGGGTTGTACATCTCACAATAGTTTAGGAGTTTTGTTACGAAAGAAAAGAGGATCGTGCTTGTTCATAAATATTTCAAAAGATTAATTTAATTAAAATATAGATCTAACGGTTAAATCTAAAATTTAACTTAAAATCAGAACATTCGAAGAAAACTCTCATAGGAACTATTGAGTGCGGTCATAATCCTAACACGAAATCTTGAAATGTTTTTTCTTCTTCTGATATCTGTTTTTGTGAAAATGAAACAAGACTGAGTACAACTAACTGTATTCAACAAGTCACATGGAGAAACACTATTTAATTACATGCCAGTATTTCCAAGAGATGGGGTACATATGGATTCTAACATTTTATATGGATGCAGTTTTATTTGTAAATATTTTTAGATTTACAACAAGATAACAAATCATATACTTTTAAGGAATTTGGGGTTTCAACATCTTGATTACTAAACTGCAATATTTCTAAATCAACTTATGTCTCGCTATTGTAATCACCCATTAAACATAGTTCCATTTATCGGAAGCACGACGTATTCGAATACCACATGCTATGACTCTGCAGAGTTGTTCAGCTTTACCCATAAGATTTCTTTACTAGCATAAGATTCTAGTCCTTACTTTTAATCAACCCGGTAACCATTCACAAATGAATAACCCAGTGCACTGCAGCACTATCACTACTAGTGTAAAGCAATTGAATTTCGTATACTACCATGGTATAGTAATTTATTATTACATTAACTTGTCAAGGTGAATATGACCATCAAATAAAATAGAGCTTTTCATGTGGTAGGACATAACTAGTATCATGCCATTCTAGTATCAAATAAAATAGAGCTTTTATTGTATAAGAAATAATAGTACATAAATAACATAATGAAAATACTGATAAATAAATAATTAAAGGAATATAGGTTCAAATGATCACAAACATATGACTTGCCTAAGGCCTTGCAGGTCAATGTATTCTACGATTTCGTATTCTTCTGAGTCTTGAGCTTGAACTTGAGTTTCTCCTTCCTGGGCTGGCTGGTCTATGACATCATGTGCTAGCGCAAAGTAAAAGAAACAAATCAATTTCATGGTCGAAGGATTGTGCTAGGAATAAAAAGAAAGAAAATAAATAAGTAAAATCCAGAAAACCAAATAAAATAGGTTTAGAGGTTATAGGAGGGTTGGTATGGGAAAACGGAGCTGAGAAATGGGTAGATGGGTTCGAAATGATCGAAATGGATATATATAAGTATTTTAGGTTTCTGTGAACAGTAACATGTTTGGTACTAAGAACAGAGGAGTTACGAGTGCTTGGGTGGTCTCGAGTACAACTATGCAGCCGGGTGGACGGTTGAGGTTCTACTTCAAGCGTGAAGTATGCTGAGATCGGACGATGTACGAGTTGCTACAGAGATTGGGCGACATCCGAGTGATTTAAAAGATCGAACAACATTCGAGCGGTTTAGGAGCATCGGATGATAGAAAATTTCGAGCTCAGCTTGAGTAAGCTTGGTAAAAGTTAGTATGTATCAATATTCAAGCTCAAATCGAGCTCTAATGAGCTATTCGAGCTCAGCTCGTTTAGAGTTGAAACCAAGTCAAACCTAGAATGAATTGAGCTCAAGCAGCTTATAAGTCTTAAGCTTTTTTTTATGGCCCTACTTTCAACCACTCCAACCAATGGAGTGGCGGTAACTGCAGGAGAAGCAACTTTGAATCGTGCTCTCAAAAAGACGGTGAAGGATCGAAATGGCAACAGAGGGGGGTGAATGGTGCCTTAAAAATTCCTCCCTCAAGAAATCAACCTGTTCTTTTCTCCTATAGCTAGAGAGCTATGAAGTCAAAGAAACAAGCCTCAGAAACGATTATACTGCCAACGACCAGATAGACGTAAATACAGGAAACTACCGAAGTCGAGAACTCAGAAAGACGGAAGTCGTAATGAGACTGCTGTGGTCGTAACCGAAAACACTGTGGTCGAACATAGTAGGCAAAGTGGTCGTAACCTTCTTCCGAGAGGTCGAACCGTGGTCGAAAGAACGAAAACAGACGTCGCACAGTATAAACTAAGTTGTCAGGCGCACGACTGCAACTCGAGATTTTGAAGAACTTTTTGCACAGAGATCCAAAACGGATGAAACTTGAAACCTAGCTAATACAAGATCTCTGGAAGAGAATTTACCAAAATCTCCAAAGTCTTTGCGAAGTTGGAGAAAACCAAAGTCCGAAATAGAAACAGAGTGCTCGAGCGGCGGAACGTAATCGATTTCTCTGGTTTGATCTTTGCTCTCGAGGTGGTCTTGGCAAATAGCCTTTAAGACATTTCCCTAGTTCTGAGCAGATCAAGAAGGCCAACTCTCAAAGAAAACACAGGTAAGCAAGAGAGCAAAGAGAAGGCAAATGAAACAACCAAATCATCTCAAAACACAATACTCAGAAGGCACAAAGAGATGAATCCAATCTTTTCTATTGATCATGGAGGTTTCTACAGCCACTCCATCGGAGGTACATGAGCATCCATGCTCTACCCAGAGACAACTCACACAAAATAGAAAGAAAAGCTCTAAGCAACTCGTGGGAACAACCTCTTTTTGAAGGCAAGGCCTCTCCCTCATATGGAAATTCAAGAAGTGGCATACAAAGCCCACTCCAAGACCACATGCACAGATGAGGCAAGAAGTCAACACAACCTTTTGGAGGGAAAAACCAGCCCCTCCACTCATGCTTGAGTCAATTCTCCAAATTGCCCCACAAGCACTTTCCCGGAAGCTTCCCGCAACCGGCGCCTTGACCATCTTGACTCCTCCCTAAGTCTAGTCCGGTCTGCTCCGCTGCAGCCCGTCGCTTCTATCCGACATCGACCGAGACCTCCGACTCCACCTGAGGCTAGTCCCGGTTCTCTCGTCGTCACTCGTTGTGTCCATCACCGGTAGCTCCAGCTTCGGTTCCTCGTCTCCCGACTCGCAACCACCTCGAGTTCACGTCGTCTTCGACACATCCCGACCGTTCTGACCTCAGCGCCACCTACGCCTAGTCCGGTCCATCGTGTCTCGCCACGACACCGCCTATGTCCTGCAGTCAACACAAACAAGAAACACATCAAATAGCACCGCTCGATATATGTAAGCATAGTCAAATCCAAACCTTGTCAAAATGGTGAACCAACCAATCCACAAGGTCCACAACATCATCAGGAACCCATACGATCAGGTCCCAACATAATCGGACATCACATGGGCTCATACGACCGATTTGAATGAACTCAGCCGACCACGGTCAGTCTGCCGACCACGTGGTCGAATCCGACCGCCATAACGTGGTCGTAGCACCCCCAATCGCCAACGTGGTCGAATGCCAGGCGATACAACATGGTCGTAGACCCAAGCCACGACTGCCGACCACGGATAAATTTTCCGAGGGCTCCGCAACGTGGTCGTATAAGCTTCCGATCACTCGTACGCCGCTCGACCGCAACCCGATACTCAGCAACATGGTCGTACGCTACCCGAGAGCCTTCGACCACGACCAAATGTGGTCGTACGTCGCCCGGCTGACTTCCGATCACGGCCAAACTGGTCGTACGGGCTTTAACGTGGTCGTAACCTATTCTCCTGTGGTCGTACAAGCAATGGCATGGTCGTACATGACTTCAATTGACTTTCGACCAGCCTAGACTTACGACAACGCAGTAAAAGCGCAAGACAAACTCAATTTTCCTTCAAACAAGAGTCAAATACTCATCATAAACATAAGATCATCTCCACATGATCTCTCAGACGGGCTCAATATCACTTCCTCAAAGACAACCACCAACGAGTGAGGATCGCGTATATATGCGATTTGCCGTTAGATGCCCACCGTGATTAAACAAATCGATAGGCTTTACTTAGCCAGCCTTTGGGTGTCAATTAAAAAGCTAAGCCTAGTGTGGTACTAGTATAAACATTAATTAAACACATACTACGTTTTCTTCTTTACGTACCTCTCTAATTTTTAAAAGCTATTATTTTATAATAAATAATTTTTCTACGGTATCTAATTTCTAAATAAAATAAAATTTTAAAAAACAGGATATATAAAAAAATTATTTACTATAAAAAATGGTTTTTAAATACTAATACGAACGGGACTTAGTGAGTGAAGTGTGACGGCCACCGCGGGGAAGCAACGGTTTTTAAATGCTAATACGAACGGTTTTTAAATGCTAATATGATGTTATTTATCACTAGATCGAGAAAAGATTGAACAATCCATAAATGACATGTTTCTCATCTAGAATTCAATCAGGTGTCGTGAGGTAACAATATGCAGAGATGCTGCCTGCTCACATTGCAACAGGCTCCAAAGCCGTTTGAACAAGATCCTTTTTTTTTTCTCTAGACCGGTCTACAACAAGGCAATAAGAATATCCAAGTTTGGCTTGAAGAAGATGAAAGGTGTTGTTGGGAGGGACCACCACGATTCATCTATACTGAGCTTTTTTTGGCTATATCTTATGGTTTATGATTTAAAATTTTAAATTTCAACTGTTTGTGAGATATAATACATAAAAAATAGTCGCATACGATTTTGACCGGTATAAAAAAATTCAGTATACTTTTTACTATAATTTTCTATTAACCCGTCTTAAAAAAACTACACCATTTAAATTAAAGCATAAATTAACTATACTTTTTACTTTTTACTATAATTTTGTATACTGTAGCATAAATTAAAGCCACAAGCTATAAATGGAGAAGAACTGAGCCTAAGGGTGTGTTTGGTTGAGCTGTGGCTTCAAAAGTCTTTGTGAGTCGTGGGTGGAAAAGTCAGTGGGTTGTGGGTCAGGAAAAGTTGTAATTCGTTTGGTTCAAACAAGTATAAAACTTACCTCCTATCTCTATTTTCCTTGAAACAACTGTGAAATGACTCTCTATTTTCATCATTTCAAAAGCGAGCCAAAAGCCAAAAGGTGGTCCAAGGTGCTTTCAAAGCAGACTACCAAAAGTAGTCGCTCAAAAGCGACTTTTGGTTTGCACCCCTTTGGTTGGCTTTTGGCTTTTTGGAAGCAAAAGCAGCTCCCAAAAGCTCAACCAAAGGCACCCTAAGTAGCGCATTTGTTCTCTCGTTATGGCACGTGCGTGCTGTCCTTATACTTAACGGTTGCACATACAATACAATGGTCTCTTCTTTTCAACTTCAGCTTTTAACTCTCTTTTTTTCAGTAAACTACTTTTCTACACTAACTAACTTTTAAATAATGTATCTTTTTAAAATAGGGTCTACAACCTGATTATAGTTGATACTGTAGCGACTTTATCTATATCGGTTAAAACCACATAAGAGTTTCTCTTACTCTATACTCTCTCACATGACTTTTCTATAAACTGTTATTATTTATCAAACATGACTAAAAGCCACCAGCCTTAGAAAAAAAGAACAGGGCCACCGAACGTCACAACCACAACCGAAACGGATCGATGGATGACATAGGCATGGAACTTCTCTCCCTCTATCCGATATTCGTATCTAACAAAAGACAAATGTGATAAGCAAAATCC
The DNA here is from genome assembly GCA_036346245.1 of Bonia amplexicaulis. Classification (NCBI taxonomy): domain Eukaryota; kingdom Viridiplantae; phylum Streptophyta; class Magnoliopsida; order Poales; family Poaceae; genus Bonia; species Bonia amplexicaulis. The sequence continues at coordinate 14,304,531 of CM070760.1, forward strand.
GTATTAAAAAAATATGCATATTCGTATTCAAGAATATTCGTATCCATATTCAGCTCCCCTAGCTCGGCAAGAGCTACCGGGTCAATGAAAAAGATCAATAATTTGTATGAGCGTCTTATATTTTAAAATAAACCTAAAAAACTAGATATCTTATATTTTGGAACATAACAAAAAATTTACAAAAAAATTATATGAAATAGTTCAATTATAGCAGGAATAATTTGTATGAAACCTAAACAAACGGGTGGCTTTTTTACTCGGCTTTCAAAAAGCCTAAGCCACCCACATAACTAAAAGCCAAAAGCTAGTTCAAAGGTGTTTTTTTTGGCTTTTTTGTAGGATGGAAATGGCCTTTGCCACTGAACTTCGAAAAAAATTACCCCCAGAATCCTAGTATAAAAACTCCATTTTTTCCTCCCAACCGGTCATTGTCTCCCATCCTCTCCCAAAAGCGCCCTTGGTGATTACCCAAATAGCGTCGCCTCCTCCCCCCAGATGGCGTCGCGTCCTCCTCCCTAGACTCCGCGCCTTCCTCCCCAACTCTGTCGCTGTCACCTCCCCCGTCCCCCTCAGACTCCTCCCTCGACTCCGTCGCTACTTGTTCCACCGACTCCCTCGTCACCTCCCCTAGATTCCACCGCCACCTCCCCAAGTCGCCGCCGCCTCCCCCGATGCTATCTCCAGTTCGTCCCGTGAAGGGGGCGGTGGTTTGCGCGTGGATGAGCAGCGGGCCACCTGTTCGTGGCGATGCCTAACCGCTGGCAACCTCCACCAGCCTCCGTCGATCTCCGTCGGCCTTCTGTGACGTTCGTCGGCCTTAACCTTTGTCGTCCTTAACTAAAGTGAGCAAAAAAAAAGATGTAGCGTTTATGAGGAAATTCGATTTCACATTGCTTCTCAAAGCATACATGCCGAAAGAAAGAGAGACCCATCGGGATGGAACTCGCAAGCTAATAAGATAGATAGACATCCCGGAGATCCGCTCCGCTGTTTTTTTATCGGTTTTGCTATTGCCAAGGCGACTGAAATTTTTTTGTCTCTCAGTCACTTAAAAGTTGCACTCTCAATCAACTAAAATTGCAGCTCCTAAAAAATGCCCCTCCAAAAAGAACAACTGCAATTTTAGTTGATTGAGAGTGCAACTTCAAGTGATTGAGAGACAAAAATTTCAATCGCTTAACAATAGTCGCGCCACGGCGCCCATAATCGTCCCTCATCGACAAGTCCATCCCGGCCGCTCGGCAAGTCCTGCCGCCTCATTGGTGCAACCGGCTCGCCGCAGTGGAGCATCGCCTTCACCCCGACGAGGACGACACCATCCTCCGCGCCACGCCCGCCGGCAACAAGTGGGCCACCATCGCCGAGCTCCTCTCCTACCGCACCGACAACGCCATCAAGAACCACTGAACTCCACCCTCAAGAAAAAGTACTCCTCCTCTGCTTCCGCATCTTCCGCTGGACCGCCGCCCGCCGACTTGCTCAACCGGACCACCAGCGACGGCCACCCGGGCCTCTGCCTCAGCCCCGGGAGCCCGTCCGGCTCCGACCTCAGCGACTCCAGCCACCGCAGCCTCCCTTCCGTCATGCCGTCCGCCGCCCACCACCAGCAGGACGTCTACCGCCCGGCGGCGCGGACCGCCGGGGTCGTCGTGCTCCCGACGCCGCCGGTACCGTCATCTCCGCCGCCGCCTCCCCCTCCGGCGACGTCCCTCTCGCTCTCCCTCTCACTGCCCGGCCTGGATCCAACTCCATCCGAGGCAGCCCCAGCGGCGTCCCCACCGCCTCGTCCTGTACTGCCGCCTCCAGCGTCTGGGATGCCGCCGCCCATGCCGTTCCAGCTGCAGCCGCCGTCGATAAATCTCGCGCCGCCGCGCCCGCCGGTGCCGTTCAGCGCGGAGTTCTTGGCGATGATGCAGGAGATGATCCGGATCGAGGTCCGGAAGTACATGTCCGGCTTCGACCCCCGCTCACCTGCCGACGGCGTCCACGCCGCCGCCGCCAAGCGCATGATGGGCATGGCCAAGATCGAGTAGTAAGCAGCAGCGGCTGACGAAACGGTCATCGATTAGCTCAAATCAGATCAAACCAAAGCAGCGAGCAAAGAAGAGCAGAGGCGGCAAGTGGAGAGAAACTCCTTGAATCTCCAACCAAGATGTCCCAAGTTCTCCAGAGATGAGATCAAGAAAGCTTTTTTGTCTGTCTGCAGCTACTGCACCAACAATAAGCAGAGAGAGTCCAGCACTGCACTAGGTCTTGTATAAAGTTCTTTCTGTACAAAGAAAAAGGAAAAGAAAAGAAGAAGAAGAGATGAGTCAATCAAGATTCATAGATCAACACATTGCATTGTTTGCTGCAAGACTTATCATCTCCTAATTAAACATTAGAGAAACTCTTGTTGATTGCTTGATTAAACATTAGAGAAACTCTTGTTGTACATCGAGTAGGTGATTGGGGAATTTTTGGGAGTTATTTTTTTAAAGGTATACGACGAAACTGGTGGCCGAGTTAGCCAACCGGTATATGAATCTCTTTCATCAAAGGGAAGAAATCTCTTTCAACAACATCATAAGCTGAAATTCCATCACAAAGAGAAGAAACGAAAAACTTTCAACAACAATTAGCTTGGCTACACATGTCCGGTTTCTCTAGACATGCTTTGAACTAGTGAGGCTGACATGTATGGCCCACGTGTCAGTTAATTCAAAAATTAATAAAACTCTGACATGCATGGCCGACATGTCGGTCTAATGACATGATAAAGCTATATTTTTTTAGAAAGAAAAATAAAATTTAAAAACCAAAATTCAAATGACCATAACTTTTACATATAATCTTCAAATTTAGTGATTTTTGTCTCTAAATTTTTAAAAATCATGATCTATCTAAATATGCAAAAAAAAATTTACGTTTTTTCCTTGTTTAAATTTGTTTAGTTCTTATTTGTATATATTTAGATTTTATTGGGTAGACTCCGTCGTGCTGGGTAATTTCGAGAATGTGTCTGAACCATTCTCTTAGCAACAAGAGCAAGACAAGCACACCTTTGATAATTTTGATCCTACTAATTCAATTATCGTATATCATTTAGAAAATCTGTTATGCATGTACGTACGTTCTATGAAAATTGCTATACTATGAGTAACGGTAGTTGTATCGCTTGAGTGTATTGAACCTCCTTGCAAAATTGATATTCTTACTATTTGTAATCGTTAGGATATGAGTTAGACAATAGCAAACATTATTTTGGGTATAGTATATTAAGTATATGGTCTAGATGTTTAGCTATGCTTAGGATATGATTGCATGCAGTTCAGCTAGCTGGGTGGCTGGCTAGCTGTTGGCCCTGAACTCGATGCCCTCAACGATGATGCCGCTCTTCTTGATGCGGACGTCCTCGTCGCGGATATCGACGATGACGGCCTTCTCGCTGAGCATTTCGCCGTGGTTGGCGAACTCCCCCAGCCTGAGCTCCATCCAGCCGTCGCCCCTCGCGACAGGGTAGGTGACGTCGGCTCCTCCGGCGCTCGCCTCAGGGTCGAGGCTAACCCTGCTGGTGGCGGCCACCCTCTCGCCGTAGAGCCTGACCGACGACGTCTGCCCGCCTTCCAGGCCGGAGACGCCGCCCGCCACCAGCTTGTACACGAGGTAGGCCGCGTAGCCTGCGCCTGCAGACAGGTCCCTGGGTGCCATCTCCCCACTGACGACGAACCAGTACACCTCCAGGAGCTCCGCGCATTCGGCAAACCTTGCCATGGAATTACCAGCAGTATTAATATATATATATTTCACACAGTCTGCGCAAGCAATCAAGGATCTGACAGTTTTGTTGATCTGCAAGCAGACCTGGAGTTGGGGAGCGAAATCCATCTCCAGTTCCGGGGCGTATCTACCCAGTTGATCTGTAGCGACCTCGATGGCAGCATGCACCACTTGGCCCCGGTTGCTCCTGTTGCCTCCAACAGGAAATTCTGCCTCTGCAGATATGCATGCGTTCATCAACCAAATTCAGTCTGCGTTAAGTGCCAGCAATCACTTGCTAGAAATTCACACCTTATCGAGGGCTGCATGCATGCCTCCTGTTCCCTTGGCCGATGCTGGCAACACTCTCGACCTCTTTGGAGAAGTGCTGCCGCTTGCGTCGACAGTTTCACCAAGCCTACGGATGATATCTCCTGTAACAGGTCTGTCCTCTGGTTTATGCTCTCTGCAGCTTGTGGATATCTCGATGCATGCTTTTACTTGCTGGTAACCTGTTTCCAATGGCGTGTGCCTCTGCCAAGTCTCCGATTCCAACCTACGCCTCCAAATTCCGAGTGCCTGTAGATTTGCAAAACAAATTGGAAAATGTTCAGACAATTCGAAACAAAAAAAGGTCATCACGTACCGGAAAACGAAATAAATTCACCGATGTCGTAGCTAGTGTCATGCATTATTTCTCCTTACATCTGCCGTATGTCCTGATCCTGTCAGCATCTGCATGATTATAACACCCAAACTGTATATGTCTGACTTGACTGTGATCGATCCATGTAACTTGTATTCTGGTGCCATGTATCCCCTACATAATAATTATTGAACGCCGATGATGCCAGCCAGACCGAACAATGGATCTAGCTCTCAAGAAATAGCTAGTACTGAGCTTACTTACCTGGATCCAAGTATCTTTTGGGCGACAGTTCGGCTCTTCTCGACACCCAAGAGCCTTGACAAACCAAAATCCGCAATTTTGGGCACCATGTCATCATCAAGTAGTATGTTGTCTGGTTTGAGATCTAAATGGATTATGTGTTTCTCATGAAGATGGTGCAAACCCTGACACATCCCTGTGACTATTTGATAGCACACATGCCATGGAAGCCCACAAGGTTCGTCTGTAGGAGTAAAAATGAATATAGCACACGGCCGGGAATGAGCGTGTAATCAATAAAAGCAGTAAATACGTTTAGGGTCACGGATAATTAAACCACCCAAGGAAAAATATGACAGGAATTAAGCTTCTGGGTCATACTCGAACCAGTGTTGAGATGACTGCGAAGGCTTCCATTGCGCATATACTCGAAGCAAAGCAACCTAATTTGTGATTCTGCCAGAATGCTCTTCGCCCCTTGCCATAGCACCTCCAAATGTGATTCAGCACAGTAGCCTACAAACCCAACTATATTGCGGTGCTTAACCCTCACCAGACAATGAACCTCACGTTCGAATGTCTTGTCTTCGATTTCAGTTAAGGAGCCAAGCAACTTCACAGCAATAAAGCTGCCTCCCAGCAGTGCCTGCATGCATGTTTTTAGCTTAGCTAGCTTCGATTGTTATGTATTATACATTAAGATGGGAATTTATACAGGTAAGATCTGAAACACCAAGAATTGGTCCTACGAACCTTGTAAACCACTCCGTACCCACCTCTGCCGATTACCTGCTCCTCGGAGAAATTATTTGTGATGGCTTTCAAAAGTGATAGCTCAAGCCTCAAAGGCTCCGCGATTTCCTCGTCACATAACAGGTCTTCCAGAGTATGATGCGTACTAGCTTCAGCGGCCATTTCTAATCACTTGGTACCTACCCTTCCAACACAAATCCAGAGTATATACATTGTTTTACAAAAAACAAAAAAAAGATTAGGAGCATCGTCAAAGGAAATTACAGCCATATTTATTCAATTGTTCAAGATGATTGAAAATTGTCATAAATAGGCCGAAAACCATCAGCCATATTTTCTCCCGATGGGTGAGGCGGCGGCATATGGCGGCGGGGCCTGGTTTGAGCTGGGAGGGTTTCACCATTTGAGCTTTTTTGGGGGCTTTTACGATACCTAAAATGAATATGAGCCTTTTATTCCTTTTGATTTAATAGATAAGATTAGTTAGGTTTACAAGTATTAGCAGTAGATCCCAAAAGGGTATAATTGTAAAGGAAACGCATGGCGTAAGAGCAATTTCTACAAGCGCTGCTACAGTGCACATACGAGAGATGATGGTGGCGGTGCAACAGAATGGGTGAGAGGCATGGGCGGTGGTGTCGGAAAGGATTAATAATAGATTCGGAGGAAAAGTCTATAATATCTCTATGAAAAAATTTGGATTTATAAAGAAAAATCTATTATGCCCTCCAAGGTTATTAAGTCGTAAAGTCGAGTCGAGTCGTGCTGCTACTGACTTGGAGATTAGTCGTGACTAATCCCGACTAGTCGTCGACTAATCTACTACTACTTGCTTGTTGCTTCTACTACTAACTGCCTTCTATCACCACTACTACTTGCTTGTTGCTTCTACTACTAACTGTCTTCTATCACCACTACTACTTGCTACGCTACCGGTGCTCGAGTGGAAGAATACTCGGATCTTGCTCTAGAAGAATGCATCAAACCGAGTCTAAAGCAGAAAAAAAAACTTCACTGGGTCGATTAGTCGCGGCTAGTCGCGACTAGTCGCCGACTAGTCGACAAGTCGACCGACTAGTGCAACTAGTCGAGTCGATGGCACTAGTCGGTGCCTGTGTGCCGACTTGTCGACTAATCGACGATTAGTCGCGACTAGTCGCGCGACTTAATAACAAGGATGCCCTCCTAAATTAATAGTCAGATTTTATTTTTATTACCATCTTTTTACTATCAGTAGAATGTACTGTAAAATTCCCTTTTCATGGGTGGAGGCGGGGGTACCGAGGATTTGGCACTGCATAAATCCTTACTTGAGGATTTTTCACTTCATGTCTTGCTAACATGTGGGTTCTGGGGTCACTTGTTCAATGAGATATGAGGTGGCAAATCCTCAAATGCACCTCTTTACAGTGCCAAATTTAGCTGGATGAGTAAGGGGTTTATAAGGGATCGTTTGGACATTGGGCCCTAAATCTCCTTGCAACAAACAAAGTACATTAATATCTTAACAAATGATCTTTTCTCTCTAGAAAAATGGTCTTTTCATATTGTTAAAGCGTGATCCGAATTCATCATTGAGTCTGTGTCGGATATTGCACTAAACGTGGTGCCGAGTGGTGAGCCATATCGGACGTGACAATGGCCAACGTAGCTATCTCTTATTCGGTTTCCTTGTCCGTTTCAGACTCTTCTCCCTAGCATATATATGTACCCTTGTAGTCGCACGGTTTATATGCCGAAAAGCCATATTCTTGTAATATCTCCTTATATAGTGATTTTCGTCTTGGTCCGTCCTTGGTTTTTCCATAAGGGTTTTCCATGTAAAATGCAGTGCCTCCCATTCTTTTGATCCTCTATTTTTGCTGTGCATTTTGTACCAAGTGGTATCAGCGCTCTGAATTCAACATCCAAGCCACTGCTCTGGGTCCTCTTCCGCCCCCGCCCCAGCCTCTCCTTGTGGTTAGTGGGGAGCTCGCCACCTTGCCGCACCACTAGCTTCTCCTCCCCCGCCAGCCACCCCGCTCAACCTAACATTCCCAAGGCCCTCACCTCGCCATCTGTCGCCACCCACCACGCTCTGCCACAGCCCATCGCCTGCCACCACCACCCACCATCGGGCCATCACCGCCCCTAGCCTCCCTCTACAACTGGGAGGTGTGGTGAACCCGTTGGTGACAGCGATGTCACCACCGTTGGTCATCGACGCAGGAGAGTGAGAGTGAGCGAGAGAGAAGACCCTAGGATGGTATATTTCCCTAGATTTTCTAGTAAAAGGGAGGGCACGCAAGAGTAGAGCAACACACCCGAGGAGGTAGCAATCTAGAGCTTGTCAAGGTGGCTTGTTTTTTTGGCAATTTTTTGCTAGGTGCACCAAGGGTGCTACCATGAAGCTCCAAGCTTTATTCGTTTCTCGTACACACAGGTGTACCAAGGAATTCCCACATTCTTGCGAGGTACACGTAAGGAATCATACAAAAATATCTTTTAACAACCTCAACATGGCAATTTTGACTCGTCTTGTCTCTTTTCTGTGACTTAACTATGACTTGGTGTCAACCCATGCCGTACCGAGCATTGACCCGCACTCTACCTTGGTGATTATTCCAGTGCTAGTTCCGCCAACACCATCACTTACATTGCCCTACGCCATCTCCATTGACAATCTTCTACCTCAGTCAATCATCATTTTTCATCAATAAACTATGTTGTCAACTCTGTTGTTTTAATTACTTTTGTTGGAGGTGGAATTCATTACAAATTAGGCCGTTGTGCCTATTATCTGCGGTATCTATGTGGGATAAATCTCTGCTAAATTTTTTGATGATCTGCCATCTTCTATGGGTTACTTTGGTAAGATACACTACCACATATGTGGAGTCTAAGGTGGCGTTGTAAACTTTCAACATCATTGTTATTGAGTTAATTTAGGCTTTGTTTGATCGAGGAGACTTCAAAAAACATTGCAGTTATGTCCCATATTTGGTCTATGGGTTACGACTATGTCATGATGTAGAAAAGATTTACAATCATGAAGTGGTCGTGAAAAGGCTTACGACTAAGGAGTAATCACAGAAAGGCTTACGATCACCTGATTAAGTCTCTTCTTTGCGAATACTGGGTATCCTTAAGGAGTATAATGACATAATAATATTATTTATAGATAAATAATAATTTGAGGATTATTATATAGTCGTCATCTAGCCCCCTAACTTCAAGTAAAAATAACTTACTTGAGAAAGAGAGGTCGTAGACGAGTGAAGATCAAAAGCAAAGCCTTTTCAATTTCATTCGACCAGAAGTAGATATGGTCAAGAAGTTAATTTCGCTTGAGTTGTAAAGACACGCCGGTTTCGAATAGAGGAATTTAAGAATTCCAATCGACTCTGCACTGCCGTTGAAGCGGTTCCTGAAGAGGTTGTAACCGTTGAGTTCCCAAGATTAGTAACTAACTCACGCGGCTATAAAAACTTATCGTAGAGTAACCTTTGGGGTTCTTACTTTCCCTTCAATTCCACTGGTCTTCGAGTTTTTTGCCGTCAACCAAGTCATCTTCTTCCTTCGATTTCCTCCAAATCCAAACTAACCTCCAAGAGAAAATGGCTAAGACCTCTTTTGTTTGGGTGGTATCGGAGATGGATGCTGCCAAGTTGAATGCATTGGTTGACACCGAGAAGATTCCTCAAAGGAAATTCGTCAAGTGGATTGAAGCTGCTGGACAATACTGGCCATCAGGGGAGATCAAGCAAATTCCGATATTCCAACCTACTGTGAGTGTGGCCTTCAACTACCCGCTCATCTCTTTCTCACACTCGTACTCAATCACTTGAGGGTGGAATTAGTGAATCTAGTTTCCAATTCCATCACCATGTTAAGTGTGTTCGTATACTTGTGTGAAGCCTATCTAGATTTCCTTCAGACCTGGAGTTCTTTTGCTACTGCTATGAAATGAGCAGACAGACCGGAATCACCAGGAGCTATGGTCTGAAGCTCCACGAAGGCAAGACGGAGGAGTACATCCGGTTGTTCACTCGATCGTCATGGCCAAATTGGAAAAAGAAGTGGTTCTACTGAAAAACGACGAGTGAAGACGACCTTTATTTTATAAGGAAGGCTGCAAAGAAAAATCTTTCCTTGAATTCGGATCCTAAGGACTTTACTCGGATAACCCCTACATTCAAGACATTGAAGACTTGAGAGAAAAGAGACTTACCGGTTGATATGTGATGAACAATTTTGTCACTCGTATTAGCTCAATGAAGAAACAAGCTCATCCTATGGAACGATAATAACCAGTGCAGCCGTGGAGCTTTTCGCTGTTCTTTATGGCTTCTAAAAGCGGCTTTTGACTTTTGATTAAAATGCTAACATCTGCATTTTTTCAAATAGAGTATTTTTTCAAGACAGGATCTACAAGTTAATTGTAGTATACGTTAAAAGCCTAACATCTGTATCAACCAAAATCGCAAGCGAGTATCTCTCTCTCTCTCTCTTCGTAATCTCTATCGCAAATAGGTAAAATTCAAAAAATTTAGCCATAAGTCGTAGCAAAAATAACAGGCCCTCCTTTGGTGTGCAGACTTTACTCGAATTCACACATTTTTTTTTCTTTGCCCAGTTGGGCAGTGGAAAGATGGTGAGATTGTATTTTGGTATGGACAAGAGGACCGTGTTATACGAGGGTTTGTCTACCTTGTTACGATTTAAGAAAAGTATATGAAGTCCTTGTCCGCTGACATACATACATGTGGGGAACATGATGGGGACGCCACTTAAGAACAAGTCCTTTTTCTCCCCTTCTGAAGAGAAAAAAAACACATAGGTGCATGGAAAGACCGAAAGACGCCTAAAAATTTAATTTTCGAGGGTGGCCCAATAATCCATAGAGCTCTTTAATTTTATTTTTCTACAGGTTTTCATGTTGATTTGGTGCTCTAGCTAGACATCTGTATTTGATATCTCGTGCTCAAATCCTCAACAACCCATATCTAGCTAGCTCACGCACATGAAGAAAGAAATCCTCAATAATGATGTGCAAAGAAAATAAGGATCGGAATAGGCATTCGATCGCCCAGTAATAGAAACCATATATAGAACAGGCAGAAATTTGATATATACATGGTGCATGTTTGAAGCTTGCTTCTACCTACTGCAAACTGCTATCGCCGGATTGGAAGAAGAAGAACGTACGCACCTGTAAACAACCGGCGGCGAGGCCAGGATCGATAGAGGAAACTGCTATCGCCGGACGGATTGGAAGAAGAAGAAGAAGCGAAGATGCAACAACAACGCAATATATATTTGCGTCCTTTGGCCGTTTCAGCGGTAGTCAGCCAACGAGTCCTCTCTATCATATAAGCTCTGCCACCGACTAGGATAGTCATACTAGATATAGAGGGACACGACTGTGTCACCAAACCATATTAATTGGGGAAGGTGGGGGAGAATTCATATCTGTTGGATTTTTAATCTAATAGTTATAAATCTAGATGATAGTTAGAAAGAAAATATCTAGGTGATGTTTCTTGTAGGATCATCGATGACAATCAGAGTGAGTGAATGATTGCAGTGCGCAGCGAAAACTTTTTCGTATAACTGTGTCTTCAGCTCTTTCAATCTGTCAACCAAAGCAAAAACAAAAACAGAAAAAAGGAAAATATTTTTTTCTCTCACGTGGCTATAGCAAATCACTGTAGCAATCGATTGAGTGACTGTTCTTTTTGGCTGCGGCTTATGACTTTTGGGCTGTTCGTGCTAGAGATTACAGAGTAACAGAAACTCACGTGCATTTTTTGTCAATATAAATGAAGTCAATAAAATATGTACTATAATTAACTAGTAGACTCTATCTTGAAAAAATAATTCGTTTAAAAGTTAGTTATTGTAGAAAAACTGAAAAACATGTTTTAAAAGCTGAAAAGAACAGGATCATTTACTTTCATTTACTATTTTATTTTTTTTTATTGTCTGTAACAGATCACATGCATCTCTTCTCTCACTTAGCTCCCTAGGGCTATTGATGTGATGAATAAAAGACCATACCAAGGTGCTCATATTTTACTAGTCAATTCATCCAGCGTCATGCATGAGAAGAATAAAAAAAAACAACTTACTTTTGCTCTTCTCTGCACAGCTTCAACACGCACGAAGATCAAAGTCATGTGCCCGTGCGTGATGCCTGTCTCTCCACGCGGATCAAGGCAAAAATCAATCGCCTTTTCTTCGGTCGTCGCCTAGGGAGATTTGCGTGGGTGAGTGCGGAAAACGACGCCGACGATGGCTTCGGCGCACAACAAACAAAACGAAGTACCTGTTCTTTTTAGCTGCGGTTTATAATTTTTAATTAAATTTTTTAAATTTTAGCTATTTATAATACAGATTACATAGAGATCGATACTTATTTGTAATTTTGGCTAGTACATATATTAAGCTTTTAACGTGTACTACGTCTCATCATAGACGGTTTGTAAGAACCGTCAGTGTTACAATTATCACAGACGATTTTACAAGTATAACTGTCTATGTTTGTAACGATGGCTACAACCATTTGTGATACATAACTATCATAGACGGTTCCTGGTAAGAACCATCTATGAAACTATCATAGGCGGCTAGATTTAAAAGCCGTCTATGATGTCTCCTATTATCACAAACAGCTTTTAATTAAAATCATCTATGAAATATCACAGACAATTTTTATTTACAATCGTCTGTGTTTTGTTATCGTCCTTTGTCATATGAACTACATAAGCTACTAAGCTGGAACAAATAAGTAGGAATTTGACATGCATATGACTCAGCTTTATGCAATATTTTTTCATTTATATTGGCCAAATAGTGTGATCAGGCACTTTTACAAAAGACAAATTCAAGTAAAAAAAGAGATTCGCAGATCTTAGTCTTCTGAGCTTTATATGCTTCCTCTTATACTTTGGAGTCAGAGGATCAACGGCTGCATCCTCAAATACTGCGAAAATTGTCCTTGCCCACTTCACTTCCTCCTCTAGCCTGCAATGTGGAAATCACCAGAGCCAGAGCCAGCAGAGGATCCAGAGGTGCTGCTGTGACGGACAGAAACGTTGCAGCTAAGCAAATGGGTGTTGTTAATCATGTACTTGGATACTAGTAATAGGGCGGAGGGCGCGCGCGGGCGACGTGGCCGCTGCCTCCGCGCGCGTATTCCCCCTCGCGTAATAGGGGGTGATTCCTTCTCTCCTAGCCGCATTGCTCGAATTATTGATGAATTTCCCATCCCTTTCATCGAAGAGGTTAGCAATCATCCATATTTCTATCCTGCTCTTTCCTGTTGCCATTCAGGGACTTATCATAATTATTCCCATTATTATGTTGTAAGTAGATCTCTACTACTTCAAAATGTGAGTTGTAACCACCCAACTCCGCGCCACCCATCCCCTTTGACTGCTTTCTTCCTCCCTCCTCCTCGCTCGCCGCTCCTTTAGGGCGCGCCCGCCCCCAGGCCCGGCCCGTGCGACGCGTTCGGACCGGCGGTCCTCCCTTCGGACCGTGAACCGCCGCCTGTCCGAATCGCGGGTTTCCCACGTCCGAGCGCCCTCTCCCCCTACGTTCGCCGCCTCTTTTTCCTATCGCGCATGCGCCGCTCTAGCCCCGCTCCTCGAGCCACGCGGCCATCATGCCCTAGCGCCGCTTCCGCCACGCCCGCCACTCGCCGACGTGACCGCCGGGCGGGGCTCCGACGCCGCCTCACCCACGCGCTATAAAGCCGCCAACGCCTCCATCGAGTTCCCCATGGCCAGAGACTCAGAACGAAAAATAATAAAATAAATCGAATGAATTAAAAATAGCAGTGGGCCCAACCTGTCAAAAATTTAATAATTTAGGGATTTATCTGAACTGAGAATTTCAAAATGGCATAACTTCTTCATTTTAACTCCAAATTGAGTGAGACAAAATTTTAAATTCGTCTAAATTCAAGATCTATCCAATGGAACTGGAATCATAATTTTTAGAGTTCATTTGAATTTCTGGTGTTATTTAGAGTGATTTGTTGCTTTTCTTTTTATGCAAATCTTCGCGTACGATTAAAATAGCATACGAGGCTCGGGAGGAAGACACCGAGGCGACCAACCTAGCAACCCCAGAGCATCAAGAGCCGCACCATCGTGACCAAGGAGAGTTATCACTTTGATCATGTTGAACCCATGTTTATGCAAATTAATTCCCTTTAAATTATCCATGTGCATGCTATTATTTTATGTGATGAATTATGTTCAGTTTTATAGAGTTTAGATATACACCCATTATTATACTTGTTAGTATTGACTGTTGAAACTCTTGGGATATGTGAACCTTGTCGCCATAGCAAGGCTATTATAATGTAGTTTTTCACAAATAGAGTTATGATACATCGTACTGCTTAGTATTGCTAGATAAACAGGGACGCTTAGCTATCCCAAAATATCTCACTTGCAAATATGACAATGATTTGGGCAGTCATGATGGGAATGACTGGAGAGAAATTTGGAACTGTTATTTTATGCTCCAAAAAGCCTCAAACTTGCTTAGTATCTGAGTGGATGATTTGAGGGTTGGTATGTGGTCCAGGGGAAGCACAAAGAATATGGGATGTGGTAGAACCACTCAGATACCCCTAAGGACCGAATCTTGTCATGTTAGCCCGTGTAAAAAGTACAACCACAAGTCTGTAAAATACAACCTGGCTAAGTAAATTTATCGAAACCCCCGGACTCATCTCACTGGTAGTGAATAGGAGTGGATCTGCAAGTGCAAGGGAAGGCCTAAAGGGACACCAATGGGAGGGTGAAGTTTTCCAGCTGTACTAGTGCTGCGGGGAGTGGAGCCCGGCTACGCTAGTGACTGTGGGAAACATCCCGTGCAACGTATGAGACCCACCGCAAGTGGGATAAGCCCATAGGGTGAGATGACGAAAGAGGCTAGATATTTCGAAAAGTCACCGTGACGATCGCTCAACCATATGACTAAGGAATCATGTGGGCAACGAGTTGATGCTCTTGTGGGGAATGTGTACAAACTCTGCGAGTCAAAACTATTCGAATAGCCGTGCCGCGGTCATGGGCGGAACATGGGGACTTAACTAGATATAGTTCTGCTTCAAAAATGATTTGTGGGAGAAAAGGGAAAGTGTAGGACAGTGAAAGGCCCTAGTTTGGAATTGTCCTGGGTGTCGTCCCAGTGGTAAGATAGGCAACTATAATGCTGGAAGATAATGTAAGGTGCAGAGGCCATGTAATGGTGAATGGGCTCTGTACCACTATTAAGACGATTACATTCCACTAAACTTGTGTCTTTCAAAAACTGCTAGGTCATAGGGATTTCTAAGTACTGTATTGTAAAGGCAATTTCTGGCAAAATAAAATAAACCTAAGCCCTCCCTTGATCATTGACATACTATTATCGCATTACGTGTGATGACTCACGAGCACGGTGGTTAGTGTGCTCACACTCGCATTACCAAAAACAGAAACAGGGACGCGGGATCATTATGAATATGAAGACGCCCCGGTCACGGAAGGAAGGAAGGACGATGGGAACTAGGTCGCCGGTCCTATTTTTCGAACCTAGATAAGTTAGACCTAATGCATTATGTGCACATATATTATCTAAATCTAGATAATATATACTGCACACATTACCCCCAGTCGCTTGCCTGAGGTTATGGTCCTACTTTTGCTTTATCTTCCGCTGCATGTATGTAATGACGACATTCGGTCTAAGTGCCCCTTTTGTAAACTATCGCCCGACGTGGTGTAATTTAAAATAATGGTCTGTAATATTACTGTTTAAGCGATGTATGAAATGAAACAGCAATGTACATGTGCGCATTATCTACTGATCCAGGGAATAATGCAGTAATCACAAGAGATTCTAGATTGAAAAATCCGGGTCTGACAGAGCTGGAATCAGAGCATACGACTGTAGCGTAAAGGCCTTAGTATGGACGTTAGGAAGGATATAGGATCACAAAATTTGCAAACTATATAAAAAGAATTTCTAAAAATATAGCGTATTACTTCTTTTACGTCCTTCTTAGATCTGCTTACATTCTATCTTTCATTAATATTTTGAAAAGTTACTAACATTAGAATTTAACTTACGATGCCCTGAGTGGAGAGGAGGTGACTGGGACTACTTGGCCCACGGAGTCTATGAGGGGGAGTTTGCCAGTATCCTGCACAAGCTCCTTCACTACTTGGGCTACCCAGACCAGCCCGTGTACCGTGGACTCAAGACCACGGCAGGAGGAGAGGAGTCCTGGTTGATCGAGGTATTCATCTACCCGAAGACTGCGCACGACTCGCCTCATGTTTTCCTGACGAGCACCGGCGGACCATCGGGCCGTGGCACTCCAGATCTTGCCGCCTTCTTGCCGCACTACCTGTGCGACATTTACAAGGCCCCTTCGACGCACTCCTTCGCTACTACCCATCGCACTGGAGAAGGCGCGATATAATGAGACCTACATGCCTATGGCGAGAACAACCCGATGCTAACGCATCGTTGACTGACGAGGCCATGGGATCGCCCACACCGCCGCTCGAGGAGATCACGCCCGCCGGGCGCACCTCGTCGCCACGCACACCGAGGTGGCGACCCGCCGTGGCGGCTTCGCCAAGACAAGGCGGCGAGCCTTGGCGGCGGCCAAGGCGAGGCGATCGCAAAGACGGCGCAGCCCCAGCGAGTCCCAGCTCTGCGCCCCACCAAAGACCGCCGCGCCGACCCCACAGGACCCGGTGGACTCAAGCTACGCGACCGCACGCAAGAGCGTGCGACCTCGAGACCACAATCGGCTCTTCGCCGGGGAGGGTCGCGCCGCGGCATGACCGCTCACTCTCGACTCGACACCGACCCTCCGAGTTCGGCGGCGGAGGTCCCGCCTCGGTGCGGACTACGACCCCTCCGGCCCGGTTGGCTATATGGAGGAGTAGGTGGGTGGTGCCGTACTTGCCCTGTGTAGCGAGTACTAGTTGATGTATCCAGCGTGTTGTGCCAGACCTTCTGTATCGTAGTTACTATTCAATCAAACTTTAATTAATGTGTTGTAGTAGTAAGTCCAGCCTAGAAGCTGGCTATGTGATGTTTTAGTTTATGCTTAAGGAAACGGCCTTGTGTTGAAATTATTTTATCGTTTATCTTGTCGGCTTTTATTGCATGAAGTGGCAACCTTCTTTTATTCTTTTAATTGCCTAGTAATAGTATTAAGTCATAAAACTATGACTGCAGATGGCCAGTCAAAGGGTGACCAGGGCCCAGGCTAATGCCACCCTCAACCAAGGAGTGGTGGACTCCACGCCCGGTGTCTTACCAGCGGGGCGTGAGCAAGCCCACGATCAGGAAGCCAACCTTCCACCCTCCAACCAACCCCACCATGGCGCAAGTCATGGCGCAGCGAACAATTGTTGCGGGCTATTATTCTTTGGGCAACAAGGTAGCTCCAGCAGTCTAGAGCCGACTGGCCGACTTTCGAGGACCCCCCTCACTTTTGCCTCGTGACGAGCCTCTAGAAGCCGAAGATTGGCTTCGGGATACGGAAAGGAAGCTACGCCTGGCCAAGTGCGCAGAGGAAGACAAAGTGATATTTGCAGCCCATCAGCTCCAGGGAGCAACAGCAAATTGGTGGGAGAACTATCTTGCCGCCAGAGGCCAGGAAGAGACCTCCACGGACAGTGACATGGATGTCATACCATGATCAGAGTTCAGGACGGCTTTTAAGGCCAACTTCGTCCCAGCGGGAGTCATGAGAATGAAGAAGAACGAATTTCGCACTCTCAAGCAGAGAGGCATGACAATTAATGAATATCTCACAAAATTTACTCGACTTGTTCGCTACGCTCCAACGGACGTGGCGATGAAGAAGAGAAGATTGATAGATTTCTTGAAGGCATGAATGAGGAGTTAAGGGTGCAGCTGATTGTGCAGGACTTCACCAGCTTCCACCAGCTGGTGAATAAGGCTCTAATTTTAGAAAATAAAAGAAGAACTGAGGCCACCAGAAGCGCAAGCTAACAACTCGGTGCAAGCAAGGGAGATTCATTCGAAGTTCTTCAACAACCCTCATTCTCAAGACCCAATCAACCCAGGGCTCCAGCTCTAGCACCCCGATCAAGTGGAAGTTCCTTTCCAGCTCCTCGCACCGGGAGTCAGTACACCGGTACAAACCCCGCGGCCAACCTTAACTCTACAGCTATGGAGAGAAGGGGCATTTCGCTAACCGGTGCCCACACAAGCAAAACGCCCCTGTCCGTAGCCAAGCTTCAGTGCCCAGCAAGGGGCCTCAGACCTCGCAAGCTAGCAGGAGTACCCCAATGCACAACCGTGGTAGAGTCAACCATATCACGGCAGAGGAAGCTGAGGAAGCTGCAGGAGTTCTTATGGGTACATTCTCTGTCAAGTCAATACCCGCGCAAACTTTATTTGACTCAGGAGCTTCACATTCATTTATATCCAAGGGGTATGCTGATAAGATGGGGTTACCTATTTATCCTCTAAAGAGGCCAGTAGTACTTAAGTCTCCAGCTGGCATGATTACCGCTACCTTAGTATGTCCAGGGGTAACGGTTACCATGGAGAGGTGCGACTTCCTAGCGCACTTGATAGTACTAAGCTTACGCACTCGGATATTATATTAGGAATGGACCGTTAGCCGATATCGAGGAGTTATAGATCGTGCCACCGGGATGGTGAAGTCGACCAAGTGCCCTGGAATGATCATAGATGTAAAAGTAGACCGACCATACCGATGGGGCCGCGCAATATATTATTGCGAAGACCAACCCGGCATGCCCCCAGACAGAGACCTGGAGTTTGTCATTAACTTGAAGCCAGGAGCTGCTCCCATTTCCAAGAGACCATATAGGATGACGGTGGAAGAGCTGGAAGAGCTAAAGACCCAACTCCATGAACTGCAGGAAAAGGGATTTATTAGACCCAGTTCCTCGCCCTGGGAATCTCCGGTATTATTTGTAAAGAAGAAGGATGGCACAGCTAGGATGTGTGTGGATTACCGTGCGTTAAATGAAGTGACCATCAAGAATAAATACCCCCTTCCCAGGATCGATGATCTATTTGACCAACTTGGTGGAGCCACCATCTTCTCAAAATAGATCGAGATCGGGTTACCACCACCGAAAATTAGGGTGAGGATATACCCAAGACAACTTTTACCACAAGATATGGACTGTACGAGTTTACGGTCATGTCTTTTGGTCTGACAAATGCATCGGCCTACTTCATGAATCTCATGAACAAGGTATTTATACAATATTTGGACAAATTTGTAGTAGTGTTCATTGATGACATCCTTATTTACTCCAAGAGTGCAGAAGAGCATGCAGAGAATCTACGCCTAGTGCTAGAGAAGCTAAGAGAACATCAGTTATATGCTAAGTATAGCAAGTGTGAATTTTGGCTAAGCGACATCAGCTTTTTGAGACATATAGTGTCTGCCGGGGGAGTATCCGTTGACCACCAAGATTGCGGCGATGAAGGATGAATGGAAGCAACCCACCTCAAATCGAGGTGCGAAGTTTTCTTAGATTGGCGGGATATTATAGAAGATTCATAGAAGGATTCTCTAGGGTAGCCAGGCCATTGACCCAGCTACTCAAGAAGGAACAGAAGTTTGAATGGACCAAAACCTGCGAAGAAAGTTTTCAAGAGCTTAAGAAAAGATTGACTACCACCCCGGTGCTAGTTCTACCTGATGTACGCAAGGATTTTGAAGTATACTGTGATGCTTCCCATCAAGGACTGGGATGCGTACTGATGCAAGGAGGTAAGGTTGAGGCATATGCATCTAGGCAACTTCGCTCCCATGAAGCTAACTATCCCACCCATGACCTGGAATTAGCTTCAGTGGTACATGCCTTAAAAATTTGGAGGCACTATCTGATTGGCAACCACTGTGATATATACACGGATCACAAGAGCATCAAGTACTTCTTCACCCAGTCACACCTCAACTTGAGACAGAGAAGATGGTTAGAATTGATAAAAGATTACGACCTAAGTGTCCACTACCACCTGTGGAAAGCCAATGTGGTAGCAGATGCTCATCAGTAAGACCTATTGTAATAACCTTATGGTTCAAGAACACCAGCCTGAGCTATATAAAGAGTTGAAAGCATTGAACTTGGAGATAGTAGAGGGAGGAACTTTAGCGGCAATGGAAGTGCAAACTAGCATAGAAGAAAGGATTATGGCCGCACAAAAGGAGGACCCGACTGCCTTGAGGTTGAGGAAATTAATGGAAAAAGGAAAGGCTCCTAAGATGAATGTGGATCAACAAGGAGTTTTGAGGTATGGGACACGTATCTTTGTGCCCCACCAGAAGGACCTAATACTCAGAGAGGCTCATAGCTCAAAGATACTCCTCCACCACGAAGTACAAAGATGTATCAAGACATGAAGCGGTGGTACCGGTGGCCACGTATGAAGAGAGACATCGCGAACACGTAGCATCTTGTGATGTATGTCAAAGAGTGAAGGCGAACATCGAGACCAGCGCAGGCTATTGCGCCATTGCAAGTACCCGGTGGAAGTGGGAAGAAGTAGGAATGGACTTTATCACAGACTTCCCGAACCAGTCGATACGACTCCATTTGGGTCGTAATAGATAGGCTGACCAAGGTCGCACATTTTATCCCTGTGAAAACAACTTACAAAGGAGACAAGCCGGCAGAACTATATATGTCACGCATCGTGTGCTTGCACGGCGTGCCAAACGGATAGTCTCGGATCGAGGTTCCCGTTCACCTCGCATTTACGGCTAGCCTACATGAAGCCCTTGGTACCCATCTCGATTTCAAGACCGCCTATCACCCCAGACGGATGGCCAAATAGAGAGTGAACCAAATACTAGAGGACATGCTTGGGCTTGTACCTGGATTTCTCTAAAGATCGGGACCGATGTCGCCATATGCGAGTTCGCCTACAACAACGACTACCAAGCCACCTCAGATGTCCCCATTTGAAGCAATCAGACGGGAGAAAGTGTCGAACTCCTTTACATCGGGTCGAAGTAGGAGAAGGCTACATATTCGGGCGAGATACTCTAAAGCGAGAGGAAAAGTTCGCTGATCGAGATCGACTATTAGCCTTGATCCGGACAAAAGAGTTATGCGGACAAGAGATGGAGGCCATTAAGTTTTGAGGTCTGAGATTATGTCTATTTAAAGGTGTCACCCCACGAGGAGTCGACGGTTTAAAGTCAAGGGTAAGCTCGCCTCGCTATGTTGGGCCATTCCCAATTATAGCCAAGAAAGGAGAAGTAGCTTATCGCCTAGATCCGCCTAAGCCTAGCAGATGTGCACGTGATTTTCCATGTATCCCAACTCAAGAAGTGCCTTCTGCACCAAGATCAAACCCGATGAAGGCAATTGAGATCGAGAGCGACGACCTACAAGGAGCGTCCAATTAAAATCTCGGACACCGTGGAAAAGAAGACCAGAAATCAGACCATTCGCACTGCAGAGTGCGGTGGAGCCATCATTCAAAGAAGGAGGCCACACGGGAACGCCAAGACCGACTAAGAAGAGATTACCCGAGTTGTTCACGGTTAGGTCAATCTCGGGGTCTAGATTCTTTTAAGGGGGTAGATTTGTAACATCCTGAAAATTATAATTTAGAAATATAAAACTTTTTGCATTATTTTGCCTTGTGTTTTGAATTGAAATTAATTTTAAGGCATTCCATAAATTTTGATTAAGGTTCCAAAGGACAAAATGTAAAACACTAGGAAACAAGATTTTAAAATGCGAATCTGAAAAGATGATCCAGTAAAAGAGGAATAGATTTTGGTCCCAAAAATTTAGAAATTTTATTTGATATCTGCAATAAGGAATTGTCAGATAAAGTACAATAAAGAATGCATGTATATATATATATATATATTCATGTATACATGGATGATATATATATATATATAAAATATGTAAATATAATGTAGAGAAATGATAAAATTATATGCAAATAATCTCTATAAAATAGGTGCGAAATGCATGAAGGTGTATATATATATATATATATATATATATATATATATATATATATATATATATATATATATATATATATATATATATATATATGCACACAAATGAAATAAAGAAGAAAAGAAAAGAAAAGAAAAAAAAATGGGAATCAGCCGACGCCCACTACGGGTCACCAACTCCCGCAAGCCCGCCCCCTCACAGACTGCTTCCCTTCCTCCCCGCCTCCTCCCTCGCCTCGCTTTAAGCCGCGACGCACGCCCCCTCCCCGTAGCCGGCCCATGCGGCGCGTTCGGACCGGCGGTCCTCCCTTCGCCACGGACCGCCGCCCCGTCCGAATCGCGCCGTTTCCCCGTCCGAGCGCCAGCTCTCCCCTACGCTCGCCACCCCTCTTTTCCCACCCCGCGCCGCTCGGCCTATCAGCGCATGCGCCGCTCTAGCCCCGCCGCCTCGAGCCACGCGGCCATCATGCCCTCGCACCGCTTCCGCCACTGCCCGCTCGCCGACGTGACCGCCGGGCGGCGCCCGACGCCGCCTCACCCATGCGCCTATAAAGCCGCCAAGGCCTCCATCGAGTTCCCACGCCTCACAAGCTCCTCAAGGCCCAATTGAGCCTCTCTCGCCTAGCTCGCCGCGCCTTTCCTTCCCCAACTCCGGCCGGGGCAACCCAATGAACCAGCCACCGTGTCAGATTCCGCCTCCCTACCACCTCCGAGCACCGTGAAGCCAAGCTCGCCGCCGGGCTTGCCGACGACCGTAGCTCTTTGCCACCGAGGCTCCTTCCGGTCACCGCCGCCAAGACGCCGCGGCTCGCCTCGGAGCTTCCGGTCCCGCCGACTCCTCCATCGGCTTCCGAGCCACCGGGGTCCATTTGGCAACCCCGAACCTCCCGGACACTCCTGCCACGGCACCACCGCCCTCATGCCTCGGCCACCTCCTTGACCTCCTCGCCGCATACCTTAAGAGGTATTAGCATGCATAAGGGGTAGGCAACGCCTCCCCGTCCACTTGGTTACTACAGCCGATTTCTTCCCCCTGGCTCCCGTGGCGTTCGAGCCCCGGCTCCGCGTCTTTGGGTTGAGCCATTCTTTTAATATTCTGATGACAATAGGGCCCCACCGTCGGTGCCGCCGACCAGAGCTCGGTGACAGACGGGTCCCACTGTCGGCGGCCACCGACTTGTGGATCCGGTGCCGTCAAGGGACCCACTTGTCGCGACTCACCGAGGCGTAGCCGCCGCAAGCGGGCCCCACCGTCGGCGGTGTGAGGAGACCCGAGTCACCGCCATGTGGGCCCCATCGCCGAGACTCGAGCGGAAAATAATAAAATAAATCGAATGAATTAAAAATAGCAGTGGGCCCAACCTGTCAGAAATTTAATAATTTAGGGATTTATCTGAACTGAGAATTTCAAAATGGCATAACTTCTTCATTTTAACTCCAAATTGAGTGAGATAAATTTCTAAATTCGTCTAAATTCAAGATCTATCCAATGGAACTGGAATCATAATTTTTAGAGTTCATTTGAATTTCTGGTGTTATTTGGAGTGATTTGTTGATTTTCTTTTATGCAAATCTTCGCGTCGATTAAAATAGCATACGAGGCTCGGAGGAAGACACCGAGGCGACCAACCTAGCAACCCCGAGCATCAAGAGCCGCACCACTCGTGACCAAGGCGAGTTATCACTTTGATCATGTTGAACCCATGTTTATGCAAATTAATTCCCTTTAAATTATTCATGTGCATGCTATTATTTTATGTGATGAATTATGTTCAGTTTTATAGAGTTTAGATATACACCCATTATTATGCTTGTTAGTATTGACTGTTGAAACTCTTGGGATATGTGAACCTTGTCGCCATAGTAAGGCTATCATAATGTAGTTTTTCACAAATAGAGTTATGATACATCGTACTGCTTAGTATTGCTAGATAAACGGGGACGCTTAGCTGTCCCAAAATATCTCACTTGCAAATATGACAATGATTTGGGCAGTCATGATGGGAATGACTGGAGAGAAATTTGGAACTATTATTTTATGCTCCAAAAAGCCTCAAACTTGCTTAGTATCTGAGTGGATGATTTGGGGGTTGGTATGTGGTGCAGGGGAAGCACAATGAATATGGGATGTGGTAGAACCACTCAGATACCCCTAAGGACCGAATCTTGTCATGTTAGCCCGTGTAAAACAGTACAACCACAAGTCAGAAATACAACCCGGCTAAGTAAATTTATCGAAACCCCTGACTCATCTCACCGGTAGTGGATAGGGTGGATCTGCAAGTGCAAGGGAAGGCCTAAAGGGACACCAATGGGAGGGTGAAGTTTTCCAACTGTACTAGTCTTTGCGGGGTGGAGCCCGCTACGCTAGTGACCGTGGGAAACATCCCGTGCAACGTATGAGACCCACCGCAAGTGGGATAAGCCCATAGGGTGAGATGACGAAAGAGGCTAGATATTTCGAAAAGTCACCGTGACTGCCCGCTCAACCATATGACTAAGGAATCATGTGGGACAACGAGTTGATGTCTCTTGTGGGGAATGTGTACAAACTCTGCAGAGTCAAAACTATTCGAATAGCCGTGCCCGCGGTCATGGGCAGACATGGGGACTTAACTAGATATAGTTCTGTTTCAAAAATGATTTGTGGGAGAAAAGGGAAAGTGTAGGACAGTGAAAGACCCTAGTTTGGAATTGTCCTGGGTGTCGTCCCAGTGGTAAGATAGGCAACTATAATGCTGGAAGATAATGTAAGGTGCAGAGGCCATGTAATGGTGAATGGGCTCTGTACCACTATTAAGACGATTACATTCCACTAAACTTGTGTCTTTCAAAAACTGCTAGGTCATAGGGATTTCTAAGCTTGTATTGTAAAGGCAATTTACGGCAAAATAAAATAAATCTAAGCCTCCTTGATCATTGACATACTATTATCGCATTACGTGTGATGACTCGCTGAGCACGGTGGTTAGTGTGCTCACACTCGCATTACCAAAAACAGAAATAGGGACGCAGGATCATTATGAATATGAAGACGCCCCGGTCACGGAAGGAAGGAAGGACGATGGGAACTAGGTCGCTGGTCGTATTTTCCGAACCTAGACAAGTTAGACCTAAGGCATTGTGAGCACATATATTATCTAAATCTAGATAATATATACTGCACACATTACCCCCAGTCGCTTGCCTGAGGTTATGGTCCTACTTTTGCTTTATCTTCCGCTGCATGTATGTAATGATGACATTCGGCCTAAGTGCCCCTTTTGTAAACTATCGCCCGACGTGGTGTAATTTAAAACAATGGTCTGTAATATTACTGTTTAAGCGATGTGTGAAATGAAACAGCAATGTACATGTGCGTATTATCTACTGATCCAAGGAATAATGCAGTAATCACAGGAGATTCTGGATTGAAAAATCCGGGTCTGACATCGGGCCAACGCGTGGGCCGCGCTCCTCCTCTTCTCTTCCCCCGCATCCTCCACCTCCCGCAACCACTCCACCTCCTGCAACCGCCGCCACCTTCTCTCCCATGAACCCTCTTGCCGCGCCTCCTCCTCCTCTTCAGTGTCAATAAGACTGTTCCAGCCTTTCTTATTGAATAGTTGCTCTTTCAATGAGCGTTATTTGCCGAGTTTTGTGTTCTAGGTGGAGCATATCAGATTTTATGATATGAGTTTTTCACTATTCATCCAGCGTCACAAGTGATGTTTTGGCTTATGCCGTTTGATGATTGAGTATTTGTTTCAGGAGGTCAGTTGCACAGACTCAGACTTTGCTGGAATTATGACTTGTTGAAGACCCAGATTTGTTCGTCTGCTTTGTTAGTAGCTGTGTTCAGATCTGTTGTTGGTTTACTCAATTTTGCATCGCAAGAAGCGTTTTAACAAGACTATTCCAGTCTTTCTACTTGAAGATTAGTCCGATAGATTTTATTCAATGTCAGTTATGGGAACAATTGAATTTGGTATTTTATTCACCGTTTGATAACACTCTGATGGCAGCTAGCATAATACTCTCTGGAGTTTTGCTATTTGAAAGTGAAGGTTTTGCTCTAATTTCAGTTTGAGATGAAGGATTTAAGTGCAAAAAAGAGTTTTATTTTTGCGGGGATATTACAACGTCTTCCAGTTGTCGCAGCTCGATATGAGGGGTCTAGTGTAGTTTATTCTCCATTAACAGCATAAGGGTTCCTTTCATTCAGATAGTTTTACAGGAGCAGTTTCAACCATGTCATGGAATTCAATTACTTTTAAAGTCGGCAGTTTGGCTTACGTGATGACTACACATGCAATAAGACTGTTCCAGCCTTTCTTATTGAAGAATTGCTCATTCAATAAGCGTTATTTATCGAGTTTTGTGTTTCAGGTGGAACATATCAGTATATGTTCTGGGTGCAAGACCGGGCCGAAGTCCCCTGCATCGCATACCTACCCGTTGCATTCCTTACCACAAGGTCATGACATGTGTACTAAATTATTTGATATAGCAAAATTTAGTGTTTAGCACTTGAGCTATCCCATAAGAATGAGAGGCTGAGACAAATTAGGACTGATTTTGTGAGTTACGAACTGCAGAAAATTGATACAAGATAGCTTATTTATCCAGTCATTAACTTAAAACAATACAGTGCAGCTAATCTGCAATTGTGCAGCCAGACATTGATAATTTGAGCTGGTCATAAATTCGATGTGCCTCTGTTAATGATTTTTAATTTGAACTCCTAAAAACATTATTTGCTGCCATGATTGCTCCCTAAAAGTGTAGTTTGAACTAAAATTGTTGTTTCCTTTCTTTAAACCTGTATTACTAACCTAACAGGGCGGTCAATGATTCTAAACAAGTTAGCAGATGAGCATAATCTATCTGTTCTGGTAATTCTGTTTCTCTCCAGTCTTATTGGTAATCATTCATGGCATATAAAGTGTATTCTTTGGATTGAGCATATCTGCGACTGCCTTTCTAAAATATTCTTATAATCCATGGAGCTAGTGTATTCTTATAATTTGGAAAAGGTATCATAGGCAACCCTTGTATTTGGAACAACTTTTCTTTAATTGCCTTGGATACTAACTATCGAAACTCAAAAGGCTTCCCAGGGACGGACAGGTATACAGATTCAGGTTTTTCACAGTTCCATGGATCTAAGAGAGTGCAAATGGAATTTTTTGTCAGACAAACTATTGGTCGAATGTTTGAAATGTGTTTAAACGTTTGGTTTTACAGATTTCTATGGCTCAGAACTTATGGAAAGTTTGAAATGTGTGCCTTATAATATTCATCATCGGCATGCACTTTTGCATTAACACATACTGCTTTTGGTTCATGCCTTTCTACTTCATTGCAGGCTTCTGGCCGTCGTATGAAATTTGCCGGCACTCATCTGGTAGTTAAGCCATAGATAAGAGGTTAGAACTCCACCCATAAGGGATAGACTATTCTTTAGCATGTTTTTATGGCCCTGACCGTTTGTATCTATCTAGCGGTTTTTGCATAGATCGTGAGTTTACGTGCCACAGGTTGTTGGAATACTGAATGTCAACTTGTGTTTCTGAAAGCCATGAAATTACAGGCAAAGAATGCCGTGCATTCATCCTTGTGGATCTTGGGAAATTGTTTTTGCAATGGAAGGGTAAATGTATCATATGAAAAAACATGTAGTGTTCCCTCAGTCACTTGGGTATTATTTCTCTTTGTTTTCTTGTCAACCTGTACCGATCTAATGAACATATTGCATACTTGAGTCGTGGATAGAACTGA
The DNA here is from genome assembly GCA_036346245.1 of Bonia amplexicaulis. Lineage (NCBI taxonomy): Eukaryota > Viridiplantae > Streptophyta > Magnoliopsida > Poales > Poaceae > Bonia > Bonia amplexicaulis. The sequence continues at coordinate 14,331,677 of CM070760.1, forward strand.
TAAGATTAAATATATTTGCAATAGCACTGGCAAATGGTCATGCATGAACCTAGCATACTTAACTGCACTGCGACACTCGCTTTGCTGGCTGTTTCTTGTAGAATCCAAGTTGAAGCTTAACTTCGCCATACAAAAATTTCTCCCAATCAGCAACGAAGACGGCACGCTCCGCTTCAATCAGAACCACTCTGCTCCTCTTCATAAGGTAACATTGTGAATCTCACTTCCGTCGACCAATCGGCAGCATTAGCAATCACTGACGCAGAATGGGCAGGCAGCAGCACAAGCAAGAGGTTCGAGACCTAAAAAGGTGCAAATGCTTACTACCAAATTGTAGGTAACAGAGTCACAGGCCAGAATATGTAAAGAAAAGAAAACAAGTTACGAAGTTCATACAATATAATATCCTCCTCCTCACTGCTCTCCACCATGCAGTATCCTCCTGACTTTGCCAATGCAGCTGCACAAATGCAAAGTATTAGAGCTCTTATGTGCAACAAGGGAGGGAGGGAGGGAAGGGAAAAGACCTTTCGGACAGATTAGGTAAGAGACCCTGGACAGCTTGAATCACAATGTCGGCTTCTTGGTTCTCTTCCGTTACAAGAGCTATCGCGAAAACAACCCATCAACGTACAAGGGCATTGCAAACTGGAAGAAAAAAAAGGCCATACTAAAAACAGAAAAGCTTTAATGATGGTTCACAATGTACCTTGAGGACCTTGAGAAATAGACACCCCTCCAAGATAACCTCCGGTGAGTTCATCAACCTCGTTGTTCTCTGCAAGCAACATGCTTTTCAGAATTTGTCCAACAAGCTTGTGGGCCATAGTTGCAGTCTCATCACATATCACGGAGAGATCTTCAGAGCATCTAGTCACCTTCATATTGTTGGCACCAACAACCTTCGTCGAATGAGGCTCCATCATACTACCAGCAGCTTCACTGTCTCTGTAATGTCCCACACCGCCAGTCTCTTCAATCCTTCCACAAGAACTACCCAGAACCTCCTCTAATTGGGAAACTGAATCTTCAGCTTCCGGAACATAATTTTTATCCCCGACACTCATATCAGCAGTGTTGGTCATAATATTCGAACAACAGCCCTCATCCATCTTCTGCTGCTGAGACCCAAAATTGAAGTAGTTGGTCTCGGTGAGTACGAAATCATTATCCTCACTGCATTTGTCACTCCCTAAGCTCACTTCATCATCACTTGGGCATCCATCTGTGGCACAGTGTGCCAAAGATTTAAGGCGACTGCTTAAATCCAAGACAGCCTCAACTTCCTCTTCCTTTCTCTCTTCTGTGAGAATAACCTGTTGACGTTTAGAAGACATCCGAATTAAGAAAGCAATGGTTCGCAGTGCCTCATCTGGTAAATTACCTTCATCACATTCAAATAAGCATTCTATCAAGTACCTCTTCAAAGCTACTTTGAAAAACATCTTCTCAACTTTAGAACCTTGACCCAATATGGGACGCAGCAACTTCAGATCATTATGATTGACTTTTGGAAGTGACCAAAGAGCATTCAGGACATCATTCTGCAATGACATAGTTCCTCTTGAAAAGGGAAAGAACTCTGACTGTGAAATATCCATGCATCTCAGTGTTAGTTTCCGATATAGGTTCATCACTGACAATGCTTTTGCTATACCTTCCTCAAGCTCTGATATAATCTTTCTACATCTTTTGTTTATCATGCTAACAAGATGACTTCTTGTGGAAGCTTGAGCTACATGCAAGAATCTTGGAGGACATGATTTTCTCTGAGCTTCCTATTCATTGCAACAAGAGCTTGCTCAGGCATTTCATTGAGTCCATCTAAAGCTTGGTTTATGGATGACAGAAGTATTGGTGAAACAGGTGTTGCAAGGCTCACAGAATTAGATTGATAGTTGCATGGATTTGTTAAAATTTCGGACAATTGAGACTTGGTGTTTTCATTATCCAACTCGGCCAAGTATTTTGGAAGGTGGTCCTTTATGATCTTTTTCATTCTAGGCCGAATCTTCTCAAAACTAATCCTATTATGGGTGGCAATATTAGCCACTGACTGAAGTGCTTCATTGCTTAACCCACTGATTGTACGGTGCACGATCTTCAAACTTCCCAGACAGAGAGAGCCATCCTTCTCTTTTTGCAAGTTAAAAAGCTGCATACCATCCTGAACTATGTGGTGATTATAGCAATTGCATTGTGAACCAAAACTTCTTTCAACATTGACTTTGACTCGCTCGCTAGACACCTGGAAAACACATTTCTTAAATAAGACATGAGGCATGTTAACTAAAACAAGTAAACAACGCAAGAGAAGTAAATAGTAAATAAAAGAGAGAGATCATAACAAAAATGCTAGGCAAACCGTGACATAGTAACAAGACAATTTATTTCGAAAGTAAAACACAAAATCGAATGATATTCAGAATATCAGTGCACAAAGTACAAGGTACGCCATATGCATCATAAGTTCTTGAGCTAACAATCTGCACATTCCATATCAAAACGAATTCTTTGAGCATGCAGATGATTTTCTGTTTAGTACAGTTCTATCACATTATCTTTTGCGTAAAGCGACATATTTGATTGTGTTACATATTAAAACTGCTAAATGTTATCTTGTAACTTCTAGCACTAGAAATAGTTATCCATCAGTCGTCCTTATATGAAATCAAGGGATAAAATCAGCAGCTACTCAGGTAACATAATGAGGGGGGGTGGGGGGTTCATAGGGGTAAACACCGCCGAGAGAATGGCCGGGGGCCGTCGGCGTCGAGGGAGAGATTATAGATTGAGAATGACTCTGTTATTTCTTTGCTTGCCTCCAATAGCATGCGGCAGCCCTCCCTTATATAGATGGGCTCCCACAAACAAATATAATCTAATTTTAACCATATCTCTAACAAATGGAAACTAATCTCTATTTCCTAATAATGAATCGATTGGGCCCAGGGCCCACGCCTATGACATTACATCCCTCCTGGACATGCAGCTCGTCCTCGAGCAACTAGGCAGTGGCCATGGTTGCATTTCCACGATAACGAAGTGCAACACTTTCGGTTAAACAGTGCCTACAAAAGACTTTTTTCCTTTTTTTTTCCTTTTCTTCTTTGGCTACTCTATTTCCTATTAAAGGCTCCTTGCCTTAGACGTGTGAGGCACAGAATAATGTCAACGGAAGCAGAGGCGGTGATGGCGGAGGATCCCTAGCGGCGTTGGCTCCGGCTCCAGCTCTCAGGGTCAGTAGCCGATGGAGAGCGTCCAGAGGTGGCGTCTGATGACGGCTCCGATCGAGGCGCCAGCTACGGTGGCGCGGGAAGAGGCGACCCGACGGCGGCTACAACTCAAGACAATGGCGGCGGGGTCCAGCGGTGGGCGCCCACGACGGCAGCGCGGGAGACGACCCGACAGCGGAGAGCCCCAGATCCTGCCTGGAGACACTGGATCATTCGACCACAGCTCAAGACAATGGCGGCGGGGTCAAGCGGTGGGCGCCCACGACGGCAGCGCAGGAGACGACCCGACGGCGGAGAGCCCCAGATCCTGCCTGGAGACACTGGATCATTCGGCCACCAAGCCAAGAATCTCCAGCCGCCTTCGAGCTTCCACGACGATCGGATCTGGAGACAACTGGATCTAATGAAGTCGACCTCGTGTGGCTGGGAAGATGACGACCGGCGACAACGAAGACGAGAGTCCTGCACAACGACAAGGCAGGTGCGGAGTGCAGAGACCTCGGCGGTGGCGGTGTGGACGGGCACGGCGAGGGCCGCCTGGGCTACCGCGCGCTCAGCGGCGAGGCGATTGTGGAGCGCAGAGACCACGGCGGCGGACGGGCCACCTCCATGCAGTGCTTGACGGTGGTGCGGGATGTGCTGGACGGCGACCCACTGGTCAGGGTTGGACTGAGTGCAGGCATAGGCGTCGTAAAAGCAGTTGTGGGCGGCAAACTCGACGGGGTGGGTCTGCTTGAGGACGACGTCGTGGAGGACCTCGCGATGGAGGCGAAGCTTGAGGCGAAGGCACTTGGCGTGGGGCTCGGAGAAGAGAAATTATGCGCCGATGAGGGAGACGTGGGGGCGGGTGAGCAGGCCGATGCACCGAAGAGGGATGGGGCAGATGCGGTCGTGGGGGCGGACACAGAGGTAAGGGAGGATGCATCGAGGGCTAAGCCGAAAGTGGGAGCAGAGGAGGCCGTGGCGGAGGAACCGAACATGAAGGAGGTCGCCATGGCTGCATCGGCGTGCAATCTTAGAGCAGAGGCGCATCCTGATGTAACGCCACGACTGCCTGGAGCCGCATCGCTACATCTACCTCTTCAAGTAGTTCTGCCACCGTCACAGGGTGCGGCTTGTACCCTATGCGCTACCCTTGGAAGATACCATACTAGCGTCGCTTGAAGTCGCACCGCTGCCCTCGCCGGATGAAGAAGCAGTAGTAGCAACGACATTGCCGTGACACGCCCACCATTGCTTCTGCCCCTTGTGCACAGCAACAATTGCTTATGCCTTCTCCTTTGCTGCCATCATCTTCTTCAACATGCTCTCTATATTCTTGAGTCCAGCGATGATTTCTTCACAACCAACAATGATCTTGTCACATGTTAACTCGGCAACAGAAGCCATGGTATTGGATCTGATACTAAATTGTTATGAACCTTAGTTCATAAGGGTAAACACCACCGAGAGAATGGTTGGGCGGCGTCGGCGTAGAGAGGGAAAGACTATAGATGAAAATGACTTTGTTTCTTTGCTTGCCTCTAATAGCACGCGGCAGCCTCCCTTATATAGATAGGCTCTCCCTAACAGATAGAATCTAATCTTAACCATATCTCTAACAAATAGAAACTAATATCATATCTTTAATCATATCTCCAACAAATGGAAACTAATCTCTAACTCAAATAAAAACTAATCTCTACTTCCTAATAACGAATCTATTGGGCCCAAGGCCCATGCCCATGATTATGAACCTTAGTTCATAGGGGGTAAACACCGCCGAGTGGATAGCTGGGCGACATCAGTGCAAAGGGAAAGGGAGAGACTATAGATGAGAATGACTTTGTTCAAGGTTACTATGGCGTCGAGATATCAGCGATATCTCGTGCCATATCGTCGTGGTGGCTAGCCGCTCCATGCCGTCCGGACGGCATGGAGGTGTGTCGTATCCCGTCCGCCATGGCACCAATATGGCAGTGTGGCGTCGTCGTGACGATAAGTCGCCGCTCGGCGGACGCCATAGGCGGCGGCAGGGGGTTAAAATCGAGACTCGAGTAGTAGTCAGACAGAGACTGACATACCTAGGGTTTTGGCAGCCGGGCGAAAAAGCGAGGAGAGTCCCACCGCCGCCGGATCCGTCGTCGCCGCAGCTAAATCCGCCAACGCCGCGCCACCGTAATAACCTTGACTTTGTTATTTCTTTGCTTGCCTCCAATAGCATACGGCAGCCCCCTATATAGATATGCTCCTCCTCACAGATAGAATCTAATCCTCCATATCTCTAACAAATAGAAACTAATATCATATCTGTAATAAATGGAAACTAATCTAATCTCTACTTCCTAATAATGAATCGCTTGAGCCTAGGGCCCACGCCCATGACAATAACATATATAGTACAGTTCTATCACATTATCTTTTGCATAAAGCGACGTATTGATTGTATTACATATTAAAATTGCTAAATGCTATCTTGTAACTTCTAGCACCAGAAATAGTTATCCATATGAATTCAAGGGATTAAATCAGTGCCTACTCAGGTAACATCATTAGGGGGGGGATAGTGTACAATATTTATAGCCTGTGAAAACTATAAACTGTAGTTCTTATTAAAGTACAAGCAACTTACTTCATCACTCCTGACATCCGATTCAGTCAAGTGCCTGTAAATCATAGAAATCTTAATAGTTAGATTTTTTTTGGTTACTACAACACCAAAATACCCATGACTAACCATTATAGAGTAGAAACTAAAACCAATATAATTCAAAGAAGGTAGCTTGCCATGTGGAGATTTATAAGGCAAGGCCACAGGCCCCAGTTTCATTATCAAACTAGCAGTGAGTTATATCATTTTGCGCATACATGAAGAGTTTTGCTAAAAACTATACACATGAACCATTACAACATTGCAGCAAATGAAGAAATGCCACCTGATCACCCATTCTGATATTTATTGAATTTACGGAGTAATAATGCTAAATCGTTAAATCAGTTGATATTTTTTTAAAATATGAGTAACTTGCAGCTCCATTCTAATAGCACAGAACAAGTTTAGAGGACCTGATCAGATGATTAGAGGAAAGCCTTCCAATCACAAATTTCATCATCAAGAATTGGTGCACATAGTAGACTACTTACACATCTTTGAGAAACTTGGGTCGCTTCACAGCACTGATGCAACCATCTGGTCCGGGAATCATTGAGGCCAGCCATCTGCAAAGATAAACATAAAAATCAATCGATGGGAAACAACGCATCTTTCACAGAAACCACAGACCTCCGTTTCTTGTTGATTAGGGCTAGCTCCCGCCGAACAAGCGACCACAGCTTCTTGCCATCCTTGAAAGAGAAGTCCGCCGCCTCCTTTGGATCTGTTAAAACAACACGCAGACACGGTTAGTGGGTAAAGAAGAGCAGGAGCACAACACGCAAGCTTCTTTATTACACTCCATCGTGATTCGATTCAGTCTAGAAAAAGGCACCACACTCCGGATGGCCGGGAAATGTAGGTTCAGGCGGAGGAGGGGTCAGAGGGGGAATGATGACGGGCCTGGCCGTCCCAGTGTGTAGGGGATAATGGGCTGGGGAGAATTGACCTTCTTTGGGACCCAGGGTGAAGCCCACATACATCTATCTGGGTACTTCAAAACCCCCTGAACTTCAACGCTAGGCATCCGACCCTCCGAACTTGTAAAACCAGAGCATTTAACCCATAGGTTGGTCTTAAAGACATTTTTGACACAGTGGATGATGGCATGGACCTTTCCTTACTCTTGTTCTCTCCTTCACGCCCTCTCACTGTCTTACCCCTTTCCTCATCCTTGAACTCACAAGCGACCAACATTCTCTTATGCTCAACACCTCCACAACACCCACCATCAGTTCCTGTCACCACTCGGCATGTACGCAAAGCCGTGAGGCACAAGACAGACAAGGCCCGGACGCATGAACCCATCCCCAATCCACTCAGGCACTCAGGCCTTGATACCAAAAGGGAGAAATCTCGGCCGCACGCAACAGTTGGTGCGGTGAGCGGGCTTTGATTATGTCAAATCCTTTTTCGAATCTAGATCTACAGGTTTAATCACAATTTCTATTTATAAATGTAGATTTGTACAACATTAAAGGCCAAGTTGTTCGGTAACACTACAAAGATTACATGAGTTAGAAAATAACATCGATGTGTCATTAACATGTGGCCCTTGGCCCCACCTACCATCGTCATATTGAATGTCATTTTCCCATTTATACTGCTTGGATGGATACCACACATTGCCACACCTAGTTATCGCGAAGTGTGGCAAGCCACACTTTTTGTGGTCAACAAATTGATAGCCAAACCTTAGTAAAGTTTTGATATAAGGATGAGTCTATGACAAGTGGGGTGCAATGCTAAGAAATTGTGTCATGCTAAAACTGTGGCAAGGAACCAAACGTTACCACAGAAAAATCAAACCTGCCTAGCTAAAGTTTGGCAAAGTGTGGTAGTAAACCAAACAAAGTCTTTTTATGGAGTGCTCAAACTCAGAAGGCACTAAAGATCTCTTCTTCAGTAGCGTGCTCTATTTTGTGATGTCGGTTGTAGTAGAAACAATGTTTGATTTGTTCCATTTGAACTTCCATACTACGTAATTTGTACTTTTATGTTTGGAACATGTCACTTAAATGCGCACCTCCATCGCCAAAATCCTAGCTCCGCCACTGCAGCCTGAGCAAGGAAAGAGAGGAAGCAAATATTCCCCTCATTTTTTTTCTAGTTTCTTGGTGGGATTTCCCCCGTGTAACTCCATGTTCATCTCCTGTATTAATCTTGATTAATTAAAAGTGATTGAAGCTCCATCGTGTGTTTCTTGACCAAACAAGCAAAATTATCTTGTGTTTTTTCGCTTGATTTATCCCAAGCTATCAAGCTTCAAACTGCTACTGATGCAAATTAAAAATTGCAAAAACTGCGAGAGGAAGAAAAAGGTGGACTCAGTGTGCTGTAGAACAAGTCTGTGAAGATGGCCAGGACGGAGGCTGAGCGAGGGAAGAGGTAGCACAAGGCGATGATGGTACCTTTCCCCCGAATCCATCCAGCAAACAACATCGTCAAAATGCTGCGAAGTGATGTAGAGTCTCTCTGGCGGTGGCCAAAACAGGGAAAATGATTTTGGTTTAGAAAAAATTTTGGACCCCTCCGAGAAAACGGAATTTCGGATGTTTCAAAAATTTCGGATCATTGCACTAGCCTCCACCCTGGAATTCCATATGAATAATCATAAGCTATTAAGCCTAAAAGACATATTACACTCCCTAATAGTACTAGGTGCAATTTGCTCAAATTTATCTCTCAGTTCACATATAAGCAAATCGGGAAGTATTCCTCACCTCCAGATGGACAAGGCAATTGTTCGCTCCTGACCAAACCCTCGGTGTATGTGGTAACCCGGTGAGCTTCCATCCAAGAATACTGCAATAATTTTGAAAGGAAGTAAGCATCAATGTTTAGAAGCCTACCATGCTATAAGCTAGAAATTTTCCATCCGAACGCAAATTCTGATCTAGATGGAAAGAATTACTCTTGAATTACTTTGACAATGATATTGCTATTAAAATCCAACGCAATTGCTGCTCACCAGACTTTCTTTGATTAAATTTACACAAAGCAATTGCGGAGGAGGAGGGGAGGCGGAAGGCGAGGAGGCCGAGGGGAAGTCGAGGGGGAGGCGAATGCGGAGGTGGACGACGAGGAGGAGGCCGAAGCGGACCAGCGAGGAGGGGGAGGCGGACGGCGAGGAGGAGGCCGAGGGGAAGTCTAGGGGAGGCTGATGCAGAGGTGGACGGCGAGAAGGAGGGGAGGCGGACGGCGAGGAGGACGAGGGGAGGTGGCGGCGGCGAAGGCGGACGGCGGATGGCGAGGAGGAGGCCCGAGCGTGCGCGGTGCTTGCCCATCTATTTCACGAGCCGGCCGAGCCTTTGAGTGGGGTTTTTTCCCATGGTTTACGGTTTATAGTGTGAATATTTAAATTTTAATGTTAGTATAGCTAAATTTAGTATATTTTTACTATAATTTTTTATTAACTTTATATTAAAAAAACAGATCTTTTAAAAGCTAGTTACTGTAAATAGTATAAGCATAAGCTAACTTTATGCCCAAAAAAACTCCTCAGACAAGCTAAACCTTAACATTAGGATTGTGCATTCGGTTAGTTCGGTAAAATCGGTTCGGTATATACAACAAATATAGTATTGTTAGTTCGGTAGTATACGGTATTTTTGAAAATACGGTTCGTTATCGGTAAATCCCAATTTATTTTCGGTGCGGTATCGGTAAATACCATATTTACCAAAGTTGACGCAAATTGCAAACGCATAGCAGTAGCACTTGTGAAGGCAATAGCACGAGGAACTTGAAATACAGACATTATCATTACATACTTGCACTTGTCAAAATACAATGCAATACCAACCGCTGAGACAACTGCATCACTTCCTAAATTTCAGCTAATAAAAAGAAGAGTACGAGACATAGTTAACTACGAAACATAGCTGAATCAGGACAACGGCTAATACAAAGACAGCCTTTGAAATGCAACGGCCACAGTAGGGCAAAGGCTGCAAGGGAACTATGGCCAATTACTCACATATTATGCAACGATGCGTCTAAGTTTGCAGGACTAAGAGGCCGCATTACTAGCAAAGGCAATTGAGGAAACTACAGCACATTCACATAAATGGACCGCATGCACCTAAGTTAATTGAACTTTAGCTAACATATGACCGCATAACACGATGAAAACACCAGCGGGTGTATAATTCAAACAGAGCATCAATGCGGAGCGATAGTAAAGAGGAAATTGCACTCTGTTGAACTGAGATCTCAATAGAAGAACTCCACCAACCTGGGTATTGTTCTTGACACTCATTATCAGTACAGACAGAGGCCCCGTGCTGAATTCCTCCTCCTCCTTCTTTCCCTGCTTCAAGAAAGGTGATAATAACCACAAAAGGAACCATGTTAGTACTCAGCCATACGCAAAAGCTGAGACCAGAAGGCCTCTAAAATGCAGATAAATGGAGGGGATATGCAGCAACTTTTGAGAGTCTGAGAGCTTAAATTGGTTTCCTCCGCCATCGGGGCGACGGCTCACGAAGCAAAGCGGGAGATCTGCATAACGAGAAACCAAATGATTATTCACTAAAAAGAGCTTATAAGCAGATCCATACAACAAGAAACCAGTGATTAGACGAACTGTAGCATCATCTGCAAGAAACAAACCAACGGCGCAAAATCCTAGATCTTTTCGCACCCAGATCGAGAGCGAGCAGGAGCAGCAAGGCGCGAGCAAGTGACAAATCGAAATAGCAGGATTGATCGTTAATCTTGCAGAGCGAAGAGTTGGGAATCATCACCTGGACGATGGAGGCGAATCGGAGCGGCGAGACGGCGGCGTTGAGGAGAAACCCTAGATAGAGGGTGGAAACGGAAGAAGAGAAGGGGGTTTTCTGGACGGTTGAGATTGACGTATATAATGCGTATCAATCAGATAAATCTCATTTATACTTCAACAGCTTATTTACCTAGTTGATTTTAATTAATAATTTGTCTTATCTTTTAATGTATACTTGATAATTTGTCACTTTTGGATTTTTTTTAACTTGTTTTCTATTGCTACAAGCCTAAGTAACTATATAAAATGACCAATCTACCCTTTGGGATAAACCAAGCTGCAGCTAGACATCTACCCTTTGGGATAAACTAGCCGGATGAGAGGGGGAGGTATGAAAGTGAGCTATGGCCGTTTTTTTTCCAACTGTTTTTAGCTTTAGACTTCTCTTCGTAGTCACTATTTATTAAAGAAAAAATTGATCATATACCCTCCATTTAGATGGAAATTGAGGATTTACCCTCCTGGCCCACGAGTCAGTGACTTATGATGACCCTACATGTCATTGAGATGTGGAGAGTAAATCCTCAATTTCCCAACTAAAGGGAGGGTATATGATCCAATCTCCCTTTATTAAACTAATAAACTACAACCAAAAATTATATGCTATGTTCTTTTCTAATTTTTTGTTTCAACTTTTTGTTTTTTTACAGTAACTAGTTTTTAAACAGAATATCTTTTAAGATAAGATCTACTAGTTAATTGGCATCAAGAGCACACTGTAAGGGAGTTATCATTTTGCAGAATTGAGATCTCAGTTCAACAGAGTGCAATTTCCTCTTTACCGTGAGCCACATGAATATCTTATCTTTTAAGATAAGATATACTAGTTTTTAAATGAATACTGCTATTTGTATCTTTTAAGATAAGATCTACTAGTTAATTGGCATCAAGAGCACCCTCTTCTTTAAATGGACCGAGGAATGAACCTTCAAAGTCCAACCTGCCTAGCAGCTTATAGTGGTAAAGAAGCACATTCCACTATGGATAAGAACTTGACTGATGATAGGTAAATGGTCAACTTAAGTATACAGAATTGGTGGGAAATTTTTTATGCAAGTTCTAACTTCTAAACTGTTTTTTCCCAGCACACGGTGGATTCACCATGATTTTGGCCCTGCGCACGAGCCATCCGAGGGTCCCTCGGCACGGACCGTCGTCACCGGCGTCGGGGCAGCACACGACACTGCGGCTGGCCTTTCAAGCCAAAACCCTGTCGTGGTAACCAAAGCGGACGCACGGCGCGCGATTCTCGCTGCCGTGACAGCGGTTTCCTGAGCAACCCGTCACCACCCCTACTATACCCAAGAGCCATACCTGGCCCTGAGACACCTGGGAGGGGCACTGTTTTCTTTGGCTAGCGCACGGTGGATTCACCGTGACTTCGGCCCTGCGCATGGGCCGTCCAGGGTCCTCTCAGACGGACCGTCGGACTGCACCGGTCACAAGACGCAAGACCGCTGATCGCCTTTCCACCAAAACCACGCCATGGCGGTAGAAGAGGATGCACAAAGAGATTTTGGTCGCCACTGCACTGCTTCGGGCAACCGCAGACCACCCCTACTATACCCAAGGGTCATTTCTGGCCCTAGGACCCCGGGGGTTGATTGATACCGAAGAGGGCCACTGTTTTCTTGGGACAGCGCACGGTGGATTCACCGTGATTTTGGCCCTACGCACGGGCCGTCGGCACGGACCGTCGACACCGTCGCCGGGCGCCGACGGCATCGCATGGTGGCCTTTCCACCAAAACCCCGCCGTGATGTACCAAGCGGACGCAGGGCGGGCGATTCTCGCTGCCGCGGCAGCGGTTTCCTGAGCAATCCGTCACCACCCCTAATATACCCAAGGGCCATAACTAGCCCTAGGACCCCAAGGGTAGATTGGTACCGAAGAGGGGCACTGTTTTATAGCTAGCGCATCACCGTGATTTTGGCCCTGAGCACGGGCCGTCCGGGATCCTCGACGACGGACCGTCGAAGATCGGGTGCTGTGGCAACAAGACGCAAGATCGCGGCCGGCCTTTCCAGCCAAAACCCTGCCATGGTAGCCGAAGCGGACGCATAGTGGGTGTTTCACGCTACCGTGGCAGCCGTTTGCTCAGCAACCCGTCACCACCCCTACTATACCCAAGGGCCATACCTACCCCTAGGGCCCCGAGGGTAGATTAGTACTAGAGAGTGGCACTGTTTTTTTTGTTGGCACATGGTGGATTCACCGTGATTTTGCCCCTTGCGCAGGGTCGTTTTTGGGGTCCTTCGGCATGATCCGTCGGCACCGGCGAACGGCAACGCAGCCGGCCATTCCTGCCAACACCCTGCCATGGCAGCCTAAGCTGACACGCGATGGGCGTTTCTCGCTGCCGTGGCAGCGGTTTCCTGGGCAACCCGTCACCACCCCGTATTATACCCAAGGGCCATACCTGGCCCTGGGAGCCCAGGGGTAGATTGGTACCGAAGATGGGCATTGTTTTTTTTACTGGCACACGGTGGATTCACCATGATTTTGGCCTAGTGCACGGGCCATTTTGGGGGTCCGTCGGCATTGGCGAACAGCCCCGCGGCCGGCCTTTCCTGCCAAAAACCTGCTATGGCAGCCTAAGCTAATGCGCGGCGGATGTTTCTCGCTGCCGTGGCAGCGGTTTCCTGAGCAACATGTCGCCAGAGCCACGAGGACAAAGTGGTGGAAACTTAAAGGAGATACCGTACATGCGTTTAAGGATAGGATGGTTATGGAAGGGACGTGGTACGTCGGAGAAGAAAATAGTGAATCGAATAGTATGTGGGCAGAGATGGCAACTCGCATTAGGAAGGTGGCTATAGAGGTGCTTGGAGTGACCCAAGGGACAAAAGGAGAACCAAAAGACACATAGTGGTGGAACGAGAAAGTGCAAAAAGCTATTGAGGAGAAGAAGATATGCTACAAGCACATGCATCGTGATAGGAGTGATGACAACGTATAGAAATACAAAGCAATAAAAAAGAATGCGAAGAAAGCAGTGAGGCACGATGCAAGGCATATAAGGAAATTTATCAGAAACTAAGTATAAATGAGGGAGAGAATGATGTCTATAAGATGGCTAAACTTCGAGAAAGGAAGACGAGAAGTTTCAACCAAGTTAAATGCATCAAAGACGACACTAATAGACTTTTGGCGAAAGACGAGGAGATCAAGGATAGGTGGAGAGATTACTTCGACAAGTTGTTCAATCACGATAATGATGATAGTATGATTGAACTGGATGATGTTTTTGATGACACCGATAAGCGGTTTGTTCAAAGAATCCAGGAGTCGGAAGTAAGAGAGACCTTAAAAAGGATGAAAGTGGGTAAGACGTTGGGGCAGGATAACATCCCTATTGAGGTGTAAAAATGCCTAAGAGAAGTGACGATTGTTTGGCTAACTAATTTGTTCAATAGCATTTTTAGGTTGAACAAATGCCAAACGAGTGGCGGATGAGCACATTAGTACCAATTTTCAAAAATAAAGGAGGCATTCAAAATTGTATTAATTATAGAGGAATTAAGCTCATGAGCCACACAATGAAGCTATGGGATGCGACGGCGGTGGGGCCACGGTGACGTGAGCGGAGTGGCGCCGGGGATCGGCGGTCCGAAGGAGGAGCTGCAGGGCGAGGCGGGCTGCGACGCCGGTTGTCCGAACGGAGGAAGGGGGCTTCAACCCCTGTCTGAAGGCCGCAAGTAGGGGGAGGGGAAAGAAGGGGAAACGGGCGGGCTGGCTAGGCTGGCTGGACCGGTCTGGCCAGCCGTAAGGCCTTTTTTATTATTATTTACTTCCATATGGCTATTTTCATGCATATTTCTACATATATAACTTCTTTGCCCCTATTTCTTTATTGCTAATATTCCTGTATTTTCTTTATGTTTATTTATCTATTAATTATTAATGTGTAGGTATTTACATATTTTTTACCCAAAGTAAAGTTCATGTGTTATTTCAAATTCTAATTTCCTCCTTGGTTTTATTTTTCTTAATTGCTTCAATTACTGGAACCTTTAAACTAAAAATCCAAGGAAATCCAACAAAATTCAAATATCAATAGAAATATATTCCAAAATAACTCAAAGGGCCGGTGGCATTGTCGCCACCTTTTGTGCACCGTAGTTGCCACGGCGTCACCAACAACATTTAGCAACATACAGAACATGTAAAAGAAACAATCAATAAGAAAAATAGTGAGCGATCTTTATTTAGATAGAAAAATGTTATCATTACCTCCATAGTCCTAATTTTTTCACATTCAAGTATGAATCATGAAAAACCCAATGGACTTCGGGTTAAGATTAACAGGTGTAAGATCTACGCATGAACATTTAAAGATATTCTATAACGAAATTTCCTCAAGATTGCAGATGAAATCACTAACACACCTTTAAGCTTGTAGGAAAGCTCCTCAGATACAAGGGCACCAAAAGCAAAATAATGACGAGTTGACACCAAATATATCTTCAGCCTAGCTTCTTCCTCACTGCGACATGGAATTGGTTATAGATGTTAAGGTAGATACATTTGAATATTTTATTAAAGCCAACAAGAAATGTAAAAAAAATTGCTGGATAAAATCAACAAATTAAAACTTATGTAAAATTCCAGATCAAGGTGAATGAGAAGTACCAACTTGTCAGACCCGGATTTTTCAATCCGAAATCTCCTGTGATTTAATGCACTATTCCCTGGATCAGTAGATAGTGCTCACGATTCTGAAAATGAATATCAAATACATACCATGCGGAAGCATAAATAAAATAGTAAACTTACTCATGGGCGATTAGGCCGAAATCGAAAAATTGCGGCGGAAGAACGAAGCACACGGTGGGACCTTGAGACATGCCCACGTGCGACCAACCGGAGGTTCGCGACCTAGCCCTTGACATCTTCATCTTCTTTACCTTTCGGACCTGTAAGCATTGCTGATGCGTAGCAATCCAAGCCTTGATTCTGGATTAGTTATGAGAGCGAGTGTGAGCACACTAACCACCGTGCTCCTCGAGCCAATACACAGAATGCAAATATATAGTATGCATGGCTTATCAAAGGAAAGGCTCGGGTTGTTTTATTTGCCAGAAAACGCTTTTGGTAGCATTGTTATTATTAGACCAGCGTGTTATTACTGCTACCTAAACTTCACACGGTGATTGCCAAATTGACTCACTTCCCCAAATGCCATAATTGACATATTTCCCCAAAGACACAATTTTCTTACTAAATGTCACCTAAGACTCCAAACAATGAGTGGCATCAATTAGCTAATCCACCGATCAAACCCTTTATATATATACATTCATTTTGATTCCACCAATGCCTTCACGTATTCCGAATTCATACTAACCCAATCTTGTAATCAATATTCTCCAACTCCATACTTACAATTCCAATGATTCCCTAATAGGATTACCTTTTAATCCAATCGACATCATTCATATTAGAACTTTCTAACAAATCAATCCTTTCTGCTAATGATCCAAAACCATAAATTGCTCTTTCCATAATCATCCTTATTTTCATTATTTATCTCTAACTATTTCCTCAATACTTCTGCACCAAGAATATCATTAATCTAGTTTATGCTTCAATTATCATATCTCCAAATTTCCTCAAATTCAAATCATCTATCTAGATCAATCCTTGTTAATCCCATTAATCCAACAATTGCCTTTACACTCTTCTAATTCTACAAAATCATTGATCCAGTTATACTCCTAATTATTATTATTCCTCCGATATACCCAAAATTCAATTCATCCTTCCATATTTTAATCAAATCCTATCAATCACATTATTACTAACATCTCTCAAGAATTTATATTAGTGTCGTAATCCAACAATTTCTTTTGCACACTCTAATCTTCCAAAAATCATTTAAATCATCTTTCTAACCCATCCATTCATATAGTCTCCACCGATTTATTTCTCCTAAACCCCTTTCTAATATTCTCTTTTTATAATCGGCATGAATCCACCAATCATCGTTATGTATTTACCACAACAGTCATCCACTCTTCCTACGACTCTATTTATCTTCCTATCACTTTACTCGTAAAGCGAAGCTTTATCATCGTTTAGCTTTTGAAATATAATACATAGAAAACCTCCCGAGACTTAGCGGTTTGAACAAAGCGTAATATATATGAGAATGCAATAACGATGGCGATTGATTCCATCCACCGTTACATGGCATCTCGCACCATATGCTTAATCCTTCATTATAGCCGCTTAACTTATCACCGGACGACACCGGACAACACAAACCGGGCCTTGCACCGCCTTCACTTTTCCATTCCCACCCCAAATCATTTTGAAATGAACTATATCGGTTAAGTTTCCCATGTCCGCCCATGACCGTAGGCACGGCTATTCGAATAGTTTTGACTCTGCGAGTTTGTACACTTTCACCACAAGAGACAATCAACTCGTTGCCCACACGATTCTTTAGTCATGTGGTTGAGCGGACCATCACAGTGTCTGTTCAAAGTATCTAATTCCTTTTGTCATCTCACCTTATGGGCTTCTCCCACTTGCGGTGGGTCCCATCTATGCACGGATGTTCTCCACGATTACTAACGCAATGGCTCCACTTCCCGCGACGCTTAGAACAGCTGAAAAAATTCACCCTCCCCTTGGTGTCCCTTTAGGCCTCCCCTTGCCCTTGCTTATCCACTTCAATCCACTACCGGTGAGATGAGTCCAGAGTTTCGATACAACTACTTAGCCAAGTTGTACTTTACGGACTTGTGGTTGCACCGTCTTACGTGGGAGATCATGACAAGATTCGGTCCTTAGCGGTATCTCGGGCGATTCTACATAACCCACTTTGTGCCTCCACCGCACCATTCACACACCATCGAACCATTCGCCCAGATATTCAAGCAAGTTGGGGTTTTTGGGAGCATAAAATAATAGTTCCAAACATTTCTCCAGTCATTCCCACCATGACTGCCCAACCAAATTTTCTCATGATTAAAAGCGATGCTTGGGCGTTTTCACGCCCATGAATATCTATGCAACACTATGCATGGCGTAATAAATTACGGACTTATTTTCAAAAGGTTACTATCATAATTTCACTAGGGCGACAAGGATCACATATTCAAATGTTCAACAAGGGGTGTAATATTAATCAAGGCAAACAATGGGCGTATAACTAGAATCTTGAACTAAGCATGTATTTGTACATAAAATAACAGTATGCAATTTGATAATTTAAACAAAAGTAATTTTGCAAAAAGGTAGGTTCAACATGATCAAAGTATTGACTCGCCTGGCGCGGTTCACCGCGGTCTTGGGCTCACACAATGCTTCCTCTGGAGCTTCTGGTATTTTATTCTTTACTTCTATCTTGATCACGCTTGATTCCTCGATTCTTCGGGACTTCGACTTCTAATTACGTGCTAAGGGACTGAACACGAATAAAAGCGAATAACTCAAAAGATCGAATAAATCCAAATAAACTCGATTTTACTCTTATTATGAGCTAATAGGTGTCTTGAGGCAAGGTCGGTAATAGAATACGACGACTCAGCCTTTTTATTAATAATCTCTTTTTATTATTTTACATTTATTTAGGAAGTTCCATGAGGTAGGTTAAACTTATGAGTTGATGTATTTTGCCGAGCGCTAGCATTCAGGGCATATGATATATACATATATATATATATATACATATATATATATACACATATATACACATAAGTAATGTTTGCAAATTTTAGCTTATCGAGTTAATCTCATAGTTTATGTTTTTAGCATTTTATGGTATGATATTTTATGTGCACTTAGTTATTACTGGGCATAACCTATTTTGAATTAGGATTCATTTATACGGGTCCTGGATTGTTATATGCAACCATGCTTAACACATTTATTAAATCTAATATCAGGGTTTAATTAATGGCACCACTATTTTTTTGTCTCTTAACTCAATTATTATTAAGCTTGGTTTTAGTTTTAATTTAAATTCATTCATCTGGGCAAAGCTTGTTATATTGGGTTATATTATTAATACTTGTTATTTAGCAAAACCTACCTCTAAGATTTATTAACTGATAGCAGATAAATATTGGGCGTATATTTTTAATTAAGAGTAATCTTTACTAGATCTGGACAGCTAACCGACGTTGTTTTCCTTTATCAATGTCTTTAATTAGTATTTAGCCTTTTAGAACTAGACAATCATTTAAGCCATATTAATTAATCTTATATGAATTAATACGAATTAAAGTCTTCTATTAATCTCATTTATATCCTAATTAAATTTATCAGCTTCTCTAATTTTCCTAAATTTTTCCTTAACCAAGATGGAATTAAACAAAATGGAATAGATAATAAAAAAAAAATGAAAAAGGGGGTGTGCGGCCGGTGGGGATCGAACTCGGGCCGACGAGGTGGGAGAGCGCTCATCTAGCCACTAGGCTACTCGGTCTTTGCGTCGACTGGGAAGCAATCAAGAAGCGGCGGTCTTGGGCTAAGCAAAAGTCCACAATGGAAGCAGAGGAGGAGACAGGCCGACGACAGCCGACGCCGCGAGGAGAGGCGGGGAGACGGCAGAGACCGAAAAACAGGACCCCGTGGAGGAGAGGAGAACCACAGGGTGGCAGCTCCGTAGGCACCGCATGGTGGCAGGGGGGCGGCGGCGGTGAGATGAGCTCGGGGCGGCGGGCGTGGAGGATGGAATAAATTAGTGGGCGCGGGAGCAGGACGGTGTCACGGGGACGCTTACCGAAGGTCTGGCCGAGCCGGAGGTGAACCACGGCGAGCTGGCGACAATGGCCTACGGGACGGGTGAGCGGCGCGCGTGATGATGGTAGCAGCGACTCAGAGATGGCAGCGAGCGGCGCCGCGCAGAGCAGAGAGAATGAGAGGAGGGAGAAGAAGAGAAGTGGCGCAGGCGCACGGGGGGAAGAGAAGAAGAAAGAGGGAAGAAGGGAGAGGCCCACGGCGAGAAGAAAAGCAGGGAGGGTCGGGAAAGAAAAGAAAAGTGAAAGAGAGAGAAATGTGGGGCCCACATGGAAGAGAGAAAAGGGAAAATTAGTGCCCATGCAAAAATTTTAAAATCTGGATTTCTAATTTTATTTTTACTGACATTAGGAAGTATTGTTTGAAGTTTTGCATACATTCATAATTTTGCATTTTTAATTTTTAACTATTTTGATGTGAGCTTTTAAAACTTCTTTAGCCATTGCTTCTCTTTTTCTTTAAGTAAATCGGATTTCAATTTCTTTTATTAACACTAACTTTGCTTTTAGAGTTGGATATTATTTCTTAATATTTAAATTTGCACACCGCGAAGTCCGAAAGATTTAAATATTCAAAGGAAATTTTGAATGCCAGAAAAATTTAAGAAAAGTTTTAAAAGAAATTTCGTAATTTTGATTATCCAAATTTTGGGATGTTACACAACTTTTTTAAAAATACAACTAGGATTAATCAAAACAATGTATCACAAATGCCCACATAAACATGAAATTTTGTAGCCTCGTAAAATTAGATACAATAGAACAACAAATAAGGCGAAATTACAGGCCATATTCTCAACTTTACTAATGTCATTAACAAAACCCCCCACCCACCAAACACATTCACAGCAGTTTGATACAAGCACACAAGCTCACACCATACAAAAAATAGCTAATAGCCTAATCACATTTCATACAAGCACTAAAAGATCAAACCAAAATTTCTTACAGAAAAACACATTCGTAATGAACATGATAAATGCCATATACTTAAATCATCGATACCAATAAACTGATTCAGATCCAAATATATAACATGCCCAATTAACTAAACATTATTATGGAACATCATAGCACCCCCGCCCAAGACACTCCAAAATCTACGGAACAAGGGCACACTACAAATCACATCCGTAAGCCCGTACCCTCATCACCCAATAGAGTAAACATAGAGTAAGATCGAAGAAATGATTCCGATGATACCTTCTAGCGACCTCAGTGAGGGTCTTGATGTAGCTGTTGATGTTCTCATTGCGAGGGACATTAGGGGTGGAGGCGTCGCTAGGGGTGGCTCCATGACGACCAGCCAGTGCTCAAAGTCGCACCCGTTGAGGAGGATCGTATCCTTGGGCAGACAGTTGCTACAATTCGGGGACAAAGTCCATTAGCGACGAGTTCGCCGGCTACGCCACAAAACACCGCACCACCACCGCCACCGCCGGGAGGACGGTCGCGGCGGGGAGCGATGAGAGCCAGGAGAGGAGGAGCGCATGCGATAAGGGCTGCAAAAGCGAGGTGTTTCGGTTGAGCTGGGCTTAGTTTTCTTTTTTTGAGCCAGTTGCTCTGGTTATTTCGAGGAAGTTTTTTTTTGAAACATGCTTTTTGCTACGTTGAGTAGAGGATGACGGACAAACTCTCCATTTATATTAGTAGAGATTAGTATAGAAAATGCAATTATTTCTAAAGTAATTAATTTCCTGAACAAAATGGTAATTGTATTATTTCATTATATTTCCGGGCCGGGCCGGGCCGGGCCGACTCGAACCCAACCGAGAGCAACAAGATTCATACCTGATAAGCCAGGAGGACCCTAGCTCGCTAGGGTTTTGGTCGCAAACCGTAATCCAATCCCCAAAAATCCCAATCCCACCAGTAGCGTGGAGTAGCCGCCGCCGGCGCGGGCGCCGCCGAACCGGAGGATGGCGAACCGCACGGATCCTCTTGCGAAGAGCATCCACGGCACGAACCCTCAGAACCTGGTGGAGAAGATCGTGCGGTCCAAGATCTACCAGACCACCTACTGGAAGGAGCAGTGCTTCGGCCTCACGGCGGAGACGCTCGTCGACAAGGCCATGGAGCTCGACCACACCGGCGGCACCTACGGCGGCAACCGCAAGCCCACCCCCTTCCTGTGCCTCGCGCTCAAGATGCTCCAGATCCAGCCCGACAAGGACATCGTCGTGGAGTTCATCAAGAACGAGGACTACAAGTATTTGCCACCACCCAATCTGCCTAATTTCTTCTCTTTTCTTGTTTTCTATTTTGATTCCTTCATGTAGTGCTACTTCTTCGGTTTAAGTGACGCATTCTTCTTGTTCCTGTAGGTATGTTCGGGTTCTTGGGGCGTTCTACCTGCGCCTCACCGGCACTGTCGCCGACGTTTACCAGTACCTAGAGCCGCTCTACAACGACTACCGCAAGATCAGGCACAAGCTCAGCGATGGAAGTATGCATCCAGTGGCCCAAATTTACATTCATTTTTTATAATATCAGATTGTCACACTGCCAATAAGATGTGTGGAATGTCGATTTGGGGTTGCACTGATGCGGTTGTTTTATTCTCTTTTGCCCTGTATTTTGCGGG
Source organism: Bonia amplexicaulis (assembly GCA_036346245.1). Classification (NCBI taxonomy): domain Eukaryota; kingdom Viridiplantae; phylum Streptophyta; class Magnoliopsida; order Poales; family Poaceae; genus Bonia; species Bonia amplexicaulis. Next base: position 14,353,665 of record CM070760.1, read on the forward strand.
GTTTCATTTCAGAGTTTACGCTGACGCACATGGATGAGTTCATTGATGAGCTCCTGACCAAGGACTACTCCTGCGACACTGCCCTGCCCCGCATCCAGAAAAGGTCTGTTTTTTTCAGTCCCATTGACTCGAGTGAGCCTTCTGCTGTGCACTTGAAATTTATCATGTTTGCCACATTTTGCATTGACATCCTTTTTTTACATGGGAAACTCTCCCATTTTCCATTAACCAACATAAACATTCTTTACAAGAGAGGGAGAATTTAGATAGAGAAGGGGGGATGAGATGGGAGAATTAGAGATAGTACTTAGCCCAAAAGGATAACACCGAGCACAAACAACCTGAGACCACAGCAACATCCAAGAAGACACAACACACATAACTTGATATTACTCCATCTCATCATTATCCTCCACAGAACGAAGGGCTAACACCTCAGGAAGAGATGACTCCCTTCCTGCTCTTGTTGCCTGAGCCGCTCGCGTTGTCACCTGTAAGAGCTGCTCAGCTCCTTCCAGCGGGACCGCCTGTGTGTTGCCAGCTTGCAATCCTTTATTAGACCATGCCCATTGCACATCATCCTTGACAGATGAAATCTGGACTGAAATCAGGTCAAATTGCTAAGTGTTCCATTGAGTTTGCATTTCTGCCGAAAGCCAACGCCTAAAAGATAACTGCCATTCGTGTACACAACAAGAATGGGCAGAAATGGCCTTTTCATTACTTATTGCATTCAACACTGGATATTGTTTGCACATGGGTCTGTCACCTCTCCACCAATCATCCCAAAAACTAGTATCCTCACAATCTCCAAGCACAATTTTCCTACCCATAGCATAAATGTGCCTTACCTTAAGAAGATCAGAGCAACAAGGGGAGTCATCCTGTTTATGTTTGACCAACATAGGATGTTTATCCTTCAAATATTTCTTTTCTAACATTGTCTTGCCACATTCCTTCTTCATGTTCCAATTTCCACCACCATTTACACAATAGACTGATGTTTAACTTTCTCAAGTCTGTTATGTCTTGACCTCCATTACTTTTAGACTTGCAAATATTATCCCATTTGACAAGATGGCATTTTTTCTTTGTACTGCCCCCTTGCCAGAAAAAGTTCCCCTGGTTTTATCCATTTTGTATACCACAGTTTTTTTTTGTAACAGATACATTGACGTGCTAAATTGGGATGCTAGTTGTAGTAAGACATTAATTTATTAATGTTGTTCTACCCTGAATAGACAAGGAACCCCCTTCTCAAGTATCCGACCTTTTTTGAACCTTTTCAACTGACATCCTGATAACTGCTGCTCAATTTGTTCTGAAATATACGTGTATGGTTTTAATTAGAAGATATTATTGTTTCTGCTGGTCAACAATCTTAAGTACGTATTAGCTTCTTGATGAATTCCAGAAACCTCACAAATTCATTTTCATGGATCTTTGCAACAGATGGGTTCTTGAAGCTTCTGGCACTCTAGAACCAAGAAGAAGTGCACTTGAAGATGACTTTGAGGAAGAGGAGGAAGATAAAGAGGATGGACAACCTATGGAGATAGATGAGCCAAACGGTCGTGAAAAGGTAAACATACTTGTGAAATGAATCTACATTGAATCTACCAAGTTTGCTGATCAGGAATGTTGACTTCATTTTTATCGATCTTAACAGGACTATCATCTTGGAAGGAGCCCTACTAGAGAACGGGACCGGGAAAGGGAAAGGGACAGGAAACATGAAAGGCATCACAGGTACCCTGCTCTATATGAACTGTTGTTTTATACATGGTTTGCTAATGGATATTGCTTTTCCGTGCAAAAAAGAATCTCATTTGATGGCAAATTGTTAGTACTCTGTTGATTGGTATGCCTTGTGAAAGTTCAGGCCAAGGATGTTCTAAAATGTTTTTTTGACCGGTTTAAGGACCTAGAAACAATCTCTATTTTACTGGTGCTATGTTGATATATGTTAGTGGTGTCAAGTTTAAGTCATATTAACTTGGGGACAATATCTAATGAACTATAAGGCCAAGCATTTCATTATCTTGGTTTTGGTAACTGTAGAGTACTTTGTGGTCCTTATGGTAGAATCTTTTGTGGAATTCTACTATGTTTTACTGATGTTCATTTGATATATGTTAGTGCCGTCATGCTTTAGTCATATAATCATATTAACCTGGAAAATATCTAGTGAGCTCTAAGCGTTCGTTATCTTTGTTTTGGCTAACTGCAGAGAAAAGATCTGTTCCTTTGTTATCCTTATGGTCGATATGGCAGACTAGTTTTGAAGATGTGAGCCAGCATTACTTGTTTCCTTGGTCTTAAAGAAGCTTCATTTCTAATAATGATTGGATGATCCATAAAAAAATGCCATGACATTTGAAAAAGGAGCTTATTGAGAGTTGCTGTTCTTGTTATTATTGATCATGTCAAAACACTGTTCCTGGTTTTCTCTCGGTAAATATGGTCCTTTAGCTTTGCCAAAATGGGCAGCTTTGTTATTTTACTGCTTGATTGGATGCCTTTTTTTTTTTCAAAAGCTTAATTAGAATATAAAGATGATTTGTTATAACTATTAATCTCTTATGTCAGATTAATACATTTAAAAACCAAGTTTGTCCTTGCCAAATGGATCAACTGGCTACATCATTTTCTATCTGTGTCAAATATAAACTATTTTTTCATTTGTTTGTTTAAAAACACCTTTTTATTTATGGATATTACTTAATAACATAAGACCAATGGGCAGTTCAAAAGCTTTCATGGCAATCATTTGAGAGCAGGTTCACTTGTGGTCATTGTATTTGCTGAAAGACTGAAGCAGTGACTTTTGCTTTAGATGCTTTTGGATCATTTTTATCCTGGAGATCATGCTGGAAGCTGTTGCTGTAGCATTGCAGTGTTGCATACTAGAGTTACTGCCATGGCATGTTAATGTCAAGAGCTATTGGTAGATATGCTGCTTCCTATAACGAACAGTCGTGGCTCTTCCAGGTTTCTCTGCACTGATAGTGTGCAGTGAGAAGTATGATGGGTCAAGCAGACAAAGAAATCATAACATGGTTAAAATTTGAACATTTTGCTTATTGAATTTTGGCGCTCTTGTTTTAATTCATGTTAAAGTTGCTCGTATGTCGTAACAGGTTACATTTCCCCCCTTATTTTCATGCTGCTTTGGCTGTTAATCTTTCAGCTTTTGGCAAGATTAGCAGCTTACTAGCTTTTGTGCGTGCTTTCATGAAAGCCTGTAAGGAGTCTGTTTCTTTCCTGTATAAAATGTATAGAACCTGATGGAATTTCTACTGTGCTTGAGGATCAGCCTAGGAAAGTTTAGTCTCTCTGTTAAGAAGTTTTATTTGTCCATAATCAAATGAAAAAAGGGACTGTGGGGCATTTTTGTTTATTTTTTCGGAAACACAATGTGAATCTTGCTAGTTCAAATGTTTTGAGATACTGCCCTTGGGTAGATGTAACACCAAGCAAATGGCTTCAACCTGGAGAATGAGGATTTGTGATAGTAAAAGGTGTTAATATGTGTGTCCAAGATGACACTGGATTCTGTTTTCTGAGTGCCTCAATGACAAGTCAAGTGTATGAATCTATCATAGGGCAGTAGAGAGATGTTATGGGTTCATGGTTACACCAAGGTGCTAGGCGCTAGTCGGGCGGCAAACGCACGCCTAGTGCCTAGCCCGACGAGGCGCCGCATAGGCGGCTGACTAGCAAACAAGGGAGGGGAAGGTGGGGAGCAGCGGCTGCAGCTCCGGTGGCGTGAGGCAGCGGTGGTGGTGGAGGAGGTCAGGGCAAGCTCCCTCTCAAGGTGCTAGAGGTGGGGGCGAGGTGGATGCTGACCGGCAGTGAGCTCCATGCTCCATGCACGTGCATCTGCAGCTCAGCGCAGCTCCATCTGCATGCAGCGGTGCAGATCCCACTTCTTGTGGATCAAGTGGAGAGGATGCGTGGGGACCCTAGAGGAGTGTATAGTTATTATGTGTTGAAGTGCAGGCCGGATGGCCTGGGCTGTCCCAATCCCTAGCCTTCCTCTACAAGGGCTTTGCTTCTCAACAGCCGCCTCTGCTTCTCAACAAAACCACCGCCACCTCTGCTTCTCAACAGCCGTTGCTGCCTCTACTTCATGGCCAGCACCGCCAGCACCTCCATCCCTTCTCCTCCCTTCCATGTGGCTGATCGATTTGGCAACAGGGGAGGTGAGATCGACCGGCAGCTCAGCGCCCAGCGCCACCTTGGCGCCTAGGCTGCTGACTACCGCGAAATCGCGGCGGCACCCACTGAGTAGCGCCTAGACAGCGATTAATCGCCGCCTAGAGCCGACTTCTTGAAACTGGATGGGTTATAGCTCCTCGAAATGCTAATTAATATTTCATATTGTAGAAATCTTTAACCTTTTCATCATTATCGTCTGTAGACAACTATCCTAAGTTCTTTTATGAACATGCTAGTGCATTCTTGATATGTTTGTATTTTTAGGGGGCTTAACTTTGAGTTATATCATAATGTGTGCAAGTGTAATGAACATTTGACAGTATTAGTCATGTTCATTGCGCATGTAAACAAATGAAGACTTGCTTAGCCATGCACCAATGTACTCATGTTTGTAATGCAGTTGCATCTTTCTTAATTTTATAATACCAATAGCAGGCCATGGTTATGATTTGGTGTTGACCATTTATGTGAACACTGTTGCCCATGTTATGGACTAGAAATTTCTGAAAGGTTGCTTTTCTGAGCAAGTAAAATACAGATCAATATATTATAGGCACAAGTGTAGGTACTTGTTTAAAAATAGTTATGTGGGCCAAAATATTTCATCAGGTTTGGACAAGTTAACAATGAAAGTATGAAAGATGTTTAGGTCTGATCTTACAATGCACCTGTTTTGTTGGGTACTACATATCTTTCTGAAGACAGTGGGTCCATTTGATTTTCATGTAAATTACTTTGATTATTTGGCTGTGCCTTCTTCATAGGTACTGGGGATGGGGTGAATTGCTGAATGACTATTGATCCCTTATTTCTGGGAATGTTCTATGTGTATAGCTTGAGAACTGACATACTTGATGAAAACTTAGCGCGATGTTGCTCCCTAATACTTGCAGTAGCTGTTGATGTTTGTTGATTTGATCAGATAATGACTGCCTTCTTCATAGGTACAGGGACCGAGATTATGACAGAGATCGGGATTATGATAGGGACTATGGGAGAGGACGGGAGAGAGACCGAGACAGAGATAGGGATCGTGAAAGAGACAGGGATAGGGATCGAGACCGTCATCGCATGCGAGATGACAACTACAATCGAGACAGGGACCGAGAAAGAGACAGGGATGGTAGGGAAAGGGAACGCCGGGACAGAGACCGTGGCAGGCAAAGGAGCAGGAGCAGGGATCGACGGGACCGTGAAGACGGAGAATACCGTAGGAGGCGTGGTCGTGGTAGTGCCAGTCCTCAAGGGCGTGCTGAGGATGGTGGCCCAAGAGAGGAGCCTAAGAGGAGAAAGGAAAAGAAAGAGAAGGGTGAAAGAAATGCTCCGGATCCAAATGATCCAGAGATTATAGAGATGAACAAGCTCCGTGCGTCGCTAGGGTTGAAACCACTGAAGTAGTGATCTTGGTGTAATGTATTTTAACGTTTTACTTCCTGTAGCTTAAACCAGAAATAGTTAGCATTTTTTCTGACGCTGTCAGCTTGGCAGAATACACCGTACATGTAATTACATGTCGTCTTATTACTTTGGTGTAACGATATGCTATCTGCTTTTCTGCCTGCCTTACTGGTCTTTCATGTCTTCTTTGCTAACTGTGACTGGTCCAAGACTGGTGAAGGAAAGCATTTGATTTGTGCTGTTTTGTGTTGACAACTTCTGTACACAAAGACTGCAGATTGCGATATTTGCATAACATTTTGTTTGTTTTATTCGTTGTGTCATGTTTCCATAATACTTCACACTGGGCTAACATAGAATTGGACTCATTTCTAGTTGAATAGCCACTTATGGCAATACTGCATGCAGTGTAAGCACGTAGGATGGCAAGGCAGGCAGGCATAGCAAACATCCATTGAGACGTTCTGACGGAGTTAGCTATAAAATAATTTTATATTTCTTTAGATGATCATTAAACTTGACTTAAATATTCACCTTCACAATCTGATTGTAAAGCTTTAATTGTCTTGCCAAGTTGGTTTTGTACCTCATTATGAAATTCCTTGAATTTTTTAAAGGATTCAGATTTATGCCTCATTAAGTAGATATAACAATATCCACTAAACTCATTAGTAAAGCTTATGAATTGCTAAAAATCATCCCTGACCGTTAAGCTCATTAATCCACATACATGCGATGTACAAAGGCCAGTAAGTCATTTGCCCTCTTACCTAGACCAGTAAAAGATGACTTAGTCATTTTGCTAAGTAAACAAGACTAGCATGTTGCAAATGATTCAAAACCAAATGAGTTTAGAAGATTATCTTTATGGAGTTTCACCATGCGTTTTTTATTTATGTGACAAATATGCCAAATATAAGTGGGATTTGAATTATTAGATCAAAGTCTCTTAGTACTAATGTTATAGACAGACACATCATCAAGATTTAAAACATATAATCCGATTTAAAATTGAACAACAATTATCCTTTATTATAAACTCATAACCTTCTGCTCCCAAACATGAAGTAGAAATAGTATTTTTGCTTAAGGCAGAAACATAGTAACAATTATTCAATTTCAAAACTAATCATGAGAGTAAAGATAATGGTAAAGTGCCAATAACCAATACAATAACTACTGCTCCATTACCCACGCGAAGATCAACTTCGCCTCTTACTAAACTCCCACTCTTTATCAACCCCCGTATTGAATTGTAAATATGAGTAACCGATTTGATAACAAATACCCAAGAACTAATACGAGAAGTAGTAAGATTTATTTCTACAACATTTATGGCTGAAGTAGAATTCTTACTTCCCTTCTTTTTTAGTTCTAAGTACTTCTTACAATTCCTCGTTCAATGTCTAGTCCCTTGGCAGTAGTAGCAAATAGTGTTAGGTGCAGTATCAATCTTGAGCTTCTGAAGTTTAGATTTTATACTCGAGTTTTCATTTTGTGTTTTGTCCAAACCCTTTCTTTTGCTCGAAGCCTTAGATTTCTTCTTTCTGAACTTAGTAGTCTTCTGAACCATCATCACATGATTAGAGCTTTTCTTAATGCTTTCCACTACTGACTTGAGCATCCCATGTAATTCAGTCATTGACTTCTCCATGTTATTTATATGAAAGTTCAAAAGAACCGGCTTAGAGCTCGGAGGGAACGATTAGAGAATCACATCAGTAGCCAACTCTTAGCTAAGAGGAAAACCAAGTTTTCCTAAACTCTCAATGTAACCAATCATTTTGATTACATGATGACCGATCAGACATACTTTAACTAACTTGCACTCAAACAATGACTTATATGTGTTATATATTTCAGCCCTTGCTTGTGTCAGACCTGGATTTTACAGTCTAGAATCCTCTGTGATTCCACCGTACTATTTCCTAGATCAATAGATAATGTTCAGAGATACAGTGTTTAATCATTTCATACATTGCTCAGACCATACTAAACCATAATATTACACAATAGAGTTCACATGTACCACGTCAAGCAGTTTTTACATAAAGGGGCCATTTAGGCCAAATACTTACAATACAAAAGCGGAGCAATGTCATAACCTCCCACAGGAAAGCGGCTGGAGGGTAAAACTAGCATGCTAACGAATTCCCTAGTTCCTTCCATCTTTTTCACCATCTAGACCTGGTGCATCGTGGTATGGATAGGGGTATTACTCCTCCACATTTGAGTTAATTGAGTGAGTGAGAGTGAGCACAATTAACTGTGCTCCACGAGCCAACACATAAAATGCAATATTATAGATGCAAGGCTGAGCAAAGTTGAATATGGTTCTTTTGCTAAATGTCTTAGTTGACAATTACCAACAATAGAATTCCTGTGACTTAACAGTTTTAACTAAAATTGATTTTCTAGAATGCATAAAGATTACAATATTAGTAATAATGCAGGGTCCATCAACCATTACATGGCCTCCTACATCCAATGCTAGTTTTTCAGTGATATACCAGCCTATCATCATCACTAGGACCAATTGTTCAGGGCAACACAAACCAGTTTTTATCCCAATCACAAAGTTTGTTTTATAAACATAACTAATTCTAGAAGGTTCCCATGCTCGCCCATGACCTTGGGCGTAGCTGTTCGAACAGTTTTTACTTTATAGAAATCACACATTTTACCCATAAGAAACAACCAACTTGTCATGCTTCACATGTTTCCTTAGACAAGCAGATCAAGAAGGTCATCACAAGGCATTTACAAGGCATCTTCCCAGTGAGACCACACCCGCTAAGATTTCTACCATTGTAGGATGTGACCATCCCTCCAGAATTCCCCTCTTGCGCTGTCACGTCAAAGGGATGCGACCAACCCGTTGCACGTGTTCACACCTATGGCACAACCCACACTTGGTTGATGCAAATTAGTTAGTCAGATCGTACCCATTATATAATTGTGGTTATGCTATTTTATATTAGAAGATGCCAAAAGAATCGGTCCATACAAATCTATCTGGGCGGTTCTACTAGAATCACAGTTCTAGTATGGATGTGTTCTTGGTTTGACCTCGTGGATGTTTTGAATCGCAGTGACATGTGAAAATATAACCAAAGCCTTCTTGGCTATGGTCACTTCGGTTTTGGCCCTTTCCTATCTTGATATGGATGTGTTCTTGGTTTGATCTCGTGGATGTTCTGAATCGCAGTGATATGTGAGAATATAACCAAAGCCATCTTGGCTATTCTTGACCCACGAGCGGTTCTGATCAACGACTTCATTTTAGATCACAGTTCTTGTGCACTTGATCAATTCGCAAAGAGGTCTCAACTTGGTTGATAAAGTTTTTAATTCAAGATTGGAGCAGCCTCCTGAGACCTTAAGCAATTTGCGTACAAAGTTTCATAGCCATTTGATCTTTTAATCAAAAGATATGTAGATTTTAGATCTTGCGGTCGTGTGGTTGTGTGTTGCTCTCTTCTTTTGAATCTTTATCGACTGCTTCTGGTTTCGACCACGGTCAAGTCTCAGATCTCATCGCGTCTGATTTCGATCGCACTTATTTCCGATTGCTCGATGGTCGTAGATCACGTGGTCATGCGCCTCCACTGCTTTTTGAGTTGTTTACGACCACAGTTGTTTACGAGTGCTCGACAGTCTTCGATTATGTGTCATGACTGCTCTGTTTTGAGCTCGTTCTTCTTCTCTCGATCTTTCCTTGATCCAAGAGTTTTGATTTGATTTCCTCAATGTAGCTGCTTGTTGTGACATGTGTGATTGTTCTCAAAGCCATCTTGGCTATTATCTCACCACGCGCATGGTTGGTTCATTTGTTCGATCTCAAGTCTCTGTTATTTTGTGCCTTTGATCAAATCTCAATGAGGTCTCAACTTGCTTACTAAGTTTTCAATCTAAGATGTGATTAGCTTCCTGGGACCTTAAGTTACTTGCATACAAATTTCTATGGCCATTTGATCTCCGAATCAAAAGATTTAATATTTTCAGATCTGGTGGTTGTGTGCCTCTTCTGTTACTTCTAGTTGTTCACGACCACAACTGATCTCCTCAATGGCCTTAAGTAGTGTGGTTGGGCGCCTTTGCTACTTCTAGTCGTTGTCGACCACATCTGGTTTTGATCGCTCAATGGTCATGGATCTCTCAGTCACATTCTGAACTGTTACGACCACATACTGGTTTTCGGTTGCACGTATTTTCTGTCCGCACTTTGATCATAGACTATGGTCGTGTCGACCATTCATTGGCCTTTGACTATGTTGTTTGCAATCGCGTCAGTCTTTGACAGCGCTAGTTTTCGACCACTCATTGGTCCTGAACTATGCTGGCCTTTCGACCACACATTGGACATTGACAACATTGGTATCGACCACGTCAGTCTTTGACAACGTTGGCGTTCGACCGCGTTGGTTTTGGTTTCGACCATTTTGATTTCGACGATGTTGGTCATTACCACGTTGGTTTCAACCGTACTGGTTACGACCACGTTGGTTACGACCATATTGGTTTCGACCACGTTGGTTACGTCCACGGTGGTTACGACCACGTTAGTTTTGACCACATTGGTTACGACCACGTTGGTTTCCACCACAGTGGCTTCGACCACGTTGTCTGCCCTTCAACCATGTTATGTGCCCTTCGACCACGTTGTCTACCTTTCGACCATGTTGCTTTTCTCCGCTGTCTAGTTGCATTCAGTTTGGCTGACCGGTGCTTTTCGACCAGTAGTCGTAATCGACCACGTTGTGTTTCCGTCGAGTGGTCTTAACTCGATCACGTTGTGCTCTGATCTGGTCGTTCTAAGTTCTGTGCCTCTCTAGTTTTTCAAGTGGTCTTCACTTCCTGATCTTCATAGCTTTGTAGCTATTGGAGTTGCAAAACAATTCAAGGGCTTCACATTTGCTGAGTTCGGATTTTCAGGATGTTACAAGCCTGTCATGTACGCTCAGCATGCAGTGACCGATCTTCCTCTCATGCATCTACCACGTTAGCCTCGTCACGAGCAACATCCTCCGCACCCTTCGTAACACTGGCCTCCGGAGCCTTTTCTTCACCAACATGCTGGGCGCCTGAGCTGCTCCAATCACCCAGATGATATCCGACAGCAGGGCCTAGTACAAATTTTTTTGGGCATGCTTGCACAAGCAACACACACTCATATCCACAGTACCAGCAGCCTTCCAAAAAGCCCTTCCATACAGTCGTGCGCATAAGTCTTCTCAACTCCCATCTAATCTGCGTGGGAGACCGCTCCAAAGCCCTTGTATGATGACGTTGCACACCTCAGAGTCCAAGGAGAAGCTACGAGTGAGCCAGTGAATCACATCTGCGATTCGTGCATTCTCGCCGTCTAGGTGTATCAGAGTGGTTTGCGAAAAACTACTTAAGTCAACACTGTACGAACCTTCACGAATGATGCTAACACCGTAATGCACTTTCAATGTAGTGGGCCCTGGTATGACTGCTGTCTACCTACAAATATTCCCAACATTGCAACTAGTCAGATCGCATTGCACCGTACGCACGAATTGCTGTACTGTAATTTACCTATATACGACTGTTCGCCTATCGTGAACAACTACACTACCATATGGTTAAGGCGTCATTCATTCCCTAAGGTACATGCCATGATTAACGTGCGGGCGTATCCATATCGATTATTTTTCCCTCATAGCGTAACCCCTCTTCATTCGCACTGACATCACTTTCGTTCCTCTGTCCCACTACACATCAGCTCCCCATCTGCTCCCACGCACATCGACACCGCTCTTCTCTCTGCTCGAGCTCTCTCCTACTGTACATAATTCCTAATAGGTTGCGAGAATTTACATGACATTGACAAAATTAATTAAGTAATTAAGTATACGACATACTGATTTAAATGCCAATATACCAATTTTAACGAAAATGTGAATTTTCAATGTACTTACAACATTAAATTCATTCCAAAATAATCATAAATATTGTCTAATAGTGTTTTGCATTTTCACATGACTAACCAAAATTTTTCCACTACTCTAATAGGTCATAGGATCCTCCCAGTTAAATTTTCACAACAACACAAATTAAATACACGCACATTTCTTCTCTCCTCTTTTTTTCCTCCTATCTTCCATATAGTCTTTTCCTCTAACTAGGCTAATTCCTTCCTACCTAATAGTATTAATTCATCTAACCAAAGTTAAACTATTCTTTTCTACAACTATATTACTAATTTCACACTAAGCGAACTATTTACTTAATACAAAAAAATGACTAAACAATAGCAAAGTTTTTATCTCGCAGAAGTAGTGAAACCTCCTCCCTCTTCTCTCCTCTCCTTTTATTCGCTCTCCACTCTTCTTTCTTTCCCTTCTCTTCTTTCTCTTTTTTCCCTCGACGTCAACGACGAATGTGTTGCACTTGGCCGCTCGGCCGAGCAGCCATTTTTGCTGTACCATTGAATGACAGGAGGTCCAGTCGCCCAACGGTTAGGCAACAGGATCTAGTCACCTGACCATTGAACCATTCATATCGCCCAACAGTCCACCTACTAACTTTGTGTTGCCCGACCGTTAGGCGACAGGGTCCAGTCGCCAAACGGTTAGGTGACTGGAGGCTATTTTTGAAAAAAAAAATTAAAACACAGGTATATTATTGTATTTTCAAATAAGAAATGTGTTATTTAAAAAAATTCCTAACATAACCACTATAATCAATATTAGTCGACTGTCACCATACACCCTGAAATTCCATGCTCGGAATACCACATACGCATGACATAAAGCAATAAGTTAACAATCTGAGGGTGGAGTGTGTGCATCAAGCATTGTGTGATACAAAGTGAGGAATAATTCCGCATCGGCTATGGCCATTGCAAACGGGGCGATCCAACTGGTGGAAATTTTCTTCTCAGCTCTCAGGGGGAGCTGTACGAACTGCAATACACCAGGAACAATGCATGTGTGCTACCATCTTGCAGCGGAAAACCATCGTGCCCTGAATGAAACGGAGTCCTGGACATTTGCCTATATTTTCGTTATTTGTTTACTAGAGACTTGAAAACCTCCCAGCTCAGCCGCATATGTAAAGGCAATGGAGCAACAAAGCTGAGCTTCTCGAGATCCGAGAAATCGACATCTGCAGACTGCAACCGATGGACGGCAGCTGAGATATCAGGAAGAATCATTTGCTTGCAGTGTAGATGCAGCTGCGGCTGCTCCTCCGCAATGCTTCCACCACCCAGGGCAAGCCCAAAGGGAAGCCTCCGTTTCTTGAGCAGTTCCTCATCAACTGTTTGCGGCAGGGGAAGAGGCATCCAGTTCTGGTGCGCTTGTCGTCCATACTTGTAATCCCCAACAATGGGCGTTCCAAGAACCTCTGCACAGTGGACTCGCAGCTGGGTGGGTTCGAGCAGAAAAGAGAGTAAGTTTTCTAGTGGTTACTGAGATACGGTACCTTGTAAATAATTAGTTTGTTCAGAGAGAACTGTCATAATGAAATTACCTGATGCTTTCTTCCAGTAAGAGGAAATAGTTCTAACCAAGTGTACCCTACAATCATTAGCAAACTTTCAATAATATAGACACACGATGATGGTTAACACTAGTGTTGCAAAGGTAGAAGAAATTTGTAATCCACGCCATATTGCCATTTTTTTTTGTTGGGGGACGCGGAGGGATCTTAAAGCACTCTTACATGCTTATTTCTTTAGATAATTTACTGAATACAGCTTAAGAAACAGATAATAAAAATCAAGGAAATCATCCTTTGGTTGCTGAACCTAAGCCAACAATGACTATCATCATCAAGAATTCAAAAACCGGTTACGGATAAAATACCACACCCTGCCCGGTACCGGTTACCACCTTTCTGCCAGACAGTTTCAATTATTCAATTTAAACTCAAAATTTGAATTTGGCTGGTTACTGCCCGGAATTACTGTTTATCAATTTTAATTCAAATTTTAAATTTAGAACTTTTTTCGACCAGTGTCTTTTACTGGCCTAGGCCGGTACGACCAGTAACCGTCAGTAACTGCCCAATTACCGCCGATATTTTTATCCTTGATCATCATCCAGGACAACCTAAGGATATTGCACAGTAATGTTAGAAAAGATAAAAATACCAACAGTGATAGTGCCAGATGAATGTGTTTTAAATAATTACATTTTATGTCCTTGTTTTCTCTAACTGAATTATTTTTTGTGCATAACATTTGGAAGTTGTTTGATACCTTATTAAACATTAGTCCTGTTGGTGCAAAATACTGCTACTATTATTTTATACAGCATTAGCAACCAAGGGTACTACAAAAATTGATGCCATGTATATTATTCTAAATCTAATTTTATCACCGATTCGTCATATATTCATGTCCAAATGTATCATGTACAAAACTAATATCTGGATATTGTTGTCCATTCCTTTTCAATATGGTATGTCCGCATGTTGCATGTACTGTTTGACATTCTTAAATCTTAACAGAAGGGACCCAGTCACCTAACATTACTGATTGAACACATTGCTTTATGCTACTGACAAAGCATATCATATGTTCAGAAGCACTACGGATATTGAAATAAAACTGCTGGTAGTTTTTTACTTTTCCTAAGAAAGAAATAATGGTTGTTCTCCAACAGACAGGACAATTGCATGCCTACCTTGGGGGCAAGATTCAATCACTCGGTACAGACAGGATAATTGCATGCCTACCTTGGGGGCAAGATTCAATCACTCGGTACTCTGTCAAAGCATCCTGAACAGAAGTAGTATTTGAACCGGCCCTAACAGTCAGACGTTCAGACTTGCCATCTTGTAATACAACCTGTGAAAAAGCAGAGCACCCCCATAAAATAGTACTAATGACAACAATGATCAAACTATTTGATGAACAAACTACATGGGAAAGAAAGAAGACTTCGGAGAGAGAGTTGGACCAAAGACCAAAGACATAGTGGGTACAGGGTAGTTTTGTTTCAAAAGGTATGGGAAAAAGGAGAGAAGTTTTGATATGTATCAAAGGCACAGCGAGGAAACCCTAACTCGTTGATAGAGGAGATTGCACCATACTCACCTGTGCTTCGTTGAAATTACAACACAATCTCCCACCTACACTATGCAATTTGGCAATTACCCACATGTATGTTCAACTTTTATAATTGACTCATCTGTATAGCATGAATTAGTTTTCTATATAATTTAAAAATAAAATAACATTTTATCTCCCAAGAGAATGGATGAAAAAAGAGACTTTTTTTCGGTTCAAGCAAACATCTATTGTCTCAAAGTAAACTCATAATTTATCTCTGGTTACATCTCTTGTCACTGAAGTGTGCGCATTTCTAAACAATAAAGAATATGAATGGTAAAAGAAACAGCAAAGGAATTGTAACACATTCTTACAAACCTTCGCAAGTGGAGCAGACAATAAACCCTTGGGATGTCTAGGTGTTCCAATAACAAGTGCAACATATTTTCTTTGCAATACTTGTTGCGTACCCTTGTCATAAAAGACATGATTGTCAAGATAAGTACATGGTAATAACCTTACAGTTGCATAATATACAAAATGGTATGAAAATGAATAGTATTATTGACAATACAGTAAAGTTACACTAAACTTACATCAGCTAAAGCATCAGCAGTTTTGTCACGAAATATAGCGTGCAAAATAGAAGCACTAAATTGAGTTCTACCCAGAACAAGGACGCCGCTGCAATCCCTATCAAGCCTGTGGACCTTATGAAGCAAATAAAAACATCAACAAACATGAAGTCATGCATAAATTAATACAAACAAGTCATTTATTCATATAACGCCAACTCCATGCTTAACTTGCCGAGGAACTAAGAATGAAAAGAGAGCTTGAGTAATTATAGAGAACATGTTACTTCTCAATACTACAATGCACACATAATCTTAGTTTACATGATATGATGATAATGATTATAAAAGAATGGACAACATAAATTGCTAACAGAAAATTACGAGTTTGTTAGTTTGAATCAGAATATAGTGTTCACTGAATTGGGATTGGTCTACCTTGACAAATTCAAAGCCAGTCGTGCTGTGTTTCTCTGCACCAAACATAGTTTACCAGCCACAACACTAACTTAACCAGTATCTTCTTGCAATGCCTAGATTATGCCTTTATTCTTTTGATTTCACTCGCAATAATGCCTAGAGGTTAATGCCTAGAGGTGCTTCTATGCTCTCCCGTAAAGTGAAAAGCACAAAATTTAAATCACATTGAGGGTATGATTTGCATCTTCCCACTACTCCACAATCACAATGTTGCTTCAAGATTTGTGCAATTCAGTTTTCGGCAGAAAATAGAAGCACCACTTGTTGAATCATCAAAAAGTTCACGAACCACACGAGATTATAGGCTCAGAACAGTTTAATGACCACCCAAGTGCACTGATTAAGTTAATAAGTTCTCTCTAGCACTCATTCCGTAAGTTGTACATCATTACAGTAACTAGCCGATATGGAGGTGTAAAGAGGGGATCTCTTAATGGTTGCTATATTTATTCTAGTCTATGTTCTTAGGACAATGTTCTAAATTGCAGTTAGTTGCATAGCAAGCGATCGCTATGGCTTTAAGTACTGATGTGACAGGCAACCCTGATACAGTGAGAAGGTAAGTGGCCTTGATGTGCAGCCCGTGAAATAAGGTAAAATTGGCAACATGACACTTCACTTGGTTCAAATGTTATTTAGCTGATGTTCGTGAGCAAATGACCATGCATTTTGCAATGTACATCTACTAAATAGTCAACATTGCCTTGAAATAATGGAAGGCCCTAAACCCACTCTCAGAATGCTGGTGCTTGGAGTATTTGATAATATACGCTCCATTTTCCTAAAGCAATATTATGGAAATTGTACATAAAACCCAACCGTGATTTTTTAAACTTTGTTTAATTCTCCTTTGCCTATGCTATCATCTTTAGCTCATAAAAAAATAGTAATAATACATTAACATCAGTGATTGTAAGATGAGGATCAATAGTAGTTAATCAGAGAGCTTATTATATTTTGAGCTCGAGATTCTGCATGCTGTTTCTACAAAGTAAGCTCTCAGAAAAAGGACCATAGAACTCAAGTACAAATTGTACCACATATTTCAAGAAGCCATATTGTGAAAGTCAACACTTTTATTTCAGATAAGAAAGTACAGTTTGTTTGTCCAAATGAAAGAGATACAGCAGGCTTGTGCAATAATTTTCATGTTTAAAGTGTGCACTACTAGTGAGTAGTGACTGAATGGTACTGAACTCACCAGACGAGGCACCTCAGAAGAAGTTTCCTCAAACATGGGCGCCAATACATCTATACTATTTTTTATGCCAACACCACCCTTCAGAATAAAGAAACAACAAAAACTTTATCAGGCACTAAAAAATCTGATGAAACTGCAGGAAAGAAATACACAATGTTACCTACTTGCACCGGCATTCCAGGGGGTTTGTTGACCACGATGATAGCTTTATCCTGAAAGAATTTCAAAAAACCAAAGTAGATCATTTACCATCTAAACCAAATCAACATAGTTTTGAAAAGAAAATTAAACCAGCACCTTGTAAATCTCAAGGCTACGTAAAAAATCAATCTCATTCTTGTCACCAAATTTCTTGGTCTTCGCAGCAACAGAAGATTCCTGAATATTAACAGGTAGAAAGAGGATATCACCAGGCACAAGGTGATCTTTTGGCAAAACCTTCAAAGAATGAAAACAAAGTCACATCCTGCAAGAGAGCACTCAGTACCAGCTAAAAAATAACGTGCTCTTTTATCTCATAAGGCATAGTAGCAACTAAATTTACCATGCTCTATAATCTCATCAGGCATTCTACATCAGTGGCACATATGGACTTTGTAGTAACAACACCAAAACACAATACATATGTCCAGGGTGCAGTGCAAAAGAATCAGGCCTTGTGGTATGGGACAATGTGATATGGTTGCATAAAGAAATACTGGAGACACACCATCATTGGAATGAAGAAAGAAGGAGGGGAAATTTGAGACTCCACAAACTTCCCCAAATTTATCAGTGCCAAACCACACAGCAAAGAGCATGATAGCTAGAATGTCTGATTTTACATTAAAATTCTGTAGCTAATATCACCGTTCTGTGTCATTATCTGGTCATGCAACTGACCAGTCATTTATATTGCTTCTTACGAACTCTGACAACAAGCTACCGAGTTTCAGTTAAGGACTATGGGAAAGATAGAATTTATTATCTCACTTAACAAGTAAGACATTTCATGTCTTCAGTGAATAGCATTATTCACATATTTACTCAAAATTGTGTATATGCCTGCAGCTCAGCCCAGTATAATGTATAGCAAACTACATAGGATACAGTAGCAATGGAGAAGCATCTAAAGGACGACTTAACAACTCAGACTGCCAGGTACATCCAATTCACTCATTCTATTCATTACCCTTCTCAACCGGAGTTGCTCAGCGCTAGCATCCGAGGAAGAGGTCTCAGCAGTCACAGAATTCTTCTTAACCTGCCACAGTGCATACACAATACAATTAATATCTTCTTACAAAAAGTTTGAACTTCATAGCGCTCAAGGTAGAAAAAACAACAATACTACAATAGTTGCTCAAAAGTAATAAAAAAGAATAAAAAAATGGTTAGGTTTTCAAGTTTCAACATACAACTTGTGGTATGTAAATTAAAAAAAAATAGAATGCTAATTTAGTGCATTTTAACATGCATCTAACCTCGATATTTCAGTCTTTCATTACCTAAACAGAATTACAGAAGCCTGTTCCAGATTGTTCTTGTCGTCTTGACAACGAGAAAAATAAAGGGAGCAACCTTAAGTACCTTAGACCTACAAATGGTCTCTAGAAAATAAGGCTTTCCGTTGAACACTCAGTACAGAAGAAACTCTCTGTATACATGTCACGTGCCAAAATACTGTTCACGCGCATTGTTTACACGCGTGAACAATGGTAGGTCAAGGTTATTAAGGCGGTAAGGCGAGGTAAAGCGACCCACCCCCCTCACACCTTTTAAGCGGTAAGGCGTGAGACGAGGCGACGCCTTACACATATCATAAGGTGAAGAAAACGGAGTTCTGGAGGACTAAATCAGAAAAATCTAAAGAGACAAGGACCTAGAAGGACCTAATTGTAATTTCGTAAACTTCTGGGGACTAAATTATAAAAATACCAATGACAAATGGCAATGACATTTCGTGAAGAAATCAAAAACACCGGCCGCGCCGAATGGCGCACTCACGGACTCATTGCTCGCTCGCTCGCTCGCTTCTCTCTCGCTCGCTCCCCCTCCTCTCCAAGCATACGCGGCGGCAACCCTCCCTCCTCTCCCCTCCCTCCCATCATGCAGGGGCGTCGACGACCCTTCCCTCCTCTCCCCTCCCGCCCAACTAGGCGTGGCGGCGACCAAATCCGGTGCCTCTCCGCGCCGGCTACTGGCGATGGGCGATTGGAGGAGGAGGAGGGAGGAGGAGGAGGAGGGAAGTACTTTGGGCGCCGCCGTCTTGTGCCGAGACAGATCTGCGAGATGGAGGCGCTGCCGAGAGACCGGAGCGGCGAGATGGAGGCGCCGCTGGCCGCCGCCAAGGTTCCAGGTACTTCGCCCTCTACGGTTTCTTTCGCCTAGATCTCTTTTCTAGGGTTTTGCTCGCTTCTCTCGTTCACTCGTGTTCACACCTTTATTTGGGCGCGGCCGTCACCTCCATGCGTATGGCGTCGCCTTGAGCCTTCCCGACGCCATACGCCGCCTAATCATCGCCTCAGCGACGCCTTGGTGCTGAGGTGGACGCCATACACGCGCAGGGCAAGGCGGTGGCGACGCCTTGCCGGCCGGAGGCGCCTTACCGCTTAGGCGACGCTTAAGCGTCGCCTAAGCAACACCTTAATAAGCATGGGCGGTGCATCAGAAAGGCACGCGTGGAGTGCTGTGAGGCACGCGTGCATGGCGAGGTCTGATTAGTTAGGATAGAGGTAAGAATAGCTAGTTTCCTTGTTACGTGGGTTTATTATCTTATAGATATATTCTATCTATTAGAGATAGACTTCCTTAGACATAGAGATTATTTCTTAGAGGTCAAGTCGAGTTATCCATATAAAAGGGACATCATGTATCTATTATCAATCAAGCAATGAAGAAACAAAGATGAATTAATCTAGTTTCTTCCCCAAGTTCTATCATCCTAGTCAAATCCCTCGTCTCATCAAGTTGACACCACCGGCCTTCCTCTTAGTGGTGTTTACCCCGATGAACTAAGGTTCATTACATTTGGTATCAGAGCAGTCGATCCCTTTCCACGACTTCTGCTACTATGGTTCCTGTTGCCGAGTCGTTGGCCACGATAAAGGCTAACGTCAACAAGATGGCCAACATTAACAAGAAGATGATAGAGATCTTCCTCAACATGCATACCACTTTGGAGAAGATCGTGAATCAAAAGAAAGCGCAACAAGTTGCGGCAGCAGTACTGTTCCCAGCAGCTGCCACGGTGCTACTAGAATATGTTGTAGCAGCCACGATTTTGCAGACGCCTGCTGCAATTGTGCCACGTCCTGCCGTGGCAGCCGTGTTGCTACTGAAGCCTGCCGTGGCAACCATGTCGCTGCCGTGACCTACTGTGGTACTACCGACGCCCGCCGCGACCATGTCATATCCTATCACGGTGTTGTCGAAGGCCACTGTGACCCTGTCGAAGCCTGTCACGACAACAGCATCGTGGAAGCCTACTACAACACGGCTGGGGTTGCCACCACGTCTGCCGTGGTGATCGAAGATGTCATCAATTTTGCTGCACCTGTACGTGGAGGCCATAGCCTTCAAAGTCATCAGTAAACATCACAATATCTCATCAACTTGGGGTCTCCTAGGACTGCAGTCATGGCCGCCATCACAGCTCGAAAACGAGCTATCACCAAAGGGAGGAGAAGCTGTCACATGCCAAACTACTATTCATGTGCACTATTCACACGCGTGAACAATACTTGGGTAATGTAGCAGTCGTGTGGGTACTGTAGCAGATGCACATTGCGAGGTCTGATTAGTTATGATAGAGATAAGAATAGTTAGTTTCCTTATTATGTGGGTTTACTATCTTATAGATATATTCTATCTATTAGAGATAGCTTTTCTTAGAGATAGAGATTATTTCTTAGAGGTCAAGTCGAGCTATCCTTATAAAAGGGGCAACATGTATTTATTATCAATCAAGTAATGAAGATATGAAGATGAATTAATATAATTTCTTCCCCAAGTTCTATCATCCAAGTCTATAGTCAAATCCCTCGTCCCATCAAGCTGACACTGCCCGGCCTTCCTCCCAGTGGTGTTTACCCCGATGAACTAAGGTTCATTACGATATAGTTTTTCTTCTCATGAGTTTGTGGTAACAGAATGGGGATGTCTCTTTGGCATATTATTCAATTGAGATCCCAAGTACAAAACTGAACATTTCTAGTAACAGTTATCTCTCTCCATGACTTGTCATTGGTCTTCAACTGTTCATGCCCTCTTTTTTCAATGTTTGTATGTGAGCATATCCCTGAGTTTGATTAAAAATTTTTTTAATGAAAAAACAATATATTTCCAAGCATATGTATGAACTAATAGATAGAAGGCACAAAATTCTTTTTTTATTTTTTTGAAAATGCTGACATGAGAACAATATGAGGGTTAAATTTACATCCAATGAGAGAAACAAAATTACCACTTTATTAGATATTAAATTAATCTATGTTGGCACCAGCCATCTAATAGAACTCAAATCGCTCAGTTCCTTCCAAAGTACAATATACAACAAACAATAATTTATACTACCATGTACAATGTCGCTTCAATCAGTATGGAGCATACCACATAAGCAATCAGACATGGTACGAGGTTAGCTCACAGACTGTTCGATATATGCGGCAGTTAGAAAAATGTAAAGTGAACCTGCTGGAGCTTTTGTTCTTAAAATACAAAGGACACAACACAAAATAGGCCTGATCGCTTGAGTTGCTAACGTCACAATCACCATATCGTTAGCTGCTCAGGGTTAACATCAGCTGAATTGGAGCCATCCTTGCAGCTGCCACAAGCTAGAGGGACCAGGCCAGCTGTGTAGCCTGAAGCAAGCCATCCCAGCACCAAGTTTGGAATCAAATTTTGGGTAAGCAGGGTTCTCTTTTGACAAAAATTTCACAAGAAAGTTCCACAAAGATTTTTCCTTCCCATCAGTCCTGAATTCCCAATAGCTTTTGAACAAATGAAATTGGAATTTTTTGTACATGCCTTGTTGATTTTGTGATCCGAATCCTTGGTTTATGATGAAGAAAGGGCGGTTTGTGGTAGCGGAGGGCCACTGAAATCGGCTATTGGAATCAGCCATCGTTTCGGATTTGTTTCCATATTGACTTCATGTCGTTTTGAACCCCCTTATATACCCTTGTAGCCGCACGGGATTGAGTTGAGGACTCATTATAAAATCCCGTGCTTTGCAACTCTCTTCATATAGTGATCATCGCCGGTTGTGAGCCTGTGGTTTTTTCCCGAAAAAGTTTTCCACGTTAAAATTCTGTGGCTCTTGTTTTATGATTATCTTCGTTATTTTGCCTTGTCGATGTCAATATGCCGAAATCTAGCACGAGGACAAAACTACCACACACAGGAAACAATGTTTTTATTTTTTGTGTGTGTTTTCAAAACTACCACACACAGGAAAGAGAAAGGAAGGCAATGGCGCATTTGGTCGAGCATGTGGTGCGCACCTTGCGGAGGCGAAACAGCTTCTGCACCAGCGACGCCGGCAGGTGGGGGCAGCACCGCCGGACCCACCTGATCGCCGTGGAGTTGGAGCACCCTTCTCCTTCTCCTTCACCTCCTCGGGAGATGGCTCCGGCGGCGAAAGGCGCGAAGGGCGGGAGCTCCACCGACCGGGTCTTGTTCCGCTCGCCTGCCCCTCCGCCTTCTCCACCGCCACCATCTAGAGCGTCGTGCCTCGCTGCGGTGGCTAGGCCGGCGCACGGTTCTCGCGGCTTTGGCACCGCGCCGAGCGCAGCCGCGGCCCGAAGGCGCCTTGGGAGGTAGAGGAGCGCCGCCATCGTCGTGGCCGTTAGGACTCTTCAAGGTACCTACCTAAATAGACGGACGTGATTGCCCCGCTTACTCTTCAAGGCACCCTCCATCTTGAACAACATCCCAACTCCTTACTTGCTCCTGGCCTCTTCTTCCCTTCTCTCTCACCAAGCCTTCGTGGCACCGGTATCGCCCCCTTCGTTTCTTGAATTTTGGGCAAAAATGAAACTGTTGATCACCAGAATACCAGATCTAGCTTCCAAACAATAGCAATTCCATTTATAGCCCCTTCCCCACCACACGATTTACCGGGTGTCGACACGTGGCAATCGTGCGGTCGGGGACAGCACGATACCGAAATCGTGCGGTCCCCGACAGGGAAATCGCTGTTCATCCGAGTCGTGCGGTTCCCGACCGCACAACCTTCATCTACAGTGCATGCACATTGTATTTTTGGATTAGCTGTTGTGTGCGTTTGTGTGCTTGTAATGAGGTATAGATTTTGTATTTTTGTGTGGATAAGACTATATTTAGTTGTGCAATTTTTTTGTAAATATAAATATTACGTATATTCACGTGTAAATTATTTTGTTTGGAGTCTGCAGCAATTTTGTAATATAAAAGAGGAGGTGCAAAATATTATGAAATATATTTTGAAAACTCCTAATGCAGTGTAGGCGATACATGTAGGAAATATTTTTTTAGATTGTTATTTTTTTCAAAATATTTTCGTAGGTTCTTAACGGTACGATCGCCGTGCGTTGTTATAGTGCAGTTAATTTCCGGAATAATTTTGTAGGTACGATTGAACCCTGAATGACTCGTACGTACAGAGGTAAATTATAGTGCGGTGTAATGGTTGATCCGTTTGTATTTTCGCACATTGTGAATGGTAAAAAATATGTTCGATTCGCAAAAACATTTTGCGATCATGGTACGTTGTTCTAGTGCAAGAAATTTCATGAAAACTTTTATGTAGACGACTAGGATAGGAACGACTGGTAAGTAGGAATGAAAGTGATATGGAGCACGCGAAGAATTGAATGCGAAAAGATGATGATATTTTATGTTGCTAATTAAAATAGATTTCATAATAAACTTGGGAATAATACGACACACAGAATTTTGTTACAACAAACTGAAGTAGCCGTATGATACATATGTGCTTTGTTGACATGAAAATAAATTGGACATTCAGGAGAGTAGTGTGGAATGGCCTGACCTACTGCATAGACATGGGCTATTTTCCCTTTCTTACGAACTCGGTATTGAAATCCTTAGATGCCTCTTGCACCTTTGCTTCAATTTCTCTTTTTTTTCTCGCGCTCCCTATCACGAGCCTCGCGCTGCCTGCGCGTGCACGCCTCGAGATGAGGTTTTGTCTCCCAACGTATACGCTTGGTTTGTTCATCTTAGCGGCGCTCCTCCTCGCGGATCTCGCATGCCCTTTTGTCGTTCCACTCCTCAAAGTCCAGAGTTCACTGATCATATGGGTGGATCTTTAGGTCGATCCACTTGCGGTAGGTAATAGCGGCTTTGGAGACTGTGGGTAGATGAGAGAGTTTGTTATTGCGTACTTTTAATTAGAAATAGTGGGGAAACACATTATAAGTGGTCCTTACCGGCTGCCGATAGCTGTTCGTGTCGAAACGACGGTCAGGATAGTCAGAGGAGTAGTTCACACAACCCCAATAATGCATGCTCATGCTGAAGTGCTGCTTAGACTTGAAGAATTTGCATAGGTCTCTGCACCAACAGAGGGGCGGCGTCTCGCCCTCGGGGAGGTGTTGTGGTGAACATTCAGTTGGAACGTTTAGCACAAACATGCTCCTACGAAGGGCGTCGTTAGGGGGTGTGACCTCCTAGCACGCTTTGCTTGCTCATCGACGTGGTGAAGGAAGGTACGGTATAGTGTTTGGTTGTGTAGTGCTCCCTCGCAGATCTATTCCATCTCATTTTATAAGGCAAATGGTAGGTATGGTGAGAGTTATTTGAAGTTAGTGTGCAGAGCTACCCCTTTAGTGTTGTCACTGCGCAGAGGTGCCCAATTTGGTGTTGTCACTGCGCAAAACTGTCCCTTTTGTCTTTTCACTGAGCAAAGATGCACCCTTTGGTCTTGTCGTTGAGCAACAAAGTTACCCCTTTGGTCTTGTCACTGTGCAAAGTTGCCCCTTTTGTCTTGTCATTGAGCAAAGCTGCCCCTTTAGTCTTATCACTGCGCAAAGCTGCCCTCTTTGTCTTGTCACTGCGCAAAGCTGCCTCTTTGATCTTGTCGCTGCACAAAGCTGCCCCCTTTGGTCTTGTCACTTGGCAAAGCCGCCCCTTTAGTCTTGTCACTGCGCAAAGCTGCCCCTTTTTGTCTTGTCACTGAGCAAAACTGCCCTTTTGGTCTTGTCACTGTGCAAAACTGCCCCTTTTGTCTTGTCACTGCGCAAAGCTGCACCTTTGGTCTTATCGCTGCGCAAAGCTGCTCATTTGGTCTTGTCGCTGCGCAAAGCTACCCCCTTTGGTCTAGTCACAGAGGAAAACTGCACTTTTGGTCTGATCACTCCGCAAAGGTGCCCCTTTAGTCTTGTCACTACACAAAGGTGCCCGTTTGGTCTTTTCAATGTGCAAAGCTGGCCCTTTGGTCCTATCTCTACGCGAAGCTGCACCCTTTGGTCTTGTCACTTAGCCTGTTTGGTGTAGGCACTTAGCCTATAAGCTGTCTCATTTGTTATAAAATGCACGGGGCACCCCATGAAAGTAGGAGCAGTGGACCCTATGAATCAAACGAACAAGTTGCTTCTTCGTCGTGCAGTAGCATACAATGGCGGAGACTGATGGGCCAGTTTGAGCGGGGTCACCGAAGGAAGACCTTCCTGTGGAAAGGAGGGAGGATTTCGGTCCTAACTACCAGTTGATGGCAAACAGGCATGGTCAACCAGTATGGCCGAAATGCAGACACAATGAGGACGTGGTCGTGCAGGTTGTGGATAGCCAATTCGATGGCGGACAACGTTTCTTTCGATGTCCACACTCTAGGGTACTATTTGCTAATAGTATATTTTTCCTTACTGGTAATATAGCATCCATGTTAATCGTCCTTTACAGTAGATGGCGAAATGTGACTTCGCTCGTTGGATCAATCCTCTGCATGAACACTATATTGTGAGGTATGTGGATACATTATGGGAGCAAATCCTCGAGTTGGAGGTGAGAATCGACACTCTCAATGAGGAGAATAATGATATCCGCGAAATAGATGCAGCGTGAGAGGGCAATGAGGAGGTTGTCAACATATGAAGTTCATATGATCCCACATGCTGTTGCACGAACCCTAACTGCATATGTGCCTGCCACTACAACGATGGCCAACCACGTCCAAGACGGCCCCCTATGGAACACTCCATGTGGGTAGCAAGAGGCACCTTCTACCAGTAGGCACACTTTATATGGTGTATGCTGGAGAGAATTATTAACTTAATGTTATGTGTTATTTTCTTTATGGTGTTCGATGTTGTGTTGAAGGTGTAGTGCTGCGAGTATTGTTTTCATTGATGTTACTACATGTACTACTTTGTATGATTTATGTATGTGCAATGCACGTATTGTTTGCTGTTGTCAGTGCATAACGTCGTCTCATTTGGTGTTCTCAGTGTGTACCCCCCACTTAGCCTATAAGAGGATTCCTCACCTACTCCCCTGCATCGTTCTCACTCACCTCATGAATTATTTGTTCGCAGTCTGTGTACGTTCCTTGTATTCTCTCTCCTAGGTGATCCTTGAGCATGTTGGAAAGGTAGAGCAACACGACACCATCACACAAGTCTTCATGAGTTTTGTTGTAATAAGTTAAAGGATTTATTTTAACTGTAACTTAATGACGCTAGATCGTGGTTAGATTTGTGGGGTTTGAGCAACCAAAACTAGGCTGATGAAGGATGTCAGTGCACCGATTTATGTTCTTATGCTGATTACTATCTCCTATGATATGTAGTGTTGTCATGCTTTCGCGTAGCCTTTTGTTCTTGGTGAGACGCTGCCAGATTCTTTTTCTATAATCCAGCGGGTCGTAAGTATAGTTTAGTAGCATCTAGGGTAGTGCGGTTCCTGGGGTGTTACATCAGCCACATAGGGTGCCAACTCAAAGGAATCGTTAGTAAACGACCATGCAAGACACCACCTCAGTGATTCCATTATCTCATAGCCAATTAGACATGTGGTGCTAATGGATTGTAACATCCTGATTTTCAAAGCCTTTTTGAAGCTTTTAAAATAAAATTCACCAGTTGAATTTTTCTGGAATTAATTAAAGCTTAAATGAATTTTTATTAATTAAAATGATTTAATATGACTAAATTAAACTACTTTAACATTTGGTAGAAGTATTTTACTTAGGTTCCTTGCGTCTCAAAGAATTTTTTTGGATTTTTTCGGGTTTATTTGCTATTTTCTAGAGCTTAGGAGATTTATTTGAATTTTTGGAAAAGGAAAAATCCCTAAAAACTCCAAAAGCCAGTTTGGCTGAAGCGCACTCCCTCCGGCCCGCTCCGCTTGCTGGCCTAGCCCACCTCGCGCTCAACACGCATTGCCCATTCGCACCTATGCCTGCCCTCTGGATGTTTGCCACGTGTCGACTATTGGCCTCATTCTTTCGCCACGCCGTAATCCTGGCTGTTCGTTCCTTCTGAGCCATTGACTGGTGGGGCCCACTTGTCAGTCGTCTTCCTCCTGGTTTCTCATCGTCGTGTCCATCTCGGTCTCCGCCACTGCCTCGGTGTGTGGCTGCGCTTCCTCGGCGTCCATGCTATAAAGCCATGCCACCCCTCTTGGTTCTCTCGTTCTGCTGCTCCTCGCTCCGCTGCTCTCGACCTTCGTCACCGGAGTCATCGCCTTCATCTTTGGTCATCACCGTTGCCTTCGTCTTTGCCGCCATCCGAGCCGCTGTCTTCGTTTCCGTCTCCAATCTCGCCGCTCTATCGTTTGCTGCTCGTCAGTCACCATTCCGGCTAGCCGCCGCTAGTGAGCACCCCGTTCGCTATTCCGATCCCAACGACTGCTCCACCGCCGTCTCTCTCTCCCTCGATCAGTTGCCGCTCGGTCGCCCGCCCATCTGCCTCAGTCCGCGTGCCGCTACTTCGGTTGGTGCGCAGCCACGTCACCCTGCACCCCGCACCACACGACCCTTCGCCTTCTCAGTGAAACCAATCCACCGTTCATCGAGTCTCTGGCAGTTCGGTCCCATCGGTCAGCGTCCCTGTTCCATAGACCCATAGACCGAGCCGAGTCAGCCGAGCTTAGTCAGCCGCCAGCTCAGCCTCCACATCAGCCCTAGCCGCCATGTCAGCAAGCCCAGTCACCGTGCACTGTTCCATGAGCCGGGTTCACCGTAGACTAGCCTTTCTGTGCACCAGGTTCACAACACAGTATAATTTCTGATTTTCGGCCTTTTTCCTTTAGATTAGTTTTTCCGAGAGCCTTTCTTCTCCATCTTAGCTTCGATTGATCCCGTTCTTTTTCCTAAATTCATATAAAATTGAACTCTACCTTTTGGTTCGGGTTTTGATTTTTTTAGAGTTCATTTGAATTTTATTTGAATTTGTTTTCTGTTTTATTTTCTCTCTCATTAGATCACGCTTTCGAAGGAGCTGAAGCGAGATTCGGAGATCAAGAGCCATTAACTGAGCAAGGCCAAGGCGATCATGTTGAACCTAGTTTTTAAATCTGTTATTTATTATTTTATTTTAAATTATCATGCATCGCTACTTTATTATAAAACCTTTGTACCTGGTAGCTATTATCCAAATTGATTAATTCCTTCTTGATAATTTGAATGCCATGATTCTATTATCACCATAGGATGGGTAACTATCTAGTGATGCAATATTAATTGTCACATGGGTTGTACGTTTAAACTACTTAGCCATGCTTATAGTAACGTTGGGATTATCATCACATGTGATCAAATAATTAATTTTGAGTTAATGAGATATTGAATCGTGGTTGTAGCCATAGTGATAAAATTTGTGTGCCATGACATTTGTGTGTCATTGGTGTTGGTTATACAAAATTGGTTTTCACTTGGATAAGTGATCGTGCAGTAAACGGGAAGTGTGGATTCACTTTAAGGGATGTGAAAGCCTCGCTTGGGTAATGTTTAAGAATTTAACTTTGGACGCCATTGATCTGAGCCTTACCGTACAACCACATGTCTAGTATGAGATAGACCTGCATGATTAATTTGTGATGTTTCAATTTTGGTTATGTCATTGAGATGTCAGTCGGTGTCGTTATACATTCCACGGGGCGCAAGAGGGGGTGTGATGTGAAACCTTAGCGAGGTGGAACTGAGTTAAGATTGAATATTGTAAATGCCTTGTTGAGATCTTCTTGGTCGTCATGTCAAAGGAAGCATGTTATACCCGTGACACTACAAGATGATCACATCGTGTGGGTAAAGTTATACAATCTCTGTAGAGTGTAAAACTATTCGAATAGCCGTGTCCCCGGTTATGGACAATGCTCGGTGATTTCACACAAGTTGGGAAGTGGATGGTTGATTCACTGGTGGTTCATTACGTGAATGGTAGTCCACACGTGGTTCATTGGAGTGAATGGTCAGTTCACTTGCGGTTACTCTCATTCCTTTGATTATTTACTTATTAATTATTTTTAAAGTTCACTTCAATCTATTTATTATATTTATTTTAAATTGTTGCTTTACGCAAATCAACCTTTCAGCCATCCTTTGGTAAAACTTGCATACTATATTGCATTTTTGTTACAAACGACTTGTTGAGTACTCTATGTACTCATGGCTATATCCATATTTGCTTAGTTAAAGAAGAAGAGCCATATCAGCAGGATGTATTAGAAGGAGGATACTTCGATGACTTCACGGATTAGATCTTCGCTCCCGAGTCGATTGCCTGTGGGCATGTCGAGTGGCTATTACGCTTATTTGTTGTTTTTCCGCTACAAGTTTCTTAAACCCTTCAGGCTATTATTTGTAAGCTTGGTTATAAGGTTGCTACTCTGATAATTATTAATAATATTTGAGTTTTTTCTTAGTAAATCGTGATGTGATCGATATTTCATCTTCGTTTTGTTGTGTGCACTAGCGTGATCCTGGAATAGTGCGGGCTACACAGGAGAGTTCGGATTTGTATATTCGGGTCTCGACACATGTGCAAATTAAGAGAGCACACAGTAATTTGCAAGTTCAGGAGACTAAGGCCCTATTTGGTCGGGCTCGGCTTTTTTTCTTTTTTTGCTTCGAAGCCACGCTTTAATAGAAGCTACGAAGTCTTAGTTACAAATTCGAAGTTTATTTTTGGCTTGGGTTCAAATTCGTAGTTTATTTTTAGACTACGAAGCCTGCACATTTGATCAGAAAAATAGCTTCGATGCCAAGCGGGGCCTAAATGAGACAACTAGAGAGCTACGGTACAATTTACTCTCTACCCCCGGCGACACCGCTTGTTGATAATCGATGGGCCGGTCTGGGCTTAAAGGAAAGGAAGAGTCGAGACTCCCCGATTCCATCATCCAGTCCAGCAGGAGGGACGAGGCATCATTCTCTTCCTCCCAAAGTCAACCCCAAAAACCAATCTCGTCCTCGTCGTCTTCCTCCTCCCAAATCAACCGAGTTCGCCCACGGGGAAGGGGAGGATGATGCCTCGTCCCCACCCCGACCGGAGCGGCGGCTGCCTCCGCTGCTGCCTGGCCTTCCTGCTCAAGTTCCTCGCCTTCCTCCAGGCCTTCGCCGCCCTCTCCGCCGTCATCTACGCCGCATGGATCCTCTCCCGCTGGGCGCGACACCACCACCTCCACCTCCACCAACTCCTCCCAGACCTCTGGTACGAACCGACGAATCGAATTCTGGTCCGATCCACTCACTCACTAATGATCCACATGCGTAGGTTTGCTTGCGCCCTCATGGCAGCCGGCCTCTTCTACTGCCTGCTTCTCCTCGCTGGATATGTTGCTGCCGAGATCAACAGCGGATGCTGCCTATGCTTTGTATCCTCCTCTCTTATTCCTGCCATCTACTTTTTCTTTCTCACACTCCCTCTAAATCCAGCTAACGACTCCACTATGTTTCACTCGTTCCAGTACACCATCTTGGCAATGACAATGGTGCTACTAGAAGCTGCTTTGGCTGCTGATCTCATCTTCAACAAACGCTGGATCCAGGTCAAACTCTTTTTTTTTTCTTCCCTTTTTACTCTTTGATGGATGATGGATGGATTCCTCTCCCTTAATTCTTGACATTGACTCTAAAATCATACATACGTATTCCCTCTTTCTTTACAGGATCTGCCATATGACCGCACTGGAGAACTAAACAACCTACTTTCCTTCATTCAAGATAATCTTGACCTCTGCAGGTGTGCTGCTGTTGCTATTGTTGCTACACAGGTGAGGTGACTCAAATCGTCGTATTCGTATATATGCCCTGGGTTTTTTGTCGCTAAACCTAGGCTGGTAATGTCAGCTCAAAATGGCATAGGGTGATTGGAATAGAATAGCCAATGAATGACATTGTAAGTTTGACACTGATTCATTTACGCCTACAGGCACTCACACTTTTCTTGGCAATGATTTTACGAGCCATGGTCTCAGCCCGGAGTGTGGACTATGACAGTGATGAAGATTTTGTGGTCATAAGGAGGCCACTTCTTGTTGCCCAAGGTGCTCCAGCTTATCTTCCTACCACGGTTGATAGTAGAGGTTTCCATCCAGACCTATGGAGCTCAAGAATGAGACAGAAGGTGAGAACTGTTTACACTCCAATAAGTAACGTAAGTCGGGGTGCAAACGGAGCGGATACGGACGGATATTGCTCATCCTGTATCCTTTTCCAAATTTTTTCGGAGTCGGAGTCGGACACGGATAGTGCCAGATACGAATACGAATGCAGATATTCTCGGTCACGAATACGGTGCGAATACATGCCGCTTTGAATACGGTTAGTTTCGGTCACGAATATTTGATCGGATAATGTGCGAAAGCAAATTTCACATGGTGACAGGGACATGTTAAGCAACTAGTAAATTCTAATTAGCAAAGTAGCAAGTAAATGATAGAGACTAGTTAAACAAATAGTAGCTAACTAGGTACATGTCACATGGTTCAAAAGTACGAATTGCCGATAGCCAATTACATTGCTAGTTCATTTAACTTCATTACATTTAGCGAATGATTGCACATGGCCTTCGTGCCCCTTAAGGTCTCACATCGAACTTTGTGAGGATATTTATTGCACTGCATCTAAAGTTATTTCTCCTTTCCACCATTTTTTTTATGTCAACAGTCACCATGTATTTAATATAGTGGTCCCAAACATTCGAGGTACACTTCTTCTACTTCTCAGCAGGCTCAACTGCTCCGGTGCAAGTCACAGTCCTAGTAATAGCCGTATGCTTATTGCTTAACATAGATTTTCAATCAAAAAGCATTATATTTCTTACTAAACAAGCGTAGAGTGTAAAGGAGAAACTATTCGGTAACTATCCGTTTCCGTATCCGGTAATTATCTGGAAAAATACTCGAATAGTTCCGTATCCGTCGGATAATGCTTTTTCCGAATCCAATTCCGTATCCGACAAAACCTTCGGATATCCGAAAATTTGCTCCGAATTGTATCCGAATTAAAACGGACGGACGGTCAGGAAATATCCGCTCCATTTACACCCCTAAACGTAAGTAATCTTGTTTGGACTGTATAACCTAAACAAGAATGCACTGTGGCAATAAATAGTAGCTTTCTATAAGAAGAGATGAGCACAATCGCTTTCTATAAGAAGAGATGAGCACAATCTGACAATGAGATAATCAGGTAAAACGCAAGTATATGCATTATGACTGCAGTATTGTTCTCCCTAGCAAACTGAAGAATATATGGAACCATTAAGCATATATTTTGTTCTTTGGTTTTAAGTCTGCAAGATTATTTTGTGCGAAATTTGTATATCTCAGCACCCGAGGTTACTCATGACCCTCAGTTGCTTGATATCTTCTACCTATGGAATTTAGACAAAATTGGCTATAGGCAAGGATGCCCCGATACGCGATACCGGTACGGCGATACGGGTACGGCGATACGAAAATTTTCAAAAACAAGGATACGTCGATACGGCAATGTATATATAATATATATGAAAAAAGTAGCAAAAAAAGCATTAGTGAACATTGAATAACTAAATAACGGATCATGGAGAATTAGCCAAATAGGTAACATTCTATGCAACATAACATAGCATAGGTTGATAGTTGATAAAAGATAATAATAGATTACAACTTGTGAAAGGGGAGACACAAGGCTAAATTTGACTGAATTAAACTAATATTTGACTACTTCAACTTGGATGCTCATTGCCCTCCCTCATCTCCACATATGAACCCCTCAAATTCTGGCTCATCTAGTGAGAGATCAGCTGCTTCAAGAACGCCAACACCATCAAAGGATTCGAAGCCATCTCTCCCAACATCTCACATTCGGGTTGGACCCATGGAATAATCATTAGAGTTTCTTGAAAGAAGACGCAAGTTGTTATGCACAAACACTAAATCCTCAGCACGTTCAGGTGCAAGCCTATTTCTCCTTATGCTATGGACAAAACCATAAGTACTCCAATTTCTTTCACAACAAGAAGAAGAAGATGGCTGCCCAAGTAACTTGAGAGCTAATGCTTTCAATTTGACATGCTTCAAATAAAATGAGAAGTGGAATTTAAGAATAATAAGATGCAAAGTGCAAAGTTACAAACCTCCAGTGTAGAACATTCTTGCAATAAGAGCATCAGCCATCTGGCGAAGTTCGACATGAAAACTTTCTACAATCCATGTCTGCTGCTTTCTTCTCTTTGATGTCGTGGCTTCAAAAAGCGCTACATGAGAGCTCACTGGCATGGGAACAGTCTTGGGGGCGCTCGTTCTAGTGGTCGATCACCGTGCGAGAACTTCATTGCGGTTGCTCAAGGATAGGAACTCACCTTATGACAAACCATAACACCTTGCCCTGAAATCTTCAACAAATGTGCTTTCACTCTAGAATAGCTCCCAGGTATAATGTGACCACAATATCGGCATTCTGATTTTGCATTTCCACCAAACTTGCCACCGGTTTTCTCAATTATTTTAACATGATTCCACAAAGGAAATCTATGGTTATCATTCTCTCACTACCACCAACAATGATTTAATTGACACTACTACCACCGGTACCAAAGGTTTCTATTGAGTACTTTCACTTGCCATCTCTATTAAAAATATATTACAAAATAATTGAGCACAAAATGTAAAGATCTCAAGATAAATAATTAAACCAAAAATGTTACCGAGCAAATGAAGCGATGCGGCAAATGAAAGCGACAACGGCGACGACGCGGGCGACGACCGAGCGGGCGACAGCGCGAAACAGCAAGACAAGGGCGACGGGCGGCCGACGGGAGGAGGAGGCAGGCGGCGGGCGGCAGCGCGAGAGGCGGCGACACCGACGGCGGCGGCGGCGGCGGGACTTCCCGAGCTGCAAGCGCGCGCGGCGGCGAGCAACGAGCGGTGCGGGAGACCAATGACGAGCGATGGCGGGGACTTCCCGAGCTGCCGACGCGCGCGGCGACAGGCGACGGCGGGGACTTCCGAGCCGCCGACGCGCGAGCGACGGGCTTCTCCGAGTGGCGGACGGACGGCGGAAGATCCGCCAGGAAGATCTCGCCTCACGCTCTGCGGATCGTAATGGGGTTGGGGGTGTTGGTGGGGTTCCACTTTTCCAGATGTAGGTCACGGTGGGGGCATGGGTCATCGGTGACTTCTTTATGGGCCGAATTTAATTGGGCCAACGATCGCCAGATCGCAGTCAGATCGGCGCCAGATGTCGGTGTTTTGCTTTTTTCGATCGAATTGCCGATACTCCGCCGATACCGTATCGCCGTGTATCGGAACGTATCGCCGTATCTGATACGTATCGGACATGGGTACGTCAGTTCAATGGAGTATCGGTGCTTCTTAGGCTATAGGACACTCAACTTTTGTGCCATTTGCCCGAAGACACTGGCTTTTTGTGTCTTTGCTAAAAGACACTAAACTTTGGTGGCTCTTTGCTGTATGGCACTCTATCCATTAAAATATAATATTTGGCCACGAGAGGAGAGAGAGGGTGGGTGAAAAGTCTATTTTGCCCCTAACCCCTTGGAATTTTTTGGGCTAGCATGGGAGCTCACCAGCAACGACAACGGTGCAAGATGGGCTTGAGGCCCGGCAAGAGGAAAAGAGAAGATGAGGAGGGAGGGGAGAAAGAAGAGTTCAGGGGCAAAATACACTTTTCGTCCATCTTCTCTCCTCTCTCAGCCGTATATATTATATTTTAATAGACAGAGTGTTGTATGGCAAAAAGGCACCAAAGTTTAGTATCTTTCAGCAAAGACATAAAAAACCAGTGTCCTGGAGCAAATGCCACAAAAGTTGGGTGTGTTGTAGCCAATTTTGCATGGAACTTATTGCCCAACCATAAACTGCATAGTTCATTTTTATATGTGTTTTCAGAGTCTTTTTAACAAGATATCTGATGAGGAGTTTGAAAATGATCATGGTATTCTGTCAATTCTAGCTCCAGAGCAAAACAAAAAAGTAGCTATGCTTTATGCATCCGCCTTCTACAGCTTTCATTTGTCTGCTTCTGTTTTCAACTTTTCAAAATCTTCTCCTTTTCTCTATAGCCATTGTCTGCTACTCTATTGATCATGAGTAGCACAGCCTTATTGTAGCAGTAGAGTTACAGCATTTCTAGAGGAGCATTGGTTCATTAATACCTATAACTACGCAAGAAATTTGAAGAAAAAGTGATAAAGTAGTATATTTTTATACTGCTTACAAATCTAGATTCAACCGGTAATTTAGCTTCAGGACCATGTGGTGGGAAGCTACGAGAGGAGGATGATCAAGTATCTTTTTCGGCACATATTTATAGCCTGGAATTTCGAACTGAATCCATGTGCTATTGAGTTGTAAAGACAAACTAATTATTTGAAAACCATTGCCTCTAATGCAGAAGCAAGTTTACCGATGAATGCTTTGTATGAGCAGTTCTGTTTTCTTGCCACAGTTCATTTATTGCTAATAATGTAGATGGAAATATTATGCTGCCCTAAGAATCATTTATTATAGCACGAATGGTTATGCTGCTGCCTTTTCTTTTTCTATACAGACTGCACACTGCATCATTAGTGCGACATAGTAAATAACTTGACATTCCAGTAGCCTTGTATTTCTAATTTTCTATTGGAATTGTAAATAGCAATCTTAATCTGTATTGATTCTGATGGATTGGTAAATAATTAACATTTTGTTCTGCCCTCTAGTATGGATTGAACTCAAGCGACCACACCTACAACACATTGGATCCAAATGCACCACCACCTCAGTGAGCAGTTGCGCGACAGATGATGAAGAAGAAGCATGCCTTTGTTCCAAGCACCTAGTATATACGAACATCATATCTTCCAATCTTTCATGGTGTACCATTATATTTGCATGATCAGCCTTTCCGTTTTGTGCTCTCTTTGATTGTACATAGTTGCATCTTTCATTGCACTATACTGTCATCTGCTGATGTCTGTATATTTGGTTAATATGGGAGCTGTCCATCTATACAATTGTGTACAAAATACATAATGTGTGTGCATGAGGTACGATTTCTCCGCTCTTTTTTTTTCTGTTATGGTCACGATTATTTGTTCAGTAGTTATGAGCTTCCTTGGAATGTACATGAGGTACTGCCCAGTTATTACTTTGCAGCGATTTCCTTCAATTAGTAAATAATGGCTTAATGAATCGGACATCCAGTTGATTCCTAAAATTGAGACCAGTGACTTAAGCTTATTGTTTAATTTTGAGCTGATTCTTGTTGATACTAATATCTTAATTCTGCGACTAGTTCCCGTGCCCGGTTATGAATTTGATTATGGTGTATGGTTGTCATGCTAAATTTGAAATAACCTCAAACTGGTCAGATTTACAGTTTTTTTGTACATTTGGCAAAATTTAGTGAATTGTAACCTTTTGTATTTTTGTGGCATTATATAGGTCAGAACTTTGCTATGTTTTTATCACTATTCTTTATTCTACTTTATTTAAAAAGAACCTACCGGTGAAGGCTAAGTGAATGATTCCCAACAAATGAACCTACTTGCCTATTTTATTTTATTTTCCTTTGCGGCACCGGTTTTGACCTGTAGCAATGACATCGGCTCCCTTCGTTTCTTCCGGCATGGCCTATGCCATGCTTATGACGAGCGACATATAGCTTTCTTAGATCAAATAAATTTCTTTCGGCATGACCTATGACATGCTTATGACGAATGGTATATAGCTTTTTTTGAACAAATAAATAAAACGATCTCTCTGTCATTTTTTTAAAGTGGTTTATTAACTTATCAGTATTTGGTTATTTGCACAAGTGCTTATACCAAGATAAAAAGTTACTAACCACAGCTAACCACAGCTAACACAAGTGGTATATAGCTTCCTTGCCAGCGCTGAGCCCACTAATCGAGAGGAGGTAAGTAAGGGTAGAGGGTTAATTATACCGGTTTATATGGTTAACTAGCTAAGTGCATGTGTGTTGCAACATATCTAAAATAATTGATAACGCAAATTCTAAACTCTCAAACAAACTAATGAGTTTCCCTACATCCATTTATTATATAAATCTTCCTCGGTCAAGGAAGCCGAGTGCTATCATGTGCGAGAAGAGGTATGTGGAGCACTAAGTGACTTGGGTCGTTTGCGAGTGAGGATGGTTCAGTGGGATCCGGACATGTGAGAGGCTTGGCAGCAACTCATTGGGACCATGTGTAAGATGGCGAAGCATACGCAATGCTTTGTGGCAAAGGAAGCACGAAGCTTCGTAGAAAACAGTAGAGGGACATTTTGATAAATTACCCAATACCAGAAAAGTGGCGGTGTGCAAAACCGCAGCGTTGGTCCAAGTGGTTTAGGTCTCGTATGTGCTGAAAATGTGAAGTGAATCAAGTGTTTATTCACTAATGGGTTAATGGTTGTAAGCCACTTTGAAAAGTGTGCGTGAGAGAGTAAAACCCGGTGTTAGGTGTGATTAACAGGTTATCCCTAATTTGGCCTAATAGGTGGACCTAGGGGTGAAAACGGGTCGGATTAATCCCGACCGATCCGGCACCGAATCCGATTGGTACCGAATCCGGAGAAAAAAATATGGGTTAGGATATGGTAACAGCAATATCCGTCCGAATCCGATATCCGTCCGAATCCGATACGTCTTCAAGTTTGATTTCAGGTTAGTGCTACTATTTGACGTTTCATTTTCTTTTGCAATGGTAAAATAAAATCTTCCACATCAGCTATTAAGTAGTAACATCAAGTTCTTAACAGTACGTCCTCCTACTCCATTTGTTGTACTACATGCATTCCTTACAAACAAGTAGGGGTGCAAACGGCTCGGGTTAATCCCGACCGATCCGGCACCGAATCCGATTGGTACCGAATCCGATTAGTACCGAATCCGGAGAAAAAAATATGGGTTAGGATATGGTAACAACAATATCCGACCGAATCCGACCCGTTTTCACCCCTAGGTGGACCCATTAGGTTTTGGTTCAAGTTGTGAGGCTGTATAAGGGAAGGAGATGCAAGTGTTAGGGTTAGAGAAGGTTAGCTACGCCTTTTGGTGGCTAGCTCTTCCTGCCTCCCATGTGTAATTAGGCTTCCTTGGGTTGGAGCCTTATGTATGTGCTCTAGGCTTAGAGTTCTACTATCCTAAGGGATAGAGTATAAAACCTATCACCTCAAATGCCAACACATCAATCTTTGATCCTCTCCATATCTATCTTTTGTTTTGATTGATTTGCTCTTATTTCAGTTGGTTTTGATCTCTTTCTTCCCTCTTCTAGATATTGGTGTACTAAGGACGTGAAGAAGATGTAGATAGCCTCTTAAAATCAATCTCGAACCATCTAGGCACTTTGATAGCAAGTTCATCAAGAAACCCGTTTTGGTTGATTTCGATCTCACCAAGTGATTTCTTGTTTCAAGGGTTTTTGGGTCGTGTCCTTCGGTGTTCTAACTTGCTGTAACCTATGAAAATATATCTAGAGCCATCTTGGCCATCATCTACCCACAAGCAAGTTGTATTCACCATTTAGGGCTTTGGCTCGTTTTCGATGCAACCTTCCAATAAACTGAAAAAGGTCTTAACTTTGTCCATGATTTTCATAAGAGTTTGTTGGAATAGGTTTATAATACCCTAGACAAATTCTCTGCAAAATTCATATCATTTGGATCTACGGACCAAAAGTTCCATCAATTATTGTATTTGAACTCGTGCTGAAATCATTGTTCATCAAGGAAAGGTAGTACCACAGTGCAAACAGAGGTACTTCCCAAAAACTATAGCACTGTAGTACAAACAAAGGTGCTTCCAAAAGTGGTAGCACCATAGTTATAAGAACGGTGCTACCGATTTTGCTGATTTTTCTCCAAAATTTTAGCAGCTTCTCTTGCTCATCTTGAGGTGGTTTCTCATCCTAATCTTTATAGCTTTGTAGAAACTAGAATGAAGGAGTAGTGAATATTTAGGGAAAAATTTGAAAACAACATTCACACACACCCCTCTGTTGCCATCTTTGGTCCTACAAGTGGTATCAGAGGAAGGATTGATCTTTGTGTGATCTTAACTAATCATGAGTGTGGCAACTAGTGTGAGGTCTGTTGAGTCTTTTGATTCATCTTCTTGTGACTCTTTAGCCAATGACCTTGGTGAGACCGGTGACCTTGAATTCATTAATGGGATTATGAGAAAAATGCAAAAGGGCAGATCGTGACACTTGTAAGTTGTTTGGTGTTTTTAGCCACTCATCTTAGTGTTGTGAAAAAGACGAGGAGGCTTTGGAGCCAAGGAGAAGAAGGAACCCGATGGCTTGTGTGGATCAACCATGGAGGATGATCATGAGGAGTTCTCCAAGTTTATCGTCGACTCAAGCTAAGAATGGTGAGTAAGGAGAAACTTATCTCAAAATTACTTACTCTTAAATTAGAAATGAAGATTCTAGTGAATGAAAAGAATGATTTGCTCGATGAAATTGCTAGGTTAAAATCTTCTTTTCCACGTGAGTCATATGAGTCCTTGCATGTGGATAATGATAAATTAAGAACTTCTCTTGCATGCTTGAAATCTGAAAATAAATTGCTTAGATCAAATGCTTCTACGCCTTGCGATTCTTGTGTTGCCTTACATCATGAGCTTAATTGTGCTAAGTTAGAAATTGGCAATTTTAGATCTTTGGCTAAGAATGAACATGATTCTTGTTCTAGCATGTTTGCTGAAATTGAAAAATTAAATTTGGCTCATTCCACATGTGTAGAACATCATGAACTTGTTAGAGCTGAAAATGAAAAATGGAACTTGAGCTTGTCTAGTTGTCTTGAGCAATTACATAATGTTAGGGCTGAAATTGATGGGCTTAAGTCTAGTTCTCCTAGCATGTGCTTAGAAACTAAGAAATTGCTTAATGATGATTTACTCTCTTCTAAGAATCGTGCTAGCTTATTAAATAATATTGGTGCTTTGCATTCCATGCACATTATCAATGCATCGTCAGTCTCTTGCACATCTTGCATTGTCTTGAATAATAAGCTTGATTTTTTGAAGAGAGTGCAAAATGATATGAGCGCCAAGTCTTATGACTCTTATGTTACTTTCCAATCTGAGATTGATGTTTTAAAAGATAATTTTGCTTCTTTGCAATGATATTTGGATTGTTCTCATGTTTCTCTTGAGTCACTTGATGTTGGCACTTATGCCATTGCTTTGGATAGTTCTTGCTTGACTAGTTGTGTTTCTTGTGGCTCTTCTGGTGTTGTCTAATGGACTTCTAAAGACAAGGATGCTTCTTCCTCACATGATACTACATCTCTCAAAGAGAAGTATCATTGCACATTTTATAAGAAGGATGGACACATTGTTGAGTTTTGCTTTCGCTAAGTCAAGCACGAACGTCGAGTTTGTCGTCGAGCTTTTAGGAACACACATCGTCAATCTCATAGCATGTGTGGACCTAGCGCCGACATGGAATCTTCATGCTTGTCCCAAGGGACTTTTGTTTAGAGCAAGGATGGTGCCTTGTCCTCTCGAACTGTGTCTCCTTGAAGACCTTTGCACCATTACTCATTTTATGTGAAGGATGGACACCATGTATACTTTTGCTTTCGACATGTCAAACGCATGCGACGAGTCCATGCTTCTAAATCTCTAAGTGTGCATAATCTTTCTCATGGCATGAGCACTTGTGAGCCTAGCACAAAGGCTCGCTTTGTTGATGGCTTATTTGACACCTTTTCTAGTGGTGTTGGATGGAGTCATGAACTTGATTCTCATGATTTTGGTTTAGTCCACGTGATGTCTTGAGGAAAGATTTCCACCATTTGTCAAGTGGTGGACCTCGTTTTCCCCATCGAGGTGTGCACCCACGACAAGGAGTTGTGAGTTCTTTTGGTTCTCATGTTAGTTCTCATCTTTGTGCTTTGAAGCAAGACATTAATCGCTTTTCAAGAGATGTCACTCATTTTCCTCTTCGAGCTGTCCACTTGCAGCATGCCTCTAAGGTTGGATTTTCTTACATAAACGATCCATTGCATCATGCTAACTTGCATATTTCTAGTGTTGGTGCGTCTAAGTTTTGGGTTTTCAAATACTTACTAGCCGGCGTCTAAGTTTTGGGTTTTCAAATACTTACTTACTAACCATTCGGGATCCAAAACTTGGGTACCTTTTTTTCCCTTATGTATAGGTATCAAGACACGAGATGGAGAACATGTAATTGATTGGGTTTTGGTCTTTTCTTTCATTACGTGATTGGAACATTTGATGGCCTCCAAGAGGCATGTTGTTGTGGTACGAGTCTGACGATTGAGCATAGGGCACTTGACCTTGATCGGCCAGCCATGCTGCCGTTAAGGCTCTAAGGCCTACTGAAGAAGAGAGGGAGACTAAAGAAATTTATTTATATCTTTTGCTTCCCGATAATAGGTACAATGTTGTCTCTTTTATAGGGATGGCTAAACTTGACTTCTAAGAAACATATCTCTATATTAAAGAAACTAATCTCTAATAATAGAAAACTTATCTCTAATACATGGAAATAATCTAAAAGGAAATAAGCCCAGATAATAAGGAAACTAATTATTATATGCCTAATCTGCGATATACCTGTGAACCACTCAAATTCGCATGTGCTACAGTACCCATGGGTACTGTTCACACGTTGCTACAGTACCCGCACAGTATTGTTTAGGGTTGTTGCAGTGCTCGCGATGCTATTCATTCGCCTACTGCGTGTACGCTGAGATCCTTGGCCATAACATTACACCCCTCACGGTGAGACAGCTCATCCTCGAGTTGTTAGGTGGAGGCCATGGTTGAAGTTCTTAGTAACCCCATGTCAAAGAAAGGGTACGATGATAATGTCGTGTCACATGGAAGAAGATCCGTGAAGCCTTAGTAAGAAATAATAAGGATAACAACCCTCCAACGTTGGTTGACGTCATAGTAGTCGCCGGTGGTAAGGACAACTGGCATGAGGCAGCAACATCCTTCTTGCCCCTGGATGCAACAGTTATGAAAAGGATGTGACGACATCGCTAGCACCCACCTGTCAGCCGTTGTGTTTCACACTTTCGGAGGCATGGTGTCGGCCGGTCATGTGGAGATGACCGCCGCTAGACAACGATAACATTCATCCTTAGCAAAGGCACCAAAGGTGAAGCCTGAAGAAGAGTCGTCATTGGTGATATGGCCATTGCCAACGTCGACGTCGAGGATGGTGATGCCAGTGCAGCCACTGCAATGGCACGTGCCTCCTCTTCCTACTCATTCAGCTTGTTCACCAACTCCATAGCCTTCTCTAAGTTGGCCATCACATTATTGAGTAAGGACTCTATTTTCTTGTTGCTAGCCATCAACATGTTTAAGGGAGATAATTCAGCATTAAAAACCATAGTGAGTGGCTCTAATACCA
The DNA here is from genome assembly GCA_036346245.1 of Bonia amplexicaulis. Lineage (NCBI taxonomy): Eukaryota > Viridiplantae > Streptophyta > Magnoliopsida > Poales > Poaceae > Bonia > Bonia amplexicaulis. The sequence continues at coordinate 14,396,388 of CM070760.1, forward strand.
AATATTGTGGTACGTGTCTGAGACCGAGGGTAGGGCACTCACCCTTGATCGTCCGGCCATATCGCCGCCAATGCTCTAATGCCTATTGAAGAAGAGAGAGACTAGAGAACTTTGTTTATTTCTTTTACCTCCCGATAATTGGTATATGAGAGACCATGTGAGGGTCATCCCATGTTAGTGATGAGTAATTGACATCGGTTTACAAAAGTTGAGTTTGAGTCAGTTGGTTCGACCCTGACGTTGCGTGGTGTAACGGGCTCGGTAGGACTTTGGTAAAACTTAGTCGTATGGGTTAGGATGCATATTCTGTTGATGCGACAGGTTTGATCTTGTTTATGCTATTTGCGCGTTCATGTATCGAGCGGTGCTATTTGATGTGTTTTCTTGTCTGTGTGGTCGCAGGACATCGAGGCGGAGTCGTGGCGAGACACGGTGTCTGGGACTAGGCGCAGTGGCGCCGAGGTCGAACGGTCGTGATGTGTCGAAGACGACGTGGACTCGACGTGGTTGCGAGGCGTGCGAGACAAGGAGCGCGGAAGCTTCCCGGAGGTTGCAGGAGGGGCGAAATGGTCATTTCGCGAGGCTGCAAAAGTGGGAGCGGGCTCCGTTCGGGTTTAGCCGGCGTAACGGGTAGGAGACCCGGTAGCCGGGGGTTATAAATAGCTGCAGGGGGCTGCGTACCCCCCAGGACACCTGATTTAGGGTTAGAGCTTACTTTAGTCAAAAGTGTCTTTGGAGAGAGCTTTTGCTTTAGGCTTTAGTGGTTGGAGACCATAAGAGGGCAGCATTGTTGCCTCCTCCATTCAGCCCTTGTGACCCTATCCTCATTGTGTGTGTGTTCCTCCCAAGAACTAGAGAGGGTTCTTGGTGTTCTTGAGGATAGAGTGGGAGAGGATGGTTTGAGAGTCTTGTAATCTTTCTTTGTGCTGTAGATGTACATATGTAACTAGACTCTTTGTATTCTTCTTTTGAGAAATGAAAATCTGAGATTTCTTCTCTGTTCTTGAGTTGCTACGATGGTTTCTTGGTTGGATTCTTGAGATTTTCATTCTCTTCTTGATTCTTGCTTTTCAGTGGTAAAATGGATTGCTCTAGGATGGAATTGCACTTCTAGACCTTCTGGTCATCTAATTCCAAGATTTACTTGTTCAATTTGCAAGAATCACATTTTGAGTCTTTCTTGTTCATCCTCTAGGGTTCTTCTCCAAATCTTGATTCCTTCTTTGAGATGGCCTAAATCTTTTCCTGTAGAGTCCTCTGGATATTGCTAACATATCTGCAAAGTTTTGTGGCCAAAGGATCAAAGAATCTCTGGGAATTTGGATTTTGGTTTTTGCTGTCTGAAATTTCAGACTTGCTCTCGGGTGCCCTGGGAACAGGGGAGCGGTCAGACCGGACCTCCCTTGGCGGTCAGATTGGACCACGTCCCGGCGGTCAGACCGACTTTGTGAGAGCGGTTAGACCGGCTGAGCGGTCAGACCGGATTTTCTGTGGCGGTCGATCGGCTACTACTCTCAGCGGTCGACTGCGGCCCGTGATCGAGCCGGCCGACCCACGGATCGACCGGCCAAGAGTGAGCGGTCAGACCGGCTTATCCATAGCGGTTAGACCGGCCTCCTTTTTGACAGCCCATGTATTTTCGTGGTTTTTGGTAGATTTATTTTTCGCTTTTCTCTGTACTTTGTTCTTGGTTCCAGAGAGTTTTCTTGAACTCCTTCATAGCTTGTTGTAGCTATTGTGGAGGACATTCACCCCCCTCTGTCGCCATTTCGGTCCTTCAATTGGTATCAGAGCCGGTTAGCTCTTCTTCATAGATCTTAACCGGTTTCAAAGAGCCATGACGACGGACAAGTACTCGACCAAGCCCCCGATCTTCGATGGGATGGATTTTCCATTCTGGAAGAGCCGGATGGAGACCTACATCCGAGCTCGAGGCTACGCCATCCGGCGTAAGGTCAAGGTCCGCTTTGTTGTTCCCGCCGATGAGAACATCAATGCCGGGAATATGGCTGATGTTGAGGCAAACGCAAGGGCGAGGAACATCATCATTCAGGGTTTGAGCAGAAGCGAATTTGATCGCATCTCTCACCTGACGTCGGCCTTCGATATTTGGGTGACCCTCAATGCATACCATGAGGGCACCACCCAAATAAAGACGGTGCGACAAGACCAGTTCAAGCGCGAATATAGCAAATTCGAGATGCTTGCTGGTGAGTCTCTTGACGAGTGCTTTTCTCGCTTTCATAAGATTTTGAGCAACCTCCGAGCCGTCGGTCTCACATACTCCGACTCGGATAACGCTCGACAAATTCTTTCTGCACTCGATCTTAGGGTTTGGGAGATGAAGGTGACTACCATCAAGGACACCACAGACCTCTCGACCCTGACTCTTGATGCGCTTCACTCGCGCCTCAAGACTCACGAGATTGACATAGTCTCTCGTCGGTCTAAGTCTCAGTCGATGGCACTAGTCACCGATCCCACTTCGGTTTCTGGTTCTTCTACCGATTCTCTGTGCGGGTTCTCTCTAGCTGCTCTCTATGACGTAACTGATGATCAGTTAGAGCAGCTAGAGGATGAACAACTGGCCCTCCTAGCTCGGAAGTTCTCCCATGCTTACAAGAGGAGGAGGGACGGAAAATCAGGATTAATAACTGTGTTACGTTTTTTCTCTGGGTGCGGCCGCACCCACCAGCGACAACGTAGTTTCGCCCCTGGATGGCCCCAACCACATTCGAGCAAACTGCCCCAAGCTGGGGAAGGGTGAAGGAGACTACGGCGGTTCGGGCAAGAACGACTACCCCGACAAGAACCACAACAAGAAGCCCGCAGTTCAGACGCAAGGCAAGAAGACGTTTCGCGACTTTGGGAAGGCTAAGAAGCTCTTCCACCGCGTCCTCACCGCGTTCGACGACCTCGACCTCAGCGAGGTGGAGGGATGGAGCGACGACGACGGGACGGGTGACCAAGATCCCAAGAGCGGCGACGACTTCTCCGACATGTGCTTCATGGCCCTCGAGAGCGAGATCAGCGACAGTGACCTCTACTCCGACTCCGACGAGGTATGTCCCTCCTATGACCAACTTAATGAAGCTTTTCTTAAGTTAGGAGGATTTCATGCTAGACCTAGAGCTAGATGTAGCGAGTTGGAGAAGGAAGTAGATCGATTGTCACGGGAGCTTACTTCACTTATATCTGCTCCCTCCCGTGACGACTGTGATACATGCATTGCTTTGCTGGGAGATATGGAGGAGTTAAGGACTTCTCATGATAGTGTGACCTCGGAGCTTGATATACTTAAGGTGGAGAATATTAGTCTTCTTGCTGAGCTTGAGATGAGTAGGGTAGTTCCTGTTTCATCTTCCATTGTTCAGACTATTTCTTGCACCTCATGTGAGGATAAGGACAATGCTTTTAGAGGTCTTTATACTATGCTTCTTGATCTGCCCGAAACATGTGAAAATTGCAATAATTTGAAAATGAAATTAAAACGGGCAGATCATAAAATTGCTGAACTACAAGCCTCCTTACTTGAGCCAATTGATTCATGCTTGAACTGTCCCAAATTAACTGCTGAACTTGAAGCTGTCTCCAAACAGTTTCAAGATATGATTGATCATGATAGGAAGTTGGCTCAGTTTGCTTCTAAGGACCCTGTTAGCTCACCATGCATTAATTGTAATAAACTAAAATCTGATTTGATTGCTTTGGATGAGAAATGTGTGAAGCTAACTAAGGACCTACTAGAGAAACCACCTCTTGCTTGTAGTGTGATTGTGGAGAAGGGGGAGAAGCCCCCGGGTAAGGTAAAGACGCCTAGCGACGCGAACCAACCTGCTAGCGAGGATCGTCCCTTCTAAGTCGGTACCGCGTGCACAAGCCGCCTTTCCTCTCCGTTGGTTGTTCTTCTGCTTCCTTACCTACTGCTGTTTCTACTCCTCCTTGCTCTTCTTGCACCTCGCTTTTTCGGGAGTGTCAGTATCTTATGAACACTCTCGAGAAATTTGTAGGAGGCAAGAAGACGTTTAATCTTATTCTAGACCAATCAAAGATTTACAAGTTCAATCAGGGTCTAGGATATGATTTCCATGAGGATGTGAAGAAGCATCCACCTATCGCGCTCAGACCTGTAGCCGCAGCTGTGATTGAGGTCAAGCCCAAGAACAAGAAAGTTCAATTTAAATCAGCGGGCTTTGTTCAAATGATTTCTGACAGCAAGGTGACTTCACCGCAACTTCGGCCTCTCAAGAAGCCATCTCATGCTACTACGCCTCGTAGGCGGTATCATTGCATCTTCTGTCAGAAGGATGGGCATCTGTGTAACATCCTGAAAACTTAGAGGATCTGTATAATAAAGTGTTGTAGAATATTTTGTAGAGTATTGTGTTGAGTTGGCTTTTGAAGGTGTTTTTCTGAAGAATTTCGTGGAAGAGCCCATCTGTTTAATTAATAGAGAATCCTAAGTTTGAATTCGAATCAAAAGATGATCCATAAAGAAAACTCCAAAGTTAACGTAAATAGGTTTTCAAAGAAACAAGGATGATTTCAATTTCGTATATAAGTGGCGTATGCCGATGAAAGCTTCCTAGAAATGAGTAGGGCAAGCTTAGATATATATATATATATATATATATATATATATATGCATGTATATATATGTATATATATGAGTGCTTTTACACAAAGTAAATATATCTCCAATTATAAAAGAAAAGAGGAGAAAAATAAAAAGGAAAAAGGAAAAGAAGTCAGTTGTAGGCCTTAGAGTATTAAATGAAATAACCACTTTGTGGCGAAATAATTTTATTAAACCCAAAAATATCTCTTTGAGCCTCTGTGAATTTTCTAGAATTTTTGGTGGTGATTTAGTATTTTTCCGAATTGTATTATGCCCTCTAGCATTTCTGAAAATTCAAAATCAAAATAAAACCCAAAACCCCACCCCCGGCCGACGCGTGGACGGACTGGATCCGCCCACGTCGCCCCCGGATCCGCCCTCCCTCTCCCTCGGGCCGACACGCGTCCGGTCCGGATGGCGCCACGTCCCACCCGGGCGCCATCTCGGCCGCCCGCGCGGATCCCTCTCCCGCGCCCCTCTCTCTCGCAAGCGGGCCCACTGCCGTCGGCGCTTTCCCCTTTCTTCCTCCTCCTCCGCGCTCCGGACACCCCTCGCGGCCGTAACGCCCATGTCTGGAGGCCCCAGAGGGGCGCGTTATGGGAAAAGACCCCACGACGCCCAACCCCGCCGCCCTTCCGCCGCCTGTTCGCCACGCCCATCGCCGCCAGTCCGCCGGGCAGGCCCTTCGGCCGGCTATAAAAGCGGGAAGCGACCAAAGGACCACTGTGCCACCCTCATCATTTCCCCACGTCCGATTGCCCTCAAACCACCCCACGGCGATCCCTTTCTTCCCCAACTCCCGTGGCCGGCCCTCGCCGCAATTCCACGATCCACGCCTGTGGGAGCTCGATTCCTTGCTCCCACACCATCCCGGCTCGCCGCCAAGGTGTTGCCGGCCTCGAGCTCCTCGCCGACCGTAGCTCGTCGGTAGCCAGAGCCCTCCTGAGCCGCCGCTGCTCCGCCGACCCACCTCCGTGACCTCCGGCCCTCCTCATCGCCGCCATCGCCTCGCCATGAGCTCAAGATCGCATTTCACCGCTCCCCGAGCCTCGGTGAAACCCCTCGCCGGCGACGGCCGCCTCCTCGACCTCGGGCCACCGCCTCGCCGCCTCCACGCATACCTTAAGGGTATATTTACCCCTATAGGGTGAGTAAACCGGCGGCGGGTTGGCTACCGTCGCTCACCCTCTATCCCCCGGCTCCCTCGGCGCGTTCGAGCCCCGCCACGCAGCGCCTGAGGTGAGCCATTTCTTTAAAACCGTCGTGACGGTGGGCCCCACCCAGCCAACGATCATGAGCGAGTCCACCACGCCTCCGGGACCCTTTGTCGGGGCAGCGGGGCGGGCGTGGGCCCTGCTGCCGGGCCCCACGTGTCGGCGCCAGCGCTGAAGCGCCTGATCGCCAATGGGCCCAATGTCGATTTTATTATGTTTGAGATTTAATTAAACAGAAAGCATTCAAAAGTGTATAACTTATTCATTTTAGCTCCAAATTTGATGAAACCAATTTCTAAATTCATCTAAAATCAAGGGCTACTTAATGGGACCAGAACCAATATTTTTGAAGCTTGTTCAAATTTTCATTGTGTTATTTGATTGTTGTGATGATTTTTATCTAAATTTTCACAGATAAAACGTAGCTTCGATGCTCAAGAAGAGGAAGTCACGCCAGAGACTCCAACACCCCGAATCCCGACCTTTGCATCCAAGGCGAGTCAATGCTTTGATCATTTTGAGCCTATGTTTTCAATAAAGTATTTTGGTTTAAGTATTATAATTTGCATGCTTATATTTATGTTGCAATACATGTTAATTTCAGCTTCTAGATATATGCCTATGTTCTCTTGGTTTAGTATATGTCCTTTGCAATACTTTTGGCTATGTGATCCTTGTCACCCTAGTAAAAGTAATAATGCTACAAACTCCTTTGAAGCTAAGTCTATAATTATAAATGCATGCTTAGAGTTGTTTAGATAAACAAGGGTGTGAGAGCACCCTAGCATATCTTGCAAATTAAAGAAAGCAGTATTGGACAGTCATTGTGATGATGGCTGGTTTATGTTGGTATAAGCGTATTTTTCGTCCGAAAGAACCCTACATGCTTAATTATCTGGGCGGATGGTTGAGGGCGTGAGTGTTGAATGGTGCCGTGATAGCACAGATTTGTGATAAAGTGGTGCCGTGATAGCACAAGGGGATTGTGGTAGAACCGCCCAGATAACCATTAAGGACTGAATCTTGTGATGACCTCCCACGGTACAACATGTGCAACCACATGCTGGCAAAGTGTAGGCAGGGCCAACTAATTTGCATTGACTTAGTAAGAGTTGCGTCGGTGTGAACACGGGCGGGTAGAGGATGGCCACATCCTCCGGCGTGATGGCGCAAGAGGGGCTTCGGAAGGGTGGTCGCACTGAGGAAGTGGAAACCTTAGCGGTCGTAACTCTGCTAGGAAAATGCATCGTAAAAGCTCTGTGATAGTCTACTCAACCGCATGGCTAAGGAATCGTGTGGGGCAATGAGCAGATCTATCTCATGTGGGTAAAGCGTACACACTCTGCAGAGTCAAAAACTATTCGAATAGCCGTGCCCACGGTCAAGGGCGGACATGGGAACTTAACTAGATATAGTTTTGTTTCAAAAACTTTGAAGGGGTGGAAATGGGAAAGTGGAGGGCAGAGAAAGGCCCTTATTTGAATTGTCCTGGGTGTCGTCCCAGTGGTAATGTAAGCGACTATACGCTGAAGGTGTGGTATGAGAAGCAGAGACCATGTAAATGGTGGATGGTCTCTGATTCGATAGAAATAAATGTACATGTCATTAAGTATCATGTTTAAAATCCATCTGGCTAGGTCATAGGGAGTTTTTAAGTATTATAGTTCAAAAAGCACATTTTAGCAAACAAAATAACCTGAGTCTCCCCTGGTTGAAAGCCTTGCATACTACCTACTGCATTTTGTGTGTTGACTCGCTGAGCACGGTGGTTAGTGTGCTCACTCTCGCAAATACCAAAAATCCAGATTCGGGAGCTCAAGATCCGTATGCTTTCGAGGAAGCACCTGCTGTAGATGGAGAAGACCACGCTGGGAATTAGGACGAATAATCCGCGCTTAGAACTTTAAGCATTCAGACTAAGGTGTGGTTTCATCCAAATGTTACTAGAGCTCTAGTGATATTTGTATGACCACTTTTGCCCTCAGTCTTTGCTTGTGGTTTAAAGGCCTACTTTGTATCTCTTCCGCTGCTAGACTTTTGTAATGTAAATATTTGGCCTGTTTGGCCCTATTGTAACAACTGCGCCTTTGTGAAGGCCTAACTTCACTTTTGCAATGTAATATTATTATGGCTTGTTGTGAATTCCGCGTGTATGAAATGATTCAGCAATGTATCTGTGTGCATTATCTATCGATCCGTGAATAATGCGGTAGGCACTGCAGATTCGGATTGCAAAATCCGGTCCGACAGAGTCGGTATCGAGCATACTGACGTAGGGTAAAACCTTAGTTGGTCGTTAGCATTTATGCTGTTGTATATTGAAAAATGTATAAAAATAAGTCTCTTAAAAATATAGCGTAATAATTCTTACCACACCCTTCCTAGCTCTACTCTGTTCTACTTTTCAGTTGATATTTTGAAAATTACTAACGATATTACTTAATTACAGATGTCAGGAGTTGCAGACGTTGGGCACTGGGACTTCTTCGCTCACGGAGTACGTGAGGGAGAGTTTGCGGATATACTTCGCAAACTACTCCACTACTTGGGCTACGAGGACGCGCCCATCTACCGCGGTCGGAGGACCAGGATAGGAGGAGACGAGTCCTGGTTGGTGGAGATCTTCATCTACCCCCGGCGCGAGGGAGACCAGTCTCACGTGTTTGCACACCCACCGGAGGAGCTTGGTGGCAACAAGATTACATGATGCCGCTCGCCCGCCGCGCCCGACTTTGCGACATCCACGCGACGCCGGTGCTAGAGTCCCTTTACCTACCACCCTCTGCGGACGAGCACGCCAGTTCGACGGGACCCGGGTGGCGAGTTGGAGGACGACCCGAGGCTTACCTACTAGGTGGACCTCACTCGGGTCATGGGTACAGCCCATGTGGTGGCTCAGGAGGAGATCACCGCACTTCGGGAGTGCCTCCTCGCACGCCACATCGAGGTGGACTCCTTGCGAGAGCAGCTCGCCTAGTGTGAGCGGGCCTTGGCAGAGGCCAAGGCGGGCGGCACGCCCGCACCTGCACTCAGCAGACACCTACACCGACCCTAGTTCCAAAGACCTCACTTGAGTTCCGGGACTCACGCTGTGCTCACAAAGACGCAAGAGCGTGCGGCCCCGTGGCCTCGACCGCTTCTCCGAGGAGAGACTCGACGCACTGCTCACGCCCCACTCCGACACCGACCCGTCTCGAGTTTAGTGGTAGCGGTCCTGCTTCGCAGTACGGACTATACCCCTCCATCCAGTGTTGGTGACATGGAGGAGTAGGCAGTACGTGAGTCAGTTAGTATAGTGCTTGCTGGAGTTTGGCTAGTGTTAGCAAGCGCACGCCCCGTCTTACTAATGGTAACATGTGCCCGTGTTCTAGTTCCGTGTGTGTTTAGTTATGAGCGCTAAGTATGTGTATGTTGTAAAGCCCAGCGTGGCATGTGAAGCCATAAAAAGCTGGCTGTGTATGTTGTCTATGTTTAATGAAAACGACATTGTGTTCAAAAATGTTTTTGTTATTGGTGTTGAAATTGGTTCTTTTGCGTGATGACTTTGGGATGGGTCTTATGGGGTTAAAACAAAAGTTTGATCGAATACTAAAATACCTGCAGATGGCCAGCCATAGAGTTACCCGCGCCCAAGCTGGTTCGAACCCGGACGTGCAGGCGGAAGTAGACGCCAGCCAAGAAGCACAACACGTGGGAAGAGGAAGAGGCCCAAGTCAGGGGGTAAACCTCCCACCCCCGCCGGCTAACCCATCAATGGCGCAAGTCATGGCCCAGCAAACGCAAATACTTCAGGCTATCTTCGCAGGCCAGCAGACCCACCCCAGCGTGCATGCCTCCGACCTGGGCGACTTCATCAGGACCCGGCCCCTCACCTTCGCCGGGGCAGATGAGCCCCTAGAGGCGGAAGATTGGCTGCGGGACACAGAAAGGAAGCTACGTTTGGCCAAGTCTGCAGAAGATGACCGAGTGCTTTTTGCTACCCATCAACTCCAAGGGCATGCACGCTGGTGGGAGAATTACCGCCACCAAAGGGTATGAGGATACCCCAACCGAGCTAGCGAAGAATTATAACCCGGACAGACCAAGGCGGCCTTTAAGGCCAATTTCGTCCCACCGGAGTAATGCGAATAAAGAAGAATGAGTTCGAACTTTGAAGCGGTGGCTGTCGGTCAAATGAGTATCTCACCAAGTTTAATCACCGGCCGTTCGCCCCAAGGATGTGGGCGATGAAGAGGAGAAAATTGACCGGTTCTTCAAGGATGAATGAAGAACTCCGTGTGCGACTCATCACGCAGACTTCCCGCCTTTCACCACCGGTGAATAAGGCATTGGTCCCGAAAATGAGAAGAAGAACCTAGAGACTAGTCGCAAACAGAAGGTGTGGTTCAATGACCGCAAGGAAGATTCATCCGAGGTTCTTCAACAATTCCCCTTCTGCGGGACAGCCCTGCCTCGAGCCCAAACACAAAGACCTCGTCCGGTGGTAGCACGCCTGCACTCCTCGCCCCTCGCCGGTGCGAGGACAAATCCTACAACCTCCTTCAATTGCTTCAATTGTGGGAGAAGGGCATTACGCCTATCGCTGCCCTCAACGGCAGACCACTCCGGTGAAGTTCAATTTGGGCACTACCCCCGCCCGAGGCCAAGCTTCAGCACCTAGCAGAGGAAATCAGGCTCCTCAATCAAACAGGGCTGCATCGACTCCAAATCGAGGAAGAATTAATCATGTCACCGCGGAGGAAGCTGAGGAGGCTACCGAGTCCCACTGGCACGTTCTCTGTCAAGACACTACCAGCACGTGTCCTTTTTGATTCTGGGGCATCGCATTCATTTATAGCAAAATGGTATGTGGATAAACTTAGACTGCCTGTCCACCCGTTGAAGAAAGCATTGATGCTTAGCTCACCCGCAGGGATGATTAAGGCCACCTTAGTGTGTCCGGGGGTAGAAATTGTCATGGAAAGGTTTATATTCCTAGCAGATTTAGTCGTGCTAACCTCCCAGACCTTGGATATTATACTAGGAATGGACTGGTTAGCTAGACACCAAGGAATATTAGACTGTGCCTCGGGGCAAGTTAAGTTGACCAAGTGCCCAGGGTTGACCATTGTGGTGAAGGTGGACCGACCATATCGGTGGGGTCGAGAAATATATTATTGTGAAGAAGTACCGCTAGAAGGCATGATGGTGGTACAAGACTATACTGAAGTTTTCCCTGAGGAACTGCCAGGCATGCCACCAAACAGAGATCTCGAGTTCGTTATCAACTTGAAGCCTGGTGCTGCCCCTATCTCCAAGAGACCATACCGGATGACTGTGGATGAGCTAGAAGAATTGAAGAAGCAACTTCATGAGCTATAGGACAAAGGTTTTATCAGGCCGAGTTCCGCACCTTGGGGATCCCCGGTGATCTTTGTAAAGAAGAAGGATGGCACCGCTAGGATGTGTGTAGATTATCGGCTTTAAACGAAGTAACCATCAAGAATAAGTACCCACCGCCTAGAATCGATGACCTATTTGATCGCCTTGGGGAGCCACAGATTCTCCAAGATTGATTTGAGGTCGGGTTATCACCAATCAAGATTAGGCGGAAGACATCCCGAAGACTGCCTTCACCACTAGATATGGGCTGTACGAGTTTACAGTTATGTCTTTTGGGTTGACCAATGCCCCTACCTATTTCATGAATCTCATGAACAAGGTCTTCATGGATTACCTGGATAAGTTTGTGGTGGTATTCATCGATGACATTCTCATCTACTCCAAAACCGCAGACGAGCATGCTAAGCATCTGCGCTTGGTACTAGAAAGATTGAAGGAACATCAACTCTATGCCAAATTCAGCAAGTGTGAGTTCGGTTGCGGGACATCGCCTTCTGGGGCATATTGTGTCCGAAAAGGAGTGTCCGTTGACCCCGCCAAAATTGCTGCGATATGAATGGCGGCAGCACCTACCTCGATCATCGAGGTGAGGAGCTTTCTCGGATTAGCGTGGATACTACCGGCGGTTTATTGAAGGGTTCTCCCGAATTGCCCGACCGATGACTCAATTCCTCAAGAAAGAGCAAGCATTTGGATGGACCAAGGCATGTGAAGAGAGTTTTCAAGAATTGAAGGAGAGATTGACTACCACCCAAAGGCTTTGGTTCTCGCGATGTGTGTAAGGACTTTGAAGTATACTGTGATGCGTCACATCAAGGGCTTGGGGGTGTGCTGATGCAAGGAGGCAAGGTTGTGGCATATGCATCCGTGCGACTTAAGCCCTCACGAAGCCAACTACCCAACCCATGACCTCGAGTTAGCTTAGTTGTACATGCCTCAAGATCCGGAGGCACTATCTTATTGGCAATCATTGTGATATCTACACGCACCACAAGAGCCTCAAGTACTTCTTCACCCAACGCATCTTAATTTGAGGCAAAGAAGGTGGTGGAGTTGATTAAAGATTATGACATGAGTGTCCACTACCACCCCGAAAAGCTAACGTAGTGGCGGGCGCCCGAGTCGGAAGGCCTCTGCAATCACCTTATGGTTCGGGAGCACCAACCGAACAATATAAAGAGTCGATGACCACGAACCTAGGGATTATCGAAGAAGGAGCCCTAACCGTCCTGGAAGATCAAACAAGTATTGAAGAAATGATAGAAGCTGCACAGAAAGGAGACCCAGCTGTTTTGAAGTTGAAGAAATCGATGGAAGAAGGAAGGCCCTAAAATGAATCGATCATCAAGGAATTCTAAAGTACGAAAATCGCATTGCACTTCCCCAAAGGACCTTAGGGATCTAATGCTTGGAAGCACATAGCTCATATATTCCCTTCATCCCGGTAGTACTAAGATGTACCAAGACATGAAGCAATACTCCGTGGCCGGACATGAAAAGAGACATTCTTGAGCACGTGCTTTCTTGTGATGTCTGCCGAGAGTAAAGGTCGAGCACCAAAGGCGGCAGGCTGCTCATGACCTCTGCAAATACCCCAATGGAAATGGGAGGAAGTTGGCATGGACTTCATCACCGGATTCCCGCCAACGAAGTCAGGATGTGACTCAGTCTGGGTCATCGTTGATAGATTAACCAAGGTTGCCCACTTCATTCCGTCAAAACAACGTACAAGGGAGATAAGTTAGTGAGTCAGACATGTCCCGCATTGTGTGCTCGCATGGCATACCCAAGCGAATTGTTTCAGATCGAGGTTCCCAATTTACCTCACATTTTTGGGCAAGTCTGCATGAAGCCCTGGGTACCCATTTAGATTTCAAGACCGCCACCATCCTCGTAATCGATGGACAAACAGAAAGAGTGAATCAAATATTAGAAGATATGCTCCGGCATGTGCACTAGACTTCTCGAAGGAATGGGATAATTGTGCGCCCTATGCCGAGTTTGCCTACAACAACGCTTACCGATCCGGCTGAAGATGTCACCCTTGAAGCTCTATGTGGCGAAAATGTGGACCCCACCCATTGGTCCGGTGGGAGAAAACTACGTGTTTGGCCCCAAACTCTAAGGCAAGCGTAAGAAAAAGTTCGTCTGATTAGGGACCGGTTGTTGGCGGCCCAATCCAGGCAGAAGAGCTACGCTAATAAAAGGAGGAGGCCCCTAAGTTTTGAAGTTGGAGATCACGTGTACTTGAAGGTGTCGCCCTTGCGGGGAGTCAAGAGATTTAAGGTCAAAGGCAAGCTCACCCGCTATGTTGGGCCCTTCCTATTGTAGCTAAGAAAGGAGAGGTTGCCTACCACCTAACCTTACCCCGAACATGTCTCAAGTACACGATGTCTTCCATGTGTCCCAGCTGAAGAAGTGCTTGCGAGTGCCAGAAGACCGAGCCCCATTAGAAGCAATCGAGCTCGAGGAGGACTTAACTTACAAAGAACGCCCCATCAAAATTTTGGACACAGTGGAAAAGAAAACCAGGACCTAATCCATTCGCATGTGCAGAGTGCAGTGGAGTCACCATTCAAAGAAGGAAGCCACTTGGGAGCGTGAAGACCAGCTGTGCAGAGATTACCCTGCTTTGTTTTCTAGCTTAGCCAAATCTCGGGGTCGAGATTCTTTTTAGGGGGGTAGGTTTGTAACATCCTGAAAACTTAGAGGATCTGTATAATAAAGTGTTGTAGAATATTTTGTAGAGTATTGTGTTGAGTTGGGTTTTGAAGGTGTTTTTCAAGAATTTCGTGGAAGAGCCCATCTGCTTAATTAATAGGAATCCTAAGTTTGAATTCGAATCGAAAAGATGATCCATAAAGAAAACTCCGAAAGTTAACATAAATAGGTTTTCAAAGAAACAAGGATGATTTAAATTTCGTAGTATAAGTGGCGAATGTCGATGAAAGCTTCCTAGAAATGAGTAAGGCAAGCTTAGATATATATATATATATATATATATATATATATATATATATATATATATGTGCTTTTACACAAAGTAAATATATCTCCAATTATAAAAGAAAAGAGGAGAAAATAAAAGGAAAAAGGAAAAGAAGTCATTGTAGGCCTTAGAGTATTAAATGAAATAACCACTTTGTGGCGAAATAATTTTATTAAACCCAAAATATCTCTTTGAGCCTCTGTGAATTTTCTAGAATTTTGGTGGTGATTTAGTATTTTTCCGAATTGTATTATGCCCTCTAGCATTTACGAAAATTCAAAATCAAAATCAAAATAAAACCCAAAACCCACCCTCGGTACCGACGCAGGACGATCGATCCGCCCACGCCGCCCGGATCCGCCTTCCCTCTCCCTCGGGCCGACAGCGTCCGGTCCGGATGGCGCCACGTCCCACCCGGCGCCATCTCGGCCGCCGCGGATCCTCTCCGCGCCCTCTCTCTCGGCAAGCGGGCCCCGCTGTCGGCGCTTTTCCCTTCTTCCTCCTCCTCCACGTGCGCGCTCCGGACACCCCGCGCGCCGTGCAACGCCCATGTCTGGAGGCCCCACGGAGGGGCGTTATGGGGAAAGACCCCACGACCCCAACCCGCCGCCCCTTCCGCCGCCTGTTCGTCGCCGCCCATCGCCGCGGCCGCCGCCCCCCATGGCAGTCCGCCGGGCAGGCCCTTCGGCCGGCTATAAAGCCGGAAGCGACCAAAGGACCGTGTGCCACCTCATCATTTCCCCACGTCCGATTGCCCTCAAAACAACCCCGGTAGCGGCGATCCCTTTCTTCCCCAACTCGGCCGTCGGCCCCGCATAATTCCATCGATCCACGCCTGGGAGCTCGATTCCTTGCTCCCACACCATCCCGACTCGCCGCCAAGGTGTTGCCGGCTTCCCAGAGCTCTCGCCGACCGTAGCTCGTCGGTAGTAGAAGCCTCCCCGAGCCGCCGCTGCTGTCCCGACCCACCTCCGGTGACCTCCGGCCCTCCTCGTCGTCGCCATCAGCTTCGCCGCGAGCTCAACATCGCATTTCACCGCTCCCCCGAGCCTCGGTGAAACCCCCTCGCCGGCGACGGCCGCCGCCTCCCTCGGCCTCGGGCCACCTCTGCCTCGCCGCCTCCCACGCATACCTTAAGGGGTATATTTACCCCTATAGGGGTGAGTAAAACCGAGCGGCGGGTTGGCTACCGTCGCTCACCCTCTGTCCCCCCTGGCTCCCTCGGCGCGCGTTCGAGCCCCCGCTCACGCAGCGCCTTGAGGTGAGCCATTTCTTTTAAAAACCGTCGCTGACATGGGAACTTAACTAGATATAGTTTTGTTTCAAAAACTTTGAAGGGGTGGAAATGGGAAAGTGGAGGGCAGAGAAAGGCCCTTATTTGAATTGTCCTGGGTGTCGTCCCAGTGGTAATGTAAGCGACTATACGCTGAAGGTGTGGTATGAGAAGCAGAGACCATGTAAATGGTGGATGGTCTCTGATTCGATAGAAATAAATGTACATGTCATTAAGTATCATGTTTAAAATCCATCTGGCTAGGTCATAGGGAGTTTTTAAGTATTATAGTTCAAAAAGCACATTTTAGCAAACAAAATAACCTGAGTCTCCCCTTATTGAAAGCCTTGCATACTACCTACTGCATTTTGTGTGTTGACTCGCTGAGCACGGTGGTTAGTGTGCTCACTCTCGCAAATACCAAAAATCCAGATTCGGGAGCTCAAGAACCGTATGCCTTCGAGGAAGCACCTGCTGCAGATGGAGATGACCACGCCGTGAATTAGGACGAATAATCCGCGCTTAGAACTTTAAGCATTCAGACTAAGGTGTGGTTTCATCCAAATGTTACTAGAGCTCTAGTGATATTTGTATGACCACTTTTGCCCTCAGTCTCTGTTTGTGGTTTAAAGGCCTACTTCGTATCTCTTCCGCTGCTGGACTTTTATAATGTAAATATTTGGCCTGCTTGGCCCTATTGTAACAACTGCGCCTTTGTGAAGGCCTAACTTCACTTTTGCAATGTAATATTATTATGGCTTGTTGTGAAAGATGTGAAGGCCTAACTTCACAACTGCGCCAAAGGTACTGTGCGCATTAATGATTCATTTATTTTGAAAGATGTTGCTTTGGTTAGTAAGCTGCAATATAATCTGCTTTCGCCTCTCTCCACTTCGATGACGATTTCGAGGTGAGCTTTAAGAAAAACAATTGCAAAATTCACGATTCTTGGTAGTTTGGTTTATGGATTTCTCGCTTTGGGAGGATCTTCGTGCTGATTTTTCCGAGTCTTCCGCGATCCTCTCCGTTGTTTGCTTGCTTCTGAGTCCCGCGACCTCTCTTTCAGGCATAGGAGACTTGGTCATATTGGATTTGACCATTTGACTCGAGTTAGCGGCCACGATCTCATTCGTGGTCTGCCGAAACTCAGGATGAGACATTTTCACATTTTCGAGGTCATTTCAGTAGGATTTCTATTGAGCTTCCAGGTGCCTTGCGAGCGATCAGTAGTGACAATGGAACGGAGTTCAAGAATTCCTACTTTCAGAGGTTTTGTGATGAGATAGGTGTAGAGCACCAGTTCTCTTCTCCGCATGTCCCACAGCAGAATGGCGTTGTGGAGAGGAAGAACCGTACCTTGGTCGAGATGGCCAGGACGATGCTTGATGAGTACTCTACACCGTGGAAGTTTTGGGCTGAGGCTATAGCCACCGCATGCCATGTTTCCAATCGAGTTTTTCTTCGGGCACACTTGCACCGCACTTCTTACGAGTTGAGATATGGGCGAAAGCCCAGTGTTTCTCATTTTCATGTGTTTGGTTGCAAGTGCTTTATTCTGAAGTCCAGGAACCTAGATAAGTTCGAGTCACGTTCTTGTGATGGACTTTTTCTAGGCTACTCGACTTCTTCGCGGGCCTATAGGGTCTGGAACTGCGAGTCTAGCAAAATGGTAGAAACCTGTGAGGTGACTTTCGATGAGGCCAGTCCGAGGACTAGGCCCGATATCTCAGGTTCTCTAGAGCAGTCCGAGACCATCTTTGTGGATGATGAGGATGATGGAGATGAGGGTTGTCTACCCGATCTAGCCCCTCATCCACCCCTTGAGGTGCCTTCTTCCACCGCACCTCGAGGTGATCAGCCCATGCCTCAGACTTCCTCCTCGGAGCTAGTGGCTCTGCTCCTACCCCGTCACCACGAGGTAGAGGCCACTTCTTCATCTCATCCTGGACCTCCAAGACACATCCAAAATCTCATCCTTCCGAAAGGATGATTGAGACCTATTTGAGCGAGTCACACGCTCCAAGTCTGGCGTGTCACTCTTCTGTCTCCACTCCGCCTTCGTTGCCTCATTTGAGCCCAAGGACGTTTGTCATGCTTTATCTGACGAGTCTTGGGTCAATGCCATGCATGAGAAGTTAAAGAGTTTCAAAAGAAACAAGGTCTGGACGCTTGTTGAGCTCCCTCAAGGTCACAATATCATTGAGACCAAATGGGTGTTCAAAAACAAGCAAAGTGAGGATGGGGTAGTCATTCGAAACAAGGCTAGACTGGTTGCTCAGGGGTACTCCCAGGTTGAGGGTCTAGACTTCGAGGAGACCTTTGCCCCTGTAGCTAGACTTGAGGCTATTAGAATTCTACTTGCCTTTGCAGCTTCTAAGGGTTTCAAGCTTTACCAGATGGACGTCAAGAGTGCCTTTCTCAATGGCTTCATTGAGGAAGAAGTCTATGTCAGACAGCCTCCAGGTTTCGAGAACCCCAAATACCCTAATCATGTCTACAAGCTTTCTAAAGCATTGTATGGACTTAAGCAAGCCCCTAGAGCTTGGTATGAGAGGCTTAAGTCCTATCTGTTGAGACATGATTTCGAGATGGGTAAAGTTGATAAGACCTTGTTCACTCGCCGGCTCGGCAACGACCTTCTGCTTGTCCAAATTTATGTCGATGATATCATCTTTGGCGGCTCTTCTCATGCTCTAGTTTCACAGTTCACGGATGTCATGAGCACCGAGTTTGAGATGAGCATGATGGGTGAGTTGACATTCTTTCTCGGCTTCCAGATCAAGCAGACTCGGGAGGGTACCTTCTTGCATCAAGGCAAGTACACTCGAGACCTCCTGAGACGCTTTGACATGAGTGATGGTAAGTCGGTGTCAACTCCGATGGTTTCTACAGCCGTACTTGACCCAGATGAGGACGGCGAGCCGCTTGATCAAAAGGAATTGAAGTATGATTGGCTCTCTTGTACCTCACCGCCGAGACCGACATACACTTTTCTCAGGTGTCTCGTGCTCGGTTTCGTGCTTCTCCTCGCGTGTCTCACCGCCAGCGGTGGAAGCGCATCTTTCGGTACCTTTGAGCTACCATTGACTATGGTATCGGTACTCTTCTTCCTCCGCTCATCCCTTAGAGCCTTTCTGATGCGCACTTTGCCGGTCAGAGGATAGATAGGAAGAGCACTTCGCACCGCCACCATTGGCACTTCTCTCATCTCCTGGTCTTCGAGGAAGCAGTCCGGTGTTGCACAGTCCACCGTCGAGGCCGAGTACGTTGCTGCAGCCAGTTGCTGTATCCAAGTACTTTGGATGATCTCGACTTTGCGGGACTTTGGGTTAGCTATCGATCGTGTTTCGCTCTTTTGCGACAACACGTCTGCGATCAGCATTGCTAAGAACCCAGCGCAGCATTCTCGGACCAAGCACATTGATATCAGATATCACTTTCTTCGAGACCATGTAGAGAAGGGTGACATCGTGCTTCAGTTCGTGGAGAGTGACCACCAGTTGGCCGACATCTTCACCAAGCCTTTGGACAGCACGAGGTTTTTAGCTCTGCGGGGAGAGCTTGGGGTGGTTTGTCCTTATGTACTGCTGTGAGGGGGAGCTTTGGGATTTACTGCTTTATCTTATTAATTATGCTTCTGTCTCCTTACTGCTGCATTGTATCTGAGGGTGCATTGGGTTTAGTCCTTCTAGCATAGGTTAGAGTGTGTCTCTTGCTGAGTAGCTTAGACTTCTTGCTCTTATCTTGTGATTTCAGGATAGCTGTTTCTTATCTCACTAGGTTGAGCTCACTCACTTCTTTTAGGTTCTAGCGAGGGTTGGGCCACCCTCGGGCATGTGGCACGGCGTGTTTGCTCTCTAGTGTGTGTTTTTCTCAACAGCTGGTTGTCCTGGAGTCATATGGGGTAGGTAAGAGTCAGTCTGAGTCATTAGTATTCTCTATCTTATCTATGCTTTAAGGACTGCCTGTTTTCTGATTTCTTGCCAGCTTCTCGTTTTTACTGCTTCGGTTCAGGGGGAGTTTATTTGGGAATTTCTAGATCTTAATACTGACATAACTCAACTTGAGCTAAAAGTTGCATATCAAGTTAAGGGGGAGCTGGATTTTCTTCATATGCACTGTAACATAGCTACATGGAGCCTTTATTATTATCCATTCATGACATGTTTTCATTATATTACATCTTGGCATGATTTGTGCTCCATTGCTAATTTGATCATGACTTTATATGTGTAGTCAAGTCTTTGCCATGATAGGTTAATTAAAATGCTAAATTTGACCTAATTCATGTCATGTTAATATTTGAAACTAGTCGGCTTTTGTTATCTTCTTATGGTTTATGCCATGTCAAATAGGCTGAGTTGAGTCTTGAATCATTGTTGAGCGATAGATTGAGCTATATCAGTTTCTTGATGACATATAAGTTAGTACAATCTGTCAAAAGCAAAAAGATCTCTTTTGTGCGAAAAAACTGATCTCACCTTCTCATGAGACGGCTTGCCATTGCACAAGGCATGAACTCAGGGGAGTTTTGGATGACCAAGATCATCTTCTTAAGCTTATTGCTTGAAGTGGTCGCATAAGGCTTGAGGTCTAGCACATGACTGAATAAAAAGATGGTTGAAAACAACCATGACTTCCAAAAGAAAATTGTCAATTGTGCTCAATTGCTAAAATTCAAAGTGCTTAAACAAATGTATCAGTCTTGAACTAGTAGCACTCTAGTTGACTCAACACTAGCTTCTCGGTTCCATTTAGCTTCTTGACATCGCTTGCATCATTCATGGATACCTCTAGCTAGACTAAAATCATATTTGATTTGACTTGCTAAGCACTTCAACTAAAATTCAGATTATACCTTATTGCGCTTAGCTTCACTTTACATACATAGTCATGATCTTTGTAGCATACTTGTATGTTATGGCTTGGTGTAATACATTATGGTCATTTTGGATAATTCTCATGGCTCTACATGCTTAAAATGATCAAATCAGCCATTTCATCCATCATCATGACCTTTTCTCCTTCTTGCATTCTTGATGGGTTTATTGCCAAAAGGGGGAGAATAGTGGTAGAAAAAGCCACTTTGGGAGCTTTGAGAAAAACTTGTTCTTTCTTTTGCTCCTTCTGTCGACATGGTCATTAGCCTTATTCTGTTTCTTATAGACCATGTTTGATTCTTCAAACTCAACTTTATACTTTTTCGGTATTTGTCAATATACTCATCAAGGGGGAGATTGAGAGACCATGTGAGGGTCATCCCATGTTAGTGATGAGTAATTGACATCGGTTTACAAAAGTCGAGTTTGAGTCAGTTGGTTCGACCCTGACGTTGCGTGGTGTAACGGGCTCAGTCGAACTTTGGTTAAACTTAGTCGTATGGGTTAGGATGCATATTCTGTTGATGCGACAGGTTTGATCTTGTTTATGCTATTTGCGCGTTCATGTATCGAGCGGTGCTATTTGATGTGTTTTCTTGTCTGTGTGGCTGCAGGACATCGAGACGGAGTCGTGGCGAGACACGGTGTACCGGACTAGGCGCAGGTGGCGCTGAGGTCAGAACGGTCGTGATGTGTCGAAGATGACGTGGACTCGACGTGGTTGTGAGGCGTGCGAGACAAGGAGCGCGGAAGCTTCCCGGAGGTTGCAGGAGGGGCGAAATGGTCATTTCGCGAGGCTGCAAAAGTGGGAGCGGGCTCCGTTCGGGTTTAGCCGGCGTAACAGGTAGGAGACCTGGTAGCCAGGGGTTATAAATAGCTGTAGGGGGCTGCGTACCCCCCAGGACACCTGATTTAGGGTTAGGGCTTACTTTAGTCAAAAGTGTCTTTGGAGAGAGCTTTTGCTTTAGGCTTTAGTGGTTGGAGACCATAAGAGGGCAGCATTGTTGCCTCCTCCATTCAGCCCTTGTGACCCTATCCTCATTGTGTGTGTGTTCCTCCCAAGAACTAGAGAGGGTTCTTGGTGTTCTTGAGGATGGAGTGGGAGAGGATGGTTTGAGAGTCTTGTAATCTTTCTTTGTGCTGTAGATGTACATATGTGAGAGATCATGTGAGGGTCATCCCATTGTGAGTGATGAGTAAATGACATCAGTTTACAAAAGTCGAGTTTGAGTCGGTGTGTTCGGACCCTGACGTTGCGTGGTGCAACGGGCTCGGTCGGACTTTGGTCAAACTTAGTCGTATGGGTTAGGATGTATATTCTATTGTTGCGGCAGATTTGATCTTGTTTATGCTATTTGCGCGTTCATGTATCGAACGATGCTATGTGATGTGTTTTCTTGTCTGTGTGACTGCAGGACATCGAGACGGAGTCGTGGCGAGACACGTGGATCGGACTAGGCGCAGGTGGCGCTGAGGTCAGAACGGTCGGGATGTGTCGAAGACGACGTGGACTTGACGTGGTTGCGAGGCGTGCGAGGCAAGGAGCGCGGAAGCTTCCCGAGAGTTGCAGGAGGGGCGAAATGGTCATTTCGCGAGACTGCAAAAGTGGGAGCGGGCTCCGTTCGGGTGAAGCCGGCGTAGCGGGTAGGAGACCCGGTAGCCGGGGATTATAAATAGCAGTAGAGGGGGCTGAGTACCCCTTAGGACACCTGATTTAGGGTTAGGGTTAGCTTTAGTCAAAAGCTTCTTTGGAGAAAGCTTTTGCTTTAGGCTTTAGTGGTTGGAGACCATAAGAGGGCAGCATCGTTGCCTCCTCCATTCAGCCTTTGGAAACTTATCTTCATTGTGTGAGTGTGTTCCTCCCAAGAACTAGAGAGGGTTCTTGGTGTTCTTGAGGATGGAGTGGGAGAGGATGGTTTGAGAGTCTTGTAATCTTCTTGTGCTGTAGATGTACATATGTAACTAGACTCTTTGCATTCTTGGTTTTTAGAGAAATGAAAATCTGAAATTTTCTCTCTACCCTTGATTTGCTTCATGTCTTCTTTGAGAGATTCTTGATATTTTCATTCTCTTGTTGATTCTTGCGTTTGAGTGTTATTTTGGTTTGCTCTAGGATGGAATTGCACTTCTAGACCCTGTGGTCATCTAATTCCAAGAGCTATTTGATCAATTTGCAAGAATCACATTTTGACCCACTTGTGTTCATCCTCTAGGGTTCTTCTCCAAATCTTGATTCCCTCTTTGAGATGGCTTGAAACTTTGCACGTAGAATCCTTTGGGTAATACTAACATATCTGCAAAGTTTTGTGGTCAAAGGATCAAAGAATCCCTGGGAATTTGAGTTTTGGTTTTTGCTGTCTGAAAATTCAGACTTGCTCTCGGGTGCCCTGGGAACAGGGGAGCGGTCAGACCGGACTCCCCACGGCGGTCAGACCGGTTTTCCAGCCGGCGGTCAGACCGGCTACTACCTAGCGGTCCGACCGGCCAGGCGGTCAGACCGGCCCGACAACTGCGGTCAGACCGGCTCCCAAGCGGCGGTCAGACCGGCTTTTGCCGTCTTGATCGAGCCGTGAAGCGGTCGACCGGTGTTGCCGGTGATCCGGCCCAGAGCGCGCGGTCAGACCGGCTCGGTTCTAGCGGTTTGACCGGCCCTCTTTAGGCAGCCCGAGTGTTTTCGAGGTTTTTCAGTAGATTTGTTTTTCGCTTTTCTCTGTACTTTGTCCCTGGTTCCAGAGTGTTTCCTTGAGCTCCTTCATAGCTCCCCATAGCTATTGTTGAGGAGTTTTCTAAGTGGAACCCAAGAGGGGGAATTAGTTTTAAAGAATCGACATTCACCCCCCCTCTGTCGCCATTTCGGTCCTTCAATATGTGTCAGACCCGGATTTTTGCAATCCAGAATCTGCTGTGCCTTACTGCATTATTCCCTGGATCAGTAGATAATGCACACAGATACATTGCTGAATCATTTCATACACGCGGAAACCACAACAAGCCATAATAATATTACAATGCAAAAGTGAAGTTAGGCCTTCACAAGGCGCAGTTGTTACAATAGGGCCAAGCAGACCAAATATTTACATTACAAAAGTCTAGCAGCGGAAGAGATACAAGTAGGCTTTTAAACCACAAGCAAAGACTGAGGGCAAAAGTGGCCATACAAATATCACTAGAGCTCTAGTAACATTTGGATGAAACCACACCTTAGTCTGAATGCTTAAAGTTCTAAGCGCAATTATTCGTCCTAATTCCCTTGCGTGGTCTTCTCCATCTACTGCAGTGCTTCCTCAAGGCATACGGATCTTGGGCTCCCGAATCGGATTTTTGTATTTATGCGAGTGAGCACACTAACCACTGTGCTCAGCGAGTCAACACACAGAATGCAGTATATAGTATGCAAGTCTTTCAACAGGGAAGGCTCAGGTTATTTTGTTTGCCGAAATGTGCTTTTTGAACTATAATACTTAAAATTCCCTATGACCTATCCAGATGGTTTTTTAAACATGATACTCGATGACATATACATTTATTTTTATCGAATCAGAGACCATCCACCATTACATGGTCACTGCTCCTCATGTCATGCCTTCGTTATAACCGCTTACTTTACCACCGGGGCGACACCGGGACAATTCAAATAAGGGCCTTTCTCGCCTCCACTTTTCCATTTCCACCCTTCACGCTTTTGAAATGTAACTATATCCGCTAAGTTCCCATGTCCGCCCATGACCGTGGGCACGGCTATTCGAATAGTTTTCACTCTGCAGAGTGTGTACACTTTACCCACATGAGATAGATCTGCTCGTTGTCCCACACAGTTCCTTAGCCATGCAGTTGAGAAGACTATCACAGGGCCTTTACATTGCATGTTCTTAGCAGAGTTACGACCGCTAAGGTTTCCACTTCCTCCTGCACGACCACCCTTCCAGAAGCCCCCTCTTGCGCCATCACGTCGGAGGATGTGGCCATCCTCTACCCGCCCGTGTTCACACCGACGCAACTCTTACTAAGTCAATGCAAATTAGTTGGCCCCGCCACACTTTGCCAAAGATGTGGTTGCACATGTTGTACCGTGGGAGGTCATCACAAGATTCAGTCCTTAATGGTTATCTGGGCGGTTCTACCACAATCCCCTTGTGCTATCACGGCACCACTTTATCACAAATCTGTGCTATCACGGCATCATTCAACACTCACACCCTCAACTATCCGCCCAGATAATTAAGCATGTAGGGTTCTTTCGGAACGAAAATACTTATTCCAACATACGCCAGTCATCATCACAATGACTGCCCAACACCGCTTTCTTTAGTTTGCAAGATATGCTAGGGTGCTCTCACACCCGTGTTTATCTAAAACAACTCTAAGCATGCTTTTATAATTATAGACTTAGTTTCAAAAGAGTTGTAGCATTATTACTTTTACTAGGGTGACAAGGATCACATAGCCAAAAGTATTGCAAAGGACATATACTAAACCAAGAGAACATGGGCATATATCTAAAAGCTGAAATTAACATGTATTGCAACATAAATATAAGCATGCAAATTTTATTACTTAAGCCAAAATACTTTATTGAAAACATAGGCTCAAAATGATCAAAGCATTGACTCGCCTTGGTTCTTGAGGTCCGGTTTTGCATGTTGGATTCTCTGACGAGTCTGCTTCCTCCTCTTGAGTCTCGAAGCTACGCTTTATACGCTGAAATTCGAGATAAAAATCATCACAACAATCAAATAACACAATGAAAATTTGAACAAGCTTTAAAAGTGTTGGTTCTGGTTTCATTAGGTAGCCCTTGATTTTAGATGAATTTAGAAATTGATTTCACTAAATTTGAGCTAAAATGAATAAGTTATACACATTTGAATATCTTCTGCTTGAATAAATCTAGAAAATATTAAACTCGACATGCGGGCCCATCGCTGCGACCCGCTTCGGGCGCCGACACGTGGGGCCACGGCAGCGTGGCTCACGCCGCCCGCGTGGCCCCGGCATGCGGGTCCTACCGTCACCGCTTCGGTGTATCTTGCGATCGACAGTGGGACCCACCGTCGGTGGCGGAATTAAAAGAAAGGTCAACCTCGGCGCCAGTGAGCGGGGCTCGAACGCCGCCGGGGAGCCGGGGAAGAAGTGAGCGATGGTAGCCAATCCGTCGCTCGGTTTATCTCACCCCTATAGGGCAAATATACCTCTTAAGGTATACGGGAGGCGGCGAGGCGAGGGAGCTCGAGGCCGAGGAGGCGGTGGTCGTCGCGGCGAGGGAAGCCCGATGAGGTCCGGAGCTTCGTGAAATGCAAAGTCGGACTTGCGGCGGTTGGTGGCGACGGGAGGACCGGGATCACCGGAGGTGGGTCGGCGACGGCAGGCGGCTCGGCTCAGGAGGTTCACGACGCCCGTGAGCTACTACCGTCGGGAAGCTCGGGTGAGGCTTGTAAAAGTTCGGCGACGAATGGGGGGTGGTGTGGAGCAAGGAGTCGAGTTCCACGGTGAGAATCGGTGGAATTGCGGAGAGGGCCGTCGGTAGGAGTTGGGGAAGAAGCAAGAATGCCGCGATCCGTGGCTTTTGGGGCAATTGCTACCGGAAAAGGCAAAGGGTGGCACGACGATTCTTTTGGGCGCGACTACGGCTTTATAGCCGGCCGAGGAGGCTGCCCCCATGCGGACCGGGCGGCGGCGGGGCGGCCGCACAGCGATGGGCGGCGAACACGGCGGAAGGAAGGCGGCGGGTTTGGGCGTCGTGGGGTCCTTTCCCATAACGCCCCCTCGGTGGGGCCTCCGCGGCATGTGCGTCCGCACGCCGAGGGGGTGTCCGGAGCGCGCGCGAGGAGGAAGAAGAAAGGAAAAGAGACTGACAGCGGGGCCCGCTTGCGAGAGAGAGGAGGCGGGAGAGGATCCGCGGGGCGGCCGAGATGGCGCCGGGTGGGACGTGGCGCCATCCGGACCGGACGCGGCGGCCCGAGGGAGAGGGAGGGCGGATCCAGGGGCAAAGTGGGCGGATCCACCAGATCCATGCGCTCGGCGGGGTGGGATTTTGGGTTTTATTTTGAGTTTGCATTTTAGAAATGCTAGAAGGCATAATATAATTCGAAAAATACTAAATTACCACCAAAAATTCTAGAAAATCCACAGAGGCTCAAAGAGATATTTTTGGGTTTAATAAAATTATTTCGCCACAAATTGGTTATTTCATTTAATACTCTAAGGCCTACAATTGACTTCTTTTCCTTTTTCCTTTTTATTTTTCTCCTCTTTTCTTTTATAATTGGAGATATATTTACTTTGTGTAAAAGCACTCATATATATATATATGCATATATATATATATATATATATATATATATATATATATATATATATATCTAAGCTTGCCCAACTCATTTCTAGGAAGCTTTCATCGGACTTCGCTACTTACACTTCGTAAATTTAAATCATCCTTGTTTCTTTGAAAACCTATTTACGTTAACTTTCAGAGTTTTCTTTATGGATCATCTTTTCAGATTCGAATTCAAACTTAGGATTCTCTATTAATTAAACAGATGGGCTCTTCCTCAAAATGTTCAGAAAAGTATTTTTAGAATCCAACCTAACATGATGTGTGACATAATATCTCACAACATTTTATCATAAAATCCTTCCGAGTTTTCAGGATGTTACAAACCTACCCCCTTAAAAAGAATCTCGACCCCGAGATTTGGCTTAGCTAGAAAACAAAGTAGGGTAATCTTTGCGCAGCTGATCTTCACGCTCCCAAGTGGCTTCTTTCTTTGAATGGTGACTCCACTGCACTCTGCACATGCGAATGGATTGGGTCCTGGTTTTCTTTTCCACTGTGTCCAAAATTTTGATGGGGCGCTCTTTGTAAGTTAAATCATCCTCGAGCTCGATGGCTTCTAATGAGGCTCGGTCTTCTGGCACTCGCAAGCACTTCTTCAGTTGGGACACATGGAAGACATCGTGTACTTCAGACATGTTCGGGGGTAAGGTTAGCTGGTAGGCAACCTCTCCTTTCTTGGCTGCAATAGGGAAGGGCCCAACATAGCGCGGGGTGAGCTTGCCTTTGACCTTAAATCTCTTGACTCCACGCAAAGGCGACACCTTTAAGTATACATGATCTCCAACTTCAAAACTTAGGGGCCTCCTCCTTTTATCAGCATAACTCTTCTGCCTGGATTGGGCTGCCAATAACCGATCCCTAATCAAACAAACTTTTTCTTCTGCTTGCCTCAGAGTTTCGGGACCAAACACATAGTTTTCTCCCACCTCGGACCAATGGAGTGGGGTCCGACATTTTCTGCCGTACAAAGCTTCAAAGGGGGACATCTTCAGTCGGATCGTAATCGTTGTTGTATGCAAACTCAAAGATAGGGCGTACATTTATCCCATTCCTTCGAGAAGTCTAGTGCACATGCCCGGAGCATATCTTCCAATATTTGATTCACTCTTTCCGTTTGTCCATCAGTCTGGGGATGGTAGGCAGTGCTGAAATCTATTTGGGTACCTGGGGCTTCATGCAGACTTGCCCAAAAATATGAGGTAAATTGGGAACCTCGATCTGAAACAATTCGCTTGGGTATGCCATGTAGGCACACAATGCGGGACATGTACAGCTCAGCTAACTTATCTCCCTTGTACGTTGTTTTGACGGGAATGAAGTGGGCAACCTTGGTTAATCTATCAACGATGACCCGCATCGAGTCACATCCTAACTTCGCTGGCGGAATCCGTGATGAAATCCATGCCAACTTCCTCCCATTTCCATTGGGGTATTTGCAGAGGTCAGTAGCGATCCTGCCGCCTTTGGTGCTCAAATTCACCCTTGACAGACATCACAAGAAGCGACGAGCTCAAGAATGTCCCTTTTCATACCGGGCCACCAAAGAGTATTGCTTCATGTCTTGGTGCATCTTGGTACTTCCGTGATGAAGAGAATATATGAGTGTGTGCTTCCCAAGCATTAGATCCCTAAGGTCCTTTTGAGGGGGTACGAAAGTACGATTTCCGTACTTTAGAATTCCTTGATGATCCAGACTCATTTTAGGGGCCTTCCCTTCTTTCATCGATTTCTTCCACTTCAAGACAGCTGGGTCTCCTTTCTGTGCAGCTTCTATCATTTCTTCAATACTTGTTTGATCTTCCAGAATGGTTAGGGCTCCTTCTTCGACAATCCCTAGGTTCGTGGTCATCGCTCTTTATATAGTTCAGGTTGGTGCTCCCGAACCATAAGGTGATTGCAGAGGCCTTCCGACTCGGGCGCCCGCCACTACGTTAGCTTTTCCGGGTGGTAGTGGACACTCATGTCATAATCTTTAATCAACTCCAGCCACCTTCTTTGCCTCAAATTAAGATGCGACTGGGTGAAGAAGTACTTGAGGCTCTTGTGGTCTGTGTAGATATCACAATGATTGCCAATAAGATAGTGCCTCCAGATCTTCAGGGCATGTACCACGGAAGCAAGCTCCAGGTCATGGGTTGGGTAGTTGGCTTCGTGAGGGCGAAGCTGCCTGGATGCATATACCACAACCTTGCCTACTTGCATCAGTACACCCCCAAGCCCTTGATGTGACACATCACAGTATACTTCAAAGTCCTTACGCACATCGGGCAGAACCAGCACTGGGGTGGTAGTCAATCTCTTCTTCAATTCTTGAAAACTCACTTCACATGCCTTGGTCCAGCCAAATGCCTGCTCTTTCTTGAGTAATCGGGTCATTGGTCCGCACCGGAGAACCCTTCAATGAACCGCCTGTAGTATCCTCGCTAATCCAAGAAAGCTCCTCACCTCGATCGAGGTAGGTGCCGCCATTCTCATATCGCAGCAATTTTGGCGGGTCAACGGACACTCCTTTTCGCACACAATATGCCCTGTGAAGTCGATGTTCGCAACCGTAACTCACACTTGCTGAATTTGGCATAGAGTTGGTGTTCCTTCAATCTTTCTAGTTCCAAGCGCAGATGTTTAGCATGATCGTCATGGTTTTGGAGTAGATGAGAATGTCATCGATGAATACCACCACAAACTTATCCGGGTAATCCATGAAGACCTTGTTCATGAGATTCATGAAATAGGCGGGGCATTGGTCAACCCAAAAGACATGATCAGTAAACTCGCATGCCCCATATCTAGTGGTGAAGGCAGTCTTCGGGATGTCTTCCGGCCTAATCTTCAGTTGGTGGTAACCCGACCTCAAATCAATCTTAGAGAATAATGTGGCTCCCCCAAGCTGATCAAATAGGTCATCGATCCTCGGCAGTGGGTACTTATTCTTGATGGTTACTTCATTTAAAGCCCGATAATCTACACACATCCTAGCGGTGCCTCCTTCTTCTTTACAAAGATCACCGGGGATCCCCAAGGTGAGGAACTCGGCCTGATAAAACCTTTGTCCTGTAGCTCATGAAGTTGCTTCTTCAATTCTTCTAGCTCATCTACGGTCATCCCAGATGGTCTCTTGGAGGTAGGGGCAGCACCGGGCTTCAAGTTGATAACAAACTCAAGATCTCGTCGGTGGCATGCCCGGCAGCCTCGTGGAAGACTTCAGTATAGTCTTGCACCACCATCATTCCTTCCAGCGGTACATCTTCACAATAATATATTTCTCGGCCCCATCTATACGGTCGGTCCACCTTTACCACAATGGTCAATCCTGGGCACTTGGTCAATTTAACTTGCCTCAAGGCACAATCTAATATTCCTTGGTGTTTAGCTAACCAGTCCATTCCTAGTATAATATCCAAGGTCTGGGAGGTTAGCACGACTAAATCTGCTAGGAATATAAATCTTTTCATGACAATTTCTACTCCGGACACACTAAGGTGGCCTTAATCATCCTCGCGGTGAACTAAGCATTAATGCTTTCTTCAACAGTGGACAGCGACTTAAGTTTATCCACATACCCTTTTGCTATAAATGAATGCGATGCCCTGAATCAAAAAGGACGCTACCGGTAGTGTCTTGACAAAGAACGCACTCCAGAGGGACTCAGCGATCTCCTCGCCTTCTTCGGTGACATGATTAATCCTTCCACGATTTGGAGTCGATGCACCGGTTGGATTGAGGAACCTGATTCTCTCTGGCGGTCAAGCTTGGCCTCTGACGGGGTAGTGCCCAAGTTGAACTTCACCGAGTGGTCTCGCCGAGGGCGCAATAGGCGAGTGCCCTTCTCGCCACAGTTGAAGCAGTTGAAGGAGGTCGTAGGATTTGTCCCTGCAGCCTAGCCCGAGGAGCGAGGAGTCTAGAACGTGCTACCACCTGGACGAGGTGCTGTGTTTGGGCTCTGAGATGGGGCTGTCCCAGAGAAGGGGGAATTGTTGAAGAACCTCTGGATGAATCTTCCTTGCGGTCGCTGAACCACCTGCTTCCGTTTGCGACTAGTCTCTAGGTTCTTCTTCTCATTTTCCAGGACCAATGCCTTATTCACCAGCTGGTGAAAGCTGGGGAAGTCCTACGTGATGAGCTGCACATGGAGTTCTTCATTCATCCCTTCGAAGAACCGGTCAATTTTCTCATCTTCATCAGCCACATCCTTGGGGGCGTAACGGGCCAGCTGATTAAACTTGGTGAGATAATCATTGATCGACAGTCACCTCGCTTCAAAGTTCTGAACTCATTCTTCTTTATTCGCATCACTCCAGCTGGGACGAAATTGGCCTTAAAGGCCGTCTTGAATTCTGTCCAGGTTATGATTGCTGCGCCGACTCGGTGGGGTGTCCTCATACCCTTTGTGGCTGTAATTTTCCCACCAGCACCATGCCCTTGGAGTTGATGGGTCGCAAAGAGCACCTGGTCATCCTCCACAGATTTGGCCAGACGAAGCTTCCTTTCTGTGTCCCGCAACCAATCTTCTGCCTTAAGGGGCTCATCGGCCCCGGCGAAGGTAAGGGGTCGGGTCCTGATGAAGTCGCCCAGGTCGGAGGCATGGACACTGGTGTGGGTCTGCTGGCCTGCGAAAATAGCCTGTAGTATTTGCGTTTGCTGGGCCATTACTTGCGCCATGGATGGGTTAGCCGGTGGGGGTGGGAGGTTCACCCCCTGACTTGGGCCTCTACCTCTTCTCATGTGTGGTGCTTCTTGGCTGGCGTCTACTTCCGCCTGCATGTCCGGGTTCGAACCAGCTTGGGCGCGGGTAACTCTATGGCTGGCCATCTGCAGATAATTTAACATTCTTTTAGACCCTGGTTCTAACCCCCTATAAAAGTTAATAACCCACAACTTAGCACATTAAAGAACCAAGACATACGTCAAGCAATAGTAAATAAACACAAGGCCGTCTTCATTAAGCACAGACAGTACATCATATAACCAGCTTTTTATGGCTTTACAAGCCGCGCTGGGCTTTACAAACATACACATACTTAGCGATACTAAGGTACTGGCATAAGTTGCTACTAGGGAGATGGGGCCTATGCTTGCTAATATCAGCCAAACGCTAGCAAGCACTGCACTAACTAACCTACATACTGCCTACTCCTCCATGTCGCCAACACTGGGACTGGAGGGGGTCTAGTCCGTACATTGGGAACGGGACCTGCTACCACTAAACACAGACGGGTCGGTGTCGGAGTGGGAGCGGGAACGGCTGCGTCGAGTCTCTCCTCGGCGTAGAGTAGACCGAGGTTCGGGGCCGCACGCCTGCGTCTTTGTGAGCTCGGTGCGAGTCCCCGAACTCGGTGGAGGTGCCGGAACTGGGGTCGGTGTAGGTGTCTGCTGAGTCTGGGTGCGGGCAGCGGCTGCCTCTGCCGTGGCCTCTGCCAAGGCCCACTCACACTGGGCGAGCTGCTCTCGCAAGGAGTCCACCTCGATGTGGCGTGCAAGGAGGCGCTCCCGAAGTGCGGTGATCTCCTCCTGAGCCACCACATGGGCTGCACCCATGACCCGAGTGAGGTCCACCGTAGGTAAGCCTCGGTCGCCCTCCAACTCGTCACCCGGGTCCCGTCGAACTGGCGTGCTCTGTCCGCAGAGGGTGGTAGGTAAAAGGGGACTCTAGCACCAGCGTCGCGTGGATGTCGCAAAGTCGGGCCACGGCCAGACGAGCGGCATCCTGTAGTGCTGCTGCCACCAAGCTCCTCCGGTGGGTAGTCTGAAACACGTGAGACTGGTCTCCCTCGCGCCGGG
Source organism: Bonia amplexicaulis (assembly GCA_036346245.1). Classification (NCBI taxonomy): domain Eukaryota; kingdom Viridiplantae; phylum Streptophyta; class Magnoliopsida; order Poales; family Poaceae; genus Bonia; species Bonia amplexicaulis. Next base: position 14,428,856 of record CM070760.1, read on the forward strand.
GGTAGATGAAGATCTCTATCAACCAGGACTCGTCTCCTCCTATCCTGGTCCTCCGATCATGGTAGATGGGCACGTCCTCGTAGCCCAAGTAGTGGAGTAGTTTATAGTATATTCGCAAACTCTCCTCACGCATCTGTGAGCGAAGAAGTCCCAGTGTCCAGCGTTTGTAACTCCTGCCATCTGTAATTAAATAGTGTCGTTAGTAATTTTTCGAAATAACAACTGAAAGGTAGGTCAGAGTAGAGCTAGGAAGGATGCGGGAAGAAATATTACGCTATATCTTTAAGAAATTCCTTTCATACATTTTTAAATATACAACAGCCTAAATACTAACGGCCAACTAAGGTTTTTACCCTACGACAGATGCTCGATACCACTCTGTCGGACCTTGATATTTGCAATCCGAATCTGTCAGGCTTCATCGCATTATTCCTGGATCAATAGATAATGCACATGATACATTGTCAATCATTTCATACACGCGAAACCACAACAAGCCATAATAATATTACACTGCAAAAGTGAAGTTAGGCCTTCACAAGGCGCAGTTGTTACAATAGGGCCAAGCAGGCCAAATATTTACATTACAAAAGTCTAGCAGCGGAAGAGATACAAGTAGGCTTTTAAACCACAAGCAAAGACTGAGGGCAAAAGTGGCCATGCAAATATCACTAGAGCTCTAGTAACATTTGGATGAAACCACACCTTAGTCTGAATGCTTAAAGTTCTAAGCGCGAATTATTCGTCCTAATTCCCGGCGTGGTCTTCTCCATCTGCGGCAGGTGCTTCCTCGAAGGCATACGGATCTTGGGCTCCCGAATCTGGATTTTTTTGTATTTGTGAGAGTGAGCACACTAACCACCGTGCTCAGCGAGTCAACACACAGAATGCAGTATATAGTATGCAAGTCTTTCAACAGGGAAGGCTCAGGTTATTTTGTTTGCCGAAATGTGCTTTTTGAACTATAATACTTAAAATTCCCTATGACCTAGCCAGATGGATTTTTAAACATGATACTCGATGACATATACATTTATTTTTATCGAATCAGAGACCATCCACCATTACATGGTCTCTGCTCCTCATGTCATGCCTTCAGCGTTATAACCGCTTACTTTACCACTGGGACAACACCTAGGATAATTCAAATAAGGGCCTTTCTCTGCCCTCCACTTTTCCATTTCCACCCCTTCACAGTTTTTGAAACAGAACTATATGTAGTTAAGTTCCCATGTCCGCCCATGACCGTGGGCACGGCTATTCGAATAGTTTTCACTCTGCAGAGTGTGTACACTTTACCCACATGAGATAGATCTGCTCGTTGTCCCACACAGTTCCTTAGCCATGCAGTTGAGAAGACTATCACAGGGCCTTTACATTGCATGTTCTTAGCAGAGTTACGACCGCTAAGGTTTCCATTTCCTTCGGGTACGACCACCCTTCCAGAAGCCCCCTCTTGCGCCATCACGTCCGAGGATGTGGCCATCCTCTACCCGCCCGTGTTCACACTGACGCAACTCTTACTAAGTCAATGCAAATTAGTTGGCCCTGCCTGCACTTTGCCAGCATGTGGTTGCACAGGTTGTATCGTGGGAGGGCATCACAAGATTCAGTCCTTAATGGTTATCTGGGCGGTTCTACCACGATCCCCTTGTGCTATCACGGCACCACTTTATCACAAATCTGTGCTATCATGGCACCATTCAACACTCACACCCTCAACCATCCGCCCAGATAATTAAGCATGTAGGGTTCTTTCAGAACGAAAATACTTATTCCAACATACGCTAGTCATCATCACAATGACTGCCCAACACCGCTTTCTTTAGTTTGCAAGATATGCTAGGGTGCTCTCACACCCGTGTTTATCTAAAACAACTCTAAGCATGCTTTTATAATTATAGACTTAGTTTTAAAAGAGTTGTAGCATTATTACTTTTACTAGGGTGACAAGGATCACATAGCCAAAAGTATTGCAAATGACATATACTAAACCAAGAGAACATGCGCATATATCTAAAAGCTGAAATTAACATGTATTGCAACATAAATATAAGCATGCAAATTTTATTACTTAAGCCAACATACTTTATTGAAAACATAGGCTCAAAATGATCAAAGCATTGACTCGCCTTGGTTGCTGAGGTCTGGGTTTTGCACGTTGGATTCTACAACAGCTGCAGCTTCCTCCTCTTGAGTCTCGAAAGCTACGTTTTATACGCGCGGAAATTCAGATAAAAATCATCACAACAATCAAATAACACAATGAAAATTTGAACAAGCTTTAAAAGTGTTGGTTCTGGTTTCATTAGGTAGCCCTTGATTTTAGATGAATTTAGAAATTGATTTCACTAAATTTGGAGCTAAAATGAATAAGTTATACACATTTGAATATCTTCGGTTTGAATAAATCCAGAAAATATTAAACTCTGACATGCGGGGCCCACTGCCAGTGACCGCGCTCACGCGGGCGCTGACACGTGGGGCCCAGCGGCAGTGGCTCACGCCTGCCCTGCGTGGCCACGGCATGCGGTCCTACCGTCACCGCCGGTGTATCTTGTGATCGACAGTGGGACCCACCTGTCAGCGGCGGAAATTAAAAGAAAGGCTCAACCTCAGGCGCTGCGTGAGCGGGGGCTCGAACGCGCGCCGAGGGAGCCGGGGGGGAAAGAAGTGAGCGACGGTAGCCAATCCGCCGCTCGGTTTATCTCACCCCTATAGGGGCAAATATACCTCTTAAGGTATACGGGGGAGGCGGCGAGGCAGAGGGAGCTCGAGGCCGAGGGAGGCGGTGGTCGTCGCCGGCGAGGGAAGCCCGATGAGGTCCGGGAGCTTCGTGAAATGCAAAGCTGGGCTTGCGGCGGTCACAGGCGACGGGAGGACCGGGATCCCTGAGGTGGGTCGGCGACAGGCGCAAGCGGCGGCTCGTGGAGGGTTCACGACGCCGTGAGCTACTACCGTCGGGAAGCTCCTGTGAGGCCGGTAAAAGTTCGGCGACGAACAGGGGGTGGTGTGGGAGCAAGGAGTCGAGTTCCCACGGTGAGAATCGGTGGAATTGCGGAGAGGGGCCGTCGGCCGGAGTTGGGGAAGAAGCAAGAATGCCGGTGATCCGGCGGCTTTTGGGGCAATTGCGCGCTGGAAAAAGGCAAAGGGTGGCACGGTGATTCTTTTGGGCGCGACTACGGCTTTTATAGCCGGCCGAGGGAGGCTGCCCGCGGACCGGCGCAGGGGGGCGGCCGCAGGGCGATGGGCGGCGGCGAACACGGGTGGCGGAAGGCGGCGGGGTTCGGGGCGTCGTGGGGTCCTTTCCCATAACGCCGTCCCTCGGTGGGGCCTCCATGGCATGTCGTCGCACACCGAGGGGTGTCCGGAGGCTTGCGGAGGAGGAAGAAAAAGGAAAAGAGACTGACAGGGGCCCGCTTGAGAGAGAGAGGCGGAGAGGGATCCGCGGGCGGCCGAGATGGCGCCCGGGTGGGCGTGGCGCCATCCGGACCGGACGCGTCGGCCCGAGGGAGAGGGAGGGCGGATCCAGGTGCGACGTGGGCGGATCCAGCCCGTCCACGCGTCGGCCGGGGGTGGGATTTTGGGTTTTATTTTGAGTTTGCATTTTCAGAAATGCTAGAAGGCATAATATAATTCGGAAAAATACTAAATTACCACCAAAAATTCTAGAAAATCCACAGAGGCTCAAAGAGATATTTTTGGGTTTAATAAAATTATTTCGCCACAAATTGGTTATTTCATTTAATACTCTAAGGCCTACAACTGACTTCTTTTCCTTTTTATTTTTCTCCTCTTTTCTTTTATAATTGGAGATATATTTACTTTGTGTAAAAGCACTCATATATATATACATGCATATACATATATATATATCTAAGCTTGCCCAACTCATTTCTAGGAAGCTTTCATCGGGACTTCTGCTACTTACACTTCAGAAATTTAAATCTGTCCTTGTTTCTTTGAAAACCTATTTACGTTAACTTTCGGAGTTTTCTTTATGGATCATCTTTTCAGATTCGAATTCAAACTTAGGATTCTCTATTAATTAAATAGATGGGCTCTTCCTCAAAATGTTCAGAAAAGTATTTTTAGAATCCAACCTAACATGATGTGTGACATAATATCTGACAACATTTTATCATAAAATCCTTCCGAGTTTTCAGGATGTTACAATATGTAACTAGACTCTTTGTATTCTTCTTTTGAGAAATGAAAATCTGAGATTTCTTCTTTGTTCTTGAGTTGCTACGATGGTTTCTTGGTTGGATTCTTGAGATTTTCATTCTCTTCTTGATTCTTGCTTTTCAGTGGTAAAATGGATTGCTCTAGGATGGAATTGCACTTCTAGACCTTCTGGTCATCTAATTCCAAGAGCTACTTGTTCAATTTGCAAGAATCACATTTTGAGTCTTTCTTGTTCATCCTCTAGGGTTCTTCTCCAAATCTTGATTCCTTCTTTGAGATGGCCTAAATCTTTGCCTGTAGAGTCCTCTGGATATTGCTAACATATCTGCAAAGTTTTGTGGCCAAAGGATCAAAGAATCTCTGGGAATTTGGATTTTGGTTTTTGCTGTCTGAAATTTCAGACTTGCTCTCGGGTGCCCTGGGAACAGGGGAGCGGTCAGACCAGACCTCCCTTGGCGGTCAGACCGGACCAAGTCCCGGCGGTCAGACCGACTTTGTGAGAGCGGTCAGACCGGCTGAGCGGTCAGACCGGATTTTCTGTGGCGGTCAGACCGGCCCTTGAACTCCTTCATAGCTTGTTGTAGCTATTGTGGAGGAGTTTCATTAAGTGGAACCTAAGAGGGGGAAATAGTTTTTAAGAATCGACATTCACCCCCCTCTGTCGCCATTTCGGTCCTTCAGTATAATGTGTCTCTTTTATAGGGATGGTTAAACTTGACCCCTAAGAATTATATCTCTATATTAAGGAAACTAATCTCTAATAATATAAAACTTATCTCTAATGCATGGAAATAATCTAAAAGAAAATAAGCCCAAATAGTAAGGAAAACAATTATTATATTCCTAATCTGCGATATACCAACGAACCACCCAAATTTGCATGCGCTATAGTACCCGCGGGTACTGTTCACAGCTGCTACAGTGCTCACAATGATGTTCACTTGCCTGCTGCGTGTACGCTAAGATCCTAGGCCATAACACATGTGCTCTCACATTCAGCGTTTCTACCTACTTTGGAAGCTATCCTATATCTTCATGCCCTTATATCCATGTGCTATAATAATGAGCATGTTGTGCTTATATATGTGTTCACTTGTACCATATTGGCATGTATTGCTCATGTTATATTCATGTTATGCCTTTATGTGTATTTTGCTTGTAGATCTATATGCTAGCTAAATGTTTATCTTTTGTGGATATATGAGTTTTATCTACATGAGCATGCATTATTCTTGCAACATTATGTATCATGCTCTTGCTTGTGTTTCATGTATTCATGTGCTTGCTTGAATTATTCCATATCATGTTTTCTATATACATGGTATTGTGATATATCAATTATGAATGCATGATATTTTTCATATTGCCCTTAGTGAGAGATCATGTGGAGATGATCATATCTTTATGATGAGTATTTGACTCGTGTTTGAAGGAAAATTGAGTTTGTTTTGGGCTTTTATTGCGAAGTCTTAACTCTGGTCGAAATATAGTCGTGTACGACTTGTCCCTATGCCATACGACCATTTTGGGCGTGGTCGGAGGTCGGCAGGGAGGTCTACGACCATGCAGTGGCCCGTACGACCATGTTTAAGCGTAGTCGGAAGTTTCCCGGGCTCATTCGATCACGTTTGTTCGTGGTTGAAACCCGTTAGGGTGAGTACGACCACGTTGAGTGCCTTCGGGTTGCAGCCAGGTGGTGTACGACCACGTTGTCGAGTATCGGGTTGCGTTCAAGCGGCGTACGAGTATGTTGGCCGTGGTCGGAAGTGGTTACGACCACGTTGGCGCATACCGGGATACAACCGAAGGTTTACGACCACTTTGGCTATGGTCGGAGAGCGTTTCGACCACGGTGGTCGTGGTCGGTAGTCGTGGCTGGGGTTTACGACTACGTGGTCGTGGTCGGAAGTCGGCGCTCGGTAACTCGACCACGTTGTGGCGCTCGAGCTGGACCATGTTGATCGATCGGAGCATCGACCACATTGGCGCAAGGATTGACCACGTAAGCTAGAGGACTGAAAGTGGTCAAAACTGCGTTCGACCACGATATCGGCAGAATGAACGTGGTCGGCTGAGTTCATTCAAACCGGTCGTATGGGTGCAATTGTTGTCCGATTATGTTGGGACTTGATCGTATGGGTTCCTGGTGTTGTTGTGGACCTTGTGGACTTGTTGGTTCATCTTTTTGACAGGGTTTGTCAATGTCTAAATTCTGTGGAATTGTGTTGAACTCTGTGAGCTGGACAGAGTGTCAATTGATATGTTGAGATCAGTGCTATGTGATGTTTTTGTTGTCTTTGATGGTTGCAGGGATTTGGAGACATGTCTTGGTGAGGTTTGGAGAGGTCGGGACTAGACATGGGAGATGTTGAGGTCCAGAACGACTGGAAACCAAAGAGGACGTGTCCTGCCAGGTGGTCTGACCATGTGGACAGCATGGCATGAGGAGGAAGCTTTGGGAGGCTGTTGGAGGGCATTTTGGAGAAATGCCAAAGCCTGCAAAGGAAGCTGTGTCCTCTGGGAAAGCACTGGAGTTGGTGGTGCTATTGGGCAAAGCAGTGGAGCCGTTGCCGGATGTAACGGGTAAAGCACTGTGGCTCTGACAAAGCACTGGACTCTCTGTAATGGGTGGTCTGTGTGGAGACCCGTTAGTGAGAGTATAAATAGAGGAGAGTGTTTAGTAGAGAGGGTTGAGGTTGTCCCCCGAGTGCTCTGAACTCTATTGTTGAATCTTGTGTGAGTTGTCTCTGGGTAAGAGCATGTGTGCTCGTGTACCTCCGATGGAGTGGCTGTAGAAACCTCCATGTGCAATGAAAAGATTGGATTCATCTATGTGTATCAGTTTATGTTTGTGTTCTTGAGATGATTTGCTTGTTGTATTTGCCCTCTCTGGTTTCCTTCTGTGTTATGAGTTTTCTTTGAGAGTTGGCTTGTATTTCTTTGCTCTGAACTAGGATCATACTCTAAGACCTCTTGGTCAGATCTTTTTCGAGAGCAAAGTCGAAATTCGAAAGTTCTCTGTGTTTTTGGTCTGCCGCCTCCATTTACTCTGTACTGAGTTCGACCGCATCGTTCTTTTCTTCCACATCAAAGACTTGTGTTTTACCTGGTAAATTCACTTCTAATTATCATGTTCTTGCTAGGATTCAAGTTTCATTCGGTTTAGACCTCTGTGCAAAAAGTTCCTTCTTTTTCGGTTTGGCGGTCGTGCGCCTGTCAGCTCTGTTTTCGGGTTTCTCTGTTGTCAGGTGATTTGAAGTCGGTAGCCTTCGGTCGGTATCGAGCAGCAAGGTCGTAGTGTGAAGTCGCTGGTCTTCTTGATTCTCGACGGAAGACTGGTTCCTTATTTGGATTTTCGACCACGGCTGGTCTTATCATTTTCGACCGCAGCAAAGACACTCTCTGTTTCTTTTGAGTAACTAATCTTCTTCTTCATAGCTCTTTAGCTATCGGAGAAGAGATCGAGTTGATTTTATTTGAGAATTTTTAAAGGCACCATTCAACCCCCCTTCTGTTGTCATTTCGGTCCTTCACTTAGCTTGTGCTATTCTAGTCTTATCATTTATCATGCTTCTTGCTTGATCATATGTGCACAAGATAGAATTTTGATCATGATTGTTATATATGCTTGAGCTTGACTCTCTTGCATCCATTGTATCATATTAGTATGCATTGAATTATGGGATGCTTAAGTTTTTTATTGGACTTCATGAGTGTGAGTTACTTGTTAATTGTATGTATTAGGAGTCAAGTATCATCATTATTTTGTGCTTTGTTGTATCTATCCTATTTTATTGCCTACATCTTGCTCCTTATGCTCATTCACCATTGTTTATACGTGTTAGCGTACTTTCCATTATTTTTGTTTGTCATGATGTATGTCTACATGATGTGTGTTTGATTATAGATATTTTGAGCTTGGTTACATCTTGGATAGTTTTCTATATATTGATGCTACATTTATTCATGTCTTTTTATCATTTTTGGTTCATGTATTGTAGGATCGAAATAACAATAGAAGGGGGGTGAATGGTGCCTTCAACCTCCCTAAGTATTCACACAAAACTTTCTCTCCGTTAGCTATAAAAGCTATGAAGCAAGAAGTTTGAGCGCTCACTAGAAACAAAATGAAACAACTCAAAATAGTTCAAGACTTAACAGAGAAAGCCAACCAACAAAGTAACTTCAGATTTGCCCGAAGACTGACGCACTGAAGAATCAACTGAAAACACTGACCGAAAGTTGCAAGATCTGATTTGGCCGAAAAAACTGAAAAGATCATAAGCTATAGTCTTGACCGAAAACTAAAAAAATCAGACTTGACTGAAGACTGAATCATAGAAGAACCAACTGAAAACAGGCAGTATAGAAACTTCTGTGATGATAAAGCGAAAACAGAGAATGATCGCATATTCGCATGACCACTGCATTGAAGCCGGTCTGACCGCAAGAGTATTAGCGGTATGACAGCCGAAGCAAAGCCGGTCTGACCGGGAATAGAGTCTGTTTTAGTTTCAGTTTTGTATTTTAGTTTCCGTAGACAAAAAAATAGACGGCACAGTGATTACCGCATTGTCAAAACAATTACTGAGCAGGAAAAAGCATTTGACAGCAAGAACTGAAATTTTGAAAATCGAATCGCATAGTTGATAACAGATGCTTCATTGGAAATCAGACAAACGTATCGACAACTGAAAAACGTACAGATATGATCGAAAACAGCGAGAGCTCATATGACCGACAAGACTCAAAAACGAATAACTAGCTAATCTCGAATCAATTAACCAGTAGACTGCAACCACTGTAGCTGAATGACCTTAAGTTGAGAAATCACAGATTGGTCTTTCTGCTGGAACCGAGAAGAACAACATAGTTGAACTCAACACAGGAGACATGCAAGCCATTCGATCGCCAGACTCGATTTCCGAATCACTTGAGATTCTCGGATCTTTTGATCATAGGGCTTCAAACATTGGAATAACACGCCTTCAGAAATAGAAATCACAAAGAAAAGAGAATTTCTCAGCCGAGACCACAAGGAAACGAGATTCCTCTGCCAATGAAAATAGTAAACCCTAGAAAATAGAGGAAGTCTGTAGCGAACAATGGTGCACAACCACTCGGCAAAACCTGCGATCAAAAGGCTTGTTCTCGGGAAGAACTGGCCAAGATTGCCTTGAGGTTTAATCCCAGTTCAGAGCAAAAGAGAATCAAGGCTGTTCGATCCAAGAACTCACTCGAAATAGAAGAGAACAGAGTCAAACAAAGCATTCGAGAAAGAAAAACAAAACCGAGACAGAACAGACACAATGATCAATCCATCTCAGACTAAAACCCTTCTCAATTAGAAGAAGAAAGATGAATGATTACATAAAAGACTTTTCTACATTTGGTTCATACAAGATCTCAAACAGAGAGCAACACACGCAAATGAAAAGAAGTAACTACACTACCAAACACCTAACCCTCAAACATAACTCACGTAGAGAATGGAAGGAAAGCAAAATTACCCCTCCACTAGGCAACAACCCTTCTATTTATAGCCTCAAGTTATCGGGTTTACATTTTGCTTTACCCATTAGCTCCAACAACTCAACACTTTACCCATTAACTCCAACCGAATCCGCTTCCTCAAGCCTGAGTCAATTTTACCAAATTGCCCCTCACGCTTCTTCCTGGAAGCTTCCTCCTCTTGCCTTGCTGTCCAAGTCTTGCAACCACCTTGAACCTTTGCCGTCTTTAGCATATCCCAACCGCTTCAACCTCAGCACCGCCTGTGCCTAGTTCGGTCATCCTATGCCTCCCACGACTTAGCCTCAAAGTCCTGCAACCATCACAGACAAGAAAACATCACATAGCACCGCTCGAAACACTATAATCATACATTTGCATCAGTAGAAAGTACTCAAAACATATTCCTACAAAGTCATAATTAGCCTATGACCGGTCGAAATGGTAGAACAAGACATACGAATTCCTAGTGGTTACGACCGCGTTTGACCAGGTCCGACCGTAGCCGACTGCACTACACTACGACTTGGCACAAAACACGCAAATCAAACTCAAACTTTCTAAAACAAGTGTCAATTACTCATCAGACTCATGGGGTCACCTCCACATGGTCTCTCATGTATACATGCTTATATTTGTATTTATGCTAGCCTATGCTTTTATGACTTTTCCATGTCATTTTCTATGTGTGTATGGTTGTGATTCATTGAGATGCATGTATATCTTGAACTTATTCATTTCTGTCTTGGCATGAAAATAGTATGCATTACATCTTGGTAGATTTAGATTGTGCTTATATCTAGATATCATGAGAACTTTGATTAGTCCACAAACTTCTTCTAGATTTGGTTTGTACTAGGCTTTGTCCTAGATGATTTAGTGAGGTCTAGATAGAGCTTGTTTGGGGTGTGTTCTCATGTGTTCCTTGTCATTTGTGCTTGTCATGCTACTTTTGTTGTCATATGTCTCGGTATTGGATCTATGCTTGTATATCACTTACCCTAGTACTAGGACACTAGTTGCTCCTATGTTTGAGTTATAAGTTATGGATGTGAGGGGGTGACCATATGGTTTGTGTGGATGCTTTGGACCTCTCATCTCCTTTGAGCTTCTAGTGGAGGTTTCTATTGATTTCACGATGCATCTTCAGTCAGCTTCCAACACATCGCCAAGCGATATGATAGAGGTTTGCTCTCTTGTGACCTTGAATTTCTTGCCTTCCACTACTTGGTCTCGTATAGCATTCCTGTTCTAGTGGTAGGGATGGTTGGTTTGGGTAGATAGGAACCAACTCTAGATGATTTTGTCTCAATCACACTTCTCATCCAAATGATTCTCTAGAATTATTTACTACCTAGTTTGAGCTTTCTCCTTGGCCAATAGTGTCTTATAGCTGGTGTTGCCTTTTGCTCCATGGTATGAGGTTAAAGGCTAGTGACCATGTGGGAAGGGTGTGTTTGGGAGTCATCTCATTGAGTTCGCACCTTCATTTTCTAGACTTTACACCTAATTTTCTAGGGGGGTTAAAGTTTCCTTCATTTCAGGCTGCTTTTCAGCGAGCTTACTTTTTGTGTATTCATATGTATCGGGTTGCATTTTAATTTTAGCATGCATTGTATATGCATGAATACTTGTACAAACCATGGAGTTTTGACTATTATCCTTATATGACATGATATCTTACTTTACATCTTGTCATGATTTGTGCTAATTTGCTAGATTTATCATATTCTTCTATGTGTAGTTTAGCTTTTGACATGCTAGCTCTATTAAATCTAAAAAACATGAATTAAACCATGTCTTGTTGAATCTTGTGACTAGTTGTGCTCTAGTGATTCTTTTGTGATTCAGGTCATGTCAAATAATCTAAGTTGAGTCTTGAACCTAAATTGAGCTTTAGATTGAGCTACGCTAGTTATTTATTGAAGCATAAATCAGTATTAGCTCTTTGTTCTCGATCTAAGCCTAGAAAATGAAAAATGATCTCTTTTGTGTGAAAAACTGATCTCGCCAATTCTTTCTCATGAGACTGTTTGTCATTGCACTAGCCATGAACTCAATGGGAATTTTGGATGACCAAGACCACTTTCTTAAGCTTCTTGCTTGGGGTGGTCGCATAAAGCTTGAGATCTAGCACATAACTAAGAAAACAAAATTTTGTGAAAATGGTTTAAACTCAACTTAAACCAAAAATGAATTTTAGAAAAAAAGTCAAATGTGCTAAATTTGCTCAATTACAAGTGGTATCAAGTGCTTGAACAAAATATTTCAACTTTGAACTTGTAGCACTCTAAATTGACTCAATTGTAACTTCTCGGTTCAATTTAGTATACTGACATGGCTTGGTTCATTCTTGAATACCTTTAGCTAAACTATTATCTTGCATAACTCGACAATGCTAAAAATCCATTTAATTTCAGATCATTGTTTATTTGGTTTTAGCTTGGCTATATATGGTTTGTCATGATCTAAATAGCACTTTCACTTTTTAGGCTTGGTGTAATACTTGAAAAGTCACATTGGATAATTTTTATTACTCGTAAATGCTAGAAATGAATAAAATATAGCTAGTTTATTTCATTCATGCTCTATTTTCTTCCATGCATCTTAATGACTCCATTGTCAAAGGAGGATAACGATTGGTAAAAATGCATATCTAGAGCATGATTTGGAGTTTTGTGTAAAATTTTGCTAAGTTAGAGTTTTTGATCTCTTCTCACCATGGCCAAGGTCAAATAGAACAATTGTTCCTTTATATAGACCTAGAGTGAGATTTTCTGACACTTTTGGTGGATTTAAAGCTTTTTGTGCAAAAATATCATTTTCAGTAGCTTCTATACATCTCTGTTTCAGATGGTCATTTTCGGCTCTTCGCAATCTTCTTTTGACCATTTGGAGATCTCTTTGCAAAATTCTTTTTTTTTCTAAAACCACCTCCAATTTGTATTTTTGAATTATTGCCAATGGGTTTATCAAGGGAGGATTGATGGACCATATGAGATGGTCCAGAATATTGTTGTGATGAATCATTGCAAGTTTCGTGGAGTGGTTAAGTGATTTTGCAAAGATTGCATTTTGATTTGGACTGTTTTCTGGAAGTCCCAGAAAAATTGGAAGTACTGCAGGAATAAGTGCGAAGTACCACAGGTGTAGGAGCGGTAATACCGCATGGCAGAAGTACCGGGTTGAGTTACGGTATGTTATTTCTAGAGAGGTCCATTTCGGGATTGCAAGGAGCGATAGTACCGATTTGGTGAGTGATAGTACTGTTGTGCGGTAGTACCGGCATGTTGCGTGCGGTACTACTAGATTTCACATAAAATAGAGTTTTGGGAAGTTGAGTCATGGATCATGTTGGGTCGTGCATTCGTTTGAATCAAGTTGTTGGTGTGTGGTCATGGAATGGGTGTTGTTGTTTGTGTGCACATGGGTTTATTGTTTAGTCTTAGGCTTAGGATGAGTGGCTTGGTTGCATACATTTTGCATAGTGCATTGTTTGGATTAATTATGCCAATTGATGAGTTTGTATATTGTGTGCTACTACATGATGGTTTGCCTGTTGTTGTTACTTGCAAGACTTGAGAGATAGGTAATGATAGGCATAGGAGGACCAGGACTAGGCACATGGTGGCGCTAAGGTATAGAAAAATCAAGGAAATGCTGAAAATAACTGCGGCTTGCAAGGTGGTTGTAAGCCGGGACGATGAGATACCGGAGCGAGAGGTACTGGTGGCGGACATGGTGGGGGACGGTAAGGTGGACCGGGACTAGGCTCAAGGAGGGGTCGAGGTCCTATGCGATCAATGAAGCCGGGTGCCATCATGTGTGAGAAGAGGCATGTGGTGCACAAAGTGACTTATGTCATTTGCAAACAAGGACGATTCAGTAGGATCCGAACGCATGAGAGGCTTGGCGGGACCACGTGGAAGATGGCAAAGTATGGGTGATGCTTTGTGGCAAAGGAAGCCGGAAGCTTCATGGAAAACGATAGATGGGCATTTTGGTAAATTGCCCAATACCAGAAATGTAGCGGTGTGAAAACCACGACGTTAGCCTAAGTGGTTTAGGTCTTGTATGTGCTGAAAATATGAAGTGGATCAAGTGTTGATTCACTAATGGATTAATAGTTGTAAGCTGCTTTGATAAGCGTTCGTGAGAGAGCAAAACCCGATGTTATGTGGGATTCACGGGTTATGCCTGGTTTGGCCTAATGGGTTGGTCCATTAGATTTTAGTTCAAGTTGTGAGGCTATATAAGGGGAGGAGAGGCAAGGACTAGGGTTAGAGAAGGTTGGCAAAGCCTTTTGGTGGCTAGCTCTTCCTCCCTCTCATGTGAGATTAGGGTTTCCTTGGATTCGTGTAAACGTGCTTATGCTAGAACAGACTAAAAACATACAAACACCCCTGGCTAACTTGGAATACAAGTCCCTACATCGACTTATTTATATACAGAAGGACTACATAGCAGACACTCAAAACTTATCTTGGTTCAGGATCTGTTATTGATACCTCATTCGGCGACATTACCATGGACTCAACTCCTGCATGCGGTTGATCATACATAGTGCTTGAGCCAATGTTACCACCGCTCATTTCTATGTAAAATGCTGGCCTGGATGGAGCTTGGGATGGGATCGTTCTGCTGTCGAACATCACATTGATCATAGACATAGCTGGCCTATCCTCCTGAACGCACATTAGTCCAATATGGATGCACCTCAAAACCTCGTCTCGCAAGGAATCTCTCCTCAAAGAGGGGTCAATCATTTCTGTGATAGTTTCCCTTGTCCAATGTTCCCATATCTGCATTCACAGTGGTTGTTAAATCCCTGTTCTGCTAAGAGTTATCGCTTATATATATACTGCGAACTGCATATAAGTACTCACAAGACTCAGAAGATCAACACATTGGTCAGAGTTGTAGGAGTCACTATTTTTTCTTCCCGTAATGATCTCCAAGAGCAATACACCGAAGCTATATATGTCTGACTTTATAGAGTAGTGCCAACGCAGAGCATATTCTGGTGCCATGTATCCACTGAAATAAGGCAATAACACATTATACTATGTCTGAAATTTTTTCTTCACAAGGTTTTTGTGCTCAAGTTTGGCAATTAAGGCTAGCTCGTTTTTCACCTTGTCCAGAACTCTGAGAGAGCCTTTTCACAGCTATTTCTTGACCGCTGGGAAGGGAACCCTGCGCATGAGTAAATTGGACGAAACACGATCGATCGATATACGGGGATATTGTATGTATGTCCCTACCTTGTAAACTGCACCAAACCCTCCTTCACCAAGCTTGTTATTTTCAGCGAAGTCGCATGTGGCAATCCGTAGCGTTGGTAGATCGAAAATAAGTAGTGATTCAATACTCCCAGTGTCCTCGGTATGGGATGCGTCTGTGTCATCGAAGAGCAAACAGTTGAGATGTTTAAAAAGATTATAAATATTATGCATCCTCTTTGAGGAAATGAGTCCTAGAAAAGAACGACTTTTCCTTTGTTGTAATATAGCCAATAGAACTTACATGATAGTGACCGTTTACTTGTTCTCCTCCTCCAGCAATAAAAGCAAATCATAGTGCTTGCAAGTACATGCAATTCCATTCATGTGTAAACAATTTAGTTTTAAGCAAAATATGAAGCAATATTATAAACTATCCTGCAAGCTTTTAGTCATTCATATATACATGTATGTGTGCACGTACGTGTGTGTATGTATATGTGTGCGCGCGTGTGCACATTTGTATATATGTATGTATGTACGTATGTATGTATGTATGTATATGTGTATGTATATATGTGTGTATGTATATATATGTGTATGTATATATGTCGGACACAGATAATGTTAGATACCAAATTGTCCATCCCGTATCTGCTCCATAAGCCTTCGGTCAGTTGGGAATTGTTCGCTCTATTTGCGTCTGTTGTGGCTACTGACCAAACAGTAAAGTAGGAGAGTACTGGAGTAGTTGTGATGGATGAACAATGTTTGCCCCTTCTCCATGTTCAAGGCACGTATATATTTAAATAGCCGTGCCCACGGTCAAGGGCGGACAAGGAATGCTTTCACATGGTAGATCTTTATTTTTGGTTTAAAACAAAGTTTTGGGAATCCGAGAGTGGATGGAACTCTCGGGGATTTTGCCCTGGTGGCTGGAATCAGTATGGGTGGTTGGAACCCGTAGTATCAAACTTGGTGGTGGAATCTGTATGATTAAAAATGCTTAATGATTTCAGTTAGAGTAAATACTTCAGTTAAACTGTCGCCTTCAAAAATAGTTATTGGTATTGGAAATAAAATATCGCTTTGTGCAAAAGAGCCATACAACCCTCTTTGTTAAGCCTTGCATCTATTGCATTTTTCCAAGACTTGCGGAGTACTTTATGTACTCACATACTACACCTAAAATATATCTCAGAGGAGTATGAAGCTCAAGAAGGAGGCTACGACTACTTCGTGGGTGGATTTGATGAAGGATTTCCAGACGTTTAGGTCGCGTTCCCCAGTCAATTGCCTGTGGCGTATTGATGGGACTTTATCATTGTTTAATTTGCTTCCGCTGTATTTAAAGTTTATTTGTGAGGTCTAGAAACCTCATTTGTGATGTAAGATCTTTGGTCAGTACTCTCTTTAATATTGTAATATTCGTCTTTGGCAATGTAATCATCACTGTTTAACTGTGTGCACTAGCTTTGATCTAAGACTAGTGCTGTAATACACAGAGGGTCCGAATTTGATAATCCGGGGTCCCGACAGAGATGGAGAAGTTCGACTGGAGAGCGGCGACGTGGAAGATTCGGAACGACAAGTATAGTGCTGCGATTTGGTTCTGGCGCAAGACTTGTTAATCTCTCCCTGTACAGGTGATTGATGATACTACGTACGGTGGCAGACAAGGGTACGTGTTTGGAATGGACGAGTTTCGTAACGAGTGAATTCTGTAGGGAAATCTTGTATACATCTCGCTGTGATGAAGGAAGAAACTCGTAGAATCCCATTGAGATTCTCGTGGAATGGCTTCATATAGAGAATAAATTTTGTAGACAAAAATAACTTAAGGTTAGGCCTCGTACAAAATTCCTCTTGTGCCATTCTTTCTTCAAAATCCTGCACTTTATCGTCGTCCAAACAGCTCGGTTGCCTCGGGTTGAACTTTAGCATCTTAAAACTAACACCAATTTATACCCACATCACGGTATAACAAAAGTACATTATGAATACATCATTGATATAAAAATAGCAAAAACTAAACAAAGCATAAGAGAGCAATTGCTCTCGTTATTTTTAAGCTGAGGACATACCAGATTCCATCACATACTAAGAAACTCAGTATCATCATTTATATTTTCCTAACACCAAAAAAAGGCCATTTTTCATCAGGCCATATCAAGTGGGACAAACTTACACTTCGTTAACACAACTTGTTACACTTACTGAACGAATTTTAGGAGAACAAGCCAGCGCTTGTAGTTGAGGAGATAGATCTTTATTCTTCTTAAACTTCATATAACCGGAAATGTAAGGAAGCAAAACATCAATTACAATGTGATAGATTGTATAACATCCGCGGATAAAGCAATTGCTTTTGAATACAATGTAAATAAATTTAGGCACCATTAGAATGCATCTATTATGACAAGATAGCATGCTGATTATGTACCAGTCAGACATTTGATAAGAAAGTTACCGCACCTAACATCTTATGAAGAATTTCAACTAATCTATTACTTCACTTCTGGATGGTTCTCTTTCTTTTAGAAGCTCTTCTGGATGTGTGAATAAATAACAAAATGCACCCTTGTGTTGTCACCTAAAGTTGTAATAGTTTTATTCTAAAACAGTTATAATTGTGTTGTCATCAAACAAAGTGTTAGTATTAGTTTATTACTTGAAATTTTTCAGTGTCATTGACTTTAATAGACTTAGAAATATGACTTTTATCTTTATTTTATAAACCAATATAAGTATATAGTAAAAAATATAACACAATATAATTAGTGAACTTATTCATGAAATCCTAAATCCACCACTAAAGAGAGGGCTACTTGTCAATTGCAGCTCAGCAAAACTTTATAGGCTACTAATCTACTGATGTGGTAATCAGATTGTAATTGTAATCTATTCAATAATTTACCGATAAGAGAGGGTTGTTGCTGCTCAATAAAAGTGGCAAGTATATAATGATCTAGGACGTAGTCCAAATTATGTAAGGCGAAGCTTGATTACATCAAATGGAATGGAATCAAGGCGGTGGGAAGGGTGAACCCTAGATTGAAAGCATGGTCAAAGCAGAGGGTGTGGAGGGAGGGATTGACAAGCTTTTTTTTTCTTTTTCTTTTTTGCCAACTATTTTGATTCTTTCTCCTTTTTCGCCAACTATTTTGGACGGCGTGCATGGGAGGGAGAGAGCGCGGCCGAGTCAGAGGGCATCAGGGAGGGAGAGTCATTACTAACAATTTTTTTTGTTTTTCTTTCTCTTTTTTGCCAGCTATTTTGGTTCCTTTTCTTTTTTCTCTTTTTTGCCAGCTATTTTGCCAACTTGTTGGAAATCATGGTTTAATTCTTGTGTGCATGATACTATAATTTATAAATATGTTTTATAAAATTTGTTGAAGTATATACACTTGTCAAAAAAACAAAGCATAACCATGTTAGTAGAGTACCATACAGGTATACAGCCCCAGTTCAGTTACAAAATAATGTGGCAAACCAAACATCATCACTTTCATTCTTCTTCCCCCTCTCCCCGCAACAAATCAAACATAATGTGTCCCATTCCACACACACACAAAAAAAAGGCACAACCATCTCGTTCTCAATTTCTCAGTGTTTTGTATTTGGCTTGTCCGTCCCATGGAACTTTCTCTCCGCTTCAACGGCCTCCTGTTGTCTTGTGACATCAAAAAAAAAGCATCCTCAGTCTCTAAACAACAAAGCATAGCACAGCCATGTCCCATGTCTAACCTAATGCTAGCACAATCGTTTATTTCTTTCTTTTTGACAGGAGGCAAGTCTTGCTACCTGAACGCGCTCACGAGCTCTTTGTTCTCTGGCTCAAGCTGTACCCCCTCATAGAACGCATTCGCAGCTTCATCAAACCTCTGCAAGTGTCACCACCACAAGTGTACTTCTTGGGTCATCGTCTAAAGATAAATGGACACGGAACGAATCCCCAAGTGATACACATCTCTGATATTGACAAACCTGCAGCAGGCGCAGTGCTGCACCTTCTCTGTAGCAAGCTTTTGCCCAATCTGGCCTCAATGCTCGACATGCTTTTGCATCCTCCAAGGCACGCTCAGCTTGCCCGGCCCGCAGCCAGCAAAGACTTCTGTTTGAAAGCAATGTCGCATCATTTGAGTCCAACTCAATAGCCTGAAATGCATTTTCATCCCAATGTAAATCTCTCAAAGAGATTTAATCCACTAAACTTATGGCACTTGAGAAATGAAGGCTGGCTTGGGATTGCATCAATACTCAGATATCAAGTGAACTTAAAAACTCTAATTCCAGAGTTACATGGTTGCCTTTTTTTCTTTCCCCTCACTGCCACTTTCAAGGTGGAAAATTCATTTTTACCTGCGTATAAGCATCCACTGCTGCTAGGTAGTCTTGTCTTCCAAAGGCATCATCACCTCTCGATTTGGCCTCCAACGATCTCTTTTTTGCCTCGGATGACACCTGCACAACAAATTAAGTGCTGTCAGAATTGCAATGTTAACATCAACAGTTAGATCGTCGTGAGCCAACTGTTATTTAGGACGATAGGAATTATGTCACACCTCAACAGGTTGTGGTCTCTGCAAACTGGCTGCTTTCTGAGATGTAGCTTCCTTTACTTGCGCCTGCAGAATGTATTCGGAATAGGCGGAGAATTTGCAATGTAAGGAGATGCATGAACCTATGAGGATACAAAATAGTGAAAAGGAGATTCAAGTGGCACCTTTTCCTCAGCCGCTTTAGACAATGTGTACTTTATAACTCCATCAACTGTCCAATTCGAAACACCTGGGATTGGAGACGTCAACGGTAAAAGAAGTCCCACAACTTCACGGTTATTCCTCGAAGAAGCAACATGTATTGGCTTTAGTCCATCCTATAGAGAGAGAAAAAAATAAAAAAGGCAATAAGAGGTTTGCTTCACTTGGCTGTATGACAAGAAGAATCAATGAATAGTCATGCACTATTCAATGAAATGTAATTATACAGCACAAAACTTTTGCTTCATCATGGTGCATGAAAGAGATGAAGAACATAATAATTACCGCCTAAAAAGGATTAACTTTCAATAGAAATGGGCATCTGATTCCCCCAGCCTTGACTTCAGGCTTGGGTACAAAAGCCAGCAAAAGACAGTTGCCCAATCCAGCTAAAAAAACGCAAGACAAGAGTTACAAACTTACAACGATTATACACCTTGTAATACGACAATATAAGATATTATAGCACCACTGGACCAGCAAGTTATGTGCGGTGTTATCAGACATAGTGTGGATACAAATAGCAAAAGATTGGGTGCATATTATGGATCTTTTCGATCAGTTAGTACATAGCATGTGTTGGAGAATATGAATGTTGAACTTGTATTCCAAAGGGCAAAGCAGCCAAATATATACAAAGGACATTATGCAATGAGGCCCCTATACAATATGGACTACTACATGTCTAACACCCCCTCAAACTTATGGTGGATCAAAAACACCGAGTTTGGAGAGATAAAAACTGTGATGAGAGCTTGTTTGTGCCTTGGTGAAGAAGTCTGCCAGCTGAATCTCGGAAGACACATACTGAAGAGCAACCACCTGTGCCTGCACTTGGGATCTTATGTAAGAAGCATCAACACCAATATGCTTTGTGAGCTCATACTTTACTGGATCACGAGCGATACTGATCGCACCCATGCTATCTGACAAGAGAGGAGTCGGTGCAGAAACAGAAACACCAAAGTCTGCGAGAAGCCACCGTAACCAAGTGATCTCGGTAGTCAGCAACGCCATAGCTCTCAACTCACCTCGGACTCAAGCGAAACCTGCATCGCTTCTTAGTCTTCCATGCAATAAGAGAGGAACCAAGAAAGACACAGTAGGCAGAAAGAGACCAGCGATCAGAATGATCACTGGCCCAGGTCGCATCGGAGTAGGCCTAAAGTGTAAGGAGCTAGAGCTGGGAAAGAAAAGACGACGGGAGATAGTCCCACGAAGATATCGCAGAACACGAAGAAGGTGGCTATAGTGGATCTGAGTGGGAGCTGAAACAAAATGGCTCAAGATGTGGACAGAGTGGGAAATATCCGGTCTAGTGATCCCAAGATAGACCAGACTACCAACAAGGTGACGATATCGAGTAGGGTCCTCAAGTGGCTCACCATCAGTGGGTCGAAGATGGACTCCAACTCGATAGGAGTATCCACCGTGCGCTGATCAGTGAGACAAGCACGAGCAAGAAGATCCTGAATGTACTTCTCCTGGGAGAGGTAATAGCCCTCAGGCGTAGAAGAAAACTCAATCCCTAGGAAGTAACGAAGAGGACCGAGATCAGACATCAGAAAGTGCTCACCAAGGCGCTTCTTCACAGAAGCAATATGGTGTGGATCATCTCCAATGATAATCATATCATTCACATAAAGAAGAAGAAGCGTACGACCACGAGAAGTGTGAACAAAAAGAGCAGGATCGTGATCGCTAGCAGTGAAACCGGCAGCAACAATGACAGAAGAAAAACGCGCAAACCAAGCGCGAGGAGCTTACTTGAGCCCATAGAGAGAACGACGAAGGCGACAAACCATCCCAGCAGGGACAGAATACCCAGGAGGCGGCTGCATATATACCTCCTCACGCAGCTCCCCATGGAGAAAAGCATTATTGACATCCAACTGAGAGATGGACCACTGACGAACAAAAGCCAAAACAAAGAGAGTGCGACCAGTGGTCATATGAGCAACTGGAGCAAAGGTCTCATCATAGTCATGACCGTACTCCTGCTGAAAACCACGCGCCACAAGACGAGCCTTGTAGCGCTCAAGGGAACCATCCGAGCGAGTCTTGATCTTGTACATCCACTTGCACGTGATAGGAGTGATATGAGCAGGTAGGGGAACAAGGTCCCAAGTACCAGTATGCTCCAGAGCAGCAATCTCCTGTCATCGCATGCTGCCACTCCGGATGAGCAACAGCCTCACGGTAAGTCGTAGGCTCAGCAAGAGCAATGGCCACAAAACCATAGCACTCAGGAGGCCTAACTGAACGACGATCACGAAGATCATACCGAAGAGTAGAGACTGGAGCAGGACCTAGCAAGGACGGAAGAGGGGAAGGGGCGGAAGAAGACACACCTGACGGTGTGGCTGGGCGAGGACGTCGAGAATAGTGTAGCGGGAAAGGAGGGACGACCTCAATAGAAGAGGTAGTAGCAGGAACAAGAGAGTCTGAAGAGGAAGGAACAGATGGAGGTGGAAGAGATGAGGGTGACAAAGGTAAAGTCGAAGGAGGAAGCGGAGAGTCAGGAAAAATCAGAAAAGAAAGTACGTCAGAAGACGTTGAAGTGGTGGAGGAAGACCGAGGGTAGTAAGGACAAGACTCATCAAAAGTGACATCGCGAGATATTCTCATCCTACGAGCAATAGGGTCATAACAGCGATAACCCTTATGCTCAGAACTGTAGCCAAGAAAAACACACGCAACTGACTGAGCAGTCAGCTTGGTGCGCTAGCGAGGAGGAAGAAGAACAAAACAAATACAACCAAAACAACGGAGATGACTGTACTGCGGAGGCCTACTAGAAAGATGCTCAAGCGGAGTACAACCACAAGGGCGATGAAGGTCGAGATTGACAAGATAAGCAACAGCAGACCGCCTCGGCCGTAAATGAGGTGAAACATGAGATGCAAGCATCAAAGCACGGGCGGTCTCAAGTAGGTGGCAATGTTTACGTTCAGCAACACCATTCTGAGCATGATCTCTAGGACAAGAGTACTGGGAAAGAGTACCCTGGTTAGAAAGGAAGCGACGAAGGGCAGCAGATAAATACTCACCAGCAGAGTCAGCACGAAGAACACGAACAGCGGAATCAAACTGAGTACAAACTATACTGGCGAAAGACTGATAAATAGAAAGAACCTGACTACAAGAAGTCATAAGATAGATCCAAGTATATCGAGAATAATCATCAATAAAAATGGCATAGTAGCGATGACCCCCTTTCGAAACGAAGGGAGCTGGACCCCATACATCAGAGTGAACAAGATCAAAAGGCCTGAGAGACACAGAATCACTAGAATGGTATGGGAGCTGCAACTGTTTGCCAAGCTTGCAACCCGTACAATGTAAGGAAGTGTCACCAGAAACAGAGCCAAGAACACTCCGAACTAATGAAGACAGGCGTGAACCTCCGATGTGACCCAAACGATAATGCCACTAGACGAAAGTAGCAGTAGAGGAAGCGACTGAAGCAGAGGCGGTGGAGGAAACCGACTGGCTGATGGAGGCAACGGAAGGTAGGTGTAGCCAGTAAAGCTCCCAGAGACGCTGCAAGTCACGACACCTAGGGCCAGTCCCAACCATTGTCCCGGTGCGACGATCCTGAACACAACATGAGTCGGAGTCAAGGATGATATGACAACCATGATCAGTGATCTAACCTGCGGACATAAGGTGCATAGCTAGTTTGAGAACATGAGATACTGCAGGAACAAGAAAGGATGAAGTAGAAAGAGTGCCTCGTCCTGCCACAGGAAGGGAGGTACCATCTGCAGTCATAACGGTATGAGGAAGAACGGGAGGCCTCACAGAGGTGAGATGAGTAGAATTTGGTGTCATACTGTCATATGAAACGAAGTACCAGAATCCAGAATCCAACGCATGGAGATACCTGTGGAGGGATGTGATGGTGGGGAAGCATGAGAAGACTGAGCAGCAGAACCAACTGAACCAAACGAAGCTGAGGCAATAAGGCGACGAAGCAGAGTGAGCATCTCCTACTGAACCTCAGTGGCGGAGCTCTGCCATGGTCCTGACTAAGAAGAGCCACCAGTGCCCTTGGGAGGGCGACCACCCTTGCGGCCCTGATTCTTCCGCTTGTAGCACTGCTGAAACGTGTGACCATCGCGATCACAAAAGGTGCAGTGAAGACCCGTAGTAGAAGCCGCTGCCACCAGTGCAACTGGAGGCACGGGTGTAGCGGGAGCAGTCTTTGGAGTAGACGCCCGGCGGCAAAAGCAGAGGCGGTGCGGTGACCCACGCTGCGGCGAGTCTCCTCGGACGAGCAGTGAAGAGCCTCCAAAGACGGACGGACGCGGCTGACGAGTCAGGAGGTGAGCACAGACAGGCTCAAATTTTGACCGAAGACGTGTCAGGAACTTGTAGAGACGATGAGTCTCTAGGTGAGCACGCTGACGCACACAGCAGGGACAGGTCCGACAGACGTCCGATCCCAGAGAGTCAAACTGACGCCACACCGCAGACATCTGCTGGTAGAAGTCGTCCACAGTGGCATCAAGCTGCTGAAGAGAGTGCGCCTGATGTACGACCGAGAGATACATAGCATCACTCGTCGGCTCGTAGTGGGCACGAAGACGCTTCCACATTAGCTGAGATGTTGGCAGTTCCACTACGTCCATGGAGATAGCGGCAGTCAGGCTACCCACCAGGATGGCAAAAGCACGAGCCTCGTCGTCCTGCCACCTCTCATAGGAGTGAAGCTGAGCCTGGTACAACTCCATGGCCTCCTCAAAGGCCGTGGTCGCAGCTTTCTGGGCTACTTCATCAGTAGATGCAGGGATGTGAGGAGCAGGTGGCAACGTAGGGCAAGGCGGACACTGACTCCTCATGTGGATCTGCATGTGCATGACCCACTCACGATAGTTCATCCCATCCAAGATGATCTTCGGAAGTGTAATAGCAGTGTGAGTGGCCATCACATGCAGTTTTTTTTCTCTCGCCGCACTGCTTTTTAAAAGCGGGCCGCACACACTCCGCCTGAGTGGAGGCTAGGGTTGGGGAGGGCGGGCGTGCGACGAGGACGGCGGCCGGCGTGAAGGCAACGAGCGACGACGACGGCGGCCGGTGGCGCGGCGGCCGACACGCGCGGCGGCGGGGAGACGTCGCGAGCAATGGGCAACGCAAAGAAGACGGATCCGCGCCCGAGCCTCGATCCGACGATGGAGAGGCGGTCCAAGCGGCCGGGACACGCAGATCCGTGGGGAAGAAGCCGCTACTGGTCGGCGTGTGAAAGAAGGATTCGCGGACGGTCACATGGAGAAGCGGCGGCGGCTAGGGTTGCTTGTGGTGGTGGGGGTGACGGCCGAGCCCCACGACCACAAGGTTAAGGTAGCTGGCGGCGCTGGGTGCTGGGAGGCCTGCGGTTGACCAGGAGAGGCGGCGGCTAGGGTTTCCTCCCTGGCTCTGATACCATGTTGGAGAATATGAATGTTGAACTTGTATTCCAAAGGGCAAAGCAGCCAAGTATATACAAAGGACATTATGCAATGAGGCCTCTATACAATATGGACTACTACATGTCTAACAGCATGAACCTGGAGGCAGACATTCAATGCAACACTACAAGTATAAATTAACATGGCATACAACTTACATCATCACAGGTATTGGGATCACCTCCAGCTTTTAGTAAGCATTTGATTACTTCCATGTTTCCACTATCTGCAGCAGTATGTAACGGGGTTTCTCCACCAGCACTGATATTTGGGTTTGCACCTGCCTATGTTGGAGATTCTTTAGTTTCGGAGGAAGAAAACATAGATAATACTAGGTGTAGAAATAACCAGGTATATAGAACAATACTGTGTATTAGATCAGTCCAAAAACAGAAACAGTATCAAGGAGGTGAAAGAAATATTTAGAGTCTCTTCCTTAAACTATTGTATGCTGGTACACAATCATGATGAATTGCACCGCGGTAATCTAAGCAAGACTAATAAGTAGGCACACAAGGAATGGGTGTTGTTTTATTCATGTATATTCTTGTTTGATTCCTGAGGCACAAACCACATTGTCAAACAAGAAAACAGGGTATCCACTATCCAGTTACCACAAGACTGAGGCATGACATCAAAGTGAAGAAAATGTTCCAAATAAAAACAAGGAAAACAGGTCTTTTACTTATCAAATTAGATGATATACCTGGATTAGAACTTCCAAGCATGGGAGGGAACCAGCAGCCACAGCAGACAACAATGGCGTGATACCATCATCAGTTTCAGTATTTGGCTGCAACAACAAGGTTTTGAAGAACTAGCATGAGCACAAAAGCTGAAGAAAGCCCACCTGACCAACTTCAATTCATATACAAGGACTCAGGGGAAAAAATCATGCTACAGGTGTTTGCTCCTCATAGTTACAAAATCAGGAAGAAAGGGTTGTCCAATACGGAAGGAAGATAATGGAGACTGGTATTGCAAGGGCCAAATGACAGCATCTTAACAATAGCAAGCTTATTCACCCTTACGTGGTTAAAGATAGTTGCTTCTTGATATTAAAATCACCACATAATTAAGAGTATTGTATTGCACTGAATGACTGAAAACTGATATTAATAAATTGGTGGTAGAAAGATGAGTCAGGGGAAAGAGAATGTATAGAGCAGCTACTACCTTAGCATTGTGTTGTAGCAGAAGCTTGACTGCATCTTGTTGTCCATGGCCAGCAGCCCATATGAGAGGAGTACCAGCGTCGCTTTCTGATTCGACATCAACTCCCTTGGAGAGAAACATCTTCATAAGCTCTATGTTTCCTGTAGAAAGAAACGTAACAAAATGCTTCAACAATTTCACATATTTAATGTAAAGAATGACAATAAGGACAGATGGATGATCTATATCATGAGTTGGTAGCTGTTATGGGCATGATTAATTGATGTTGTTACCTATTCCTGCGGCATGATGTAGGGCTGTGGCTCCGAGGCTAGTGGCGACAGAAGGATTGGCTCCATGGTCAAGCAGGTACTTTGCAGTTTGCAGATGGCCTTGCCGTGTGGCATGGATGAGTGGAGTTTCACCTGGTGGTGATGAGATGAGATGATTAGTGTTATGAATATTGTGTGTACATTGATATGAGACTCAAAGAGTCATATATATAGGAGAGTACAAGAGATATGCCATATAGAGATAAGGCATATATGGAATAGAATACAAACTCTATCTCCTAATACAACTCTATCTCCTTAACACCCCCTCAAATGCAAGGCGTATGCAATAGCATTGCATTTGAAAAAGGGTTTGACATTAAAACAAGATAAATCCGAAGTCCGAGTCTTGATGTCGTCGTTGCGTGCATTTTTTGAATAAACTGTCAAATCAAGCCAAAGAGGAATAGATAGAAGCATGACGACGCAGATCGAAGCCCGAGACGGCGGCGGCGGCCCAGTGCACAAGAAGCGCAACGGAGGCGCGGTGCAGAAGAAGCGCGGCGGCGTTAAAAGCTCGTCAAAGAATAGAGCGGCGGCTGCTGCCATGCAAAATAAAATTCCTACACTTCTATGACTGACAATAAATTTGTGGACTCGCACGACTTGAACGAACTAAAAATTTGAGACTACGGATTTGGATGGACGAACGGAAGACTCACGAAAAATAACGAAGATCGACTAAATAAATGCAACTGCGTCTCCGTTTCGGCGAGCCTTCGCCCATTTATCTTTCCCCATGGCGGAGAGCGACGACGCGAGGCGCAGCCTTGAGGAGCTCCGGGTGGGAGGAGCAGAGGCGGCGTCCGGCGGCGACGCGAGGCCGGATCGGCGGAGGCGGCGCCTCGGCGGCAAATGGGGGCGGCGAGCACCATGAGCATCTGGGGCAGCGGCAGTCGGCGGGAGACGGCGAGTGGCCGGGCGCCGGATCTGGCGGGCTCGGGCGGAGGCGGCGGGCGCCATGGACAATGGGCCGGATCGGCTAGAAAGCCGACGCAGACGAGGTCGGCGCAGTCTTGAGCCAAGCAGCACCTCGACGCCGAGGTCGCGGCCGCCCAGAGGAAGAGCGCCCCGCGGTGGTGTTAGTCGCTGGATTCTTGCTCTTGGTGATAGCAAGATCCTTACTATCATCGAGAGGATGACACTTGGAGATGGGGCAATTTTCTAGTTTTATTTCTCACACAATGCCATGCCAACCGAGGGGTTGGGGATACAAATTATAGGTCATTAACCGACCAAGCATATGCTAAGATGCTAGTCTAAGATCTTTGTCCTAGATGCTTGTCAAGATGTTTGTCCTAGATGCTAGTCAAGATGCTAAGATGCTAGTCTAAGATGCTGTCCTAGATGCTAGTCAAGATCTTTGTCCTAGATGCTAGTCAAGATGCTAAGATGCTAGTCTAAGATGCTGTCCTAGATGCTAGTCAAGATGCTGTCCTTGAAGGGCAGCAAAACCACCATGTGCAAACACAGAGACACCATGTGCAAACACAGAGACTTATCCATCATTCTCCCCCTAAGTCTTGTGTGTCTCCTTGTGAGGAATCTGAGCCATCCCGATCCTGGCGCGAAGCTCCTCGAACTTGATCCGCCAAGAGACTTGGTCGGGAAGTCGGCGAAATGGTCTTGGGTGTTGATGTAGTTGGCGGATACTCCCTTCATCCGTGCGACTTCGATGAAGTGATACCACCCGGATGTGCTTGTGCGCTCATGGAAGATGTGGTTCTTCGCCAAGGCCAAGGCGGACTTGTCGTCCACCCCGAGCTCTCTTCGCCTCGCGTCTCGCCAAGGAGATCGCCAGCGGTAGAGCCACCACGAGCTGAGTAGAAGCGGTAGTGGTCGCAATGTACTCGCCTCAGCCTAGACAAAGCCACCACCGCCGCTGACCGATCGCCACCGATCGGACACTTGCCGAGGAAGTCTGATCCGTGATGCTCTTGCTCGTGTCGATGTCGCCGGCGTGGTCGCCGTCATTGCACCCAGATGAAGTCTTGCGCCGGGCACCTTGGGTAGTGCAAGTCGTGGTCGGAGGTGCCCGCGACGTGGCGGAGGATCCTTTCACACCGGTGGTGCTCGTCGTCGGTCATTGCATGAACCGGCCGACGAGCCGACGGCGAACGCCAAGTCCGGTCGGCGTGTGGACAAGGTAGCGGGTCGCCCACAATGCGCCGAGATTGCGTCGCGTCCACCTCCTCCGCCGTACTCTCACGACTCGACTTGACCTCTCCTCCATAGGGTGTGGGGTGGGTTGCGGCCGGTGAGGCCGCCACTCACGATGCGCTTGGCGTGGCGGTCTGGCGAAGAGAGATGCCGAGTCGTCTGGTGGACCTCGATCCCGAGGTAGAAGGAGAGGGCCCGAGGTCGCCATCCGAAGGTGGCCTTCATCTCCGCCTTGAATGCCTCGATCTCCTCCTCCTTGGTACCGGTGATCACAAGATCGCCGACGAGACGCCATCGCCAGGCATTGCCTCCCTTGCTCCGCCGGTGACCCGCGACCTCGTGGCCTTCTGCCGAATCCCATTTGCTTGAGGGTGGAGTCCGCTTGGTGTTCCAAGCTCGCGGTGCGCCGCCGCAGCCGTGAGGGCCTTGCGCAGCGGAGGACCTTGCTCTCCTTGCTTGGGGATGATGAATCCGGTGGTGGGCGACGGGCGCCCTCCTTCAAGTCGCCGCTGAGGAAAGCGGACTTGACGTCCATGTGATGGACGCACCAGCCCTCCTGGGCTGCGAGGGCAAGGAGGAGACGCACGGACTCCATCCGCAACAGCGCCAAGGCATCGTCGAAGTCGACTCCTCCTGGCCGGGCGGCCACGTGCCACGAGGCGCGCTTTGTGCTTGATCACCTCTCCACCTCGTCTTTCTTGAGCTTGAAGACCCACTTGAGAGATGGCGTGGTGGTTTACCGAAGATCGGCCGGCCCACGTCTTATTTCGCCGACGGCGTCCATCTCCTCCTCGCATCGCGGCACGCCATGCCGCGTCTCTCTCTCCTCCTCGGCGAAGGAACGAGGCTCGCCGTCGTCTGTGCGAGGTGCGCCCGCCTCAGTCGCTGTTGCACAGCCGGGGACCATTGCCGCCGAGGTCGCCCACGCACGCTGATGGCAGAGGCTCGCCGCCGTGGTAGGCGTCAATGCGATCCTCGTCGTTGGACGGTGAGCGCGAACTCCACCGCGCCGCTCGTCGTGGGCGGGCCGCCGGTCTGAGCCCTGAAGGAGTAGGTGCCTGTGTGAGAGCGAGGCGTGGTGGCGGTCTTGGCGGTGGACTCGCCATAGCACAATGGGCTTCTGGGGTGGCGGTCTTGAAGGACTCATGGGAGGTGGTGGCGAACGAGGCGGTGGGGTGGCGAGCTCGGTGGTGAGCCGCCTCACCCCCTCCTCGAAGTGGACGTGGTCGACGATGAAATCGCCGGTCGTCGAGTCAAGCCGTCATCCACCATCTTGCCCCACGCCCGCCTCCTTCGTCGAACACGACAACACGCGTGATGCGCACGCGCCGTGTCGTAGGGTCGAGGACGCGGTGAGCCTTAGCACCTCCGCGTGGCCGGCGAAGACCCCGGCGTGCTCCGGCCGTCGAGCTTGCCGACGCGGTTGAGCTCCTTGACGAAGGCGAGCGGTAAGACACGGAGGTGGTTCACCGCGGCTTGCGCCGTGCCGAGCCTCATATGGCGTCATGCCGCCGAGGGCCTTGGTGGGGAGCGGTTGAGCAAGTGGACGGCGATCATCACCGCCACCCCAATGAGAATGCCGGCATCCTCTCTCGCTGAGGAGGGCGCGGCGGTGGCCACCACCGTCAGGTTGCGGCGTTCGGCGACGCTGCTCGCCGGGGTGTACGGCGCGAGAAGTGACGATGGATCCCTCGTCGGCGCGATGACGCCGCAAACTTCGGCCGCCGTGAACTCACCGCCGTTGTCCGTGCGTGGGACCCGGCTTGCGGCCGCGCTCGCCTCTGCAGCAGCTTGAAGACGCTGATGGCGCCCGCAATGTGCCTTTGACGTCGGCGGGGCGGCCCACATGTAGCGGGACACGTCGTCGACGAGGAGGAAGTAGCGCCTCGGTGTGGCCGGTGTCACGGGCCCTGAGCTCACGTGTCGAGCTCCGGCTTCTCCTTGGCGCTAAGCTCGCTTTGGCGAGGAAGGGCCGCCGCGGCTTGGGACGGTGGATGAGAACGGATCGCGCGTGGAGATCGACCACGCGGGGATGTAGTAGACACCGGTGAGCAGCCGGTGCTCGCCAGTCTTGGCGACGAAGACGACAGAGCCGACGCCCTTGATCTCCACGGCGGAGGCGTCGCCGAACTTGACGGTGCCTCGAACGCCTGAGTTGAGCTCGGAGAAGAACTCCGCCGCCCGATCATGTGGTGGGTGGCGCGGTGTCGAGGCACCACCGTCGGTCTTGTCGTTCTTTAACCGCCGCCGGAGAGGCGTGTGCTGGCTCGTCAAGGTGGAGGAGAGTCGCCGTGGCGGTGTCGGCGGAGGTAGTTCGATGCTCGCATGAGCAATGAGCGAGCCGATCGCTCCTCCTCACTTCTGCGCGACGTGGGCTGGCCGCGTCGTGGTCGTCGACAATCCTTGGCCCAATGACCAGGCTTGCCGCAGTTGTGGCAAGAGTCGTCTCGTGCCGGCTTTTGCTTGCCAGCGGCGCCGCCCTGGGCGCCTCCACGGTCATCACCCTCGGCACGTCCTCGCGCCCTGCACAGGCTCCCTTCTTCCTGTCACCTTGGCCGTGACCCACTATTCCCGAGTGAGGAGGAGCTTCCGCCAATGGTGACGGGTCCCGAGGCGTGGCTCATCGCCATCAACGACCTTGAGGCGACCCAACGCCTCCTCGATCGTCATCGTGGAGAGGTCCAGCGAGACTCGATCGAGCGAGCCATCCGCTTGTACTTCTCGGGGAGGCGGAAGAAGAGCTTTTCCACGCTCTCTCCTCGCCGTAGGTGTCGTCGCCGAACCGCACCATCTTACGCAATGAGTGTTGATACGAGAGCAAAGTCATCAACGTCCTCACCGGCTTGAAGGCGGGTTCTCCCACCCTGCGTAGTGACCGTAATGTAGATTTGCGGTAGCGGTCATGCCGATGCGTCTTTGCAGCGATGGCGTCCCAAGCCTCTTTGGCGCCCGCTTGTTAGTAAGCGAGCGCATCTCGGGCGGGGCTGCGGCGATGAGAGCATCCGGCGCCGTCGATCTGATCGTGGTCGGCGTCGCCGCACTGCATCGCATCCCACATATGCCGCACTGAGCTTTACCTCATCACCGCAACCCACTCGACGTAGTTGGTCTTGGTGAGGGTAGGCCACCCGCCGCCGGGCCGACGCCCTGACGACGACTGGTACTCGTGGTGACC
This sequence comes from Bonia amplexicaulis, assembly GCA_036346245.1. Taxonomy (NCBI): domain Eukaryota; kingdom Viridiplantae; phylum Streptophyta; class Magnoliopsida; order Poales; family Poaceae; genus Bonia; species Bonia amplexicaulis. The sequence continues at coordinate 14,460,812 of CM070760.1, forward strand.
ACGATGCAACCGGGAGAGAGCCGCGTCGCTGTGAAGGCCGCGCTCTCCGCCGACCGTCGCCGCCGCCGTCGTGCCTCCTCCAGAGCACCGCCGGCGTCCGCGCTGTCTGAAATGCCGCGGCTCGTGGGCGTCGGCCGGCCATCGCGCCGCCGCTCATGTTGCCTCCTTCTCCAGCAGCCAAGGTGCGTGTTGGCGCCATCATCGCAGATGGGCTGCTTTATTCGCCGCTGAACCTCGACCTCCGCTGCCGCCGCACGTCTTTGCATCGCCGCCGCCACTTCCACCTCCGCCTGCCGCCGCCGCCTTGACGCTTTTTCCGCCGCAGCTGCTCGTGCCGCCGCCGCTTCTCGCGTTCCTACGCCGAAGTTCGGCTTCTGCCGCCGCATGCTCGAGGCGATCGGGCCGAGACTGCCTGCGGACATGGCGCGCCACCGGGACTAACTGCGTGGAGAGAGCGCCTCGATGGCCGCCGCCGTCGAGCGGGGGAAGAGTGGCGAGCAGCCGGGCAATGGCTTCGCCGCCGCTAGTTGGGGCTTTGTGAGGCCGAAGCGACGCAGGAGAAGGGATTGAGCAGGAGATGCTCAGGCTACAGGATAGTGTAGCTCTGATACCAATTGTTAGTCGCTGGATTCTTGCTCTTGGTGATAGCAAGATCCTTACTATCATCGAGAGGATGACACTTGGAGATGGGGCAATTTTCTAGTTTTATTTCTCACACAATGCCATGCCAACCTCGAGGGGTTGGAGATACAAATTATAAAGGTCATTAACCGACCAAGCATATGCTAAGATGCTAGTCTAAGATGCTGTCCTAGATGCTAGTCAAGATGCTGTCCTAGATGCTAGTCAAGATGCTAAGATGCTAGTTTAAGATGCTGTCCTAGATGCTAGTCAAGATGCTGTCCTAGATGCTAGTCAAGATGCTAAGATGCTAGTCTAAAATGCTATCCTAGATGCTAGTCAAGATGCTGTCCTTGAAGGGCAGCAAAACCACCATGTGCAAACACAGAGACTTATCCATCAGGTGGAGCACGCTGTCCAAAGGAAACTGATAGAGAAGCTTTCACAGAAGGAGGTCGACGGGCAGTATCTTCTGATCCGTGACGACTCGAGTCTCCGGTCACCCCAGAAAGCTTAGTGGGTAACTTCATCATCTCAAGATTGGCTGTTACCTGACGAATTACTGGAACAGGTACTCTTGGAAGAAGACTATCAAAGTAGTACTGTCCAAGTATAAGATCACGTACATACACACCCATGGTTGTTATGCGACCACTAGATCCAGGGGAGAATTTCTCATCATCCTTCACGTAGGGCTCATACCACGTCCACAGGATCTTTGGATCTGCAACATACCGAAGATACAAGAATCCTATAGCTCTAATGTATGGAGAGTCAGGATGCTTCAACAAACCGTGCATCTGTTTGACAGTAAGCTTCATCGTGAAGAACTTGTAGAGGAGACAGAAAGCAGTGGAGGGGCCCCTGCAATTGCCAGTCATCCAAGGCTCCACATGATCGACTTGATTGTAAATCTCATCAATGACCTCGTGATAGGTCTTCAGCCTGTGGAGCTCCTTGAAGTAATCAGAAGACAGGATGTTCATACAGAGAACCTTCTCCATCAGCATATCGACGGGCTTCCCAGAAGTCGGAGGCGGCGGCGTGGGGGATCGTTTGGAGTGGTCGGCCGCCGGAGATGGGAGAGGGGAGCGCGACGCGGGCGGCTGTGGATTTGAGGTGGGAGGTCGCCGCTGTGGTGGCCGCGGTGGTGGCGAGGAGGCCAGCGCACGCGTCTTGCGAGGTCAAGGCGGACGGTGAGTCGGAGACGAGGCGGCGGCGCAGCCCAACAAGATGACCGCCCGGAGAAGAGATCAATCCTCTCGGGGCGGCGGATCGGAAGATTGATGAGGTTAGGGTTTCAACCTAAGCTATGATACCATGTTATAAATATTGTGTGTACATGAAGGACCGAAATGGCAACAGAGGGGGGGTGAATGGTGCCCATAAATTTTTCCTCTAAATATTCACATATTCCTTATTCTCCAATAGCTACAAAGCTATGAAGATCCAAGATATGAGGTCTAGTAGAAGACAGAGGAATTCAGACTATCTAATGACCAAATCAGAGCACTATGTGGTTAGATTACGACCACTTGGCGGAAGCTCACACGTGGTCGAATACATCCACCCGCAGACACGTGGTCGCGGTAGCAGGCGACGTTTGTTGGGCGGACAACGTGGTCTGACCGACACCATGGTCGATCTGACAACAGTTGATAGCACATGCGATGGTCGTAACTTTGACCGCTCGGATCAAGAGCATCTTGATAGGCAATCGATGATCAAGCGAAATTCAATGAAGTCGATAGCCACCAAAACAAGACTGACAAGATCAAAAGATGAGTCCGGTCGGAACCGTCGTGGTCGTAAGCCAATGGCATGGTCGTACGATCAACATGGTCGAAGACGGACTTGCACCTATAACCGACTGCGGTCGCAGACACCTCATGAGACCGTGGGGGGCACGACTACGAGATCTCGACCATCAAGCACTCGAAACCGGTGCAAAAGAAAGCGGATGATCTATGTCTTGGCCGGTCGAAAATCGAGAAGAGCGAAGGCCAAGACTTCGTGATCGCAAGTCGTGGTCAAATCTCCAAAGGAAAACCAATGACCGATGAAACCCGAGAAGACCAAAGACTTCACACTAAGTCTTTTCCGTGATCGATACCGACCGGGACCGAGTCACTTGACAACAGAGAACCGAAATGTAATCGGTCGTGAGGTCTTAGCGGTGGCGATCGCCAACTTGTGGTCGATAACCAAAGCCGAGAAGATATCTGCGGTCGAATCCGATCGTCGCCGACCACAAAACCGAAGACTCGATTCAACGACCTCGGTCATAAAACCGAAAATCGGATGACGAACGATGAATACTCTATTTTGTCGGTATGACGATCACAGAGCAAAATTTGAAGAATCTTTTGCACGAGGTCGAAACCAAATGAGACTTGAACTCTAACTTGAATATGATCTCTAGAAGTGAATTTACCAAGAGAAAGGAAAGTCTTTGTTTCGGCCAAAGAAAATTGATGCGATCGAAAAATAGAACAGAGACTCATCAAGCGGCAGAAAAGACACGTGGATTTTTCCAAATCAACTCGCTCTCGGGAATGAGCGGCCAACTAGCCTTGAGACAGATTCCCGCTCGAGCAAAACAAATATAAGCCAACTCTTAAAGGAAATACTGAAGGAACTAAGAATGAAGAGATGGCAAATAAATCAATGAAAACATCTCAAGAACGACCTCTCAACCCGGATCACAAACACGGACCCATCTCATAGATAAACTCTAATAAGTACGAGAGATGAGTCCTCTCAAATCATAACACGGAGGTTTCGCAACCACTCCCACAGGAGGACAAGCTCTACCCTAGAGCTACACACAGACAAACTCCCACGGAGGAGGCGGGCGCCTTCAAGGCCCAGTGAGCCAACTCCTCCCTAACTCTTGCCTCACCTCTCCTTTTATAGCCTCGCATCCGAGACTAACCCTAATGGATCCATCCATTAGTCCACACTGAGGATAACCCGTAAACCCACTAACACCGGTTTTATCACTCACTTTGCCCGCTAACTCAAATGCCTTGCTGCTATCCTATGAGACCGCGCTTTGCCCGTTAGCGCCAGCAGAATCCACTTCTTTTCTCGGTGCTTTACGGAGGGACGGCTTCCTTTGCGACTTTGGCATTTCTCCAAAATGCCCTCCCACCGCCTTCCCCGTCCATGCTTGCACCCACCTCGCAGACCTCGTTGTCTTGGCACCTCCCGGCCGTTTCGGACCACGACACGGCCGTGTCTCGTCCCAACCGTCCATGCCTCGCCACAACCGAGCACGCCTTGGGTCGGCGGACCACGGTATCAAGCGCCAGCCTCTCGACCGGTGGACTTGACTTCTCCTAAGTCTAGTCCGGTCCATCTCGCCACACAACGATCGCACCCGACCTCCCGACCATCTCGAACCTCGGCTCCTCCACGAGCCTAGTCACGGTCCTCCACGTCGTTGCACGTCGTGTCCATCATGGGTAGCTACGACTACGGTTCCTCATCTCCCGGCTCGCAACCACCTCGCGACCTCGATCATCTTGGCGTCTCCGACCGTCGGACCTCAACACCTCCTGTGCCTAGTCCGGTCCTCCCACGCCTCGCCATGAAATAGCTCAAGTCCTGCGACCACAAGACAAGCAAACCATCACATAGCACCGCCAAACCAACAAAGCAGACTCTGCACACTCAGCAGAGCTCACACCTTTTCCTCGGAAAATAGACATTGACAAACCCTATCAAGAAGATGAACCAACAAGTCCACAAGGTCCACAACATCACGAAACCCAACCGACCGATTCCGCCATAATCGGACACCATATGTGCCCACACGACCGGTTTAATGAGCTCCATCGACCACGGTCGGACATCCGCTAACGTGGTCGAAACAATGAGCGCCCAGCGTGATCGAACGCCGATCTCCCAACGTGGTCGAAGACCCACGCGCCACAACGTGGTCGAACGCCAGCGCCCAGCGTGGTCGGCGCCCCAAGCGCCAACGTGGTCGTAAACCACGGCGCCGACTACCGATCACGACCAGCGCGTCGTAGAGACCACAACGTGGTCGTGCGCTACCTCGGTTCTCGATATCACCAGCGTGGTCGTAGCCTTGACCACGGTCATAGTACTCGAACGCCTCCCGGCCAGCAACGTGGTCGTATAACCTATCGACCACGACCAACGTGGTCATACGCTCCTCGGCTGGCTCTCGACCACGGCCAATGTGGTCGTACGCCGCCCGGCTGAGTCCTGATTTGCGACAACATGGTCGTGCGCCGTCCGGTGGCTCCGACCACGGCCAAAGTGGTCGAAGGCGTCTACGTGGTTGTAAGCGACCCGAGAGACTTCCGATCATCGCCAAACCGGTCGTGCGCATGTTTTTCGACCGACCGACTCGATGTGGTCGTATAGCTTCGGTTGACTTGGACCATGGCCAAAACAGTCGTACTCCCTTCTGGTGCCCTTCGACCACGCCCAAAGTGGTCCTATACGCCTTAAAGTGGTCTGCCGACCATTTCTCAAAGCTTGCGACTTTGCAAAGATAGCTCAAACCCCAAAAATCAAACTCAATCTCTCTAAACCAAGTGTCAATTACTCATCACAACCATGGGGTGACTTCCACATGGTCTCACAGTACATTGATATGAGACCCAAAGAGTCATATATATATAGGAGAGTACAAGAGATATGCTATATAGAGATAAGGCATATATGGAATAGAATACAAACTCTATCTCCTAATACAACTCTATCTCCTTAACAATTAGGAGGTAGTAGGAAATGGATTCAGTTGAATTTGAGATGACACCATGATGATGACGATAATAATAATAATAAGCATGCATTGAACAGAAGCCATCCATCCTCGTGAATGAATCATCAGAGGTAAAACTAAAGAGTAAGCAGGTAGGTAGCAACTGACCATCATCGTCCTGGGGGTCGACAGGGAGCGCGAGCTGGTCGATGAGGAAGTCGCAGACCTCGGTGCGGCCCTCGCGGGCAGCGAGGTGCAGCGCGTTGCGCTTGTTGGCATCCCGCACGGCGGCGGCGACGGCGGGCGCGCCCTTGCCCTCCTCGTCGAGCGCCGCAACAAGCTCTGGAAAATTAAGTAAAGCAAGCGCCGGCAAGGCAGCTACTCGTGAGGAGGAAATCGAATGGAAACAAGAAGAAAAGGGAAGGGGTCGAGGTCGCCGGCGCGCGCGGCTTCGAGGAAAGCCTGCACCTTGCTCCGAACTGCGGCCACAGATCGAAATCGCATTGAACTAAACTAAAGGGAGCGCGAGATTGTTTGAGAGAGTGGGTGTTGCACCTGAGAGGGCGGCGGTGGCGTCGGCCATGAGACCAAACCGAAGCGGAGCGGAGCAGCCGGAGGTGGGGAAGAGGGGAAGCTTCTGGAGGCGGAGGAGGTAGCTTCTGGATCAAAAATGAAATGCTTTTGCAGACGCAAGTAGCGGAGGTGGTACCCAACTTTAGAAAAAAAATAGGTGGTCTTAAAGTGAACCGATTTTTTTTCAAGGGGAGATATCACAGATACGGTAGCAAGAACCCAATCTGCTAACACTTATTTACACAGGTTATCCTCAAGTCTTAATCACCATCCAGTCATGACTCAAGTATGTAATGTATCTTCCTCACATAAATACAAGCAAATCTATAGAATTTGCAAGTGCAAATCTTAACATCAAGGTCAAGGCGTCGCCCTGGATCACAGATAGATATTCGTTTCTACAAAACCTGGCCTCTTCGACGAAAAGGGTATCCGTATTTTGTCATTGCTATGACTTGTACTAGTACGACCTAACTACAAGCAAAAGTTTGGAAAGCCCCTGGCCATCTTAACTTAAGCACCTCATCAACTGGCAGAACTCCTTAGCAAGGACCCAAGTCCAGGTAGCTCATCCGCATGTCCAATAACGTACGTCATCACGAGGATGGTGGCGAGCGCGCTGCCGGGCGACATGGCGGAGGCAGTGAGGGACTGCGCCAAGCAGGTGGCAGAGCTGGTGGGGGCGTTCAACGTGGAGGACGAGTGCCACGGCTGGGACTGCAAACTAGGGATCCAAAGGCTATAGGAAATAAAAACCAATCTACTAACTAGGGATACAAGAATTACCTCACGGGCAACCGTTGCTCTGATACTAACTGATGTGACGATGGCCCGATCTTCCGAAAGGTACTGATAAATCGATTGTGGAGATCTCGGCGTTGATGATCCAAAGGCTCAGACCAAAGCAGATCGAACCCTTGCAATCACTACACCATCGCTCAGTTGGTTATCAACCGTGCCGAACACGGTTGACCTCGCCAAGAAGGCTATCTCCTGCAAGCGAATCGAGAACACAAGCAAGAGAGTTTAAGACGTAATATGAAATTGTATTGCGAATAAAGTTTGAGTTCACAAGTGGAGTTTCTCAACCGAACATGCGATGAAACTGCTAAACAGAATAATCTTTAAGAAAAACCCGAGGAAAACTAGAGGGGTGTGACCTCCTTAAATAGGGAAGGGGAAGCCACACTTATCTAATGAAAAGGGAGGTGGTACTATTCGAAATTACTGTTCATGTGGCCGTACTACTGTTCACATGAGCAATGCCACAAATAGTCTAAGTTACAAGGCCCTCGGCCCACTTTGACTCGGACCAAAAAGTGACGTGACTTGTTTTGCAGTTCCTGATCTGCTCGGATGGAGTTTGGAGGTGAGACCAGATCCATCTGAAAGTAGACTTCAAGAGCTTTCCAACAGTACTCACGGGCCCGAGAAACCTTCTAGATCAAAAGTTATGGTCATTTGAGTAGGCGTCCGGTGAGTCCGAATCTGAGTCGAACTCGCGAATATGAGTTGGCTTGCGCTTGGCGGTTCCACTTCTACACTTGAGCTCGCGTGGTTCTTCTCCATGGCTCCTAAGGACAAGAAAATCACAAGTCTTAGGAAGTATCGAATGCTCAGTGAAATATTATTGACTCCTAAAACGAGTTTACACGATAGTTGAGTTGGCGAGCACGTGCCGAGTGATTGGACCTTGCCCATCATTCATGGAAGCGATAAGAGGGGTGTTCATATCAATAGAAGTGATGTCCTCATCATCCTCCCCTTCTTTAATTGGAGTCGTCCTCGACTCAAGCTCATCTTCCACGCCCAAGCAAGGTCGCAAATCTGCAATGTTAAAGGTGGGCCTAACCCCAAAATCTGCGAGCAAGTCTAACTTATCGCATTATCATTAATCGTTCAAGAACTCTAAAAGGACCATCATGCGAGGCATGAGTTTAGACTTTCTCAATTCAGAAATCGTTCTTTACGCAAGTGTAACCACACAAGATCACCGAGTTCAAAAGTAATATGCTTGCGTCCTTGACTACCGACAACTTTATATTTAGCATTCATAATCTCAATGTTCTCTTTAGTTGTCTCATGCATCTTACGTATGAAATCGACGTTGTTGCGCATCAAAATTTACTTTTACGAAGTCGGAAGAGGCAACAAGTCGATAGGTGCACGAGGTATGAAACCATAAACAATTTCAAAGGGCATTTCTTCATGGTAGAATGCAATGACGATTATAAGCAAATTTCACATGAGGCAAACATTCCTCCCACATTTTTAAGTTCTTTTTAAGCACACCCTAAGCATAGTAGACAATGTTCTATTGACTACCTCGGTTTGTCCATCGGTTTGGGGATGACAAGTAGTGGAAAATAACAGTTTAGTTCCCAAATTTCCCATAAGGTTCTCCAAAATGACTAAGAAATTTAGCATCACGATGCGAAACTATCGTATTCGGAATACCATGCAAGCGAACAATTTCCTTAAAGAACAAATCGACAACATGTGTAGCATCATCACTTTTATGACATGGTATGAAATGAGCCATCTTAGAGAATCTATCCACGACAACAAAACACTATCCCTCCCTTCTTTGTCCTAGGAAGCCCTAAAACAAAATCCATAGAAATATCTTCCCAAGGTATGCTTGGAGCAGGAAGAGGCATGTATAAACCATGAGGATTAAGTCGTGACTTAGCTTTTGGCACGTGGTGCGGCGAAATGAAGCGTTCGACGTCACGCCTCATCTTTGGCCAATAAAATGGTGGAGCAGAATGTCCTCGGTCTTCTTCACGCCGAAATGGCCCATCAATCCTCCTCCATGCGCCTCTTGTAACAACAAAAGACTAACTGAGCCAACAGAATGCATAGCTTGCCAAAGACGGTATATGAAACCATCATGCACAACAAATTTATTCCAACCCTTTCCTCTTGACAATTTAGCAACACGTCTTTAAAATCGACATCATGCACATATTGCTCCTTTATTGTCTCTAACCCAAAGATTTTGAAATCAAGTTGTGAAAGCATGGTATATCTCCTGACAACGCATCGCCTATCACATTTTTTTGCCCTTTTATATTTAATGACATAGGAAAAGATTCAATAAACTCAATCCACTTAGCATGTCTACGGTTCAAGTTGGTTTGACTTGAATATGTTTCAAGGATTCATGATCGAATGTATTACAAACTCTTTGGGCCATAAATAATCTTCGCCATGTTTCCAAAGTTTGAACTAGAGCATATAATTCTTTATCATAGGTAGAATAGTTCAAACTAGGACCATAACTTTTCACTAAAGTAAGCAACAGTTTTCCTTCTTGCATTAACACACCCCAAGACCTATGCCACTAGCATCACATTCTAATTCAAAAGTCTTCTTGAAATCGTGAAGTTGAAGCAAAGGGCATGTGTTAACTTATCTTTGAGAGTGTCGAAAGCTTGTTGATGATTGGTGGCCCAAGTAAAAGGAACACCCTTCTTTGTAAGCTCATTCAATGGTGCAGCGAGGGTGCTGAAATCCCGAACAAAATGTCAATAGAAACCAGCGAGCCCGAGAAAACTCCGCACTTGTGTGACCGTTTTAGGAGGCGGCCAACTCTGGATAGCGATGATCTTGGCTTGATCAACCTCAATTCCCTGCGGACATACCCAAGAAAACAAACTCGATCGGTGCAAAGGTACACTTTTCGAGGTTACCAAACAAGCGTGCATCTCTCAAAGCAATAAAACGACGCGTAAGTGTTCAAGATGTTCATCTAGTGACTTGTCAGTAAATCAATATATCATCAAAGTAAACTACCACAAACTTACTAATGAAAGCACGTAAAACCTCGTTCATTAATCTCATGAAAGTGCTAGGGGCATTAGTTAAACCAAAAGGCATCACTAGCCACTCATATAACCCGAACTTAGTTTTAAATGTCGTCTTCCATTCATCTCCAAGTTTCATTCTAATTTGATGGTATCCACTACGCAAATCAACTTTAGAAAACATTGTAGAGCCACTTAATTCATCAAGTATGTCGTCTAACCTAGGAATAGGATGACGGTATCTAATGGTAATATTATTGATAACTCTACAATCAACACACATACGCCACGACCCATCTTTCTTTGGAACCAAAAGTACAGGAACAGCACATGGACTAAGGCTCTCACGTCGTACCCTTTGTCAAGCAAGTCTCGCACTTGATGCTCAATCTCCTTAGTCTCCTCGGGTTGGTTCGGTATGGCGCACGGTTGGGTAGGGAAGCTCACGGAATCAAATCAATTTGATGTTCAATACCCCTAATTGGTGGCAGCCACAGGTATCTCGGCGAAACACATCCTCAAATTCACGCAAAGGTTAGTGACGGAGACGGCAAAGAGCTAGATACATCATTAAGTGAAAATAAAGCATCTTTGCATATCAAAGCATAGCATGGCATTTCATCATGAGAAATTTCAAGAAGATCGATTTGGTTGCAAGCATGACACAACCCTTTAATTTAATTCCCTCGGTCCTAGAACTAGATGGCAACCTCTCTTTCTTAGGTGGGAAAACATCCTTCACTACTTGCTGATTTTCGATTCTTGTCCAAGTTCTTTCTTCTTATTTTCACTAGCTCTTTATCACAATTAGCAATTTCAAGAGGTGTCAAAGGTAGCAAAGTTATTTTCTTTCCTTTGTGCGAGAGTATTTATTACTTCTACCATGATGAGTTGCATCGGTATCAAATTCCCATGGGCGACCTAATAAAAGTGAGCATGCTTGCATAGGTACTACATCAAAATCAAGAACATCATGATAGGAACCAATGGAAAATTGCACTCTTGCAGTTGTGTTACCTTCACCTTCATTGTTGTTGAACCACCGAATGTGGTATGGGTGAGGATCTTGCGTGTGGTCAAGCCAAGCTTCTTGACCAATCCTAAATCCACCAAGTTATTGCAGCTCCGCCATCAATTATAACACGAACATGGCAATCCTTGACGATGAGGAACATCGAAACAAATTATGACGTTGTAGCTTCTCCTCTTGCTCTTTTGAGTGCTCGATTACTCATTGCACAATTATGGTTCTATAACTCGCCGTAGCAACTGCACCTAAAATCTCCTCACCATCACCGTCATCTCATGATCATCATCATCACCGTAAGGTTAGCCGCAAGAGCATATTCATCCTCAACATCACTAGCACTTACATAACCACCATCTTACGTCGCAATGTACGCCCGTGACTTGGGCAATCTCTCATGACGTGGCCCATCCCTTTACAACGGTGGCACACAATGCCCGTCGTGCGCCCGTGGAAGCAACCGATGAAGAGCTCTTTCTGGTGTTGCACACTAGTAGATTTGCTCGCCTCGAGTGCGGCGTGATGGTGGTGGCGGTCTTCTGAACGCGCCTACTCACGGAGGGACAGCAGCTCGAAAAAGCAGGAGGTGGGGCTGTCTTGGGTTGCCCTGCGTCGGTCTCGATGTAGACATACCTCCAAAATTGCTCCTTGTCCTTTGTTGCCTACCCCGCAATTCTTTCTCTCGCCAAACAAGCAAGCTGGAACAATCTATTGATATCATTATACTCTTTGTAATCAATTATGTCCCGAATTTCACGCCTTAATCCCCCATAAAACGAGCCATCTTATCCTCCTCATCCTCTTCAACATTACAACGCAAATGCCTATTTGCGGTTCTTGATAATATTCCTCAACAGATCTATTGCCTTGGTCTAAGCGCTGCAATTTCTTACGCATTTCACGTTTAAAAGCAGGAGGAACAAATCTAGCACGCATAGCTACCTTCAATCTATCCCATGTATCAGGGGCTAAGCCAGAATTAACTACTTGAGTCCACCAAATGATAGCAAAATCTTTAAATTCACTAGTCGCTTGTCTGACTCTATGCACTTCAGGAACTAGATGGGCATTAAATTTTGTTCAACTGTCATCTCCCAATCTAGATAAGTTTCAAGATCATAGGTACCCGCAAAAGATGGTATGGAAAATTTAACTTTAGCAAACGGGTCATCATGAACATGAGCATTGTGATACTGAAAATTATTGTTACCTCCCATACCATGACGGTTTTGATGAGGACGGTGTCGTGGCCGTGCAGCACCGGCGTCACGGTTTTGTCTCTCATTATCATCTCCCTCCTCATGATCTTGGCCTCCATTGTTTGGTGGCCGATTCACCATTCTTTCAAGGTGTGTAGTGAGTGTTGCAATGCTCTCATTAATGGAACGTTGCATTGTATCCATCTTCCTATCGATGTCATCAGTAATGGCAGCGCGTTGTTCATCCAAAAGCGTCATGAGCTCTCCCTTAAAAACACACTCTTGCGCATCAGACATTTCACCTGCCATGGTTAGTAGCAAACAAAAGACAACACAAAGGTATTATCCCTATCAACTACTAGGTGGCGAGAAGTAGAATCACACACTCTCAAGCGTCTTATCACACTCTTACAAGTGTTCTTACCAATGCAGCAGGTGGTACAACCGGTGGCTGGTTCGTGACACCGTATCGAGCGTGGGTACGATTGCAAGAGGGAGTCTGTTCTGATCAAGAGTAGGTGTAGCTTGAAAGGCACAATATGGTAGCAATGGAGAACAATCAGTTAATTTCAGAATTGCATAGAATTGAATTATAGTCCGTATCTAACACTTAGCCTATGTTGCTGACCAACCAAGAATGGAAGAAGGCTAAAATCAAGTGTATGACAATGTGTATGAGTGGTAAATACAAGATAATTCAATCCAATGCAATTTGGAATTAAAGAGCACAAGGATTGACTCAAAATGTAAAAACTGAAGATTTCTGTCCACTGGATAGCATGTCGGTATTTTGGCCGTAACTTTTTGTCAGATGCCTCTTTTTCACTGATTCTTTTTTTATCTGTTTTCTGATGGCTTTTTCTACAAATTTTCTTTTGGGGCCAACTTCTGAATCCCGACACAGAAATTCGCACAAAAATCACAACTGCGGACTGTTGCAGATTCAAAACAGATAATTGGGTCAACTTTCATCGCATATATCTCTTAAATTCCTTGCTGGAATGACGTGAAAGTTTACAGATAGATGGATAAGGAATTTCTGAATCTAATGGCGGTGGTCTCACTCAAAAAGAATCTCGGAATCAAAAGATATGGCGTTTTTGGTGACGGTTGCAGAGAAAGGAAAAAAATCAGCCGAATTTGAAAATTAGGGTTTGGGGTGAGGAAATTTTCTTTTGTTTGGATTTTTTAATGGAATAAAGATATGACCAGCAACTAGATAATGTTAATATGGACACAAATTCAATTTAGCAAACCAAAACTAACAGATTGAAAGGCACAACGGGGTTTTGGACAGCGGAATTAATTCTTTTTGTAGGGCAATTTTTTTTGGACTATAGGAAATAAAAACCAATCTACTAACTAGGAATACAAGAATTACCTCACGGGCAACCGTTGCTCTGATACCAACCGATGTGACGATGGCCCGATCTTCCGAAAATACCGATAAATCGATTGTGGAGATCTCGACGTTGATGATCCAAAGGCTCCGACCAAAACAGATCGAACCCCTTGCAATCACTACACCACTGCTCCGTTGGTTATCAACCGTGCCGAACACGGTTGACCTCGCCAAGAAGGCTATCTCCTGCAAGCGAATCGAGAACACAAGCAAGAGAGTTTAAGACGCAATATGAAATTGTATTGCGAATAAAGTTTGAGTTCACAAGTGGGGTTTCTCAACCGAACATGCGATGAAACTGCTAAGTAGAATAATCTTTAAGAAAAAACCGAGGAAAACTAGAGGGGTGTGACCTCCTTAAATAGGGAAGGGGAAGCCACACTTATCTAATGAAAAGGGAGGTGGTACTATTCGAAATTACTGTTCATGCGGCCGTACTACTGTTCACATGAACTGCATCAAAATAGTCTAAGTTACAAGGCCCTCGGCCCACTTTGACTCGGATGAAAAAAGTGACATGACTTGTTTTGCAGTTCCTGATCTGCTCGGATGGAGTTTGGAGGTGAGACCAGATCCATCTGAAAGTAGACTTCAAGAGCTTTCCAATGAGTACTAACGGGCCCCGAGAAACCTTCTAGATCAAAAGTTATGGTCATTTGAAGTAGGCGTCCAAAGATCCGAATCTGAGTCGAACTCATGAATATGAGTTGGCTTGCGCTTGGCGGTTCCACTTCTACACTTGAGCTCGCGTGGTTCTTCTCCATGGTTCCTAAGGACAAGAAAATCACAAGTCGTAGGAAGTATCGAATGCTCGTGAAATATTATTGACTCCTAAAACGAGTTTACACGATAGTTGAGTTGACGAGCACGTGCCCGAGTGATTGGACCTTGCCCATCATTCATGGAAGCAGTAAGAGGGGTGTTCATATCAATAGAAGTGATGTCCTCATCACGATGTGTTTGCTCCTGCAATGAAAGACAGGGTTCTTGCACAAAGAGATAGTGGACTTGTTGTCCACCTTGAGCACGATGGCCTCTATCTCGCCGCCACGGACTTCGGTGAGCAACCGCACCAGCCAGACTCCCTGGCAGGTTGCAGTCGAGGCAGCGATGTACTCCGCCTCGCATGATGACAGAGCCACAACCTTCTGTTTTTGTGACTGCCAGCTGATTGGGTCTGACCGAGAAAAAATAGCACACCGGTAGTGCTCTTTCGGTCGTCGATGTCGTCTGCCATGTCACTGTCGCTGTACCCCTGCAACTTCACCTCCATTTCACCGGAATGAACAAAGTGACAGCCCAGGTTGAGCGTACCAGCGATGTAGCGTAGAATGTGCTTCACAGCGGCATAGTGGTCGTCGTGCGGTGACTCCATGAGGCGGCTGATAATTTGACGATGGCCCGATCTTCTGAAAGGTACTGATAAGTCGATTGTGGAGATCTCGACATTGATGATCCAAAGGCTCCGACCAAAACAGATCGAACCCCTCGAAATCACTACACCACTGCTCCGTTGGTTATCAATCGTGCCGAACACGGTTGACCTCGCCAAGAAGGCTATCTCCTGCAAGCGAATCGAGAACACAAGCAAGAGAGTTCAAAATGCAATCTGAAATTATATTGCGAATAAAGATTAAGTTCACAAGTTGGAGTTTCTCAACCAAACATGCGGTGAAACTGTTAAGCAGAATAATCTCTTAAGAAAAACCCGAGGAAAACTAAAGGGGTGCCGCCTCCTTAAACAGGAGAGGGGGAAGCCGCACTTATCTAAGAAAAAGAGTGTGGTACTATTCATAGATTACTGTTCATATGAACAGTACGGTCGGCCCAAATAGCCTAAGTGGTGATACAAGACCCAAGACCCACTTTCACTCGAATAGGAAAAGTGACGTGAATTATTTCACAATTTCTGATCAGCTCGGATGGATTTTGGAGGTGAGACTAGATCCATCTGAAAGTAGACTCGAAGATCTTTCCAACGAGCACTCATGGACCCCGAGAAGACTTCTGGATCAAAAGTTATGACCGTTTGAAGTAGACGCTGTTACAAAGGCTGAATCCGAATCGAACTCGCCAATAGGACTTGGATTGCGCTTGATGGTTCCACTTCTACACTTGAGCTCACGTGGTTCTTCCCCATGGTTCCTAAGGATAATTAAATCATCATAAAAATTAAGTAGTATGCCATTCTTTGAAACATTTGTATGCAAACTTAGGAACGCATTCACCTGATGGTTAAGTTAACGTGCTCGCGCTCGAGTCATTGGTCCTTGTATCATAGTTTCAGTTTATTGAGTTTGTTGTGGAGTTGGCACAGTTGTATCTATGGAAACGATGTCCTCATCATCCTCCCCTTCTTGAATTGGATTCATCCTCGACTCAAGCTCATCTTCCGCGCCCAAGCAAGGTCGCAAATCTGCAATGTTAAAGGTGGGGCTAACCCCAAACTCTGCAGGCAAGTCTAACTTATATGCAATATCATTAATACGTTCAAGCACTCTAAAAGGATCATCTGCACGAGGCATGAGTTTAGACTTGGGAATCGTTCTTTACGCAAGTGTAACCACACAAGATCACCAGGTTCGAAAGTAACATGCTTGCGTCCTTGACTACCAGCAACTTTATATTTAGCATTCATAATCTCAATGTTCTCTTTAGTTGTCTCATGCATCTTACGTATCAAATCAGCATATTGTTGCGCATCAAAATTTACCTTCTCAGAAGCTGGAAGAGGCAACAAGTCGATAGATGCACGAGGTATGAAACCATAAACAATCTCAAAAGGGCATTTCTTTATAGTAGAATGCAGCGAACGATTATAAGCAAATTCCACATGAGGCAAACATTCCTCCCACATTTTTAAGTTCTTTTTAAGCATAGCTCTAAGCATAGTAGATAATGTTCTATTGACTACCTCAGTTTGTCTATCGGTTTGGGAATGACAAGTAGTGAAAAATAACAGCTTAGTTCCCAACTTACCCGACAAGGTTCTCCAAAAATGACTAAGAAATTTAGCATCACGATCTGAAACTATCGTATTCGGAATACCATGCAAGCGAATAATTTCCTTAAAGAACAAATTAGCAACATTTGTAGCATCATCACTTTTATGATATGGTATAAAATGAGTAATCTTAGAGAATCTATCCATGATAACAAAAATATTGTCCTTCCCCTTCTTTGTTCTCGGAAGCCCTAAAACAAAGTTCATAGAGATATCTTCCCAAGGTATGCTTGGAACAGGAAGAGGCATGTATAAACCATGAGGATTAAGTCGTGGCTTAGCTTTTTAGCACGTGGTTCAGCGGGTAATGAAGCGTTCGACGTCACGCCTCATCTTTGGCCAATAAAAGTGGTGGGTCAGAATGTCCTCGGTCTTCTTCACGCCAAAGTGACCCATCAATCCTCCACCATACGCCTCCTGTAACAACAAAAGACGAACAGAACTAGCTGGAATGCATAGCTTGCTAGCACGGTATATGAACCCATCATGCACCATAAATTTATTACAATCCTTTCCCTCTTGACAATTAAGCAACACATCTTTAAAATCAGCATCATGCACATATTGCTCCTTTATAGTCTCTAACCCAAAGATTTGGAAGTCCAATTGTGAAAGCATGGTATATCTCCTAGACAATGCATCAGCTATCATATTTTCTTTGCCCTTTTTAAATTTAATTACATAGAAAAAAGATTCAATAAACTCAATCCACTTACCATGTCTGCGGTTCAGGTTGGTTTGACTTCGAATATGCTTCAAAGATTTATGATCAGAATGTATTACAAACTCTTTAGGCTATAAATAATGTTGCCATATTTCCAAAATTCGAACTAGAGCATATAATTCTTTATCATAGGTAGAATAGTTCAAACTATGACTATTTAATTTTTCACTAAAGTAAGCAACAAGTTTCCTTTCTTGAATTAACAACCCCCAAGACCTATGCCACTAGCATCACATTCTAATTCAAAAATCTTGCTAAAATCAGGAAGTTGAAGCAAAGGGGCGTGTGTTAGCTTATCTTTGAGAGCGTCGAAAGCTTGTTGTTGTTTCGAGGCCCAAGTAAAAGGAACATCCTTCTTTGTAAGCTCATTCAGCGGTGCAGCGAGGGTGCTGAAATCCCGAACAAAACGCCGATAGAAACCAGCGAGCCCGAAAAAACTCCGAACTTGTGTGACCGTTTTAGGAGGCGGCCAACTCTGGATAGCGATGATCTTGTCTTGATCAACTTCAATGCCTTGTGGAGTAACAACATAGCCAAGAAAAGAGACTCGATCCGTGCAAAAGGTGCACTTCTCAAGATTACCAAACAAACGTGCATCTCTCAAAGCATTAAAAACATCACGTAAATGATCCAGATGTTCTTCATATGACTTGCTATAGATTAGGATATCATCAAAATAAACGACCACAAATTTTCCAATGAAAGCACGCAAAACTTCGTTCATCAAACGTATGAAAGTACTAGGTGCATTAGTTAAACCAAAAGGCATCACTAACCACTCATATAGCCCGAACTTAGTTTTAAATGTCGTTTTCCATTCATCTCCCAATTTCATTCTAATCTGGTGGTACCCACTACGCAAGTCTATCTTTGTGAAAAGAATAGAACCACTCAACTCATCCAGCATGTCATCTAATCTAGGAATAGGATGACGATACCGTATTGTGATATTGTTAATAGCTCTACAATCGACACATATGCGCCAACTACCGTCTTTCTTAGGAACCAAAAGAACAGAAACAACACAAGGACTAAGGCTTTTCTGTACGTACCCTCGGTCAAAAAAATCTTGGACTTATCGCTGAATTTCCTTAGTCTACTCCGGATTGGTCCTATACGCCGCACGGTTTGGCAAAGTCGTTCCTGAAATTAAGTCAATTTGGTGTTCAATCTCTCGAATAGGTGGCAGCCCCAAGGGTATCTCAGCTGGAAACACATCCTTATATTTCTGCAAAGGTTAGTGACAGCAGACGGCAAAGAGCTAGATGTATAATCGAGTGAAAATAAAGCATCTTTGCATATCAAAGCATAGCATGGCATATCATTATGACAAATTTTAGCAAGATCAGATTTGGTTGCAAGCATGACACAACCATTTAATTTAATTCCCTCAGTCCTAGAACTAGGTGTCAACCCCTCTCTTTCTTAGGTGGGAAAACATTCTTCACTACTTGCTGATTTTCAGATTCATGTTCAAGTTGTTTCTTCTCATTTTCAGCTAGCTCTTTATCACAATTCACAATTTCAGTAGGTGTCAAAGGTGGCAATGTTATTTTCTTTTCTTTGTGCATAAGAGAGTATTTATTACTTCTACCATGATGAGTTGCATCGGTAGCAAATTCCCATGGACGATCTAATAAAAGTGAGTAGGCTTGCATAGGTACTACATCGAAATCAGCAACATCATGATAGGAACCAATAGAGAAATGCACTCTCGCAGATTGTGTTACCTTCATCTTACCGCTGTTGTTGAACCACTGAATGTGGTATGAGTGAGAATGCGCACGTGTGTTCAAGCTAAGCTTCTTGACCAATCCTGAATCCACCAAGTTATTGCAGCTTCCGCCATCAATTATAACACGAACACGGCAATCCTTGACGATGAGGAACATCTGAAACAAATTATGACGTTGTAGCTTCTCCTCTTGCTCTCTTTGAGTGCTCAATACTCGCTGCACAATTATGGTTCTATAGTTCGTCGTAGCAGCGGCACCTAAAATCTCCTCACCATCGCTATCTGCCTCATGATCATCACCAATACCTGCAAGGTTAGCTGTAAGAGCATATTCATCCTCAACATCACTAGTACTTACATAACCATCATCTCCTGTCGGAATGTACACCCGCTGACTTAGGCAATCTCTCATGACGTGGTCCATCCCATTATAACGGTGGCACACAATGCCCGTCGTACGGCCCGTGTAAACAACCAATGAAGAGCTCTGTGCTGGTGCTTACACACTAGTAGATTTACTCATCTCGGGTGCGCGTGATGGTGGCGGCGGTGCTGCTGATCGCGCCCTACTCACATGCAAATATGCAGTAATTTCATAACAGGTGGGTTGGTGTTTTTCTTGTTGGATGATGAGAACAAAGATGAGGCTGGCACTGATGCTGCAAAGAAGGGGGCAGGATCTGATTCGGAGGATGACGAGCAGGCGACCCAGCAGAAAAAGGAAGGAGGCCTGTCCAATAAGCAGAAGAAAGTTTGTTCTTCGTCTCTGACTGTTGTTGGTAACATGTTACCAGGGCTTCTTTTGTTTTCTGTGGTCCTCACCTTAAATCCATGTTGCAACGAAGGATGAAGATTGCAGAGTTGAAACAAATATGCAACAGGCCCGACGTTGTTGAAGTAAGCCACTCCTTTTTGTGGTAATTATTAAGTGCCATGGGCAGATTTGTCTGAATGAATGTGTTTATGGATGACCTTCATTTGATACACCTGTGTTCTTCCTGCTAGGTCTGGGATGCAACCGCATCAGATCCCAAGTTACTTGTCCATCTGAAGTCTTACAGGAATACTGTACCTGTCCCAAGGCACTGGTGTCAAAAACGGAAATTCTTGCAGGTTCGTGATACATCTACCATGAATAATGACCTTTGCTTTGCATAATTATTCAGCGAGTACCGCTTGTATGCTCCTTTGAAAAATAAACCACACAAATCGTAACCATCATTTTGCTTTGAAATCCACTTGTAAAAGCGTCGAGGCACCTCCCTTAATTAATATCTAATAAGTATTGCATGCTTTCTTTGTGGAAGGGTTGGGTACGGAAGAGTTGAGGGAACATAATGTCGATAAGGTTTCGCCCCTCTTATACAAATATGTAATTCTTGCAGGGATGCTGTAACAACATGGGGGAAGGGCTTGGTAGTACATTGCTCACTACTACAGAAAAGGTCATCACAGACGGTTTTGTGAACCGTCTGAATTTATGGGTCAGTAATAATACGAGATCATCACAGACGGCTTTCGAACCGTCTGTGGTGCAAGTATCACAGAAGGTTTTTAGTTAACCCAGACGATAATTGTTGATGTGAATACCATTTCCAGAAATAAGAATCCCATTAACCTACGAAAAAAGTAACATGATCAGATTGCAAGACTACAAAGATAACATATTAACATGTATATTTGATTCTTAAACAATTAAAGCAATGGACTAATATAATAGAGCATCAAGTCAACAACAATTGATAATTGATAAAGATAAGCGATATTATATAGAGTTCAACCAAGAGCAAATATCCACTAGCCAACAATACATAGGATAAGACTAGGAGTGGTTCAACTTAAGGTACATCACAAACTTAAATTCTAATAGCAAGACTAGTTTAAAGACAACATGAGACTCTTAGACTTCAACTTCATCCTCATTTTCTTCTTGTGGAGCTGTCTAACCCCAATAGTTGGATGTATTTGTTTCATATGTTCAGACTTCAGACATTAGTTATTAACTTCTGACATGATTCTCATGCAGGACAGATAAGTGATAAGTCTCACCATCATTTTGTTGGATGGAGGTTTTGCATGATGGAGGTTTTGCATGATGCCTTCTTCAAATATCAAACGAAGCCAATATGCATGCTTTAGTGATTTGTTGACCTTATCTTTTGCAGGTTGATCTTCTTAAGAATCAGAAGTCCGATAAAGTGGATGTCACGATATATTGACATATCAGTTTGTATGGTATATTGACATCCCAATACAACTGAAACCGGGAGCTACAGCAAGCTTTTGCCCCCTCTGGTGCACTTCACTTTCTAGCCAAGGGTAATTTTCAGAGAAATTTTTATTGGTCATCTCCTTAGTATCTAAAGATACATCAGACAGCTCCAAACTTGCTTAATTGCTTTTACAACATGATAACAGATCTTTACAATCTTTACAATGGACATATTTCAGGTATTCCATACAACTAAGGAGGCCAAGACAATAATGCTGTAGAACGATGGTTACCTGATTCTGGGCAGCTGACAATTGGGCCTTTGGTTTCTTTTTCTTGCAGGAGAGAGGGTTTGGGCCCTGTAAAAGGACATGTGTTAACATTTTGTGCAAGAACAGAACTGGACAAGTGAAAGACTGACGATGCCCACTAATCATAAGCATTTAATATTGGTGTGCATATGGCAAATGCAACCAAAAGACGAAAGGCAACTGTCAAAATAACCTTTGCCCTCTTCCTTTTAAACATGCTTTTCTCTGCCACTCCAAGTGCAGTTTCTACAAGAGAACTGGCAGGCCTTTTGTCTTGTTCTTCGTGACTTTCATTTTCGTCGGCAGCTGTCTTTCCTTCTGATCCCACATTCAATAGCTTCTTATACTCTGATTTATCCATATGCAGACGCTTCTCCTCACCCAATTGGGCAAATTTACGTTGCTGCACCGACGGTTGCTCAATAAATAAGGAGTTCTTCAGACCATATATCACAGGAACACCAGGAACCTACATCCAAGCAAAACACATGAGTATGTTGCTGCACATGACTATCTGAAGATGGCATGATACAATTTTTCATGTCATTTTCTATTGAAGTAGATGCTATGATCATTGTTGCTTGTATGATGTCCCTGTACAGATGCTTTCGCAAATAGAATTCAAGCGATAAAAGAATAAAAATAGAATGTGGACACAACAGAGAGCAAATCTTCCTACCTCCCGTAACTTTGCCCGTAGATCAGCATCCTGGGTGGCAACAAAGTAGTGTTCCGGATTCTTATCACCTATCAGTGATAGAATACAATCCACTGCACTGACCACCTTGTCATGCTCACACCTGAACACAGCAACAAAATCCCAATAGAACAAACATTCAGTCACCCATCCTCAAGCTCATCAAGCCATAAGCTAAAAAAAGAGAGGAGTATTTCCCTAGAGTAGCACTGCATGCAGTCAAAGTGATAGTACCAATGTCATCTAAATCCAATATGTGATTCTCAAGTTGGGAATGAAATTTCATACTCAGGGAATGGCACCAAACCAAATGCACCAACTACTCCCGTCACTATCTAATGGTGGACACTTCGATTGATTCCTGGCAGGAAGTTAAGGTGCAGCGTCAAGTTACAAGAAGAAGAGTGGGATGATGAGGCCTCCAGTGGTCTGTCTAAATTTCAAATTGCATCTAGGTTTCATATATCCCAAAACCAAATGGTGGCGTCTAGGAAATACATGAGTGCTTTGTTACTAAATAGTACTCAAATTTTGATCCCTCGGGTCTAGATTCAATGGATGAAATCGTTTTGCCTCCTCCCCTCCTATTCGCGTACTATTTTGTCAAAGGGTTCTCAGACATTGGACGCATATCTAGCTATGCCCACTAGTATGTGCATTATTTATTAGCATGTGATGTGATACATTGAGGAATGCTATATATTATCCCTTTCTGCATAGCCTTTTTACATCAATTATATACTAGTTTTACGCAGATCAAATTATGTAAAAATAGTGTGACAAACTACAAAGAACATAACAAAAAACTATACAAAACCCTACTTGACCGTTTATGTTGCGGCTCACTAAACAAAGTGATTACCCTCTTATCACATTGCTCACCCGAAGAAAAAAACTCACAATGTCAAAATTATAAAGCACAGAATCACAAAACAATATACAATGAATAAAAAATTGAGTACTCACAAGTATAAGAACACTGGAGTACCACCTAGCAAACTCCACAGTACAATCCAATACAATACAATACAATGCTAGAAGAGAAGAGAAGGGGGCTCTCGACCTGGCGGTGGCGAGCAGCTGTGCGGCGTCGAAGGCCTCGGCGTGGGACTTGCCGAGGCGCCTGAGCTCGGCGAGGACGCACTTGGAGGTGAAGAGTGGCGGCGACCTGGATGCGGAGAGGAGGTCACGGAGGGCGTCGTCGGCGGGGAGGAGGCTGTGGATGAGGAGGTGGTGTACGAAGGTGCCGTCGACGAGCACCTTGTAGGGCTCGCGGAAGCCGAAGCAGGTGGAGTAGAACCTGACCACCTTGCGGTGCCTGGAGCGCCGCTTCACCCTCATATCCCAACCGCTTCTAGCTCTTGCAAGGCAGGCGGCAGCGGCGGCGTCACGAGGCAGGAGAGGAGAGAGGAGCCTGTCTCGCTACTACTTAACCACAAAAATGAGTGTGCTTCACAAAAATGAGATCATCACTACACACTAAACACTATAGGAAGGGAACATACTTCTTCTGAAGTAAGAGTGCTTCCACCAGTGTTTTTTTGCCGATGCCTGCGCAGTCGCTGCAATGCACAGATAATAGTAATGTACAATAGCAAGGACATGTCAAAGGGAAAGGAAACACACTTGGCACAAAAGCATTGTGCAATGCAGTAATGATGGTCTTTCAATAGACCAATAGGATAGGATGATCTACATTATTATATAACAAGGACACAGGGCATTGGCATGTATATGGTACATTCAGACACCTGAAGCCAATAGTTCGACATAATTCAGAAATAAAGTCAATAGTACATACATAGTACATAGCCAATAGTTCAACATATTCAGACACCCTATAGTAAGCACCAAACCGGATTATTGTTTTATTCTGTTATACTACATAAGTACATAGTACATACATTTTCAAATGTTCTGCACTGTATATTTCTCTCGAATGCCAGTTCAGACATGTGAACAAAATACTTCCAATTAAAGGAAAAATTCTGAGTTCTGACACATAACGATTAAGATCGTCTAAAAGGCGATTAATAAAGCTTAATAGCTATCACCCCGATGAAATGGAAACATAGACATACGCTCAAATCATATTCGAGTAGAATTACGCCCGCATGGCACCGAATCGCCTTTAGATGACCCCTAAGTGCTTATTACAGCTCAAATCATACTCAGTTGCCATCTGAGAGTTAAACACAAAAATGAGAGTTCACAAAATCACAAATATGAGAATGGAACACCAATCAAATATTTTGAAAATGTTCTCTTTTTATGGAAGGCTAGAAAATAATAAATTCAATGGTAACGCTTGTGAGCTACAATTTACTTTTGCGGTCTTGCGGAAGATGCAGGCGGCCGGGTGGGGGCGGAGGGGCGACGGGCGGCTGGATCTGGACGACGAACGCAGGACGAACGGCGGCTGGGGGCGGTGGCTGGACCTCGACCGGCAGCAGGATCTGGATCTGGGTGGGGGCGGCGGCGGGGACGCGGGGCGGCGGATGGATCGGGAGTCGGCGAGAAAGGACCGAAGGAGGAGAAGAGGGCGAGTCGGGTGGATTCGAAATAAGTAGGCGGCGGCTGGGGAGTCCGACTGGGTATTTTCTCGGGGCTGCAGTGTATGGTTAGGGTTAGGGTTAGGGTTTTTAGGTTTTGTAATTTTTGTTAGATGGCGTGGTGGGTAAACGGGTACGAGTAGAGCTTACTCGTATTCGTGCATGTTTATCCGATTGATAGAGAATTTCCCTATTTTTATACCTATGGGCAGAAAATGCAGTCCATACCTGACTCCATTAGGGTATTTACCCACAGATACATGGGTAAACAGGCACAATTGCCATCCCTACTCCTATGCGAGGCAACGACACAATATGAGGTGATGTAGGGCGGCGGCGCGGCTGTGCACGGCGGTGACAACGGCACGACTATCATGGCAATTGGGCCAACGAGGCAACGACAGCTAATTGACCTAATGAAGCGTGTGGTGAGCACCTCAAATGTTAGGGGAGATCATTGGTGTAGTCAACATTGTTAAGATGAATCGAGGAGGGCTAGCAACGATGACCTGAGGCGATACGGCGGTCTTAAACGGTGATGGTAAGCTAGAGATGGAGATGGCCAACATTAACATCGGGGAAAGATTGGGGATGGTCTAGGAGCACATAATCGGACCGAGACTCACCGAGGGAGAAATGGCGATGCGGGCGGCAGTTTCGGTTGGATTTGGGGAAGGTCTCGATGGCGAGCTGCCATGATGGAATCGACATTAATCGAGGGGATGAGTTGAGGAGGTCCCAGAACATAATGCGATGTGGGTGCAGTGGGAAGCATAGGCGGCGGTGATGTGCAGAGGCCTGACACTGTTTTTTATTTTCTCTTATTATTTCCTGTTTTCTCTTTTATTTTCAAATCAAATTTCAATTTGATTCCAATTTCACT
This sequence comes from Bonia amplexicaulis, assembly GCA_036346245.1. NCBI lineage: Eukaryota > Viridiplantae > Streptophyta > Magnoliopsida > Poales > Poaceae > Bonia > Bonia amplexicaulis. Next base: position 14,486,302 of record CM070760.1, read on the forward strand.
CTTCTAGTTGCCTCCAATTTTTGCATAGAATTTATCCTAGGTTTAAACTTTGTTATTCCTTTATCATCATCATTATTACTACTATTATTATATACTTTTCTTTTATTAATTTGATCTTGCATAACACAAAATCCAAATAAATACCAGAAAATCTAAACAATAACAGCATGCATGCAAGATTTTGAAAATCCCCTAATTCCATGGTTCAGACTTTTTCGCTACCTAATTTTGGAATGATACAGTGCGTGCTCTAATTTTGGGATTTCTCAGTTCTTTATGTTGAGAAACCGACGCTGGCGACCAGTCCGATCGGAATCTCTGCTTAGAACAAGAACGAATCAATCCCAGAATCACAGAATAATAGATGAACACAGAGAGGTAGAGAGAACTCCCGGTCTTTCTTTATTGCTTTCGATCGTGTGTACAATGGGGGGGTTGGCTCTCTATTTATACTAGATGGTGGGGGGTTGCCCAATATGCCAGGACTCTCGGCCGGTTTCCTAACAACCCCCCTTGGGCACTCACCCAACATGTTCATGCCTTGTCAAAACTCCATAAAAACCCAGTGGAAAAATTTGGAGAAAGAGTACATGATGCATGTGTTGCTGCGATGAACGAATTGCCTCATTAAAAACCTTGGTCGAGAAACTTCAGGAAAACTCATCAAGGGAAAAAGAGTACAGTTCACCCAAATATATTTAGTCTTCAGGACTTTATTTCGTTGGGTACTTGATCTTCATGACCAAGATTTATTAACGGGCTTGAGAGAATTCTCCCCCTGAATTCTGCACTTCTCTAAGTCTCATCATTCCAATCCCTCGCACGCACCTTTCAAAGCTAGATGCGGGAAGTGACTTAGTGAATATATCTGCCAGATTTTCACAAGACTTAGTATGCAGTACTTTAATTTCGTCCATGTTTTGCAATTCATGTGCAAAGAAGAACTTGGGGTTGATATGCTTATTGAGATGACTCTTCACATAGCCCATTTGCACTTGTGCGACACAAGCTGCATTATCTTCATAGATAATTGTGGGGGTTTGCACAATGTTCAACCCACATGACTGCTGGATGTGGTAACCATTCGGCGGAGCCAAGCACATTCTCGTGCGGCTTCATACAGTGCTATAATTTCTGAGTGGTTCATCGAAGTTGTTACGAGACTTTGCTTAGACGATTTTCAGGAAATTGCAGTTCCACCACACAAGAATACATAGCCTGTTTGTGACTTTGCGGTATGTGGGTCAGACAGGTACCCAGCATCTGCATAGCCAACCAAGTTCAGATCTTAGCTTTTTCTGTAGAACAATCCAAGGTCCTTGCTTCCTTGGAGATATCGGAAGATATCTTTTATACCCTACCAATGCCTTTTGGTAGGTTCTGCACTGTACCTTGCTAAGAGGTTTACGGTAAATGCAATATCCGGTCTAGTGCAGTTTGCTAAGTACATGAGTGCTCCCACTGCACTCAAGTATGGGAATTCCGGTCCCAGGACTTCCTCCCCTTCTTCCCTAGATCGGAAAGGATCTTTTTCTTGTTGTAAAGACCTCCCAACCATCGGTACTTTCGATGGAAATGCCTTCTCAAAGTCAAACCTTTCGAGCACCTTCTGGGTGTAGGTCGACTGATGTACCAAGATTCCTTCAGGGACATGTTCAAGCTGCAGGCCTAAACAAAACTTGGTCTTGCCCAAATATTTCATTTCAAATTCTGACTCCAAGTAGGAGCTTGCTTCTTTTATATATTCTGCTGTCCCGATGATGTTCAGATCATCTACATACACAGAGATTATACAGAATCCATTCTGGGATCGCCGTATAAATACACAAGGATAGTCTTCATTGTTTGTGTAGCCTTTCTTGCAGAGAAAGTCGCTCAAGTGATTATACCACATTCTTCAAGATTGCTTCAATCCATACAGTGACTTTCTGAGTTTCACACTGTATATATTTCTATTTGCTCTGTCTTGGTTCGGGAGAGGTATTTCTTCAGGGACTTTCATATAAATCTCCGAATCCAAGTTACCGTAAAGGTATGCAGTCACAACATCCATCAATTTCATTTCTAAGTTCAATTTCACTGCCATTGAGATCAAATATCTAAAGGTAATTCCACTTATGACTGGGGAGTAGGTTTCTTCATAATCAACTCTAGGACGTTGAGTGAAACCTTGTGCTACTAGCCTTGCTTTGTATCTCACTACTTCGTTTCTTTCATTTCTCTTTCGAACAAATACCCACTTGTGCCCTACAGGGTGCACATGGAGAGGTGTGCGGCATACGGGCCCAAAAACCTCTCTTTTGTTCAGAGATAGCAATTCAGTTGCTATTACCTTTTTCCAATCTTCCCAATCGATCTTTTCTTACATTCACGACGATGCGTGCTCGGGATCAAGATCGATGATTGTGGCAATTTTCTTTGCGAAGTATATATCGATATTGGCTGTTGTCATGTTCATGGACTCTCCCGTGTGCACATAGTTTATAGCTATTTCTTCATGAGTCGCTTCTTCTAGAGCGGTTGCTTCTTCTGGAGCTTCCCCTTGCACATCGCTTCTTCTAATTACGGTGGAAAGTCCCTTTAGTTTTTTTGACTCCGATGTGTGCGCACACATCCATACCGATGGGGATATTCAGATCCGGTATGTCCTTTTCTGAAGGTGTCATACTTGTGCCAGGTCTCAACTGGCTCACCTTCTCATTCTGGGGGACTTTAATGATCGGATGTGGTAAGTCCTTCTTATCCTTTTTCGCCGGGCGTCCCGGGTTACTTTAGACTCGAGGAACCAGAGTTCTCGTCCTTTTATTCTGAGGCCTTTGGACGGGATTGGGTATACCTTCAATTTTCTTTGGTATTTCAACCCTCTCCGGTGCATTGCGTGCAGACACATGCGACTTAGTCACACTCTTCAAATCACTAAAGTGATCGGGCAGTTGGTTTGCTAATGCTTGCAAATCAATGATCTTCTGGACCTCTTTCTCAGTTTCACTAGTGCGCGGGTCATGTGCATTAATTCCCGTGGCTTTCCACGTAATTTCCCGATATTTTTCATCAAGGGGTTGATTTCCTCCCCCTAATGACGGGAAATTATCCTCATCAAAAATACAATCAGCGAAACGGGCAATATGCAAATCTCCCGTCATGGGTTCCAAATACCTGATTATGGATGCAGCCTCATAACCAACGATATCCCCATCTTTCCGAGTGGGCCCATTGCGATCTGTTGTGGAGGTGGTATAGGTACGTAAACCTGGCATCCAAACCTCCTAAGATGAGAAAGTTTCGGTGGTGACCCTTGCGCTAGCTGCATAGGTGAATGGATGTTGTAGGCTGAGGGTCTAAGGTTGATGAGATTTGCTGCATGAAGGACTGCATGTCCCCAACATGTAGCTGGCAAATTACTTTTATGCAAAAGAGGGCGAGCAATAAATTTAATTCTCTTGATTAAAACTTCTGCCAAACCATTCTGGGTATGGACATACGGTACCGAGTGCTCAACTGCAATACCCATCGCCATGCAATAACCATTCTGATGGACTTGATGTGATGATCAGGAAACACATTTCTAATGCGAATAATCTGCGAGATCAATTTTGCAAAGGCGTGATTTCTTGTGGACAACAAGCCCACATAGGACCACTTCGAGGAAGCGTTAATGAGCACCATAAAATACTTAAATGGCCCTGAGATGGGCTGAATAGGACCGCAAATGTCTCTCTGGATGCGTTCCAGGAATGCAGGTACTTCATCCTTCACTTTCAGAGTGGAGGGTCTAGTAATTAATTTCCCGGTGGCACGTGCAGGGCACACAAAATCTTCAGGTAATGGAAATTCTTTACATTAATATTGTGCCCTTGTGAATTATTTAATATGTTTCTCATCATCCTAAGACCTGGGTGGCCTAATCTATCATGCTAGAGACAGAAGAGTTCAGAGCTTGAAATCATCTTCGTGACGTTGTAGGTGCAGTGCCTTAATGTTGGTATAATATAGCCCAATTTCTAGTGAAGGAAGTTCTTCTAATACCCTTTTGCCATTCACTTCGTGCTTTGTAATGAGCAGGTATTCCTTACCGTACTCTTCTTCAGTCTCTACATGGAAACCATTGGCGCGAATATCCTTAAAACTTAGGAGAGTTCTAGTCGATTTTGGGTACAATAAGGCTTCTTCAATGACCAAAGTTGTGCCCATTGGGAGTGTAATTGTGGCTCTTCCGGAACCAATTATACAAGCATCGCTTCCGGCGATTGTCGTAAGGCTGCCAGTGCTCTTACGGATCGACTGGAAATACTTAGTCTCTCTTAAGATGGTATTCGTTGTGCCGCTGTCTGCAAGGCACACTTCCTCCATAGGGCTCCACACGTGTTCTAATATAACGTATTTAAGTAATATGCATTAGAAGGCATTCAACACATAAACAAAATACGCCGATATTAAAACATATCATGCCATCAAACTGAAATAATGAATGATTTATTGCAAAATCATCCAACTATCACGAGATAACAAATCCTAAAGCACCATCCATGCAAGTTCTAACTTGTCCAATTTAATGCAAAATAAATGACAATTAACGTCTCATGCATTCTGTGCATTAGACGGAGTCGATTAGGAAATCATCGACTTCTTCTGCTATCTTTTCAGGAGTGATGTTCTCTTCAAGAGAAATCATGGTCGTGGTCGCCTCGGGCGGTGTGCGCGCGACGAGGCGGCGGACCGATGGCGCGGCAGGCGGGGGCGGCGGCACACGGTTCGGGAGAAGCCGAGGAGGTACACGGCTGCGGGCGAGCGACGGCGCTGTTCGGGCGGTCTCCTCGCACGAGCGGGCGTCGGCATCGGCGCCGGGCGCAGCTCCCTCGGACGGCGGCAGCAAAGCCGAGGCGGGCGGTGCATCTTCGCGGTGCCAAGCGGAGCGAGCGGCGGCGGTGTCTTGGCGCCGTCTGTGTGGAGGTCGGCTGCGGCGGTGGTCCGTCTTGAGGGACGGTCGTGCGCGTCTGGCGCGCACTGGCTGAGCAGCGGCGGTGCGCGGAGTCGGCGGCGGCGGCCGTCTTGGCGGCGGCGGCGGCGGCAGCGGTGGCTTACGGTGGCGCCGGTGGTGGCGGCGGCGGGGGGATTTTCTTTTTTTCTGTGATGCAATGTCGTGTAGAGAGAGAAAACAGAAAACCCGTGCCAAAATTTTCCGTACAGCGATCGTGCAGGAGCGTACAAAATTTGTTTTACTTTACGGTGCAATCAACATCCACCCGTTTCGCAATCTACCGATCGACATTGTGCCGGCGATTTCAGATCTGCTCGCGTTAGATTAGGGCGAATTTGCACCGTAGAAAATCAATCTAGAACGCGAGAAGAAAATACGGATTCAAAAAGCGATCTAGAAAATCAATCTGTGCTTCGATGATTACCTTCGTTCACCGGAGCGTAGTCGTGCTGATAACGTGTTGAGAAACCGACGCTGACGACCAGTCCGATCGGAATCTCTGCTTAGAACAAGAACGAATCAATCGCATAATCACAGAATAATAGATGAACATAGAGAGGTAGAGAGAACTCCTGGTCTTTCTTTATTGCTTTCAATCGTGTGTACAATGGGGGGGTTGGCTCTCTATTTATACTAGATGGTGGGGAGGTTGCCCAATATACCAGGACTCTCGATCGTCAGGACTCTCGGTCGGTTTCCTAACATTTTAATTCAGTCAAATTTGAAGTAACGAAAGACAACCGTACTGCATTTGACACAAGCAAACTAGAAGTACAAAAAATTAAGATTCGTCAGCTCAATCATAACACATTTGAACATGCCACATATGATCACTCGCATAAGATAAATTAAGACATTTTCTCTTTAGCAAAACAAATCAAAGGGCCACGTGATATGATTAATCACAGTAAGAGCTCAACGCATTCAAACCAAATCAAAGGCGGGTTTAGAAGCAAGTAAATAAAATAAAGTAGCATTACATGCACACATCACTTTTAAAAGGTCTAATGGTAACAATAGGCACAGACGTTATGCGCAGGGATAGAAATATCGGAACCGGTGGAATACCTGGCCGGCGAGCAATAACGGTAACCGGCCGGTTACCAGAAATCCTGAGAAAAAAAAGATGAAATTCATGTTTCAAATTTTGAATTTAGACAGTTTAAAAATGGATAACTGTTCCGATTGCCCGAAAAACCGCTTAGAAACTGCTAAAAATCGGGAAAAACTAGAGAAAACTGCACAAAATGTTAGGACTAGTATATTTATGCATATTTAGTTCATACAATATGTAATCTAGCACAAAATGTCGTCATATTCTATTTTCTATTATTATCCTTAATACCCTTAACACTTCCCTCAAATGCAAGACGTATGCAATAATATTGCATTTGAAAAAGTGTTAATACTAAAACAAGAAATATCCGACATCCGAGTCTTGATAATGTCGTCGTTGCGTGCAGTTTTTTGAATAAATTGTCAAGTCAAGCCAAAGAGGAATAGATAGAAGCATGACGGCGCAGATCGAAGCCCAAGAGGCGGCGACGCAGTGCACAAGGTGCAGAAGAAGCACGGCGGCCTTAAAAGCTTGGGGCGGCGGCTAGAAAGAAAAGCGGCGGCATCATAACGACTTCGACGATCTGCACGCGGCTCAGAGAGTAGAGCAGCGGCTGCTGCCATGCAAAAGAAAATTTTCTACATATCTATGACTGACAATAAATTTGTGGACTCGTACGGCTGAGACGAACTAAAATTAAAGACTACGGATTTGGATGGACGCAACGAAAGACTTACGAGAAAAAGTAACTAAAACTGACTCAAAAGATAAACAGATGAAAATAAAATACAGTGCCGGCAGTAGATGCTTCTGCGCAGTGCCGACGTCGGGTTGGCACGTCACTTCTCGTCCTTGGGCGCGTACGCGGAGGCCGACGGTGGTCATCTGTAATAGGGCTTCGCCGTGGAAGCGCTCGAACAGCTCCTTTGGCACGGGCAAGCCGGTGATTCCCCCACCTCCCCGTCGTCGCGCGCGCGCCGCTGCGTGCTTTTGTTGATATGGGGACGCGTGATGGCTGCTGCGGTGGTGGGCGTACGACCTGGCATACCTGGTGAAGATTATGTTCGGGCGCGAGTACCGGCTGCCCACCACGGCGGCGGAGTTTGAGACCGTCCTGAAGTCGGCGGTTTGAAAGACGTTGTACGACGTGAAGGAGATGGCCGCCCCGGGAGAGATCAATCCTACCGGGGGCAGCAGATGCGGAAATAGATGTGGTTAGGGTTTCAATCTAAGCTCTGATACCATGCTATGAATACTGTGTATCTATTCATGAGGCCCAAAGGGTAATATATATAGAGAGTACAAGAGGATATACAGAAGGAATACAAGTCATATAAGGAAACAAATAAGAGTCATATTCTTATTCTTAATACCCTTAACAGTTTTGACTGCCAAATTAGCTTCAGGTGCATGCTGTTGAACTTGAATCCAGCTTATCCTCAAACGTTATATTTAGCAGATCAACATTCTCGAGTGGTGCAAAGCGAAACTTTCCACAATCCGGCATTGCCTCCATCTTAGACCAGCTTCGCTCTCCATCAATGCCATCCATGTCTGGTAGTCTTTCTTCAACGACTCCCATTTAGTTTTAAATTGCTCGTGATTGTAACCTTTTTTTGTTTTTTCATTGAACTTGGCGCATAAGTTGTTATACCCAATGGCATTCAAATGGTTGGTTGGTCGATTTCCAGCTAAAACCTCATCAGCACAAATTTCACAAAAAACTTTAGTAGCGAAATGAAACAACCCACATCATTAATTAACCTTAAGCGACGAATTACGATATTAAGTAGGATTAATTAAGTAACTAATGATCTAAAATAGGAGGGAATTTAAACTTTTTATATGTCAGTATAAATTGAAACCCAACAAACAACGATCAAATACGTACTATTGCAATTTCATCGACGAGAGCGAAGACCAAATAGTATTGACGAGAGTAAGATAAAATTTGATTGCCCGATAACTTCTTAACTCAATTAAAATATATATATAGCAGTCCATAGTACAGCAGGACAATTATTGCAACCCTTGTTCAACAAATCAATTTACATCCATCGAGCTACAACTAAAATTAGCTTTAATTAAATAAAGATATTACAGCTCTCTTTACATGAATAACGACAATACAAATTGCTTTGACTGCCTCACAAATTCAGATAATTGCAACACAACTACAACATTAGAAATTACATTCGAGTAGTATACATTCTCATCCATACATCAATATTAAGAGAAGGTCCAAATACATTAAGGTCATCTCATACATTCGAAACAGTCGTCGAACCGCCACCACACCGCTATTCCATTTGTGAGTGAACCAGTAATTATAATACCGAAAAAGACCGAACAAAAGAACGAATAGAAATAAACGAAGGAAAGAAGATAGAAATTGTCATCAGAGCCCTAGAGGTTAAGTTCGAGCAGGGTAATCCGTTCACGGAGATACCTGACCGTCCGGGGGCCAGTCTGCACCTCTCATAACCATAGGTTCATCATTCGGCATAAACAAACCTGTTATTGAGCCCAATCATCATAGCAACTGGCTAAATGACCAAAACCCCAAAAATATCAGTCGGCTGCTACAATAGAGTCACAAGTAAGGGACAACACACAGCCTCTAAAGCGCACGGCCGCAAGCCACAAAGAGGATAACCAGCCAGCAAGCCACGGGGGGCATAACCCGCCAGTAAGACCACAGTCACAGAGAGGCAGCACAAGCCATCGAGAAGGCTCGGCACAGCCAGATAGCACAGCCACAAGCCAAACCTCACACGCAGCCACCAGAGAAGAGAGCAGAAATATCACAACAAAGCAAACCATCACTGTCTCTCGTTCTCATCCCCAAACCCTCAAACCATTCCCAACCACACAGAAACGGAAGCCATCAAGAGAAGTCAAGCGCAAGATTTAAGGCCTGCAAGCCCGGTGAAGCACACAGATCAACCGCCACCACCAGCATCCGAAGGCACCAATCCGCAGGAGGAAAGCAACAGGGGACCAGCTCGCCGGCCAACACCCGTAGGAGGAGGAGGAGACCACCAACAAGACCAACTGGGCCACAGCCAACCGGGGAAAGCGACCGCGGAGCACAAGTCGCCATCCGCCTCAAAGCAACCAAAATCACCGACGAAGCGAAGGTAGCCCCAATCATACATGAATTTTGTATGCATTCAATACTGAACCATGCTTACCACACACAGTAGACTACCAGTAGCAATCGATTAGCGCCACTAGCCACCATGAACCATCCCAGAGAGTACACACCAGAGGTAGAAGAGGGGAGTGAGAGATATTAAATAGGACCGGGGCTCACCGACGATGGAGGCGGCGGCGTGCTACCACTGGCATAGCCATGCACCCAACCGCCACCGCACACTCCCTCGGCGTGCGGGCGGCTCTAGCTCGACCATGACTAGCCTAGGGCAGCTCACCTCCATACCTAGCACATCTCAAGCACACCCAGTGAAACAAATTAAAATAGCCACTAAATCAACCAACCCAGGATCGGATTCGAGGGAGGAGGTGCCAGATCCGGGCTGTGGGCCATAGATCCAACAACAGCAGCACCGGGCGAAGCCGGGCGGTGAGGCGAGGACGGCCCAGGCGGTGCGGTGCGGCGCCGCTGGGACCGGCGGTGCGAGGGGACGAAGGAGAGGTAGGAGGAAGCCGGCAGTAGAGCCACTCAGCCCGGGGGAGGAGTCGGCGGCGACGAAGCCGTGCGGCGACTCAAGGACGGCGGAGCAACGGTGCGAGGCCGAGCCGGACGAGGAGGAGGCGCAGAGAAGGTCGGTGACGGAGGTGCTCGCGTCGGGGAGGAGCTGAGGCGGTGCGGCGCTGGAGAGCCCGAGGCGCGGGGTGGATCCGATCGGGATCGAGCGAAGGGAGAGGGAGAGCCAGGAGAGAAGGGGGAGGAAGGAACGAGGCGTCGGTGGAATCCAGAAAAGGGAGCGACGGAAAGAAAAAGAAAAAGGGAAAAAGAAAAGAGAGAGGAGAAGCGCGCCTATAATAAAAATTTGTCTTCGTAAATGTTTCACTAAGTAATCCATTGTAGATTAAATTACTCGAAATCATTGCGCTAATCATGTTAAATTACCAAATATAACTAATCAGTAATTACGATTAGTGAAACCTAATTAAGAGCTGTCAGGAGATTAAAAGTTAGCATGTATCGATTGAATTAGTGCATTCTTGTTTAGATCATTTGAGTTCCTAATTAAATATCTAATTAGCCCTGTTGGTAGTATAAATTTGTAAAACTTCACTAATAAATACTCACGATCATTATAAATAAATCAAGCGCGTCAATGGATTAAACTAGTCCGCGTGTATATTAAAATATATGTATTGTTGTTTAAACCACTCATAGGCATATTTAATTACCCAGACAATCTAGTTAGTAGCATTTAAATTATAGAAACCCACCCCTGATTACTTCGGATTATTAGAACAAATTAACTGCAGTCCGACGATTTAAAAGATGCAAGTCGACTAAGCTTATACACATATATAGTAAATTAAAATACTATAGTCTAAGACCATATTGTTGCAGGTTTGAATACACAGATAAATTGGTTAAGTCCATCTAAACAATAGAAAACCACTAATATGTATTTACAATGATTATAATAAAGGAATTGCCATCTGTAGACTAAAAGCATAGTGTGTCCCGATTTATCTGGCGCATTGTTAGATAAATCATTCAGGATTGTAACTGAATACCAATTCAACCTAGATAGTGTTAAATCATATAACTGTCTTAGTAAATACTCTGGGTTAGAAAAGATGAATCAAATGATGCCCATAGACTGGAAATTACACGCATGCAAAATAAATTAGCCTAATACCATTTAGATCACTCTGTTGCGCGTTAAAGTTTAGTCACTTATAAATCGTAGAAAATCATTAATAAGTATTCTTAATTATTAGAATAAATTAATAGTCATTCTAAATTAATATCCCTTAGAAGATGCAAAGTTGTTTGCGACGAGTAGAATAGCACTCGGTGATTAAATAGCAGTTAAGCTGTAAAAATATGCAAATGACTAAAAGAGAATTTATGAATCCCCTAAGGACACCTGAGTATAGCTTAATTAAGGAATTAAGTAATTAATTAATTAAGAACCATTTTCTTTTGGATTTATAATCTAACTTGTCACGTGTACTAAATGAGAGAAATTAAATAGACATAATTGCATACGCAAGATCGGCTAGGATTAATGTTCGCCATTATAATTATACAAACATCTAATTAATGCATTGTAATCAAAATATTGCTAGGAACCAACAAAACACTGGGCTTACCTATTAAATAAACTATATCCCATAACGCTAGTGTGATGATGTCAAACGACGAGTAGTGTACCAAAATTAACCTCAATTACCGCGATTAGGTTAAAGTGAGCGAAGTCTTACATTAGGAGCACAAGCACATCGGCACCGTGTATTTTATTATAATTCTGTAAATTAAGTCGTAGCTGACGTATTTAATTGCATGCGACAATCCAAGCTACGGGAACGACTTCACCTGATCCTACTTGAATCCGAGTATATGGTTAAAGTTCAGGCAAGCATTCCTTTGATCAAGTCTTCAGAGTATATTCCGTAAAACAAGTATTTTTGTATTAATTTAGTATCACCCTGCATGAAAGAAATAAAGAGTATTTAAATCGAGCAATGGCTATAAGGGATAAGTGAAAAGAAATAGATGGCAACTAATGGACCAGTTGGTCACTTGAGTTAATTGAAAAGGTGGGCAGAGGTTGCCAGGGCAGGTGACAAGGGGCAGGTTGGGACCTCTGCATAAGAATAGAATATAAGGAATTACAAAGTTCTTCCGTGTGAACAGACCGTACCAAACCGTATCAACCAACATTCCATTTGCGGGCGGACAGACTAGTAGCTCTATCAAGGTATTATATTCTCCACATGGGTAAGTATTATTTAGGGGAGGAACCCACAAGAGCCGGACCTGCACCGGAGTGGGGGATCCACAGCCGCGCAGAACCCAGAACTAGTAAGTAGGCCAGAAGTGGGGGAGGCAGATCGCAAGAACCCAAGACTGATCAGATATTCAGCAACGGGGTACGCGAAGGCGATATATTACGCAGTTGGGTGTTGGGTGAGGTCGAAACCACCCCACCAACAGCTTAATGTCGCTTTGGTGGAGTGCGTGAGGGTGGTACACCACCCAGTGCCGCCAGAGTAAGTCGGGTGGAGATATAATTAGGGATGGCAATCGGGCGCGGCAGGTACGGGTAGTGCTCGCCCATACCCGTACCCTCGATCCCGTTTTACGCCCACGGGCATACCCACGAAGGACCACGGGTAAAAAACCTCGCCCATACCCGTCGCCTGCGGGCATACCCGTTTACCCGCAAACTGAGTACATCACATTCAAACATCACCAATGCATCACAAATTCACCCATTCAATAACCAGCAAAATTGTTATAACAATCAATGTATTCATGTTGAATTGGCATGTCTCGACCATAGTGTTACACATCCCAAAATTATATATACATCCCAAAAATATATGGCCAAGTCAGCTAGCAGTTCTCAATCCCAAAAATATATGGCCAAGTCAGATTTATGTAGCTTAACTTTGAAACACCAGAATTGCCCAATATGTATGCATTGTGTAACATATGGATCTCCTGTTTTCCTAAATTGCCCAATGTGGGATGTACATGTAAATACAACTGCTTTCTGCACCTGTATCACAGGATTGAGAATGTTAAGCTAAAGAGTAAAAATGATAAAGTTCATGTGGGAAAATACAAAATGTGGTTGGTTTCATATTGATTCATCCAAATTCATTGATAATAGAAAGTACTTCTAAATATGAATCTGACAGTACTATGGTATTTGGCATAGCACATATTGTAGTCATGTAAATGGACTCATCCTAATTCCTAAGCCATCACATGCGCACAAACAGATATGTGAGCTTTGATTTTATTTCGCTGGTGTCTGTGTGTTTTCCAGATCTAGATCCATCAAGGGGAAGATGAAGAAAGTAGAGGCACACTGACCTTGGAGGCAGTCGCAGTTCTCGGCCTCCTTGCGGACAACATTGAGGACAGAGTCGATGAGCTCGGCGCCCTCGGTGTAGTGCCCTTGGCCCGCTTGTTGCCGGCGGGACCGGCCAAGACGGTTGTCGGGCGTAAGATGTGGTCGTAGGGGCTAGAGCGCACCGAGTCCATGGTGTCGGGCTCGAGGTCCATGAGGACGGCGCGCGGGATGAAGCGGTCGCATGAGGCCTCGTTGTAGTAGACGTTGACGCGCTCGAGCTGGAGGTCGGAGTCACCATCGTAGCGGCTGGTGGCGTCGATGCCAATCTGGTTGCCGCATTGGCCGCCCTGGATGTGTAGGATCTCCCTCATCTTCGTCCTCGCGAGCGAGTGGGATTGGGGGCGTTAGCGGAGTGTTAGGGTTTAGAGGAGGAGGCGGATTTGGGGGCGGAGGAGGAGGATGAAGGAGGAGGAGGAGGCCGCTGGTGGGTGGGGGTTGGGGCGGAGGAGGCGGATGAAGCGGCGGGGCGGGCCGGATTTGGATCTGGCCGGGTGGATGCGAGGAGGACGGGGGGCGGTTGCGAAGGAGGAGGAGACGGATCTGTGGCGGAGGATGCGAAGGAGGACGACGAGCGACGAGGAGGAGACGGATCTGTGGCGGAGGAGGAGGTCGGCGACCGGGTTGGGGGCGAAGAAGGAGGAGGAGGAGGCGGCGAAATCGACGGATGAAGGAGGAGAGTGCGAGAAGATGTGAGAGCGAGACGCAGCGAGAGGGACCGAGGGGGCGGGCGAAGAGATTTCTGGCGGGCGGGGGAGAGTTAGGGTTTACTGTTTTTGGATGGCCCACCTGTCAGTCTATTTCACGGGTAAACAAGCGAAACGGGTACGGGTAGAGCTAACCCATACCCGTACCCGTTTACCCGATGGGCAGAGATTTTTCCCCATTTTCTTACCCGTGGGTAAAGAATACATCCCATACCCGACTCCATTAGGGTATTTACCCACGGGTACACGGGTAAATGGGTACAATTGCCATCCCTAGATATAATCTACTGAGATAGATGCAAAGTACTGTGAGATAAATGCAAAGTACTGTACTCTGATCTGGGCACCGCATCTAAGGAAATGCGGAGATCTAGGCAGCCAACAGGATCAGAGTGGTGATGGGTAAAGTGATATAAGCTTGCGCAATGCTATCCAAATCATGAATTCATGCCTGTCTCCGGGAAAGGAGAATTACTGAAACTTATGGGGGTTTTTGCTGTTCATACGTATGCTCAGTAGTTTTCTAAATTAATAATTTGGAATTCTTTCAAAGCCAACAAACCCTATTTTCTATAAGTGATGAGAAAGAAAATGAGAAAGAGAAAGAGGCTGAGATTGAGCAGGAAATTAAGAATAGGAATTGATATTACTAAGAGTGTGGAAATGAGCATTTCGTGCATTTTGCTAATAACGCTTGATGAGTACTTCTGTACTCACCCTTGCTATTATCTCCCTTTGTTAGGAGTATGCCAGTTTAGCCTGGATGAAATACCGTGGACTCGGAATACAATGGGTACAAGGTGGACGCTCCATTTAGAGTAGTTTTTGAATAGAAAATAGTTAGAATATTTCTTTTCTAAAGATTGCAATATTCAAGCCCTTGAGGCGTTGTAATAAATTGTAGCCCTGTGTGACGATATTCTTGTAATATCATGTTGTCTCTAATTATTGTTCTGCTGCAACACTCTGATAGGCTTATTATTCGTTAGAGCGATGTTTTATCGGCTAAAACGAATGATAATCCGTTGACTGACGTTATTACCCCCATGGTAATAATGCGGGTCGTCACACGAAAGGATCCCAATCTGGTTTTCCTGGCTTGTTTTCGTCCATCTACAATTACACAATTTCACTGAGAGAGAAACTAAACGTAATATTGTTATATATCACTTGCAAACTAACAGAGCATATAAGTGCAATATATAACACTAACGTAAGAATGCTGATTGTTAATGTAGAGAGCAATGAACACGAGAGAATTGAGCAATTCTGAAACACACAAAGAAATTTTTTGCCAAATCTTCTGGTGTGATCTTCTGTTTTCTTTTGATAGCCATAACTAATTGGTGCTGGGCCTGCGGGCTGTGACCATAATGAACACATAGGGAATGCACAATGGTATAGACTATTGTCATCTATAATACTTTTTATGTTATCTATAGACAAAACTAAAGACAACTCTAGAACCCTATAGTTTGTACACGTTGTTCACAAGACCAGGCCACAAAACACATAAGATACAGACGGCATGGATACAACAACAAAAAAGTAGTCTATAAGAACTATAGACGGCTGATGCTACCCATTGTAACTCGCTTCCAGACTTCAGCTGTAGGATAGGATATGGATTAGCTGTGTGGTTGTAGCTATTTCTTGGTGACGAGGGCAGCCCACCCTTCTTCACAAGTCACAACCCAACAAGTTTGTTAAGATGGACTATCGGCCTGTTTGCCAATGGCTGCGGTTTATAATTTTTGGTTGAAATTCTTGAATTTTAGCTGTTTACGGTACATATTACGGAGAGAGATACTCACTTGCGATTTTAGATGGTACAGATGTTGGGCTTTTAACATGTACATCGTTTAACTTGTAGACCCTATCTTGAGAAAATACTCTGTTTAAAAGTTAGGTACTGTAGTAAAAACCAAAAGCCGTCAGCTTCGGAGGAAAATAACAGGCCCCATATATAACAAATACTTCCTCCATTCCTGAATAGATGTCATTCTAGGATTTTGCACTTCAGCCAAGATACACGAACAAATGACCAAATTACCCTCTTTTATTAGGTCACTTATTGCTCTTGGATGGTGTATATTACTCTAGTCCATGGTAGTAAACGATCTTGAAAATAGCCGAAGGGGAGGGGTATATAAGGAAAAGATGGTAAAAATTCGTCTCGAAATCGTAGAATGACATATATTTAGGAATAAAGTTTAAATTCTACAATAACATGTATTCATGAACGGATTGAGTATTATTTTTTCTGTGCTAAGTCAATATTAGGCTTTCTTAGAAAAACCATTCATTAAGAACGTTTTTAGAGAGAGTACAGATGTAATTTCTTAAAAGAGATGAAAGATTGTTCAAAATTTGAATTTAACATATCCTTAGCACTAATCTCAAAGCAACATGTAGGGTAAAGATTTGTGTCACTCTGAGCAAAATTTTTTCCCCATGTATGTATATACTAGCAATTTTTTACACGCAAAACAAGTCAGGCAAAAAAATTGACACTATCCATCATCACCTTCATTTTTGTATATGGATATTATTTATTTTAAAGATAAAAATCAATTTTGCTTTATTTAGCTTGTTCTCCACTTTAAAATAAATGAAATAAGCATTGTTTGTGCACATCAAAGCATATTTAACGGTGGATATTTAATACTAAGATAAAACAAACTTTGAACTAGGCCATTTGATGCAGTTCATTGGACGACCAGGCATTGGCAGGTGTATATTAGGTCCTGTAGGGTCACAGTGTTGCAATTAATCTTGTTTTGGCAGGAAATATTGAGTTTGGGTAGGATACGTAGTGTTTGCCATGGAAACTGAGTCAGGTTGTTGAGTCTGTTTATGAGTCCTATAATTGGAACAAGAACAAGGAGAAGCGAACAAGAGCGATCGGTTGTGATCGAGAAGTTGAGGGAGAGAAAAGAAGAGAAAAGTGGAGTGCTTTGGCTCCTGAGAAAAGCTATTGTGTTCGCGTATTATGTTTCGTATTATCGCTACCATACTCGAAGACAAGAGGAGCAGAGGAGCTGTGCATCGGAAGTACTTGTACTCGAAGTATCAAGTACCGAGTACTTGCTAAGTGTTCGAAGTCTACGAGCGAGTATGATTTGGAAGACGTGGTTGTTACAAGGACATGCTGGTCATAACAAGTCTACGAGTACGAACAGATCGGGAAGACACAATTGTAAGCCAGAGTGGTCGTTACTCGGTTACGAGTACGTGAACAGTAGCAATGAGTGCTCGTAACTAGCTGAGTGGTCGTAGCCACATCTTGGAGTGGTCGTAATAAATACTGAGCAGTCGTAAGTGAGTTACACCTACTGAGATCAAATTTTTGAGTGGTCGAATCCCAACAGTGGTATCAGAGCTTATTAATCTTGTTGGTACCTAAAGAACATGGGAAAAGCATTGACTTCGAGTGCCTGGAGTAGGCTAATCTTCCTCCAGTATCCTCGCCTGACGACCGATAATTACTCAGTGTAGGCAATGAAGATGAAGGCGAGCATACACGCCAAGGGAGTCTGGGCTGTGATCGATCCGAAGGGGAAGGTTAAGGAGCTAGGCGACAAGGTGGACCAGATAGCTTTTGCTACCATCTACCAGGCAGTGCCAGATGCGATGATGCATCAGCTCTACCAGGCGGTACCGGATGCGATGATGCATCAGCTCATCGGTAAGGAGACGGCATAAGAAGCGTGGGAGACATTGTAGACGATGCACGAGGAAATTGATCGTGTGAAGGAGGTGCGGCTCCAGAATTTGCAAAACGAGTTCGAGAATCTCCAGATGGGAGAGACCCAATTTGTGGACGAGTTCGTCGGCAATCTAAATTCGCTATATAATCAGATTAACTCTCTTGCCGACAAGATGGAGGAATCTGTGGTGGTAAAAAAATATCTGTGTGTTCTTTTGGAGAAGTACATACCTGTTGTCACCACACTTATGTACTCCTCCGATCGAGGAGATCATCAGATCCCTCAAGGCGCATCAGGAGCTACTAAAGGGGTTTCAGTCGAGTAACGAGCAGGGGTCCCAGTCCCATAACCAGCAGGCATTGCTATTAAAGGGAGATCCGAGAGACAACAGTGGCTCATCAAGCATCCACAGGCGATGGCATGGGAGAGGTGGCCAGAGTGGTCTAGGCGGTAGAGGTGGTCGTGGAGACAAGGCTGGGCAAGGCAGTGGTGATAGATCCCATGACAAGTCACATGTCAAGTGCTTTGAATGTGACGAATACAGACACTACGCATCAGAATTCCGACAAGTACAGGCACTACACTTCGGACTATCGAAGCAAGACGGAAGAGGAGGTAAACCTCAACCAAGTTGAGAAGGGCGATGAGTCGGCACTACTTTCTTTAAGTATCGAAGAGGCGCCGGACATGGTGATGTTGAACGAGAAGAACATAGTTCCTAAACTACGCACGGAGGAAGGCAACGACGATCACACTGATTGGTGGTACTTGGATAATAGAGCATGTAATCATATGATGGGTGATCGCTCCATGTTCCACGAGCTCGATGAGAAGACTTAGTGCAAAGTCAAGTTTGGTGATGAATCCACGGTGGAGATAAAAGGCAAAGGTTCGATGTTGCTGCAATGCAATAATGGTGATCAGAAGTTGATATCTGAGATTTACTTTATACCGAATCTGTGTAGTAACATACTCAGTCTCGGGCAAATGACAGAAGAAGGGTGCAGGGTGGAGCTGCAGGATGAGTTCTTGCATGTTTATGACAAGAACGATGATTTGCCGATGAAGGTGAAAAGATCTCTGAATTGGTTGTACAATATTTCCTTGAAAACATGTAAATCAGCTTGTCTCATGAGCAGTCTGGAGGAGCTAGGCAATGAGCTCGATGAGTGTGGATCCTAAAGGGACCTACCACTGGGAAAGAAGAGTGCAGCGGCTCAGGTGAGCGCCAAGTTCCAAGAGAAAGGCTTGGAGTACAGGTTGGTGCATTTTTCTGTGGTTTTGTGAAAGGAACGTTGTCACCGTTGGAGATAGAATGCATGAGCGCAAGAGTTAGAGGCAATGTAGCCTTAACTGAGATGTACGTGGAAAAGCGGACAGACTTTGTCCAAGAGAGAGGAGTAGGAGGCTCAGATAACGGCGAAGCCAAGGCGATTGTGGGAGCAGGTACTCCAGCCAATGCATGCGTGCAAGGAAGGACGAGATTGGTCCAGGTGCAAGGTGCGGCAAGTGTTGGTTTTGCGTAACTCGGGATGGAGCAAGCACAGGCAATAATGCAGTGACGGCCCAGGAAGGAACGATGCACAGGAGTGCAGGTAAAAAAGAAGAGGCAAAAGCCAGCAGTGCAGGAGGTCAAGGTGGACCGCATGCACGTGCAGGCGCGGGACACAGGCGCTCTATGGGTCACAGTGGGCAAATGGCTTGGGACATGCGCAGCAGATTGCAGCAAAGCGCAGCGGTGGTAGAGGCCAAAGTTACCGTTGGAAGCAGTCTCAAGCACGAGAGAAGGAACTCCAAGAGGAACCTTCGGTACCAATGGAGTAAGAATAGGCAAGTGCAGATGTCAGTGTGGCAACAAACGCAAATGCAGAAGTGAGAGAAGATCGGCATGATCAAGCTGGAGAAACCAGATTAAGAGGGTGTATGTTGGAATTAATCTTGTTTTGGTAGGAAATATCGAGTTTGGGTAGGATACGTAGTGTTTGCCATGTACGAGTCGGTTCCATAGTAGAAACTTAGTTGGGTTGTTGAATCCGTTTATGAGTTTTGTAACTAGCCTTTATAAGGCATAGTCTAGTCCTGTAATCGGAACAAGAAGGAGGAGAAGCGAACAAGAGTGATCGGTTGTGATCAAGAAGTTGAGGGAGAGAAAAGAAGAGAAAAGCGGAGCGCTTTGGCTCCCGGGAAAAGCTATTGTGTTCGCGTATTGTGTTTCGTATTGTCACTACCATACTCGAAGACATATTTGAAGACAAAAGGAGCAGAGGAGCTGCGCATCGGAAGTAGTCGTACTCAAAGTATCGAGTACCGAGTACTTGCTAAGCGTTTGAAGTCTACGAGTACGACCTAGAAGACGTGGTCGTTACAAGGACGTGCTGGTTGTAACAGGGCTACGAGTACGTAGATCAGGAAGACACAATCATAAGCCGGAGTGGTCGTTACTCGGTTACAAGTATGTGAATAGTAGCAAGGAGTAGTCGTAACCAGCTGAGTGGTCGTAGCTACATCTTGGAGTGGTCGTAACAAGTATTGAGTAGTCGTAAGTGAGTTATGACTACTGAGATCGAAGTTTCGAGTGGTCGAGTCCCAACACACAGGGCTCCACCGAAACGTTTTCGCAGAAGGCCCTATATATATTTTTCACAGAAGTTTGAAACATATATGCATTTTTTAGAAGGGATCCACTGAAATATTAGTTTTTCTAATGACCCAGGAACGCTGAAAGTTCAGTTGTAGTGTGACACCACTGAATAAAAATCCTGCATCCACCGCTGCGACCAGGGTTAATTCGTGTAAACAAAGTTGGGGGTGTACGGATTTATGGAATCAATTGTTAATATACTAGCATAATTATTAAATGTACATTTTAGATACAGGAATGGAACACCATGGAGCTCATACACTATGATTTCAAGCAGCTGATTTGAACTCAAATTCGAGTTTTTTTTAAAAAAAACTTCAATTTTGTGTGCATATACCCTCCAAAATAATATATATGAAGCATGTTTCATGGAAAAATATCTCTGAAATCAATGATTTGATACGAATTTGGATTTCATATTAGTATTTGAGTGATAAGCAATGTAGTTGTTGACTTTTTTGGGAGAGTACAAGATGGACGCAGACACTCAACACATAGAATAAATGAATTATAGACAACATGTATGAACCATTAGATATGCATGGAATATTTCAAAACTACAAAAAACAACAACAAAAAATTCATCGTTCTATTCAAATATCCGAATGTACCTTCAGACAGTGATAAAATCAACATTAGCATGTTAAGCTCACACGAGTCAACAATTACATAGAAGCTAGCATGTGGCCAAACGGTTATATCTGAATCATGATAAAAGCCATTGCATTCGGAGCTTGCTTGCTTCAGTGATTCCAATGGCCAACAAGAAAAGGAGCTAGTCGTCTTTGTCCACCAATCCCCAACGGTAGGCTGCCCTGAGTGGGTAGGAAAAATGGCAAAGTTTAGACTGAACAAACAGAGCAAATACTCTACTAATGTAGAACGTTAATGCAGAGTACTAATGTAGAACGTTAATGCAATGAAATTATCACACAATCACTCCCTAATTTCGTTGCACCTCTATCATTCCAATCTTACTACCCATCTCCAAGAACTTAACCCGCCTAAGAGGCTTTGTCAAGATATCTGCAAGCTGGTCATCCGAACTAATGTACTCAACCCCAATAGTTCCTTCTTCAACACATTGTCTGATGAAGTGATAGCAAGTCTCGATGTGTTTGCTATGGTCATGAAACACCGGGTTCTTGCAAAGGGAGATCACAAACTTATTAACTACCTTGAGTATCGCTTTACTGGGCTCCGTCTTCATTAGATCAGCAAATAGACGCGTGAGCCAAACTCCTTGGAACGCAGCGGTCGTGACAGCAATATTGTAGGACTGAATAGGCAACAGAGGAGGGGTGAATGGTGCCTTAAAACCTCCCTAAGAATTCACACAATCCTTCTTCTCCAATAGCTAGAGAGCTATGAAGACAAAGATTGAATGCTCACTAGAAAACCGGAGAGATAGACAGAAACAAACGCTGGCGGAAGAAGTGCAGAGCGGTCGAAGCGCCGTGGTCGGATTGACCGAACAGAAGTCTGTCTAAAACAGGGTGGTCGAAAGCCAACTCGTGGTTGATCGAGCCAAATGGTCGAAAGCCGTCAGTTCTCTGGTCGAACACACGTGGTCGTAGACCAACAGGTGGTCGAACGACAGACGTGGTCGAAGCTTGACTGAGTGGTCGAAACTCGATCCGACAACAGAGAAAACAATCGCGTCTGACAACAGAGTGCACAATATCTACTGCGTGGTCGAAGCGACATCAGAGGAAGAAGCGTTCGACTGCAAGAACTGACTACCGAATATCTTTTGATTCTTGAGTCAATTGATCAGGAGATTTCGACCGCAACAAGATAATGATCTCAGGCCGAGAAATATCAGGGCGGTCGAAAACTTCTCCGTTGAGATCGAGAAGAACAATGCGGTCAAAACAGAAACAGAGGAAGAAGCGCACGACCACAGAACTCAGAATAGAGGAAGCGACGAAGCGCATGACCGCGCGATCCAATTTCCGAATAACATGTGATTCTTGGATCGGTTGATCATGAGATTTTAACCATAGTAAGAACACATCCTCTGCTTGAGAAAATCCAGAGTGGTCGAAGCTTCTCTGTCATAGTTGAAAGGAGAGGCGTAGTCGAAAGTAAAACAGAGGAATCAATAAGGCACACGACCGAGAGATCCAATTTCTGAATAACTATTGATTCACGGATCAATCGGTCATAGACTTCAATCACTGCAAGAACTCGTCCTCTGAGAGAGAATTTACAAAGAAAACAAGAACTCTCTGCCGAGACCACAACAGACGCCATACTCGAACTCTGAACAGAGGAAGACAGGAGGCACACGACCACTCAGCAAAAATGCAATCCAAATCTTTGCTCTCGGGAAGAACTGGCCAATATAGGCTTGAGGAAGATTCCCAGTTCAGAGCAAAACAAAACTAAGGCTACTCGAGCAAATAACTCCACTCAAAACAGAATAGGACAGGAGAAACCAGAGAACAGAGGAAGAACAGATACAAGCGATCAAAACAACTCAGACAAAACAATTCTCAGATAGATGCAAAGAGATGAATGATTGATCATGGAGGTTTCTACGGCCACTCCATACAAGCTCTAACCCTAGAGCGAACACACACACACACACAGATAGACTCCCAAGGGAGGGAGAGGCGGCCGCCTCCCAGGCTCAGCCGACCAACTCAACCCTAACTCTTGCCTCCCCTCTCCCTTTTATAACCTCACACGCGAGACCTTGACCTAATGGATCCTCCCATTAGTCCACTCTGGGGATAACCTGTAAACCCCTCATAACACCGGGTTTTACACCAGCGCACACTCGCTACAACCCATTACCACCGACAGAATGCAGTGCTTTAACAAACCAGCTCTCCTTTTGCAGCCTTGAGTCAATTCCCTGAATTGCCCCTCAAGCGCCTTCCCGGAAGCTTCCTGTCCTCGTACGACCACACCTGCCTCTGACTGACTGGACCTTAACTCCTCCTGAGTCTAGTCCCGGTCTTCTCCGTTGCACACGACCGCACCCGACCTCCTGACCGTCTGGACCTCAGCTACTCCCTAAGCCTAGTCTCGGTCCTCCTCGTCATTGCCTATCGTGCTCACCACCGGCTGCTCCAACTCCGGTTCCTCGTCTCCCGGCTCGCAACCACCTCACCAGCCTCGATCATCTTCAGCGTCTCCGACCGTCTGGACCTCAACACCTCCTGTGCCTAGTCCCGGTCCTCCCACGCCTCACCATGAAATAGCTCCAAAGTCCTGTAGCCACACAGACAAGCAAACCATCACATAGCACCGCACAAAACAAGTAGACCATCAATCGGCACAACCAACAGGTTTTCCAGTGCACAATCACAGCAAACATCTGGTCGTACACCCCATACGACCACTCGAATGCACAATTCATGAAGTGGTCGAAGCCCTGGAAGACTTCCCAGCTGCCTTCGACCACACAGTAGGTCATCACGACCGCCTCAAGGCTCGCTACGACCATGTAGACACATGCCACGACCATCGCTAGCCACTATGACTTTATCGCCCAAAGTCTAGACACCATATGACCACTCTGTTGCTCAAAACAGAGAAACACTTGAGCCCATCATAGACTCCCAGCAGCCTACAACCACACACACGGCTGCTACGACCATCCAAACACAAGCTACGACCAGGTAACAGACCGCTACGACTATCGCTAGCTTGCTACGACCATCGCTTCCAGCGGCTACGACTACCGCTTTCCTCTGCTATGACAAAGAAGTCGTAAGGCACCTACGATTACCAAGTCGTAGTGCCGACCGCAAAGTAGTGAGAGCCTTTACGACCACCAAGTCATAAAGCCTCAGCCGATCACCAAGTCGTGAGCACCCTACGACTACCGACCTCAACAGGTCGAATGCACAAACAAGAAAAGCACATGGCCTACGAGTTCATCCTAGATCGTTATGACCACCCCAGAGGTCATTACGACTGCTTACTAGAGGCTGTGATTGCTTACTACGTGGTCAAAGTACCTTCCGACCACGTTCATCGCTTTCCACCATGGTCGAACCCCATTCAGACCACGTACACCGAGTTTCACCGTGGTCGAAATGTCCACCGACCACGCACAGCGAGATTCACCATGGTCGAACCCCCTTCCGACCACATATAATGTGTTTCACCGTGGTCAAAGCCCTTCGATCACTTTCCGCAAGATCGCACCGCCTCCCCACCATGTACAACGAGTTTCTTCGTGGTCGAAGCCCCTTCCGACCACGTTCGACTTCGTCTGACTGCTTCCGAGCACGTCCGACCGCATCCAAGCACGTCCGATCACGACACACTGCGCTACGACCACGTCTGACTGGTACCGACCACGTC
The DNA here is from genome assembly GCA_036346245.1 of Bonia amplexicaulis. NCBI lineage: Eukaryota > Viridiplantae > Streptophyta > Magnoliopsida > Poales > Poaceae > Bonia > Bonia amplexicaulis. The sequence goes on from CM070760.1 coordinate 14,510,791, forward strand.
TGACCACGTCACAACGTGGTCGAAGTCCTTCGACTTCCCAACGTGGTCGTCAGCCCGACCTCCGACTTCCGACCGTAGCGGTCGAGGCTTCGACTTCCAACCGATTCTCGCGATAACGTGGTCGAAGGCCGCCGACTTCCCAACGTGGTCGGAAACTTGACTCCGACTTCCGATCGGTGTCTGTATTCTGACCACTCGAAAATGTGCCTATCAACTTCCGACCGGAGATAACGTGGTCGTAAACCCTTCCGACCATGTTCATAATGCTTTGCAGTGGTTGTAATTCCTTCTATCGCTTCTGACCACGTCCAAAGTGATCGTAAGACTTCCAGCCGACTTTCGACCAGCTACAACGTGGTCGTAAACCATTCTGCTGACATTCGACTACGGCCAATATGGTCATAAGAACTTCCGACCACGGCCAACGTGGTCGTAATAGCTACTGCCGACCACATGCTACCGACAACGTGGTTGTAAGCGGTCTGCCGACCATTCTCAAGGCTTACGACTTTGCAAAATCAGCTCAAACCTTAAAAACCAAACTCAATCTTTCTAGATCAAGAGTCAATTACTCATCACAACCATGGGGTAACCTCCACATAGTCTCACTGAGAGATCATGTGGTGGTCATTCCGTGTGTATGATGAGTAATTGACATCGGTTTAGGAAAGTGGAGTTTGATTTGGTTGGTTCACGCCAAGTCGGCGCATGGCGCAGTCTAGTACGTTTGGACTTGGTCGATCGTGAGTTCGCACCAAGTCGGTGCATAGCGCGTTTCGGTTCGGTTGAACTTGGTCGATTGCGGTCGGGTGTGCTTAGGATGGCTGTAATTATTCTCGATCGGTCGTTTGGGTATTTCATGCATGAGTATGTTTCTTTGATGCTAATGTTGATTATGCTGTTTTGTGCGGTGCTATGTGATGGTTTGCTTGTCTGTGTGGTTGCAGGACTTCGAAGCTAGGTCATGGTGAGGCGTGGGAGGATCGGGACTAGACACAGGAGGTGTTGAGGTCCAGACGGTCGGAGACGCCAAAGATGATCGAGGCTGCTGAGGTGGTTGCAAGCCGGGTGACGAGGAACAGGAGCTGGAGCTACCGGAGGTGGACACGATGGGCAACGGCGAATGGATCGGGACTAGACTCAGGGAAGAGTCGAGGTTCAGACGGTCGGATACCAGTTGCGGTTGTGTGCGGCGGAATGCACGGGACTAGACTCGGGAGGAGTCGGAGGTCCATCGGTCGAGTCAAAAGCGGTCATGCGTGAGCGACAAGGAGCGGAAGCTTCCGGAAGGTGCGGGAGGGGCGAATCGGTAAATTTGCAAGGCTGCACAAGCGGGAGATGGCTCCGTTAGGGTTTAGCCGGCGTAACGGGTTGGAGACCCGTTAGCCAAGGGCTATAAATAGTTGTTGGGGGCTGCATACCCCCTTGAGGGTTTTTTGTGCATTTGTTCTCCATTTTATGTGTGTTCCTCCCAAGAAGCATGTGAGGCTCTTGGTGTTCTTGAGGATTGAGAGGGAGTGAATGGATTGAGAGTCTTGTAATTACTACTCTTGTTGTAATGTCCATGCATATGGGGATGTATGGTTGATTGAGGGAATGTAAACTCTATCTCGTTTAATCATTTATCTCTTTGTATCAATTTGTGTTCCTTTTAGTTTTCTCCTGTGTCTTGATGCCTGTTCTCAGTTCCTTTTCTTTTAGTGTTACCCCGTTCTTCTTCTCTGTTTTCTTTTCTTTAGAGTTGAAGCCTTCAGTAGCAGCAGTCTCTTGATGCTCTGAACAGGATATGCACTCAAGATTCTTAGTTTTACTACCTGAGAGCAAATGTGGTATTTGCAGTTTGGGATACTCAGTGTTTTGCGTTTGTGTAGTCGGTTCAGCCAAGAAGTCTGATGATTGATGTTCTTCCTTTCTGTACCGACAGCAATTGATATATTCCATGGTGGTATTATTTGTTCTTTTGGTTTCTTTGCCGTTTTAATCTGCAGTCCTCGGCTGCTTTGCTTTGCTTATCTGCCCTCTTTTGCTTTCGGTTCTTCCTGCAGTCTTTCTTTTCTGTCTTCAACCACTAGCAATCTTACCCTTTTTCTTTGTGTTCCCTTTCAGCGAAAATCAGTCAGCTAGCAAATAGCCGAAGCAATCATTCAGCTAGCACTCAGTTGAAGAAGTCTAGTTTTTCCATTTTTTGTGCTGTTCTTGACCCTCCTGCATGTAGTCCATATGATCTCGATTTTGGATGAAACTTTTACTGTCTACTTACGGATCTAGGCTGACTTTAACAGTGTTGCATGCGGTTCGGATTTCCATTTCTCTCTTTTTGTTTTGGCAGTGCTTAATGTGTAGTCTGCAAAACAGAATTCGATGGCAGCAAAACTGAATTATTCAGCAGAGAATTGTAGGTTTCGGCAAACTGTTTGCTTTGTCTTGCAGTGTTCAGACAAGTCCATTTCTAAGTCCCTTTGTCAAACCTTCTTACGCTGCTGCTCTTCTTTCCCTTAGTCTTCTTTTGGCTTTGAGTTTCCTTGCTGTTTTGGGTGAAATCTTGCTTAACTTTTCTGAGTTGCCTTTGTCCCAGTTTCACAATTTATCAGGTTAGGCTGCTCTTTTAGTTTTCTTTTGCTTTGCACTTTGTCTATTGACGGCAACAGTTTCGGCATCTGTTTTCGGTCAGATCGGCTGCTACTTTGCAGTCCGACTGGAAGTAATGCAGCAGATGAACTAGCCTCAAAATCTATCTTGCAGCTGCTGCTTGAGGCTTTAAATCTTCATTTGGTTTTCTTTCCATCCAGTCAAACCGGTTGTGTACTTTTGGACTGATGGTTAGACCTTGATCTATGGTCTTCAGTCAAGACTGTTTTAGTCAGTTTTTTCGGCCAGAATCTGATTTAGTTCTTGTGTCCGTCCGATGTTGGTTTTCGTGTGAGCACTCAAATTTCTTGTTCCATAGCTTCCTAGCTAACGGAGAAGAAATTTTGTGCGAATACTTGGGGGCGATTTGAAGGCACCATTTACCCCTCTTCTGTTGCCATATCCGGTCCTACACTCACAAATATACTCCGCCTCATAAGAGAACAATGCTACCACCTTCTGTTTCTACAACTGCGAGCTGATCGGGCTCTTACCGAGGAAGAACAACACTCCTGTGGTACTCTAATGATCGTTGACATCGCTTGCCATGTCAGAGTCGCTGTAACCGATTAGCTGTGGTTGAACTTTTTTCTTAGCATAGAAACAACAATAATTTCGTGTCTCAGCGATGTACCGCAATACATGCTTCATGACACTCTGGTGTTCTACTGTCGGATTTTTCATGAAACGGCTTACATAACCCATTGCATAGGCAATGCCCGGTCATGTGTGAACTAGGTACTGGAGGCTACCCACAACACTTCTGTACCAAGCAACATCTATTGGTGTAGCAATACTCTCCTTGCTTAGCTTCAATCGCGTCTCCATCGGAACTTGACATGGATTGCAATCCACCATGAAACTTCTTTCCAAGATCTTGGATACGTAAGCTTCTTGTCTCAGTGAGATCCTGTTGACATTCTAATCCACCTCGATGCTAAGATAATAAGTGAGTAGTCCCAAATCACTCATCTTGAACAACCGCTTCATTTCCTCTTTGAATTGGGCGATCTCCTGTGAGTGTGATCCAGTGATGATTAGATCATCAGCATATACTAGTACCACCAAGTGTGACTTGCCTGCTCCTCGTGTGTACATGGCGTGTTCAGAGGTGCTCCTGTGAAAACCAAGCGACAATAAACTCGTGTTAAGTTTGGTGTTCCACGCCCTTGGTGCTTGGCATAGCATGTAGAGCGCTTTGTGCAGCTGTAAGACTTTCTCCTCGTGGCCCTCATGCATAAAACGTAGAGGCTGTGTGACGTAGACCTCCTCCTCTAGTTCTCTATTTAGGAATGCAGACTTTATATCCTTGTGGTGTACTCACCAGCCCTCATGCACCGCGATCGCCACCAACAAGTGAACTGATTCCAAATAGGCCACCGGTGCATACACTTCTTCGAAATCAACACCTTGTCGCTGCACATAACCTTGCGATGAGACGTGCTTTGTGCTTCACCACGACGCCTTGTGAGTTCTTCTTTATCTTGTACACCCATTTGAGTTCGATCGCCCGGTGACCTGCTGGGAGATCAACCAATCTCCAATACCATTTTTTTTCAATTGATTATATCTCCTCCAGCATTGCCTAGTGCCAGCTTTGGTACTTCTCAGCATCGGCAAAGTTCACAGGCTCCTCAGATGCATGGTGGCTAAGCTCATTAAAGGAGTCAGCCAACTCATACACCGAGGTGTTATCATATAAGTTCTCCAATATGCGATAGCGTTGTGGTCCTTTAATTGTTGAGGTCAATCTACTCGGTGGAGTAGCCCACTCCACCCCTTTTGCCGAAGGTGTAGCTGGGGTCGATGTGCTTGGTGACGATGATGGTGTCTGCTCGTTCACGTCAAGTTCACCACTGGATGCTATGTGTGTCGGTGTGGACTGACCTGGTACCTCGATGGATTCTTTACCTGTACTTGGCTGAGACAAGTATTCAACTGTAAATATCTCACCAAGTTCTGAAGTACGTAGATTGTTGTGGACAGTCTATTCCCATTTGGCCTCCTCATCGAAGATAGCATCACACGTCACATGTACCTGCTTTCTCCTATGCCTGGTCGCCTTGGCGCTGGGCTCATACCAGTGAAGACCATCGGCGTGCTCTGGTCATCAAACTTCTTCAAGTTTGATTTTTACCATTTTGACATGCACCACACACCCGAATGTGTGGAGGTAGGCACGTTGGGCCATTGCCCGGGCCATGCCTCGAACGGAGTCTTTCCTTCAACACACCGAGTTGGAGCACGGTTGAGTATGTATACTGTTGTGGTGACCGCCTCCCCCTAGAATACAGCCGGCATGTCCTTGGCGTTCAATAGGCTTCTCATCCTTGCCACCATAGTTTGATTGTGCCATTCAACAATGCCATTTTGCTATGGCGAGTACAGTGCTGTGAGATGACAAACAATGCATCGGTTTGCACAATAGTCCCAAAACTCCGTGGTCATGGATTCTCCTCCACGATTTTTGCACAACACACGTAGCTTCCGCTTGGCCTCTAGCTCGATGCTTGCCTAGAAGCACTTAAGAATTGTTAAGCCTCATCTTTTGTCTTTAGAAGCATCAACCACATGTAGTGATTGAGGTCGTCGACCAGAAGCAGGAAATAACGCCTGCTTCTGGGAGTTGGTGGTGTAATCGGTTCACAGAGGTCACCGTGTATGAGGTCCAGGACATGTTTGGCATGGTACTTAGTCTCCTGAGGAAACGAGGCTTGGCATTGTTTGCCTACCAAACAGTTAGTGCACAATTGATCCACCTGATCAATTTGTGGTAGACCTCAAACCATTTCTTGGTGGGCTAGCCTCCGGAGTGAGTGGAAATTCAGATGGCCGAAGCGTTCAAGCCATCGCCACTCCAAGTCCTCACTCCGGGCTGACAAGCACACCGGCTATGTATTGTTGAGGTTAAGCTCATAGAGCAGATTGCATGTACGGTTTACCTTTGCATGGAGCCTGTATTCTGGGTCATGGATCTTCATGACGCCATCCTCGATGAGTGTCTAGTACCCAATCTCGTCAAGTTGCCCAACACTAATGATGTTGCTGCACATCTGAGGTATGTAGTAGACTGCAATCAATTCATGGTGCTCTCCAGTGTGGCATGCGAATAAGACCGTGCCACACTTGCAAATGTCCACGATGGACCCATTGCCGAACTTCACAGATCCCATCACCAACGTATCTCGTTTGGCGAAGGCCGACCGACACCCAGTCATGTGGTTGGTTGCTCCGGTGTCTAGGTACCACTTGTCGTCCTTCTCATCATCCACTCACCCAAGATTCACACGTGCGTGGACCTCTTTAGTGAGATCTCAGTTGAGGCAGCTCCAGCCACTCCATTGATCCCACAAACCTCCACCATGAGAAGGGCAGGTTCTTCCTCTTGAGGTTGGATGAGATTCATTTTCTCCTTGTGTTCCTGACGTGGCTTGCGACATTCCTTTGCAAAGTGCCCAAAATTATTGCAATTGAAACATTTCACCTTTGACTTGTCATGCTTGTAGCTCGGGGAGCCACCGTCTTTCCCGTCTGGTGATCCATTCATATGACCACCTTGCTTGTCACGGCCATGGGGTTGGTCTCGCCTTCCTTTTGCACCAGAGGAGGAGATTAGTCGGTCTACTTTTGTTTTGCATGAGCCATCCACTCCTCCTCGATGTGGAGTAGGCGACTCCCTCCATCTCCATTGTCGCTAGGTTCCTACCAATCCTCAATGTCTTTGAGTTGACTAGTGAGCTCCTCAACAGACATGGTGTTGAGGTCAAGCAGCTGCTCTATTGAGATAGCCACATGATGAAACTTGTGCAGCATAGCTCGTAAAAATTTCTTGATGACTTTATCCTCTTGCAGTGTGTCTTTGAGAGTACGGATGTTGTTCATCAACCCGATCAGCCGCATGAAGAAGTCATCTACCGTCTCAATCTCCTTCATGCAAATTTCCTCGAACTCCCTACACAACGCATGCACCCGGGCCTCTCGGACATGATCGACTCCCATACGCATTGTTCTGATGGCCTCCCATGCAGACCGAGCAGTGTTCTTGGTCGCCAATGCTCTCAGCATTTTCGGTGGCACTGCCTAGAGAATGGCCACCAATGCCATTTGGTCCACACGATACTCGACACTACCCGGATCCACCGCATCCTAGACTCCCTAAGCCTGCAAATTCACATGCATGAGCAATACCCAGTTGGTGTAGTTCATACGCGTGAGCACGGGATATCTCAGTGACACCCCGGTCTCCCTTGGCACCGTCTGCGTCATCATATCCTAGCCATTGCCTCCGTCGGTGACCATCACGTGAAAACCACCACTGCTACCAACTCCCTGGAACCGGTGACCACTGCCGTCGGAACTCATTACTGGGGTAGGGGACACTGACCTTGCTCCATGCACTGATGCACCATTGCCTCAGGATCAAAGGAGAACCACTCTGATACCAAATGTCAACACCAAAGTCTCACACAACTCCCTAACTCTCATGAGAGATGGCAAAAAACTCTGAACATGTTCTCTGAAGACCGAAAACTCTGAAACATTTTGGACACAGAACAGTGTAGGAAAAATGGCAAAGTTTAGACTGAGCAAACAGAGCAAAGACTCTCATGTTTGTGCCGTGCACTCCTCAGCGACTTTTTTTTTGTTTTCTTTCCATTTATTTATAGCTGAATACAAGGGTGTTTATTACATAACATTGATGGTGCGTTACCACCGGTAAATGCTCTACTAATTACCTTGCCATCCTTCTCCCTACTTTATACAGTTCTTAATCTCTAGTGAGTGATCGAGCGAGAGCCCAAGGTAGTTGATGGGGAAGCTCGAACGAATTGCAGGGAAAGTTTTGAAGAACTGCATCTAGGTTTATCTAATGAAATATTAGATCATTTGTCCCATCTTTCATGTGCATTTGATAAAATACCCTGTGATGTCTCACTTACATGTGGATCTAGGATCCGCATGTAAGTGACACATTGCAGGGCATTTTATCAAATGCAATGTAAGATAGGGCAAATGATAAAATCCCCCTTATCTAATCATAGATTAGGGGCACGATTGTACTTTTACAGAAGTTGGTCTGCAGTCCCGACACTCTCCCAAAGCTATGGAGTATTTGGGTTGTGGTTGCTGTTAGGAAACCTGGGCCTGGGCCGAAAGCCCTGGCCCATGGTGGGCACCTCACCAGTAGACTATAAATTAGAAAAGCAATAAAGAAAGACCAGGAGTTCTCTCTACCTCTCTGTGTTTTCAATCTATTATTCTGTCTTCTATGATTGATTTTGTTTCGCATTAAGTAGAGGAATCGATCGGACTGGTCACCAGCGACGGTTCCTCAACACGTTATCAGCATGAATCGCTCTGGTGAATCGAAGGTACTCATCGAAGCTCTAATAGATTGAATCATCCAGATCGCTCTGAATTCGAAGTTTTTGCTTTCTAGATTAATTTTCTATGGTGCAAATCCTCTCTAATCTACTGCGAGCAGACTTGAAATCACTAGCACAATGTCGATCGATAGATTGCATCACAGAGTAGATGTTGATTGCACTGTGGATTGAAAAAAACTGAAAGAAAAACATGCACGGGCAGACCTGTACGGCCGCCACACGCAAAGCCGGTCGTCGGCTCGCCATCGTCACCGCCCGCCACCGGTTGCCGGCTTGCCGCCGGCCGCCGGTTGCCGCCCGCATGGCGCCGCTGCCGCCCACTTGGCCACCGCCCAAGGAAGCGCATCCGGCCACCTCGGTCGCCGCCCGCATGGCCGCCGTCGTCGACCGCCGGTCCCCATGCGCGCGCTCGTCGTCGGCCCGCACCGCGCCGCCTTGGCTTCTCCCGCGCGTCGCGCCGCCGCCTATCGCCGCCTGCAGCCACTGTGGCGCCTTGGCTTTCCGCCCGCATGAGCGCCGCCTCGGCCGCCCTGAAGCCGCCTGTGGCGCCTCGGCTTCCGCCTTGCGCCGCCGCGCCCGCGCGGCTTCTGCGCCGGCGGCCGCTCGAGCACCACGCCCGCCTCGCCTCGCCGCCGCGATCGCCGCTCGGGATGAGCCGGCGCCGTCACTAAAGTGTGAACGGGGTAGGCGAAACCCTACCCCTTGCCCTTTCATGCGTTGGCCGTGGGCCGTTTTTGGCCGGATGGTGAAAAGGGTTGGAAATTGGCCCGACCGGAGGGGTTGGGAGGCGAAATTGTAGAAAAACCCTATGATTTTTGTAAATTACCGAAAAGCCCTCAGAATTTGCATATGGGTCCCGAACTTTGCAAAAAGGTCCTCGTAATTCCGAAATTTGCGAATGGGCCCTCTGGTTTTCAGATGGGTCCGAATTGTGCAGAAAACCCCTCTGAAAATCAGGAAAATAAACGAAAATTTTCTCTGAACTAAAAATTCGCGTATAGACCCTCGAAAATTGTAGAATTCAATGAAAATTCATATTCTAGCATAAAAGGGCCTCGGGAATCCGAATTTTGAATTATTTTTAGCATTTGAAGCATGTTTATTTCTGTCATTATTATTTTTGATGTGTTTCTGTATTTATTTACTATTTTGGTTAATTGTAATTATTTAAAATTGCCTTTAATCAAAATTAATAGTAAAATTTATAGAAAATTCTGGAACATTATGAGAATCTTTTGTACCATTTATTTACCTGTAGTAAATTATTCCATGCCACTAGTGCAAGGGTCAGCACCAAAAATTTATCATCTAAGGAGGTTTGGATGCAAGATTTATGTACCTATACCCCCTTCACAACGTACTGCAATGGGCCCTCTTCGCAAGACTGGGATATACATTGGTTATGAAACTGTATCCATAATCAGGTATTTAGAACCCATGACAGGAGATTTGCATACCGTCCACTTCGCGGATTGCATTTTTGATGAGGATAATTTCCCAACATTAGGGGGAGGAAATTAACCCCTTATTGAAAAATATCAAAAAATTACATGGCAAGCCATGGGAATCCATGCACTAGTGAAGCAAATAAAGAGGTCCAGAAGATCATTGATTTACAAGCATTAGCAAATCAGCTGCCTGATCACTTTAGTGATTTGAGGAGCGTGACTAAGTCGTATGTGCCCACACGCAATGCACTGAAGAGGGTTGAAATACCAAAGAAAATAGAAGGTATCCCTAATCCCATCCAAAGGCCTCAGAATAAAAGGACGAGAACTCCGGCTCCTCGAATCCCAAGTAACCGGGGACGCCCGGTGAAGAGGGATAAGAAGGATTTATCACAGCCGATCACTGAAGTTCCCCAGAACCAGAAGGGGAGCCAGTTGAGACCTGGCACCAGTATAGCATCCTCAGGAAAGGGCATATCGGATTTGAACATTCCCCTAGAGGGAGAAACCGGTATGGATGTGTGCGCACACATCGGAGCCAAAAACTAAAGGGACTTGCCACCGCAATTGGAAGAAGCGATGTGCAAGGAGAAGCTCTAGAAGAAGCAATCGATCCTGAAGAAGCAACTCATGAAGAAATAGCTATAAATTATGTGCACACGGGAGAGTCCATGAATAGGACAACAGCCAATGTTGATATCTACTTCCCAAAGAAAATTGCCACAATCATCGATCTTGATCCCGAGCCCGCATCGCTCGCTAAATGTAAGAAAAGATCAGATTGGAAAGATGGAAGAATGCAATAGAAACTGAATTACTATCTTTGAACAAAAGAAAGGTGTTTGGGCCCGTATACCGCACGCCTCTCCATGTGCACCCTGTAGGGTATAAGTGGGTATTTATTCAAAAGAGCAATGAAAGAAACGAAGTAGTGAGATACAAAGCAAGGATGGTAGCACAAGATTTCACTCAACGTTCAGGAGTTGATTATGAAGAAAACTACTCCCCAGTCAGGAGTGTAATTACCATTAGATATTTGATCTCAATGGCAGTGAACTTGAATTTAGAAATGAAATTGAGGGATGTGGTAACTGCATATCTTTATGGAAACTTGGATTCAGAGATTTATATGAAGGTCCCTGAAGGAATCTCTCTCCCAAACCAAGACAAAGCAAATAGAAATCTGTACAGAGTGAAGCTCAGAAAATCCCTGTACGGACTGAAGCAATCTGGCAGGATGTGGTGATGAGGTCATCCCTTCCATGGATACAACTCATCCGCAGCATGTGTTGCAAGGACCACTTACTCGAGCTCGTGCTCGTCAACTTAATTACCAGGTGAATTCATTCCTTGGTTCATATGTTACTGAGAATAGACTGCTACTTAATGCAAGTGATTTAATTGTGCTTAGGAACCTGGGAAAGGACGAAGGAAAGGGATGTAGACTCATGGATATGCATGGAAGGAATAATGGAGGTCACCACGTCACTTTAGGACCAAGTCAAGTAAGAATCCGAGTTGGACACGTTTTGGAATCAGATTCGGACTGCTCCAATGGTACCAAGTTCAAACGGGCATAACTTTCTCATACGGACTCCGTTTGGGACGTTCTTGTACGTCATGGAAAGCTTATGAAGTCTACTTTCTAACGGATCCAACCTCATCTTCAAATTCCATCTGAGCCGGCCGCAATCATCAAAAGAGTCCACATTGGTTTCTGAGTCTGAGTCAAAAAGGGTGCTGCGCCACCACCACTTGGGCCCATGGGCCTTGTAACCCTAGGGCGTGCACTTGGACGCCACCCCTGGTCATTCTCCCTATAAAGGAGATGCCACCTCCGTTGCTAGGACTTGGATTTCGTTGAGTTTAGGTTTAGCCATTGTGCAAACTTTGTTCTTCAGTTGTGTCAGACGACCACCTGTCAAGACAGCTTCGAGATTCCATCTTTGTTATTCACAATACAATTTATGCTTCATTCATATTCGCAATATCAGATTGCCTATGTCTTATTCTTGCTAGTTCTTCGATTGCTCGCAGGGATTGAACTTCGTGTTCAGGTTGATCACGCCTCCAGCGAGGTCAATAACACTTCGGAGTTGGTTCTGCGATTGCTAAGGCGCAAGCGTCGTTGTACGGTTGTAGTTGGATCGTGAGAGTCACCTCCACCAAAATCGATAGTTATCAATCTCATCGAAAGATCGGACACCTCGTCTACATCATGTGGTATAATCGCTTAAGCGATTTTCTATGCAAGAAATACTACACGAACAATGAAGACTGTCCCTGTGTGTTTATACGACGATCCCATAATGGATTTTGTATAATCTCAGTGTATGTAGATGATCTGAATATCATCGGTGTCGGAAACCGGAGCAACGACTCCTGGATCCTCTGTGTAAATCGCACTAGTCCAGGATCAGCTAGTGCACACAGTAAACAACAAAGATAAATACCAACCACAATGATATTTATTAACTAAATATGGGCATGAATGCCAAAGTTTACATCCACTGCACATAAGCCAAAATTTAAATAATAGCAGCGGAAGGAAACACTGAAACGGAAGAAGCCCACTAAGCCTGCCCACAGGCAAACGCCAGTAAGACGTGGCCTACTCGTCCAGATCTTCACCGTAGTCGAAGTCGTCTTCCTCTGTGTGGAGATAGCAAGGTGAGTACAAACTAGAGTTTTAATCTAGAGTGACAAGGTGTCGAGGAATTCAATGTCAATGGAGGAATTAGCAAGTAGGCAATAATTAAATTTAAAACTGAATCGAAATACGTTGAATAAATCTATGCATGCAGAATAATTTAAATCAACATAATTTTATTTGCAAACTGGAATCAACATGATCAAGGAGTGTGACTTGCGGAGTACAAGTTTGTACTCACCTTGCTATCTCCACACAGAGGAAGACGACTTCGACTACGGTGAAGATCTGGACGAGTAGGCCGCGTCTTATTGTTGTTTGCCTGTGGGCAGGCTCAGTGGGCTTCTTCCGCTTCAGTGTTTCCTTCTGCTGCTATTATTTAAATTTTGGCTTATGTGCTATGGATGTAAACTTTGGCATTCATGCCCATATTTAGTTAATAAATGTCATTGTGGTTGATATTTATCTTTGTTGTTTACTGTGTGTACTAGCTGATCCTGGACTAGTGCGATTTACGTAGAGGATCCAGGAGTCGTTGCTCCGGGTTCCGACAGAGATGGTATCAGTGCCAATTTGACTGTATGACGTGACCTAGTTAGAATGGTCGTTAGTAGAAGAGCTTCAAAATTTATTTTATAAAATAAAAATTTAATAACGTGTTGTCCTCATCTTTTCTTGTCTTTCTATTCTTACCTTCGTCATGGTATTCTTCCTTCCCTATCTGCTTATCTCCTTTTTGGAATGAAAATTGTATCCCCTTTCCTCTATAATTTCCATAGATGGCTCAATAAGGTTGCATCTGAAAAGTACCTGGAGAAGCGTGTCATCATGAAGGAGTGAGGAGTAGTTCTTTAGTTGTAGTACCCAAGTAAAGTCTTACGATTTTAGAACGATTATATATTACTTGTTTGTGTGCTAGATGCACTGTACCAAGTCTTTGTATACTTGTAGTACAATCATTTTTAAAAACTATTTTGATTTCAAGCTAAGCTTCTCCTAGTGGTTGTTAGTTTCCCCTGACCTCTTATCTATGCTACTTCCCTCTTACCTTGTGCTAACCCCAGTTACCACAACAGTGCAAGCTCCAATTCTTTCGCTGCAATCCAAGTTTGAAGAATTTTTGGAGACAAGAGTATATGGAAGACAACAAATTTATAGAAAGTACTCTTGTCGGGAAAGCTATCGTAATCAATAGATGTCAATTTAGGTAATTTGGAGAATTATTACTAGCATAATATATTTGGAAGTAGAATTGGCAAGATTGGATAATATTCAAGAGGATTGAGATAAAAAGGTATATTTGTGGATACCAATTGATTATAAGTAAATCTAAAGAGTGTCATCTTTGTGGATTGACTAGAGAATAAATACAAAGTTGAACTTGGAGGAGCTAATTAGATCATGAGAAAAGTCCAAACTTTGCCTTGGATTTATTATCTAGGATTGAAAGGAGCGATTGGATGTAAAACAAGATTTTTGTTGATGGGATTATTTGTGATCGTTGGAGGATTAGTATTAAGAGATTGATCCAGTAAAGGAAGAGATTAAAAGATTAAGAAGTTGAATTATCATAAACAATTCATGAAATCTATTTTAGGTGATTTGGTTGAATCATGAAGAGTGGATGAATTTTGTGGAGTTAATTGATTATCAGAGTTTGGTGGACCTATTGATGATGAGTGGATACTAGTGGAGTTCTAGAAGATAATATACTTAGGTATCTTGGTGGATTAATCATTGCAAAGTGGACTTTGATATGTCAATTTGAATTTGGTGGATTTAATAGATCATTGCTAGATAATTGGATTTGAATGAATGGGATTAACTAGATCACTTAAGGATGTTTAAATGAATAATTTGGAGGATTTAAATTAATTATGGGGGATAGATTGTTCGATAAGAATTAATTGAGAGATTGTCCGATAAGAATTAATTGAGGTACTTGAATTCATTCAAATTTGGTGGAATCGAAATGATGATTATGAAGAGATTGATGTTGGTGGATTAATGAATATTAAATTATTGCTTAGATGATCATAAAATTGATTGATGATTACTAAAAGGTTTGATTAATTTGATCAGAGTTATGGATCTGTTGGATTAGATAATCATCATAAAGCAATTGGTGGAAATCACAAATTACAATGTTATTGATTCTTGTTAGAAAAATTCTATTGTTTACCGTCGATACAAACTAGAGCAAAGGATAAAAATTTTATGGGATTATTTGTTGAAATCAATGTGAAATCAAAAGGTGCATTTTGTGATATATGATATTGGAGTCAAGCATTTTTGGAAGTTGAAGTAATTATGTCTTTCTCGGATGAACAATTACGGAAGTTAAGCCATTTTTGGTGGAATTCTGAATTAATCGATAGGATAAGAGCAATTGAAGTTAACCCAGAGCTTGCAGCCGACTAAAGATGTACCACTCCGATTTATTGTTGTCTTCCGTATTTCTCAGTTGAAGGAATACTTCATAATATTGAAGAACATGTTATAATCATGAAGGAAGTTGAACATGATACATGAAGCAAGACCATAAAGTTCTACAAAGTGCAGTAGAGCAACCATTCGAATACAAGCAACTTGGGAGCGTGAAGAAGATCCAAGAGCCGAGTTTTCCTCTCATTTCTTTTTCCTAGTCTGTCCGAATCTCGAGGACGAGATTCTTTCTAAGGGGGTAGTTTGTAACAGCCCAGTTGTTTATTTCAAAATTTTGGTTAAAAAATATTAAAATATTAAACTTAAATTAATTTGGTTTAAAATAAAAATAAGAGTTTTGTTTGTGTGAAATTTGAATTTTGTTTGGCCCTGATTTTTTGTTTTTAAGAAAGCTGGATTTAAAAAGTAATTTAAACTAAAAGCAAAAAAATATTGTAAAATAAAATTATATTTTGATTTTATGTAAAAATACTATGTCAAATTAATTATTTGGATTTATTTGGCATTTATTTGGATTTTCTGAGTTTTTCTGGAGTTTTAAATCTATTTTCAAATTTAAAAGTATTTTTGTACGAAAATATATTACCAACATAAGTTGGAAATATTTTATCTAAGTCCAAAATATCTCCAGGAAGATCTGTGAATATTTCTGAAATTTTTGGAATTTATTTCATATTTTTCTGAGCTTTATTGAATTTTCTAGGTTTTTTTGAAAATCTAAAATCAAAAGCAAAGAAAAATCCCAACCTCCTCCTACCGACGCGTGACGGCCCAGATTCCCGTCGCCGCCGGATCCGCTTACCCTCCCTTGGGCGACGCGTCGGCGGCCGATCCCGCCACGTCGCCGCCCTACTGCTTGGCCCCGTCCGCCTTGCGCCGCACCACCATTCGATCCGCCCCTCATCCTCATTGTCCCTTCCACTTAACTCCCGGGCCACCCGATCTTCCACCCCTGCCACGCGTCGCCATCCCTACCGCCCGCTCTCCCCCTCTCTCTCTCGCCGCACCCCGGGACCGCCTGTCAGGTCGCTCGTCTCCCCCCACACGCCCTTCTTCCTCCTCCCACTCGGCCGCGCGATTGCCGCCGCCATTCTCGCCGGCCCCTCGCGCGCCCGGATGCCTTTCCTTCTCCCCCTATTTTCCTCCCCTGCAAGCCCCGCGCTCTTTCCTTCTTTCCCTCCAACGATTTCTTTCCTTGGTGGTAGTACCTTCCCTTTCCCCGCCTCCCGCAATCACCGCAGCCCGCAAGCCGACGAGCAATTTCCTCCCCTCTGCTCCCCTCCGCCCCTATAAAAGCCACCCCTGGCTCCGCCTCTCTCCGCACTTCCTCCCCCTCCGCTCCTCTTCCTCTTCCGAGCGCCCCATCACCGCCGCATCGGAGCTCGAGCGCCGCTACCTCTGCCTCCTCGCCACCGATCGCCTCTGAGCTTCCCTCGGTCTCCTCTCCCTCCTCCGCCCCTCGCCGCCCACCGCCGGCCACCGGAGCGCCGTCGCCGCTACCATGCCCAAGCTCTTCCCCACCGGCGATCGCCACGTCAGCGTCGAGGGCCCCGCTGCCACGCCTAACCCCCATGCCACCTCAGCTGCTTTCCCCCTCCGTGGACCCGGTCCATAGACCGTGGCCCACCGCTTGTTGGTCCACCCTAGGTGGCCTTTCTTGATGCAATAAGTCCCTTTTCCCGTAGAAAAATATTTCGGCTAAAAATTAAATCCTATGCTGACGCAATAATTTGATTTTCCTTTAGTAAAATAATTCTGGAAAATCCCTTTTCGCTTTTTCTCTGATTTCAAACTTCCGAGAGCCCATTCTCCTTCGTTTTAACTTCGATTGAGCCCATTCAAATTTCTAAATTCATCAAAAATTCCCCTCTATCCATTTCTAGCCTTAATTCAAATATTTGAAGTTAATTTGAATTTAGTTTGAATTTATTTGAGTTTGGTGGGTTATTTTCACGTGTAGACTTCGACGATTCGGAAGAATTACTCGACGAAGGTTTGCACCCAACCCAAGAGGAAGGCAAGTCTCTTTTGAACATTTTGTACCTATGTTTACCAAAATTATTTTATTATTTTAAATTTAATGCATTCGCTATGTTACATATAATGATAATTTCTATTGTAAGGATAATAGTTAAACCAATAGTTGTTATGCCCTCATTTGATGTTGACAACCATGTACCTTTGTCACCATAGGTTTCTTTTGTCTCAGTATTGAGATTATTATGTAATTGTTAATTCTAGAACGGTAGTAATTGCTTAGACAAGCTAGTCGGTTAGTATAACCTTCGGGTGGAAAATTGATATGAATGATTTCATCATTTTATTTGTGGCAATAAGTATTGCTGTTGTTTTTAAACTAAAATAAATTGGTGAAAGTTGTTTTAGACTTGGGCGGATGGTAAGATTAGATTGGTGCGGATTTACCACGAAAACTTGTAAAGTGTATGTTCCGCCCTAGTCAATTAAGGACCGACGCTTGTGTTTGTCCAAACTGAGCAACCACAAGTCTATATGGGTACGACCTAGCTGATTAACTTATGATAGTCCAGTTTAGGTACCACCAGTGGAAAGTGGGTGCCAGAGATTTACTGGTTACTCACAGTGAGGGACAGTGATTTACTGTACTCATATGGCGCAAGAGGGGGCTTCTGACTGGGTGGATTTAACCCTTCAGCGGTGAAACCTCAGCGGGTGGTGTCTAGCTAGACTAGAGTAAGGTAAAAGCTTTATGATATTTTATCTAGTTCTCATGCCTAAGTAAGTGTGTTGGCTATTAAGATGACTTATCTCTTGTGGGTAAAGTTGTACAACCTCTGCAGAGTGTTAAGCTATTCGAATAGCCGTGCCCACGGTCAAGGACGGGCAAGGAATGCATTCACATGGTAGATCTTTGGTTTTGCTTTTAAAGTAAAAGTTTTGAAAACCAGAGAGTGGATGGAACTCTCGGAATTGTGTCCTCGCGGATGGAGCCAGTGTGGGTGGATGTAACTCGTGGTTTTGAACCTTGGCGGTTAGAGCCAGTTAACCAGTATTGGTGGTTGGAACCTTCACTAGAAAATTATTGATAGTTTCTGTTAAAACAAATACCTTATTAAATTAATGCCTTCGAAAATATTTAATGATATTTGAAATAAAATATTGCTTTGTGCAAAAGAATCATATAACCTTCCTTTGTTAAGCTTTGCATGTACTGCATTTTCCCAAGACTTACGGAGTACTTTATGTACTCACATGCTACACTTAAAACAAAATCTTAGAGGAATATGAAGCTCAAGAAGGACATTACGACTACTTCGCGTGTGGATTCAACGAAGGCTTTCCGGAGTACTAGGTTGTGCTTCCCTAGTCAATTGCATGTGGCGTATTGATGGGTCTTCACCAGAGTTTATTTTGCTTCCGCTGTGTTTTGTGTGTTTGCGAGGTCTTGAAACCTCAGATGTAATAAAAAGGCCTTTTGATCTGTACTCTCTATTATTGTAATAAAGCATTGTTGGTTATGTAATCATCACTATTTGATGGTGTGCACTAGCTTTGATCTCGGACTAGTGCTGTAATACACAGAGGATCTGGATTTGGAAATTCGGGTCCCGACAGAGAGGGCGAAGGAGCTTCACACGGACACAGTGGAGCTCTTTGAGACGGTGGCGGGGCCTGGGGAGGTCTGAGGCGGCGGGGATCACTCGTCGGAGAGCGGCGGAGCTCGGAGAGAGAGAGAGGGCACAGGGGCAGGGCACTTGGAGCCCGAGAGAGGGGTAGGCAGGATTCGGGCGGCGACTTGGGCGAATCTGGGCCGTCCACGCGTCGGCCGGAGGGAGGGTTGGGATTTTTCTTTTTCTTTTTGATTTTAGATTTTCAAAAAAAACCTAAAAAATTCAATAAAGCTCACAAAAATATGAAATAAATTCCAAAAATTTCAGAAAAATTTGCAGAAGTTCCTGGAGATATTTTTGACTTAGATAAAATATTTCCAACTTATGTTGGTAATATATTTTCCTACTAAAATACTTTTAAATTTCAAAATAGATTTAAAACTCCAGAAAAACTAAGAAAATCCAAATAAATACCAAATAAATCCAAATAATTAATTTGACATAGTATTTTTTTACGAAAAATCAAAATATCATTTTATTTAATAATATTTTAAGCTTTTACTTTAAATTACTTTTCAAATCCAGCTTTCTTAAAAACATAAAATCAGGGCCAAACTAAATTCAAATTTCACACAAACAAAACTCTTATTTTTATTTTAAACGAAATCAATTTAATTTTAATATTTTATTTTTTATCCAAAATTTTAAAATAAACACCAGGGCTGTTACAATCGGGACATTTGAAGACATAAAAGAAGCAAGTTCTTACCTAGAGTCAGAATTTGAAATGAAAGATTTGGGCAAGATCAAATTCTACTTAGGCCTGCAGCTCGAGCATGTCCCTGAAGGAATATTAGTACATCAATTGGCCTACACCCAGAAGGTGTTAGAAAGGTCTGGCTTTGATGAGGCATACCCATCAAAAGTACTGATGATCGGGAGGTCTTTACAGCAAGAAAAAAATCCTTTTCGACTGTTCTTGAACTAAATTCAGAAAATGCAAAAAGATCTCTTTTGTGCGAAAAAACTGACCTCACCAATGCTTTCTCATGAGACTGCTTGCCCTTGCGTTAGGCATGAACTCAAGGGGAGTTTTGGATGACCATGATCATTTCCTTAAGCTTCTTGCTTGGAGTGGTCGCATAAGGCTTGAGATTTAGCACATGACTAAACAAAAAAATGGTTGAAAACAACCATAGATTTCTAAAAAGAAAATTGTGTCAAATGTGCTAAATTTGCCAAATTACAAAAATACCAAGTACTTGAACAAATGTCTCATTTTTGAACTTATAGCACTCCAAATTGACTCAGTGTTAGCTTCTTGGTTCCATTTAGAATATTGACATGGCTTGACTCATCCTTGGATACCTCTAGCTAGACTTTAATCTCGAATAACTTGAAATGCTAAGCAATCCATCTAAATTTCAGATTCTGGCTTATTTGGCTTTAGCTTGTCTATACATAAATTGTCATGATCTAGATAGCACTCACTTTTCTATGGCTTGGTGTAATACTTAGAGAGTCAACCTGGATAATCTTCATGGAGTCATAAGACCAACAGAGTGGTCGTAATGCAGTGGGAGGCGGTCGTAGCCTCTTGTAAGCGATCGTACTGACTTTTAAAGTGGTCGTAATGACCTGCTATGTGGTTGTAGGCTTTGAGCTTTTCATATCTTGTACATTTGACCGGTCGTAAGTGTGTACGACCATCAAGGATTGATTTACGAGTACATTGTTCTAGTGCAGATAAATGATCTCAGTGTCTTGTGCGGTGCTATGTGATATTTTTCTTGTTTGTGGTGTTTGCAGGACCTTGGACCTAAGTCATGGTGAGGCGTGAAGGATTAGGACAAGACATGGGGAAGTGTTGTGGTCCAAAACAGTCGAAGAAGCCAACGATGACTGAGGGTTGCCAGGTGGTTGCTGTCGGGACCCGGAGCAACAACTCCAAAACCCTCTGTGTTAATCGCACTATCCCAGGAAAGCTTAGTGCACACAGCAGAACAAAGACAAGTATCATGCATAATGATAAATTTTATTTAACTAAATATGAGCCTAATGGCCAAAGTTTTACAATAGCAGCGGAAGATAACAACGGAAGAAAAACAAAACAATAGCAGCAGCCTATCCAGCCTTCCCACAAGGCGAATGACTGTAAGACGTGGCCTAGTCGCAATCCTCACCGAAGTCGTCGAAGGCTTCCTCTGAAAGAATTAAATTTAGCAACATGAGTACAAACGTACTCCACAAGTTACACCAGGAGGTTTAACAGAGTTAATGCATGCATATGGAATATCAAAGGAAGGCATAATATGGTTAGTTCGCATAAAAAGGCAACATTGAAGTAAATATCATAATGTAAGTGCGAAAGTTGAATTTGATACAATAAGTAAAACCACATTGTAATCAAATTAAGTAACGTTAGTGCAGGTCCATCCCCTACGCTAACCTATCCACGGGCATCCCACCCGGACCAATTTTTCTCAAAAAGACTGCATTTGATTCCATCCATCCATACGGTTTTCCAAAACTCTCATGGATTCCATCCATCCACAAGGTTTTCCAAAATCTCTTATGGATTCCATCCATCCACAAGTTTTTCTAAAACATTTTAAAAATCAAAGTCTAATCCGTGAAAAACTTTACTCAGCTTGCCCATGACCGTGGGCACGGCTATCCAGGATAGGTTATACACTCTGCAGAGGTTGTACAGCTTTACCCACAAGATATGATAATCTCATATTGTTGGCCACTACACGCTTCCTTAGGCGTGCGACTGAGAAAATCATAACAAAGCCTTTACAATGATCCATTGCCAACATAATCACGCCGCCACTAAGGTTTCATCACAGCATGAATCCACATGCTGGAGCCCCCTCTTGTGCCATGTGAGACTTCTCACGGACTACGCCGCGCCCACATTCAGCCTATAGCGAGATCATGTTGGAATTTCACAAATTATTCGGCCAGGTCTGTCCCATACCAGACTTGTGGTAGTACTAAAGGGCTTTGCAACAGTAGCTCACAGACCGGTCCTTTACTGACTTAGGCACTAACCACATACCCCTTGTGCCTGGCAATCAATATTGCGTCACCAAACGACAATGCATGCCAGCAAGCACCCACCACTCTAACCATTTGCCTAAGTCTAAACCAAGTTTTCATATTTTGTTTGGAAATAATTTTATAAACATTTCTGACTCACCAAAGTCAAGAATACCAGATAAAAGGTTATCATTTTATGTGAAAGATTGTCCCAAATCATAATAGTTTAAGCATGGCTAAGCATTTTTACCAAATTTCTAGTCAGTGCTATTGTACCAATTAGGTTTTAACTATGATTGACAAGGTATAATGGCATGAAATATCAAATTTGGCTGTCCAAAGAATTTGGGTATAACTACAGTTCAAAACTGAATTTTAAACTAACTTGAATAAAATTACGCATGCATAGTAATTTAAAAACAATATAATTAATTTTAAATATTGGGATCAACATGATCAAAGGTGTAACTTACCTTGATTGAAGTCCGGGTTTGGATCGCAGAAGTCGCTCTCTCCGAGATCGTCGAAATCTATACGTGAAGAATCAGACAAATAAAATTCAAACAAAATTCAAATAAAATTCAAAAATTTAAAACGAGTATATATTTGAATATTTTAGGATTTTAGAAGAATTTAGAAATTTGAACGGCTCAAATCGGAGTTAAAATGAACAAGTTATGCCTTCCGGAAGATTTAAAAGAGAGAAAAAAAGGCTGATTTTCGGAAATTATTTTTATACTGAAAAATAGAATTATGACATCAGCTAGGAAAATTGATTTCGGCCGAATTATTTTTATAAAGGAAAAAAGAGATTATGACGTCATGCTGACGTCATCATTTTTTTGAATTTTTCGGAGGGAAAAATCTTTTCTGACAGGTGGGCCCGGTCTACCGTGGACCGGGTCCACGGACCGGATTTTGAGCCGAGGTGGCGGGGTTGCTGACCGAGCGCCGACGTGGCGCCACGTGGCGGCCACGCCACCACCGGGCCACCACCGCGGGCGGTGACGAGGGAGCTCGGGGTCCCGGCGGCGGGCACCATGAGGCCGGAACGTCGGCGGGCACCACGAGGCGGGAACCACGGCGGAGAGAAGGGTGGCGGCGTCGGCGCTCGATGGCGACGGGATCCGGCCGTGAAGAGCGGAGGAGGAAGAGGCGGCGAGAGGAGGCGGTGCGGGAGAGGCCTCGCGGGGCTTTATATAGGGAGAGGGGGGCGGGCTCATTGGAAAACAGCGAGCCGGTTCGGCCGGGTGGTGGGAGCAGCGGCGCTTTAATGGGGCGGGGGGTTGCGGTGAGGAGAGGCCCGAGGCGTTTTCGGAAGAGAAGGCGGACGAGCTCGGGCGGCCATTAATGGCGCACGGCGGGTGGCGGCTTGGGAGAGCGACGGCGGCGGCGGGCGGCGCCATTTGCGCGGCAAGGGTGGCGGCGAGGTGGGCGGCGGGGGGGAAGGAGGCGAGGCGGCGGAGAATGAGCTTCATGGTGCGGCCAATGGAGGCGGCGGCGTAAAGGAGAGAGAGGGAGAGAGGAAGAAGAAGGAGGAGGAAGAAGAGAGAGATGACAGGCGGGCCCCACTTGCAAGAGAGAGAAAGAAATTGACGGTTTAGATTGCGACACGTGGCGCGACCTCGTCCATCCGATTTAAATGAAGATGAGAGGCCTGGATTAAATCAGAGAAAAGGATGGATTTAATCTCGGTGCGACACGTGTTAACACCAGATTAATCCAGATTTTAATTCGGATTTTAAATTTCAGAAAATCGGAGGAATATTTATAAATACTTAGAAAATAGCAAATAATGTTTAAAAAAATTCTATAAAAATTACAGAAAATCTCTGGGTATATTTTTCACTTAGGAAAAATATTTTTAATTCATTTTGGCCTTTTTAATATTTTATAAAATATTTTTCAACTTCAAAAATTGATTTTTAATTCCGGAAAATTCCCAAAAATACTATAAAACATTTTTAGACTTTCTAAAAATATTTTCAAATTAAAATTATTATTTTCATTTTTACAAAAAAATACCCTTTAGCTTTAAGCTGATTTTAAAACATCATAAATTAATATAAAATTTTGGGAAACTTGGAAAAGGCTAAATAAATTATTTTTACCTTTAAGAAAATATTTAAAATATATTTTCTTGCTTTTAGGCTTTGAAATAAAATCCAGATAACTCCAAATAAATCCAGAAAATCGCAGAAAATCCTAATAAAAGCCAAATGCTTTTAAATACTTCATTTGAAATAGTTTCTTTACAAAATTAACCAATACCTTTTATTTGACAAAAGCTTTTATGTTTTTAATAAAATTACTTTTAAGAAAAACCTTATTGAAAAGGCTAAAAATGGGCAAACACAAACTCTCAAATTCAGGCAACTAAAGAACACTTATTTTTATTTTAAATTGAATTAATTTTAATTAATATATTATTATTTTTTTTATTACTGAAATTTTGAAAATAACACCTGGGTTGTTACAGTTGCAAGCGTGGACAGTAAGGGAACGGGAAGTTTCCGGGAAGGTGCAGGAGGGGCATTTTGGAGAAATGCCCAAAGCCTGCAAAGGAAATTGCTCTCTGATTAAAGCACTGTGACCTAACTGAGATTAGCGGGTTGTTGCGGGTGTGTGCGTGCTAAAACCCGGTGTTAGTTGGGGTTAACGGGTTACCCCCGCTACTGAAGGCTATAAATAGGAGGGGTAGAGCACCAGTGCTTAGTGAGGATTCTTGGCGAGAAGCTCTGGTGTTTTATTTTTGTTCTTGTATGAGTTGTTCTCTGTGCTGGAGTGCTTATGCTCCTGGTCCTCCTGGATAGAGTGGCTGTAGAAACCTCCATGAATGCAATACATCGATCTTTATGCTTCTTTTGAGTTCTTATGTCTGATTGATGTTTGCTTGACTTGTTCGAGTTGTCTCTGTTCTACCTTATGTCCGAGAGGTTGTTTGCTTTCGGGTTGCTCCGGATTCGACTCGCTCTGAACTGGGAATCATCATCAAAGCCACCTTAGCTAGTCTATTCCTGAGAACAAGGTCTGGTTGTAGTTCTTTCTCCTCTCAGACATGGTCGTAGGCCTTCTCCGCAATTTCTAGCAGAGATCTCGTGTTTGTTGCTAATCTTTCAATTAAAAGTCAGTGCAATCGTTTGAGATTTTCATCTTTCTGTGTGCAAAGTTTCTTGGCCTTTTGTTCCCTAAGTCGAAAGTTCTTTGAGTTTTTGGCCTAATGGTCGTGCACCTCACTGGTTCCTCTGTTCCATTTACAACCACGTCTTTCTTGTTGTCTTCTGGTTTTTGTGGTCGTTTGTAGTTGAAGTCAGTGCAATCGTTGTCTGGTACGTCGACCGGATTCACAAGTTAGTTGGTTTCGACCATGGTCAAGTACCAGACCACCTCGCACTCTTTTTGACCACTCTGATCCTCTGTCGCGGTGATTGGGTTTTGATCATGTTGGTTGTTCGACCACCTGTTGGCTTACGAACACAAGGTTTCGACCAGAGAGCCGCCTGTCCGCAACCGAGTTGTCCGATCGACCACTAGTTGGCATTCGACCACTCTGTACATAGACGGACGACTGCTCTAGACTGTCTTCGGTTATTTCGACCACAGCAGAGAGTCCCTCGACTCGCAGTAAAGTTTCGATCGCTCTGTCAGTTTTCGGACGCGTCTGTTTACTCTCTGTTTTCAGTCTGTTTTCGGTCTGTTTTCTTGGCTTCCAGTAAGCAGTCAATCTTGGTCTTCATAGCTCAGTAGCTATTGGAGAAGAAGAATTGTGTGAATACTTGGGGAGGTTCGAAGGCACCATTCACCGCCTCTATTGCCTGTTCGGTCATACAGTTGTATTCTTTTTTCCACATAGTTATGTTGTACTTTGTCTTGTAGCATTGGCAGCTTCAAACCAGTAGGACAAAAGAGTTTATAAATCGTTGCCCCGTGAGTCATTTGAAAAGAATCTTATACAGAGAGGTAGGATTAGGATGGTGAATTTTTACGACCATGTTTTCCTTACAAAAGTATATGTTTTATTTACGACCATGTTTTCCTTGCGTAGCGCACCCCTCCATCTAGTTATTTAGTAAAGTTTGACAATTTTCTTAGCTCAAATAGATATTTTTATAATAAAATCAATTTGAAAACTCTTCTCAGTTCGTAAGGGAAGCCTCAGCCCAGCACAACTGCTGTTTTGGCCATTTATGGACAGCATGCATGCAGTCCTCTCCCTTTGTCTTTTCCATTCTCCACTCAACTCCTCTGTCTTGAAATCATTCACAGATTTCTCTTTCTCTGGATCTCTCTCGCTATTGTGTTCTTAACAAACACAACCAACACATATTCACAAAGAAGGAGAAGAAGATGAACATAGACACTGCCGATCTACATTTTCCTTCACCTTTCTTCAGTTATTCTCTTCAACTAGTCAACCCCACTTATAGAGAGATTTTCTCCACATGCATGATTTTCTTGCTCGGCTGATTTCTTCTGGCTTTGGCATCCAATGTCTCCTCATGTACAAACCTGAGACTAATTAAAATACTAGCATTAGGTAGCAACCAATTCTTATGTAAATTAAAGCCAAATTTAATTAGAAGCGAGTTCACCTGTTGATTAATCTTTTTAGCTCGTGCTCGCGTAATCGGTTCAATTGTGATGTCCTCATCATCCTCCCCCTCTTGAGAAGGAGTCCTCCTCTACACTGATTCTTCTGGTCCAAAGAATAGTGACAAATCAGCAACATTGAATGTAGAACTCACAGCATAATCATCACCTGGAAGCTCGATTTTATATGCATTGTCATTGATCTTCTCAAGTACTTTAAATGGACCATCTCCTCGCGGCATTAACTTGGACTTACGCTTGTCTGAAAAGCGTTCTTTGCGTAGATGCACCCAAACCAAATCACTTGGTTCAAATAACATCTTTTTCCTTGACTTGTTTGCCTTCTCAGCATAGTAACGTGCCTTCTTTTCAATTTCTTCTTTTGTCTTGACATGAAGTTTCTTCACATATTCAGCACGTTTTAACGCCTCCATATTAACTTGTTCGTGTAGTAGAAGTGGCAGCAAATCAAGTGGCGTGATTGGTTTAAAACCATACACCATCTCAAACGGACATAGTTGAGTAGTAGAATGTACCGCCCTATTGTACGCAAACTCCACATGCGGCAAACAATCTTCCCACTCTTTGATATTCTTCTTGATCATCTATTCACCACCTCCGTTTGTCCATTTGTTTGTGGGTGACAAGTTGTTGAGAATAATAACTTTGTCTCGAGCTTGGCCCACAAAGTCTTCCAAAAATAGCTTATGAATTTGACATTGCGATCTGAAACAATTGTCCTTGACATGCCATGCAATCTTACAATTTCCCTGAAAAACAAGTCAGCTACATGCGACGCATCGTCACTTTTGTGACAGGGAATAAAATGTGCCAGTTTTGAGAATCTATCCACAAGAACAAAAATCGAATCCCTCCCCCTCTTAGTCCTAGGCAATCCTAAAACAATGTCCATACTAAATCCTCCCAAGGTGCATTAGGAACAGGAAGTGGAGTATATAAATCATGTGGATTAAGTTTAGATTTCGCTTTGTGGCATGTCACACATCACTGTACAAACCTTTCGACATCACGCCTCATCTTAGGCCAATAAAAGTGATCGCGCAATGCAATTGGACGTTCTCTCAGCTCTTGCTTCATTTCAGCCCACAATGCAATTGGACGTTCTCCATTCTCTTTTCTTTGGTTCAACACTTGCTCCCACCAAATCAATGCATACCCATCAAACTCAAGTGATGCCATGTGTAGCTCCTTATCCTCCGAATAATTGTACATCCGGAAGATTTTGTCTACCTTGAGATCCCATGTGAGATAGGCATCTGGATCGGAAGAACCTTCAATTTTGGGAATAGTGAATTTGAGTTTCCCAAATTTCTCCTCCCTGCGCAGGTCATCACGACGATGGCCATGATGTTGGTAGTTGTCATTGCAGTGTAGCCAAACGTCGTTGTCAAAGTCCTCAACGTGGGCGGCACCACCGCGCCCACGGCCACGGCCTCTCCCTTGGCCATGGTCAGCGTCGAAAATACTTCCCCCATGCCCAGGAAAGGGTGGTCAAACCGCATTGGCAGCGGCTCGATCTGCTTGAGCTTCTCTAGCGAGCCGTGCAACCCTCTCCTCATCGGTCTCGTCAAGCTCAACACCTCCTTCATGGATGCCAATTGGGCTCGTTCTCTTCGAAGCTCCTCTAGTATCTCCCTTCTCAATACACTTATGTTGTCATTCAACTGAGTGTTGAAATCATTCGTGAGTTTCTCATGGTCTGCCTGAGTCACATATGCTTGTTCTTCTTCTTTCGCTGCCATGGTAAGTGCAAACAACAAGAAAATCTATGTATGTGGATGTGGAAATTTTTATTTGTGGAATTCACTCAACCTCACATCTCTTACCAACCGAAGTTCTTATGCGTCCTTGATGGAATTTGAAGAGCCGCACGCACTTGGTGACGGTAGACAACACAAGGTGATAGATCAAGCGAATTCAATTGCCCAAGCACTATTATAACAATGGCTTATATGTGGAGCTTGGAGAGAAAGTAACAACCTATGCAATCTGAAATTCTTGATGTTGTTAAGTTAAGTAATTGCCCAAGCTAGAATTCTTTGCCTAAGTGTTGATCCAAAAGGTTTAAATGAAGTGTGTGAATGCACACGCAAAGATCAATGTGACTCGATGCAACAAAGGAATGAGCTAAATAGAAGCGATCTGAAATTGAGAATTAAATAGCTCGTTGTGCACCAAGTACTAGGAAAGACGCTAGCCAATTGCAATAATATAAATGTAAGGGCACAAGATTGCTCAAAAAAAATTAAATTACACAATCTGAATTTATGAACTAAGAACTCACCTAAATTCGGCCAACGCTTTTCTTCTTCTTTTCTTTTCTTTTGCTCAAACTATATTTTTTTTTCAAGCCGTGGCTTCTCTTTTTTTTCAACTGCCAACTTTTTTTCAAAGGCCGATCACCAATCACAAATAGTCAGTAAAATATAAGATAATTTTAGTGAGCAGCCCTTCTTAAGCAATTATCAACAGCTAGTCTCAATTGATGAATAAAAATAAATATAAGTGAAGCTCTCGAACTAACAGTGTGTTTGGCTGTTTAATGCAAAGTCCCGAGAAATACAGCACAACTGTTTTCAATGGTTGTAGTCGGAATTAAATAGGTGGAACCGAACACAGGTGATTAGCCAAAACTTGTGGCCATCTTTAATTGGTTGCAGTTCACATGGAACACGAAAGCTTGGTTTCACAAACACCAACACTACCAAACTGCCATTTTGACGCTACTGGATTTATTTATGAATCCGAATCCTCTGTGTATTTTAGTGCTATTCCTAGATCAAGATACATAGAGGAAAGAGTGATGATACAAACCTAAAACTCATGAACTAATCTTTAATTGAAATAAGAGGGTTGTAACATACCCAAATTTGGGCCTAATTTTAACATTTTTATTTAATTACATACTTTCAAAAATAGGATTTATTTGAATTTATGCGTCTTTAGTTGCAATTTAAAATCATTTTATGAAAGTAAAGAATTTCATAAATTATATAAATTTAGAGAAATAATATATCTCTTAATATTGTATCTATTCCTAAACCTATCATGTTAGTGCTATTCGTTTCCTTTTGTGAAATTTAATTTGTAGTGAATTTATGTAGTTGAGTTTTCTAGTCTTTCAATTCAAATTTGAATTTAAATTTGATGTCCAAATAGAAGTTGTTACTTACCATATTTTAATCCTTTTCCCTAGGCACAATGCAAAAATCCCCGACTAGATAATGTAAACGTTATGCCATTCTTTAGGTTGCCATATCATGCTGTGTGTGGTGCACGATAAACTAGAAAAATTATATCATGTGGATTAAGTATATAACCTCTACAGAGTGTAAATCTATTTAAGTAACTATGCTCATGGTCATGAGCATGCTTGGTGCAGCCACATTTCGTATAGACTTTATTCTTTTGCAAGATCTTCGTTAAATGGGAATTTTAGGTAACTATGTTGAAGATATTTGTGCCATATCTATGGCTGATATTCTCTCTTTAATCGCAGCAAAGGAGGATTATGAAATGATCATATTTATGCTATGTACTATTTACATGTAAAATTCTCATTCAATTCCCATTGGAAACTACCGCTTATTTGATATTACAAATGAAAACATGCCTTATGCTTGCGTGGTAGAGCCATGCATGTTTATATAACATTGTGACACACTATAAATCTTGCTGAGTACCAAAAAACTTGTTCTTACTTAATGTTGCCTAGGGAATGAGGAGCACACCGTTTCTGACGATGCTTACTTTGCGGCTGGCTTCGGCTCAAATGACCTCGTGTCTTTTTAAGGCTTAATCTTACCTGTTGTCTGTGGGGTAGTATGAGGCCACTACTACAGAAAACCGTATTACAGATGATTCATAAATGTCTATCACAGACGGTTTTCTAAACCGTCTGAATTTATGGGTCAGTGATAATAGAAGGTTATCACAGGCGGTTTTCGAACCGTATATGGTGTAAATATCACAGACGGTTTTTACATAAAAACCGTCTGTGATTATTACCTATCACAGACGGTTTTTATTTACAAACCGTCTGTGATATTATTTTCATTTCACAAACATAAAACATCCAATTCACATCTCCATTCATTTCACAAACATAAAACATCAATTTCGCAAATCAATTAATTGAAATGAAAACAAGCAAATATAGCAATTAATTGAAATCCAATTCACATCTCAATTCATTTCACAAACATAAAACATTCATTTCACATCTTAATTCATTTCACAAACATAAAACATCCATTTCCCAAAACAACAAACAGATTGCCCATCTAGCTAACACAACAAGAACAGAGAAAAGCAAAGATTATCTATGCCTAGGCCTTCTCGCCCCGGATGTAGCGCACGAGCTGGATGTCTTTGACGCCCACCATCGTCGGCGTTGATTGAGCGCTGCCATGTGCATCGTCTGCTTCGTGGGGCTATTATGGAGGAGGAGGAGAACAGAAAGAAGGAGGAGAACAATAAGGAGGAGAACAGAAAGGAGGCTGTGTTGTGGTCATTATTTATAGGGAAGGAGTGCGAAATTTTTTGGCGCGGGAATGAAGAGGCGGAGCTACGATCCGTGGGGTGAGGATTGGTGGATTTCTATTGGCTAGGATTGGGTTGAGGAGGATCGACGGGCCCAGCGGTCAGATTATCACAGACGGTTGGTAGCTAGAACCGTCTGTGATGAATGAATATCACAGACGGTTCTAAACTAGAATCGTCTATGATATCATTATTACCACAGACAGTTCTAGTTTAGTTCCATCTATGATAATTATATCACGGACAGCTTTTACTTACGAACCGTCTGTGATAATGCAAAATCAGAACATATCTCTCGTGTTTCGTCTAACGTATCTCGATCGTTATACGAACAGTCTATATCATTAATGTTTGGTATACGAACAGTCTATATCATTAATATTTGGTATACGAACCGTCTGTGCTAAAGGTTAAATATGCGCGCCTAATCCAGGTCTTCTACGTATGTACGTACTATCCTCTAGTTACTCATCTTCTTCTCCAGAATTCTCAACGTACGTACAATATGGATTCTACTGTTTTTGTGATCATCTCCTTCCTCTCATCAGTTCATCAAGAGTTGTTCGGCCGGAACCTTATACAGACGGTCAGTAATTTACATCTGAAGCAGCTTCAATGCACTTACGCATTTTGTGGATCTATCTGGCTGGTCGGTCATTCGTATGTAATACGCTAAGTACCAACTTCAATGCACTTGTACAATATACGCACGAGGTACTAAGGAATTCTAGAGCCCGGGGCCCGACACATTTATTGCCGAGACTTATATCATTCCATTCCTCATATCGTTAGTTAGCAACCGTTTGTGAATTAGACTTGCTAATAAAATGTTATGGCTACAACAAGAAAAACATTCTTATTACTAATAAGGGACCTATATTTGTCAGCTACGAAAATAGTGGGCTTAGCCATTACGAAGTTAATCTAAACTCATCTGCATAATTTGCGATATATCCACTAAGAGACGGAGCAAACCATGACGAGTATTTGTCTAGATAAATATTATCTTTAATCTCTCTGATAGAGTCATATTCTCCTGCACCACAAGTCCGCAACATATATTCAAGGCATTCAATTCTGACAGCCAAACTTTAAACTGCAGATAGCACAGTACTAAAAATAATATCGTCTGTTGAACAAAAAAATCTATCAGAAAACAAGCTTTATTCTACTTGTTCAATGTGAAAAATCTTAAATGTTGAGATAAGACCGGTTAGGTTAGGTACATCGTGGTCCAGATCCATTATTGGTTATGTTAGGGTATATATACCATACGTACAGGCCAAGATCTTCAGGTAAGATTTCCGCTAGTTAAGAGTCATATGTTGTGACATATGCACCTGCACCACATATTCAACGTAACTCTCCCGCTAGCCTACCGGACCATGGCTCAATCATTGTATACATGTATCGCATACACGTACGCCTACGTAAGTGGTGCATAATTATTTAATCGTCTAGTTAATTATGCATCGTTTTAAAATTTTTTAGAGGTAACAAATATCCTAAAAAATTGCAAACAAATTACAAAGCATACTACGATACCTCAGGAAGCTCCACAAAAAAATTCATAATTATTTGAGCTCATTTGCTATATTCAAAAATTTAAAAAATTATAAATTACGAATTAGATAGGTAATTAAGCCGGCTAATTGGCCGGCTTAATCACCTGCCGTCCCGTGGACGGGCGGCAGGCACCTCGGGGCGAGAGCTGCCATGTGTCTACTACGCACTGCCGCTCGTCCACCGGAAGGCACAAACGCTATTTTTGTACCAAAAGTGGCTTTGATTCCTTATCAGACGATGCGAACACTGCACAATACTAAAAATAATATCGTTTGTTGAACAAAAAATCTATCAGAAAATAAGCCTTATTCTACTTGTTCAATATGAAAAGCAAGTGAAAAATCTTAAATCTTAGCCATTTACTGGGAGAGAAACAGTACACATATCCCTTCAACTACAAGTATTTACTCCACCAACCACCCAAATCTCTTTTTTGTGGACGACGGTAGTAGTGTGAACTAGCATACACAGCACTCCTCTGCTTGCTCTAATATGTAAATTTAGACTTTGCAATTATAGAAATGTTCAATCTCATTATCTCTATCTACGCACGTGCATGTTGGTGAGATGTTAGGACTCGACGATGTAAAAGCTATGTTATATGCGCTAGATAGCATACTATCATGTTGTGTGCAGTGGTTGGTGAGATCGATCGATGACTACTTTAAGCCTTGATTGTCACTCTGTGTTCAAAAAACAAACAACCCTGATGCACATCGTGGTCCAGATCCATCATTAGTGACTCTATGTTGGTGATTCTATAATAAGATCTACGCACGTGCATGTTGGTGAGATCGATCGATGACTACTTTAAGCCTTGATTGTCACTCTGTGTTGAAAAAACAAACAACCCTGATGCAAGCTGGGGCACATCGTTGATTGTCATTAGTGTCGACCACCTACGATTTATAATGCACACATGCATTTAAACACGCATGCACAACAATTTCTGTGAACCACATATATACATGTCTAGATCATATCAATAAAATGTTTGGACCACCGGCTATATATGGGATCGACGGAGTAGCCAGTGTAACATCCTATTTTTAGTGCCTTTTGAAGCTTTTAACATAAAATTAACCATTTGGATTTTTCTTAAATTAATTAACATTTAAATTAAAATTTTGCGAATTAAAAAGATTTAATTTGACTAATGTAAACATCGATTAAATAAAAATATGTTTTATTTCGGTTCATTGTTATGCAAGGAATGTTTATGTATTTTATTGGATTTTTCGGATTTATTAATTAAACCTTCACGACACTGGTCTCTAGTTGGGCACCGTGCACTAACATCCCTGACAGCCATAGATTCGCCATCCCCCACCCAACGTCAATGGGAATGGAGCCAACAAACTTGACTCTAAGGATGCACAGTGTGGGCTCCTGCATAATGATACACGATGAGTTAAGGCATCCATCATATCTATCTATGTAACATTCTAGAGAGGTACATTACCTAGATGTCGTTGATAGCTAAGTGGGCGTCACATTGCTACTCCGATGTTGAGTGGGACTGGGTACCGCATTAATGGGGTGGGTTGCGATTGGTTGCGACTTGTCTCAGTTTTTTCTTCAACAAATCTCTCTCCTTGAAGTGAGGCAGTCTTCTCTTGAAGTGAGGCAGATAGCTATTCCTCAAGTTGTGCATGAAGCTCCTGTTTTATTTGTTCATCGCGATAGGCCTTGGATCTCTTCGTACTCTTATACGCCTCAGAGTCATTTGGGAATCCTTGCCTCCAAGGTACATAAACCCCTAGGCCTCGTGTGTTGAGGAGTAGATTTGGCTCGATCTTTCGATGAGAATGATAACTACGATTGTTGATATGACGCTGACGACGAGGCTACTTGACCGAAATGACCAAGTCCGTCCTACAATCACTACACTACACCCTTGTCGTTACCAACCGTGTCCAACACGGATAATTTTTCTTGCAAGCAATCGAGAATCAAGCAAGAAAGAAATAAGCGCGATCTGAATTTGTGAATGAAATACAAGGTTTCATTATACAAGGAAGAGGCCTAAAATCGTCGTAGTTGGTCTAGTCGACATAAGCCTAAACCCTAAAAGCGGCGTCGCCGTAGGTGAATTTGTGAATGAACTGATGTTTTCTGAATAAAAATCAATGTAAACAAGACTAAACCCTAAAAACGACGTCGCTGGCTATTTTTATGGTGCCAGGGATGTGGGGCACGTCCTTGAGAGTGGGGGAACATCCTGATACAAGGCCTAGGTCCTAGGTTTGAAACTAATTTATAATTATTTTGTAGTTTACATTGTGCTCAGGTGGATTTTTGATGTGAGACTAGAACCATTGGAAAGAGGACGTAAAGAGCTTTCTAACAAGTCCAATATCACCTCATTGGATTTTGTATGCATCTTATATGCTCGTTCGAAGTCAGTGTTGTCTCCAGATGCCGAATTGTGCTGCAGAACATGCCTAGCTTCCATTCTTGGTCGTCATGGC
This sequence comes from Bonia amplexicaulis, assembly GCA_036346245.1. Classification (NCBI taxonomy): domain Eukaryota; kingdom Viridiplantae; phylum Streptophyta; class Magnoliopsida; order Poales; family Poaceae; genus Bonia; species Bonia amplexicaulis. The sequence goes on from CM070760.1 coordinate 14,545,174, forward strand.
CTCAAAGTGATGTGGTGACTCCGATGTTCATCCCAAGTGTGTCAATAACTCCATGTTCCCTTCCCTGGTTTTTACCCATGTTCCTAAGCACAATCACATCACATGCATCAAGCGGCAACCCATTCTCAGAAGCTAAATTATACAAGCCTAGGAACGAGCTCACCTGATAATTCAACTCACGTGCATGTGCCCTTGTCATAGCTCCTTGCCTATCATCTTGTAGATGAGTGTTGTGTGTATCCAAGGAAGTGATGTCCTCATCACGTGTGACCTGGGTGCTCCTTGTTTCCTACGGCCTATGATAGTATATCCCTCTCTCCATCTTCTTCAAAGGAGCCGTGGGAAGATTTTGGTAGTCAATGTTTACTGTAAGAGACAATCATGTTATTTTAGACCCCATGAAGTTCAAGAGCTATTAACAACTAGATAGTTTAATATACCTTACCAAATGTTAGGACACTTCCTCGTCTACGGGGTTTTGAAAGAGGAGACACCCGAAGACGTGGTTGATGACCTCGCTCTTAACTACTTTCGGGTGTGCTTGTTTGCGATCCTAACAAATGGCGGGGCAGTCTCCGATCGGATTGCGACCCCGTCCTGCATCCTTCATTGTGGGATTTTACCCGCGTACCCAGTGGTGCTGATTCTATGAGGGTAAGTATTTTGTGCCTGGAGAGCCTTGTGCGTCACACTTTGTTATTCAAATTTGGTTGTCGTCTTCATTTGCACAAAGGCCTCCCATGTTTCCGACGACATGAAAGGATACCTCGTGAAGAGGGTGCGATCCTTGGCCACGTACTGCGTAACAAGTGTGCTCTTGAAGTTTTTGCACGCTTTCCCATCGTGAGGAGTGCCTAACATTGCACAAGTCCCTGGACTTCTTTTGGGATCTGGAATGATTTTGTTATTTCCACCCACAGCTTATTTTTCTAAACCATGGCCAAATCTTTCCATCTTGCTATGATGATGAGGACCTGTTGCTTTCCAATTATCCCGTAGGTAGTCTGGAATGTTGCCACTGCTTTCTTCAGTTGCAGAGGGACCCCATCTAGAGAGACCACCATGATACTCCTCTACCACACTTAGTTACCCTGGTCTTTAGAGCGTTAGACTCATTCGGCGACATCGATGGCGATTACGATGACTGTGTGGACGTTATCTCTCTTACAAGAAAAAACTAATTACAGTGAGCTATGAATGTCTATGTGGCATATATTATTGATAAAAGGTCCCTTTAGAATAGTAACATGCCATTCCAAATAGATCTTATAGCAATAACACGAAATCTGCCAACACTCAAGGAATCAATTTACTATGATAAAATTATTACCTAGCTATTATTTAGAGATAAATTCATTCCCTAGGTATTATTTTAATATTCTCACCACAACATGTATTTCTCAACAACTACAAGACGAACAATAAAACACCATACACATGAGCTTCAAAAGGATAGGAGCTAATTAGCTTCAATCCCTTCAAAGCTAATGTGTTCAGTGCTGTAATATTCCTCTTGTAGCGAGTATACGGTAATCAGCCTTATACTCAGCCAATATAGGAATAAGCATATATTTGGATTTAATTCCAATTAAATATGATCAAAGCACATTTCCCAACAATATATAAATGACAAAAAGTATAAACATAAAGCAGGAAGCATGATAACTGCTGAAATGAGCATAAAGAGCATTCTCAACAACAAGGAGTCAACTAAAATTAGAATAAAGCTCAAATTTTAGTTAGGTGCTCTCAGATGTAGGGTTGCACAAGAATTAATCTTGGCCGTTCGGCGCGCTACTGTGGTCTATACTCTTCATTAATTGGCTATAATAAATAAGATTCAAACCTTGAGCTCTTAAATAACAAATTACTTATCTACCAAGCTTAAATTCATCAATTAAACTTTCGGCCAGCAGGAAGGCAAAGCTCGTGATCGCAGGACAGTACTTCAACTCAATATACTCCCAACAATACAATCACAGATTCAACAAGTTTGATAGAAAACCGAATTAACTAACAAGTGAAGCATATATCATGAAGTACTAAAGATCACAAAATAAATTAGCCAACTATTCCGAAAGTGACAGACCATGTAACAGTCTAGCTGCTTATTTAAAAATTTTCAGTAAATTTGTTATTAAAATTAAAATTAATTATTTTAAAATAAAATCATCTGTCCTTTGGTTTCTTGAGTGTCCAAATTTTATTCGCTTGATTTTCTAGTTTTAAAAAGGCCTTTCTTTTGAAAAATAATTTAGATAGAAACATGAAAATAATATTAAATAAATGATATTTTGAATTTCTAAAAAAATCCTTTATCAAATTATTTATTTTAAACTATTTGGATTTTATCTGGATTTTTGAGAATTTTCTTGATTTTAAAAATCAATTTCAAAACTAAAAGGTATTTTAGTAAAAATTGGAAGGCTAAATTTGAGTTGGAAATATTTTTTCTAAGTCTAAAACAGCTCAAGGAATTTTTGTGAATTGTTCTAGATGTTTTAGACTTTATTTACTATTTTCTAAATATTTTTGAACTTCCTAGTTTTTTTGAAAACTAAAAAATGAAATTTAAACCCAAACTCTCCTTGGGTTGACACGTGTCAAGCCCAAATTTAATTCGCCAACGCTCGATCTAATCCCAGCCGCTCGTTCTCACTTACCCCTTCGCTTCTCGGTCGACAGCCCCGATCTCCTCCTTGCACCACGTGGTGATCATCCATTAGGCCGCCTCTCCCCTCTCTTCTCTCTTTCTAGCCAACAGGTGGGACCCACTCGCCAGCGCCTTCTTCTTCCTCCCTTTCTTCCCCAGCGAGCTGAGCCACCATTACCACCCGTCTGAGCTCTTTAAAACTTCTGCTGCTACCCTTTGGCTCGGGAAATTGCCGCCATTATTAGCCCTAATCACTCCCCTCTTCATTTCTCCACTCCCCCATCTATTTCCCCTCGCCACCACCTTGAACTCGCCACCAACGGCCACATTACTCCAACGAGTAGTGGCTCTGGCTATTACCCCCTCTTCGCACCATATAAACTCCTCCCTAAGAATCCTTGTTCTTCACCACACCAAAACCCTGACTCAATTGAGCCTCCGGATCAACCGAGCTCTACCATTCCATGATGCTCACCATTTCGGCTTGGCTCAAATACCAACGAGGCATTCTGGCCTCCTTGAGCCACGCCGAGCCACTCCGCCGCCGCCTTCATAATCGCTGGGCCCGTACAAATCTCAGCCGCCCCTCCTCTACCTCTTGCACTGTCGCCTCTGCCTCTTCATCGTTGGCCGCCTCTATTGCTCCCTTAGCTTCGTGCGAGGTACCGTTGAACTCCCCTCATTCTCCTCCCTCTCACATGCCGTTCGCCAGCCACCACTGCGCCACCGTCCGCCGGTGACCATAGGGCCCCGAGCGCTACCTTCGGCCGGCTCTGCCACATCAGCACCTGAGCCCGCGTGGCAGCCATGTGGCATTGATTGCCCCCGTCAGCAAATGACTGCCACGTCAGCATTTCCCGTAGAAAAAATAATTTGGCCAAAAAATTAAATCTAATGCTGACGTCATAATCCAATTTTTCAATACAAAAATAGAATTAGAAAATTCTCCTTTCCCTTTTTCGTTAGTTTTAAAACTTCTGGAAGCTCGTATTTCTTCATTTTAACTCCGATTGGACCGTTAAAATTTCTAAATCCTTTTAAAATCTCGTATTTCTTCATTTTAACTCTGATTGGACCCGTTAAAATTTCGAAATTCTTCTAAAATCCTAAACCATCCATTTATGTACTATTTTTTTGAATTTTACATGAATTTTGTTTGAATTTATTTGCTTTGGTTATTCGCGCTAGACTACGACGATTCCGGACAGTACCATTTCGATGAATCGCAGCACCAAGACTGGGAGCAATGCAAGTTATACCTCTGATCATGTTGCTCCTATTTGACATTATGCATGTGTACTTTTATTCAAACCTAGTTTAAAATTGATTTAAATTCTAGTTACACCCATTTCCTTTGTATATGGCCAAATTTGACATTGAACTTAGTATGCCTTGTCACCGTTGAGATAAACTTAGTTGATACATTAGTATTAACTGGACATTTTGTAGCAAAGCTTAGCCATGCTTAGACAAATCATAGGTTGGGATACCCTTTCACATAAAATGATAAACTTTTCAAATGTATTATTGACTTTGGTGAGTCAAGAAGGTATATAAAATGTTTTAAAATAAAATATAAAACTTGGTTTGGACCTAGGCTAATGGGTAAGGTGGTAGGTGCTTGCTGGTATTCATTGTGTTTGGAGACACAATGAGGGTGCCAGGCTCGAGGGGTATGCGGGTAGAGCCTAAGTAAAATTAAGGACCAGTCTGTGAGCTACTGTTACAAAGTCACACCATACTACCACAAGTCTGGTACGGGACAGACCTGGCTAAGTAATTTGTGAAGTTTCAACTTGGTTTCGCTATAGGTTGAATGTGTGCATGGCGTAGGCCATGAGAAGTCTCACATGGCACAAGAGGGGGCTCTAACATGTGGATTCATGTTGTGGTGAAACCTTAGTGGCGGCATAATCAAGTTGACAACGGAACTTTAAAAGGTCTTGTCATGATCTCCTCACTGTACACCAAAGGAAGTGTGCTTATCTGGTGGTAATATGGGATGATCGTGTCTTGTGGGTAAAGCTGTACAACCTCTATAGAGTGTATAAACTATCCCAAATAGCCGTGCTCACGGTCATGGGTAAACTGAGTAAAGTTTTTCATGGATTAGACTTTTGTTTTTAAAATGGTTTTATAAAATACTTATGGATGGATGAAATCCATATGAGGACTTTTTGGAAAAGATGATCCGGGTGGGATGCCCATGGTTAGGTTGGTGTTTGGTGGGAGGCTGCACTAACGATATTATTTTGTTAAAATCTTGTTTCTATCTGTTGTATCAACTTCAACTTTTAAATCCACTTGTAGTATTTACTTCAACTTCACTTTATGCTCAATTAACCTTACTATGCCTTCTATTGTCAATCCTTATGCATGCATTAACTATGTTAAATCTCCTGGTGTAACATGTGGAATACTTTATGAGCTCATGTTGCTTAATTCACTATTTTCGGAGGATACATACCTTCTTTAGCTTCAGTGAGGATAACGACGAGTAGGCCATGTTTTATTGTTGTTTGCCTGTGGGCAGTCTTGTTGGGCTTCTTCCGCTTTGGTTTTATCTTCTACTGCTTATATTTAATTTTGGTTTATAGACCATTGATGTAAACTTTGGCCATCAGGCCCATATTTAGTTAAATAAAGTTTGTCGTTATGTATGATATCTATCTTTGTTATCCACTATGTGCACTACCTGATCCTAGACTAGTACGATTAACACAGAGTTTCGGAGTTGTTGCTCCGGGATCCGACAAAGATCGTATCAGAGCTATAATGACTCTAGGATGTGACCATAGGTAGAATAGAATGGTTAGACCCTAAGGATTTATTTAAAATAACCAGTAATTTCAAAAAGTTTTGCTTACTCTTACCTCTCAATCTTTGCTTACCCTTGTCTCTCAATCCTTCCTCGTCTTTATGTCATCATTCAAAAACTTATTTCTAACTTCTCTCTTGTTCAAACGATTATAGATGGACATTTATCAAAGTGCACCAAATGATGGATGGAGTGTAGGCCTTCATTGACTACTCCATCATTTGGGTTTCCAATGTCGAGCTATCTACGTACACAAAGAAAATAGCCATGCAGATCAGACGATAGGGCATCATTTTAGTTTGCTCATCTCCAAGTGAACCATTCAAGGAAGTCTTCACTACTGCTTGAAAGAGCCAAGCAAGAAGCCGCTCGTAAAGTAGTTCTTCAACTCTGTTGCCACTTCAATCTTTGCATCGAAGGATCACATTTCGTACCACAAGAGCCACGTAGGATCACACCAAGACAACCCTTACCCTTTTAGGTTAAGTTGTTAAGATAGACAGTAGACGAGGTTATGAGCTGTCAATTTTCTCTTTTGTCGTTAGCCGTAACTGTTGCTTGTTATTCGCTTAATAAAGGTTTTTGCCAAGTTGGTGTTTTATTGGATTGTGCAAAACAACCCCTGCTCGTCCTTTTTCGTAAGTCTCCTCTTTCCTAATTCTTAAGAGCATCGAGCAGATGGTCAACACAAGGAAAACCAACAATAGTGACAATAACAATAATACCAGAACTAAAGGAAGTCAGTCTGCTCCAATTCCTCCGCCACCCCCTGCCAAAGGATTTGACTGGGTTCAAATGATGGCCAACCAGAATCAGCTCATTCAACAACTAGCATAGACCATCAACAACCCAGTACAACATGCTCCAATATCAACTCAAGCTCCACAATCAAGACTGTCAAAATTCGTGAGAATATGATCCCCGACTTTCTCCAGTAGCACTGATCCTATGGATGCAGATGATTGGCTCCAAGTCATTGGGAAGAAACTAGACAGTATCCAATGTAGCTATCAGGGAAAGTGTTTTATTTGCCTCTCATCAGCTGAACTGACTTGCTTCTGAATGGTGGAACAACTACACCGCCGGTCATGCCAATGCACAAGCCATCGCATGGAATGAGTTCGTGTAGAACTTTCACAAAGCTCATATCCCTACCGGTACCATTACTCTAAAGAAGAGAGAATTCCAAACTCTACGATATGGGAGCCGCTCAGTAAATGAATATTATAGAAATTCAATCAACTAGCACGCTATGTACCTGAAGACGTTACTACAGATGAAGCCAAACAACAAAGATTTCTAGATGGACTCAATGATGACCTGTTAGTTCAACTCTTCTCCAACGACTATACTGATTTCCACCAGCTTATTAGCAAGGCTATCCACCAGGAGTCCAAGCATCAAGAAATAGAGAACAGAAAGAGTGAATGTCTGGCCAGCATATGAACCCTAGAAGCTTTTTCAAAGTTAGAAGAACTCTATCGTAGTCCAACAGATTCCAACAATCACTGTCAACAAAAGAGCTAGTACCAACCAAGACTTACACCAACACTGAGGATAATAAAGCTTTGATAGTTGGATTTCCACCGAAGGACCCAAACTCTGTAGTAGGAGTAACCTGTTTCAATTGCCATGAGATGGGACACTACGCAAATAATTGCCCCAAGAAACAACCGACAGTGAAGGATGGTACACCTGGAACACCAATGGCCAACAATCTCCAGATAGCAAACAGAAAGCCACAGAAGTTTGCAAAAGTATGACTGAATCAGATCACCGCTCAAGCCATGTAGGGTAAAGATCCAAACCCATTTCTTTGCTAGCCCGTTCAAATCTCCAGGATGAGATTCTTTTTAAGGGGGGTAGATAGTAATAGCCTAGCTATTTATTCCAAAAAATTTAGTAAAAAATTATTAAAATTAATTATTTTAAAATAAAATCAAGTGTCCTTTGGTTTCTCGAGTGTTTGCATTTTATTTAAAAAGGCCTTTCTTTTGAAAAATAATTTACATACAAACATAGAAATAATATTAAATAAAGGATATTTTGAATTTTTATAAAATCCTATTTCAAATTATTTATTTAAAAGCATTTGGATTTTATCTGGATTTTTGTGAATTTTTTGGATTTAAAATTATTTTCAAAGCTAAAAGGTATTTTAATAAAAAATTTGAAGACCAACTTTGAGTTGGAAATATTTTTTCTAAGTCTAAAACAGCTCCAGGATTTTGTGTAAATTTTTCTGGAATTTTTAGACTTTATTTGCAATTTTCTATGTATTTTTTAGGCTTCCTTGTTTTTCTGAAAACTAAAAATGAAATTTAAACCCAAACTCTCCCTAGCTAATACGTGTCAAGCCGTTGCTCAGAGGAGGGTTAGTTGAGGTTCGCATAGGCCTGATGAAGATGAAGGCGGCGGTGGAGTGTCCCAGTGCGGCTTAGGGAGGTCGGAATGCCTTGCCGGAATTCGACCCAAGCCGAAACAGTAAACTTCACGGTGTGGTAGCGCTTGGTTGATCCAGAGGCTCAATTGAGTGGCAGTTTGGTGAGGTGAAGAACAAGGATGCTAGGAGAGGAGTTTATATAGTGCAAAGAGGGGGTAACGGTTGGAGCCATTACTCGCCGGAGTAATGTGGCCGTTGGTGGCCCTGTTTATATTTAATTTTGGTTTATGGACCATTGATGTAAACTTTGACCACCTGGTCCATATTTAGTTAAATAAAGTTAATCATTATGCATGATATTTGTCTTTGTTATCCATTGTGTGCACTAGCTGATCCTAGATTAGTGCGATTAACACAGAGGGTTTCAGAGTTGTTGTTCCGGGAACCAATAGACCACAATATTGACAAATGATAGTTATAGTAACAATTTAGAGCTCAAGTTTGAATATCCAATTTTGGTATTAGACCAGTATCATAATCGAGCTAATATCCAAACCCATAGTGGGATTTGGGATTCATACCTTTGGGCGGAGAGGCGGGTCTAAACTATATTTTCACTCAGGCCAACCTTAATCTTTGGCAAAGGAGATGGTTGGAACTGATCAAGGATTGTAATGTCGGAATTCATTATCACCTTAGAAAGGCTAATGTGGTAGCAGATGCGTTAAGTAGGAAGAACTATGGCAATACTATGATGCTTAAGGAAAGTCAGCCGACTTTGCTTGAGGAATTCTAGAAGCTTAATCTGGAATTGGTGAAGGAAGGATTTCTTGCTACCATGGAGTTCTAGCCAACTTTGAATGATCAGATTCGCCAAGCTCAAGTTGATGATGTCGGGACCCCGGATTTCCGAATCCGGACCCTCTGTGTATTACAGCACTAGTCCTAGATCAAAACTAGTGCACACAGTTAAACAGTGATGATTACATAACCAACAATGAATATTACAATAAATAAGAGTACAGACCGAAAGGTCTCTTTATTACAATTGAGGTTTCAAGACCTTGCAAATAAACAAAACACAGCGGAAGCAAAATAAACTTTGATAAAGACCCATCAATACGCCACATGCAAAGTAGTCGTAGTCTCCTTCCTGAGCTTAGTATTCCTCTGAGATTTTATTTTTAAGTGTAGCATGTGAGTACATAAAGTACTCCGCAAGTCTTGGACAAATGCAGTAGATGTAAGGCTTTAACAAAGGGGGTCATATGGTTATTTTGCACAAAGCAATATTTTATTTCCAATACCACTAAATATTTTCAAAGGCAATAATTTAAACACAGTAATTATCCTGACTGAACTATTAAGTATTTTTATAGTGAAGGTTCTATCCACCTTCACTAGATAACAGGCTTCATCCACCAAGGTTCAAATCTACGGGTTCCAACCTGCTTAAGGAGGGATCATGGATCGTTACCACTAGACGCCAGCGCAATGAAGAAGAGTTGGAGAAGCCGATCCAACCACGCGTCGAAGTAGTAGTGGAAGTAGTCGATCGTCCCGAACCGATCGTCTCCTCCACGCGATCAACCACACCACGAGCGGATCCAATCAGAGGTTGTTGATGCCGATCAACGCCGCAACGAGCGCCTCCACCGGTATCCACACGTCCGGTGGAACGCCGATCGCGAGTGTACCAAAGACTCGCGAGCGGCTAGGGTTTGGCTCTGGAGGTGGCGGCTACGATTAGCTCGGGATTATCAGGTGCGTTCCCTTAGCCCCTCGCCTCCATATATATAGACCTCCTCACTTGGGCCTCGTGGACCGAGGCCCAATAGGAGTCTATCCGGATCTCTATCCGAATTGAGCCCATATCCGAATCACATTCGAATTAGTGTTCCAACCCGTTAAGTGTGCGACCAGAGGTTCACGTATACTTGGTCGCGACCCGAAACACCTTCCGGTCACCACATTAATAGCGGCCTCTAGCAAGACATATTAACCCCAAAGTATACGTAAAGATCATATCAATTTGAACCTGTAATGTTCTCATGTACTAATCCCTTTGCCTCACGATATAGATTAAGCTCAATGCGAGACCTGTGTCATCCTCTTAATAGCTCAATCACTCTCTCGATTCCGTGATGGATTATAAACTCGTGATTGACTCCTTAATCACCTTGGCATGGCCATGCACTTTCATAATCCATTACATCGAGGGGCCCAGATATCTCTCCCATAAGGAGGGGCAAATTCTATCTTGATCATTCACATCCCACTACATGTTTCATGGCAAACCCAAAGACTACTTTTATGACTACCCGATTCACGGAGTAGTGTTTAGTAGTCCCAAAGTAGCTACTACGCATGCTTTGAACCATGATGATCTCAAGTCTAAGGATTCCACATAAACACTACTTGAGACCAACTGATGACACTTGGAATCTCTGCAGTGTCTCATGGCGGGTCTATCCAACATATGTTCACTAACACATGTCCATATTATTGATTTGGTATCTCCATACCATGATCCATGAGACATGATCATCAATCAATACATATCTCGATCTTTGAATCATATTTGTTCCTCATATGAAATATAATCAGGGATCATTTAGAAATAGCAACATTTTGGCATTAAGAGTCTCATGAATAAGTCACATACTCATTGATCAATAATGATAATGTCTATTTCAAGGAACAAAGTAATGTATCATAAACATAGTATGTGATATATTCAACATCTCCATGTTGCCTCTAGGGCATATCACCAACACAACCACCCACACTGGCTTCATCCGCCAGAACAACCCCGAGAGTTCCATCCACTCGGATTCCCAAAACTTTATTTTAAAACCAGAAATCTACCATGTGACTGCATTCCTTACCTGCCCTTGACCGTGGGCACGGCTATTCGAATAGTTTTAACACTCTGCAGAGGTTGTACAACTTTACCCACAAGAGATAAGTTATCTTAATAGCCAACATGCTTCCTTAGGCATGAGACCCATATAATTCATCACAAATCTTTTACCTTACTCTAGTCTAGCTAGTCACCACCCGCTGAGGTTTCATCGCTGAAGGGTTAAATCCACCACATTCAGAAGCCCCCTCTTGCGCCGTATGAGTACAGTAAACCCTGTCACTCACTGTGAATAACCAGTTGTAACATCCCATTTTCATATTTTGTGCTAACGTATTTTTAAGCTTATGTTAATAAAATCAAAGATTTTATTTTCTCTAGTCATTTTCTTTTGAGAAGAAAATTGAAGAATTTCAAAAGAAATTAAATTGAAAGTTGGTTCTATCTTCAAAGGGGTAAATCAAATTAATTTTTGGCAATGTAGAAACTAAAATGTCCTTCAAAAGAATAATAAAAGTTTCCTGGATTATAGAAATATATATATATATAAATATATGTATATATATATATGTATATATTTATATAAAGAGAAGGGAATAAACGATATAAGCACATGTATATGTAAAATATAAATGTATATATGTATATACCAAAAGGAAAGAAATAAAGCATATATATATACATATAAATGTATATATGTAAATTTATAAAATATAAAGCAAAATCGGATAAAGGAAAAACGAAAAGGAATCAGGAAATCCAAACCGGAAAAACCACGGCCGTTCATTTCCCTCCCTTCGATCTCGGCCATCCATCTCCCCGGCGCGTCATCCTCCTTTCTTCCTCCTCCGCGCGACACTCTCCTCCCTCTGTCTTTCCCCGCTTTCGCTGTCCGTGCTACCGCTCGTCGCCTTCTGCCGCCGACCGCCATCGAGTAAAGGCGGCGGCACTGCCTTCGATGCGGCCCGGCAGGCACACTGGGGCGCCTCTCGCCTCAATTTCCGCACTGGCCCGACTAGCCTCCCGCCTCGCCTTGACGCCGACCTCGCCCTCGCGCCACCGTGGTCCGGTTTCCGCCGCTCCCTCGCCCTCTCTTGATGCCGGCCGAGGAGAGGCAACAGTGAGACAGGTCACACCGAGCCATCTCCGCGCCGCATTTACTTTGGATTGCGCCAGGGCCGTGCGCCGTCACCTCCTGCGGAGTACCGCCGTAGTCCTCCTCTGCCGCCCCTCGTGCGCGTCACAACGCCGCCCCCACCCGCGGCCTCGGCGGGGCCCCGAGGAATTGACCCTCATCGGCCGAGCCGCCGCCCTCCGCCTCGCCGCCGCCACCGCTCGTCGCCGGTCGCCGCCCGGAAGTCCGCCGATTCACCCTCCCGAGATGCGCGCCATGGTGGGTAAGCCGTTTTGGCCAACAACACCTCCAGCCTCCCCGCCGCCGTGCGGCCTCTCTCCCACTACTGGATGAGCTCGAGCGGAGGACGGTTAAGACACGTAACACTGTCCTAATCCGACCGATAACCGTTAACCGCACATTAACTCCATGGGGCCTGCTAGTCAGCCACGGCCAGCGGCACTAATCGCGCGCCATTTTTTTCCTCGGGCCCCACCTGTCGGCAGCTCATACCCTCTCTCCTCTTTTATTTTCTGGATTTTTAAAACTTTGAAACATCATAACTTTTTAACTATAAATCCAAATTTAATGAAACCAGTTTCTAATTTTTTTCTAAAATCAAGATCTATCTAATGGTTCTAGTTTGGTTCAGTTTTGAGCTAGTTGAGTCAAGGTTTGTTGTAAAGTGTATTTATTCGCTTTCGTTATTTTATGTGGCATTTTCCTGTTCAACCTCCCGAGTAGAGTACGAAGGCGTGAACGAGCCTCCGCTTGAAGCGACACCGAACCCCGAATTTTGATCCAGGCGAGTCAATGCTTTGATCATTTTGCGCCTATATTTCATGTGAAACTATGTTCATTTAAACTATGAGAACGTGCATGCTCTATTTTATACGCAAATATATGTCACTCCTAAGGTAGTTAACAACCCCATAATTACCACATAATAAACTACCCCAGCAACAGTTGATATCACATGTCCGTTGTTACCCTAGGAGTAAGTAATAACTAAAGTAGTTATAAGTCGTATTATTGCCATGCTGAGTCTGGTCAATCCAGGCTTCATAGAGTCTCGTTAATCATATGTTAATCATGGAAAACTAGTTTTGGGACAGTCACAGGATGTATGTGGCTGATTATGTATGTTAAATTGTGTTATGCTTCTCAATACCCTAAAAATCTGCTATACTGTTTGGGCGGATGGAAAGAGCGGTGGGTGTGGATGTAACACAGGAGTTGCGGAATGAGCCACCCGGACAATTTAAGGACTTAATCCTGTGTGGACCCTCCGTGTATAAAGATCTGACCACAAGTCGGCAAATTGTAGGTTTGGCTAAATAATTTACTGAACACTCTAGTCATTTCACGGAGAACGTGTGTAGGTGGGAAATGGAAGCCCCACTTGGAATGGGACACCGGATGTAGGTGACGTTGCCTAGGTTAGCGTATGTGGAGAGAGGAGTCCGACTGCGCTATCCTATGGTGGACATCCCGCACAACCTATGGACGTAACCCCATAGGAGTGACATGCTAGAGTGCAAGGTATTGTAAAGGCCTCGTGATATTTTCTCGATCTACATGTCTAAGGCATCATGTAGAACTGTCGGGATGACTATCTCTTGTGGGTAAAGATGTACAGTCTCTGCAGAGTTAAAAACTATTCGAATAGCCGTGCCCACAGTCAAGGGCGAACACAGAAATCTTCCTCGAGTTAGTTCTATTTCAAGAATTTAAAAAGAGAGTGGGAATAAAAATCTGTCGGGTGGATGTAACCTGACTTTGGTAATTCTTCCTGAGGGATGTACTCCTGTGTTGGTAATAGGGTAGATGTAACCTTCTTAGTAAAAGTAGGTATTGGGGGAAAGGAACCCACCTTGTTGTCAAATATTGCACACCTTTAAATTTATCAAATCTGGAGTTCTTGAAAATTTGCTAGGTCCTAGGAGCTTTATATTACGATTATTCCAAAAAATCGCTTTAAGCAAATAAAAGAACCCGAGCCACCATTGTTAGCCTTGCATCTATATTTATGTGCATTCTGTGTGTTGATTCGTGGAGCACGGTGGTTAGTGTGCTCACACTCGCTCCAAAACCCCCATATAGAACTAATAAATCAAGAGCACTACGCCTACCATGAGGATCAGGATGCCGAAGGCAATGAAGACAGTGGATATTAGTTTAGGCCTTGAAAATATTACTCCCCGCCTCAGTCCAGTTGACTCGGCTAGTTTGGCAGGTGCCTCCGTTATTAGTCAGGCCCTTGGCTAATAGCGAAGGTACTCAGGTTGTCCCAGTCGCTCGCGTGTGGCAAGTTGTGCCCTACGCTTATGTACGCTTCCGTTTCCGCTCTTTATGTATTGTAAGACATTTGGCTTTGGCCCTATTGTAACCTCGACCGACGTGGTCTATTTAAACTCGGTATTGTAATAATTATTTCGCCATGTATGAAATGATGCAGCATTGTATCTGTGAGCATTATCTACTGATCCAGGGAATAATGCGGTACTATCACAGGGGATTCCAGGTTATAAACTTGGGGTCCAACAGAGCTGATATCGAGCATCTGATCAAAACCTTAGCTAGACTGGTCACGCCAAAGTCCTTTTTACAAAAAAAAACTATGAAAATCTCTTACAAAATGTAGCATAATACTGCTTTACTTAACTCTCTTAGTTTCTATACTCACCCAAAATTTCTTTTGTATCTTCATCTGTTCTAATCTATTGATGTTCAAAATTCTAGATGGCCGGAGCTACACCGCTTGGTCCGTGGGATCACTTCTCCCATGGGGACAACAAGGAGGATTCGTTGAGGTTCTCATGCGGCGATTCTTTGCGGTGTCTCGCCTGACCGCCCGCCTATTTTTAGAGGCAAGAGAGTCCACATCCACAACATGGACATGTGGACCATGGAGGTCTTCATCTACGCACGAGATGGTGCCAGGGAGCTCCACTCCCACACTATGCAGGCCGAGCCTCCACGGATGTACCTCGTCGACGCCATCCAGGACGCAGCACGTCTCGCCGTGGCCCACCTATGCCAAGTGCACAGGGAGAGGCTGCAACAGTCGCCCTTCGCCTACTCACCTCGCATCCACCAGGGGCAATTCCTTCCAGATTGCCTCGACCACAGGGTGGACAACCCCGGCTATCGCACGCATCCACCGACGCAGCGATGTCGATCTCCTATGCTTTCGCCATGCAGGAGATTGGGCATCTGTGCATTCTCCTGACCGCAAGCCTGCAGCAATCGGACGTCCTCAGCGCCCAGCTCAATCGCTACCTGATCGCCTTCGGCGGCAGAGCGCGAGGCTCACGCCGAGGTCGGGCTTGAGCGCCACGCACTGTGTCGGCCTACCCTCTGCCTACACCGCCAGCACCGGCGCAGCTCCAGCTCCAACGCCAGTGGTAGCTCCAGCTCCGCGCCAATGTCGGCACCGATGTCGCCCGGCACCACCATGATTCAAGACCACCACTGATTGGCGCAAGATGGTTCAAAGCCAGGGACCTCGCCCCCGACTGACGGCGCGCAAAAGAGTGCGCCCGCCGCCCAATGGCACCCTTGCAGGGCCCAGCAGGAGACGTCGCCCGTTTCACCTTCATTCCTCCAACGACCAGGATGGGTCGAGCCCTTCTCGGTCGTGTTCCCGCTCCCGATCACCCAGTATCATCTCCTGTTCCCACTTTCCAGGAGAGTGCGTCTTCTGCGGTGAGCGCCACTCCCCCTGCAGGTGTAGACCGTAGGTCAAGCGGTGGTATATCTAGCAGGCTCCTGTTGGTGTGCGTGAGTCTTTCTCCCGAGATGTACCCCCCCCTTATGTACCCAGTTAGTAGACGTTGTGTATGCGGTGTCGTGACGTATTGTAAGCCTACGCACTATGCTCGGCTGTCACGAAACACCTAACCCCCCTAATGTAATGAACTAATGTAGGCATAATGCCTTGTGTTTTAATGCTTGCCCTGGTGTTTTGTCGCTCCTCTTTTGTGTGGTGTTCTGTTGTACTAACTAAGGGGGCTAACCAACCCTTGTATATGTGCTTCTTCCCTTACGACCGTCTCTAAAAAGGCTTGAGTTTGTTCCAGATGGCTCCCAAGAGGACTATTAACCATGGTAGGGGTCGAGCTCCAAGGGCCGCAGCTCGTGGAAAAGGCAGAGGCCGTGGACTAAATCTACCCCCACCCCTACCAGCGCCACCAACCATGGAGCAAGTATTGGCACAACAAACTCAGATCCTCTAGCCAATGCTTTCCAGCCAGCAGACCAATGCAACTGGTCGTAAC
This sequence comes from Bonia amplexicaulis, assembly GCA_036346245.1. Taxonomy (NCBI): domain Eukaryota; kingdom Viridiplantae; phylum Streptophyta; class Magnoliopsida; order Poales; family Poaceae; genus Bonia; species Bonia amplexicaulis. Next base: position 14,561,285 of record CM070760.1, read on the forward strand.
TCCAAGTTGCCTGACTTTCTGAGGACCCGCCCCATGACCTTCTCCGCAGCAAATGAACCCTTAGAAGCCGAAGATTGGTTACGTGACACTGAGAAGAAGCTTAAACTGGCCCGTTGCACTAACGAGGACAAGGTCGACTTCGCCACACACCAACTGAAGGGTGCCGCGGCGGCATGGTGGGAAAACTACCTCGCCTGTCGTGGGAAGGAGAACCTCTTAGGCAACAGTTCAGATGAAGAAGGGCCAGAAGAAGAAGAAGGAGAGAAAGAGGTAGAAAATGGAGACCCATCAGACGCTCAGCAAGGGGAGCAGGAAAGCAATGAAGATCACAATGAAGAGGAAGCTGAATCTGTGGCAATCGAGCCCACCGCAACCTGGGCAGAATTCAAGACCGCTTTTCGGCAGAATTTTATCCCAGCAGGTATCATGAGGATTAAAAGGAATGAGTTTAGAAACCTAAAGCAAGGCAATATGTCCGTCTCCAAGTACCTCACACGGTTCAACCAGTTAGCTCGCTATGCCATGAGGGACGTAGCCAAATAAGAGGAGAAGATTGATCGATTCTTGGAAGGGATGCGTGAAGAGATGCGAGCTCAACTAATTTTACACGATTATCCCAGCTTCCACCACTTGGTAAATAAAGCCCGTGTCCTAGAAAATGAAAGGAAGATCCTAGAAGTCAACAGGAAAAGGAAATGGATAGCTTCCCGACCTCAGGGCAGTTTCCAGAGCAAACCCGTATATCAAGGCAGCTCATCGTTCCGCCAGGTGGCAACACCAGCACCTAAAACCTCATTCCAGGCACCACGCCCAGGCAACAGTGGAATTCAGGTGTCTCGTCCCATAGGTCAATCCCCCACATCCAATGCAGTTGCAAACCTCCACTGCTTCAACTGCGGGGCCAAGGGGCACTTCGCCTACAAATGCCCAGATCGCCAAGCCACCCCAGGGAAATTTAACCCAGGAGCTTCCTCATCCCGACTACAGTTGTCAGCACCAAACTAATAAATCAAGAGCACTACGCCTACCATGAGGATCAGGATGCCGAAGGCAATGAAGACAGTGGATATTAATTTAGGCCTCGAAAATATTACTCCTCGCCTCAGTCCAGTTGACTCGGCTAGTTTGGCAGGTGCCTCCGTTATTAGTCAGGCCCTTGGCTAATAGCGAAGGTGAGTGGTTGTCCCAGTCGCTCGCCTGTGGCAAGTTGTGCCCTACGCTTATGTACGCTTCCGTTTCCGCTCTTTATGTATTGTAAGACATTTGGCCTGACGGCCCTATTGTAACCTCGACCCGACGTGGTCTATTTAAACTCTGGTATTGTAATAATTATTTTGCCATGTATGAAATGATGCAGCATTGTATCTGTGAGCATTATCTACTGATCCAGGGAATAATGCGGTACTATCACAGGGATTCCAGGTTATAAACTTGGGGTCCGACACCAGTACACCCTGACACCCACTTTCCACTGGTGGTACCTAAACTAGTCTATTATAAGTTAATCAGTTAGGTCATACCCATATAGACATTTGGTTGTACGGTAGTGCTCTGTTTGGACAAACACAAGCATCGGTCCTTAATTGACTTGGGTGAACATCCAATCTTGCCATCCACCCAAGTCTAAAACATCTTTCACCATTTTATTTTAACAACAACAACAATACTGATTGCTACTAGATGAAATCATTCATATCAATTTTCCACCCGAGGGGTTATACCGACCGACTAGCTTGTCTAAGCAATTACTACCGTTCTAACATTTATCAAAGATTTATAATAATCTCAATACTGAGACAAAAGAAACCTATGGTGACAAAGGTACATGGTTGTCAATATGAAATGAGGGCATAACAATTATCGGTTTAACTATTATCCCTACAACCGAAATTATCATTTTATGCAACATAGCGAATGCATTAAGTTTAAAATAAATGAAAAGCATTTCTCAAACATAGGTACAAAATTTTCAAAGGAGACTTGCCTTTGTGTGTGATGTCCTGACTTTCTTGCTGGTAGTCTGAGAATTTTTTGACAACGTCGGGTTCTACACGCAAAACGATAACATAAATGAACAAATAAAGACAAATAAAATTACAAAAATATAATATTTTTACTGGAAGGAAGTTTATAATTTTATATGAATTTAGGAGAAAGTTTCAACAGATTCGGAGTTGAAACAAGGGATGGAACTGAGGTTTTTGAAAATGAATTGGGAGTTTAAAATTTCAAATTTGAATTTTAAAATACCAAATAAATTGCAAAAATTCAAAAGGATGGCAGAAATGGATAGTTTGGAATTTTTGATGAATTTAGAAATTTGAATGGGCTCAATCGGAGTTAGGATGAAGGAGAACGGGCTCTGGGAAAATTAAATTCAGAAAAATGAAAAAGATTGAATTTCCCGAATTATTTTTGTACAGAAAATTTATTTATTGCGTCAACAAGAATTAATGGAATTATTTTCCTAAAGACAAATTGGGTTTATTGCGTCACGCTTGCGTCAGCCCTGGGGTGGGCCGACTGACAGTGGGCCCGCGTCTATGGACCGGGTCCACGGACCGGAGGGGAGGCTGAGGTGGCGGGGTAGCGCTGACCGGGAGAGGAGGCGCCAAGGTGGCGCTGGCGTGGCGCCACGTCAGCTGCCACATAGGCATGGGGAGCCGACGTGAGGCCGTAGGAGAGCGCCGGACGGCGGCGGGCTCGCGTGACGGCAGCGGCGGTTGCCATGCGGCGGCGAAACGGGAAGAGGAGGAGGAGAACTCATTTCACCTTGGCACGAGCTCGGACGAGCGGAGGCGGCGGCGGCAGTGAAGATCGGCGGCGGCGCTCGGGTCAAGCGGCGGCGATGCTCCGACGGCGCTCGAGTCGGATGAAGGGGCGGAGGAGACTCGGCGTGGTGCGGTGAAGCTCAGGGTGGCCTCGGTGGAGCTCGGGGATCTCTCCTCATCCGCGATTGCTCGTCATAGGAGCCTCGGCGGCGGCAGGCGAAATGCGAGGCACCGGCGCTCGGGAGGAGGAAAGGGGCGGGAGGTGGTGTGAGGGAAGGAGGGGCCGAGGTGGGTTTAAATAGGGAGGGTGGCAGGCGGCGAGCTAATCGCCCAGCGTAAAAGACGGCGGCTGTTGCGGAGAGGGTGTGTGGAAGTGGGAGAGGTGGGGAGGTGGGCGCGGAGATGGCGGGGAGGTTGGGGAGTGGGGCCGCAGCGTGCGGGGCACGAAGGAGGGAGGTGGGCACGGAGATGGCGGAGCGGCGGTTGCGGGCAGCGCGCGAAGGAAGGAGAAGGTGGCCGGAGGAGGAAGACGGCCTGAATTTTTATTTTCTGATTTTAAGTTTCAGAAAAGCCTAGGAAATCCAATAAAGCTCGGAAAAATATGAAATAAATTCCAAAAATTCCAAAACAAATTCACAGAAGTTCTTGGAGATATTTAGGACTTAGATAAAATATTTTCAACTTATTTTGGTATTATATTTTCATACTAAGATTTCTTTTTAATGCTAGAAATTGGTTTTAAATTCTGAAAAACTCAGAAAAATTCAAATAAGATCCAAATACTTTTAAAATATTTAATTTGAATTTAAAATTTTAAAAATAACAAATTTTGGGATGTTACAAACCTACCCCCTTAGGATGAATCTCGTGCCCGAGATTCGGATGGGCTGGGAAAAAGGTTAGGGAACTCTGATCTCAAATCCTCCTCACGCTCCCAAGTTGCTTCAGACTCAGAATGATTACTCCACTGCACTTTACAGGATTTGATGCTCTTGTTTCTTGTACGACGCTCTACTTCATCCAAAAGTTTGACTAGATACTCTAGATATATTAAGTCTTCATTCAAAGTCACTTCTTCTAAGGGAATTTGTTCTTCTGGCACTCTGAGACACTTTGTTAACTGGGACACATGGAAGACATCGTGCACATTCGACAACTGAGGTGGAAGCTTCAACTGGTAAGCAACTTCTCCCCTTTTGGCTAAAACAGGAAATGGTCCAATGAATCTCGGAGCAAGCTTCCCACTAACACTGAAACGACGCATTCCCTTGAGAGGTGAAACTTTCAGATACACATGATCTCCAGGTACAAATTCTAATGCTCTTCGACGATTGTCCGCATAGCTTTTCTGTCTTGTTTGTGCTGTCTTTAATCTGTCCTGAACCAGACGAACTTGCTCTTCTGCTTGCTTCAATACATCAGGTCCAAATACTTGTCCCTCTCCTGTTTCTTTCCAATACAACGATGTTCTGCACTTTCTGCCATACAAAAGTTCAAATGGAGACATTTGCAAGCTCGATTGATAACTATTATTATAGGAGAACTCTGCATAGGGCAAACTTTGATCCCAACTAGCTTTATTTGCCAAGGCACATGCTCTCAACATGTCTTCCAATATTTGATTTACTCTTTCTATTTGACCATCAATGCATGGGTGATGTCTTTGTCTTGAAATTTAAGTTTCTGCCCAAAATCTCATGCAGCTTCTGCCAAAATCTTGAAGTGAACTGAGGTCCCCGATCTGACACAATCTTCTTTGGAACTCCATGCAAACACACAATTCTTGACATATATAGTTCTACGAGTCTATCTCCAGAATATGTGGTCTTTACTGAAATGAAATGCGCGACTTTTGTTAGTCGGTCCACAATAACCCAAATTGAATCATACCCTGACTTTGTTCTTGGCAATCCAGTTATAAAATCCATACCAATTTCTTCCCATTTCCACTCAGGTATCTGCAAGGGTTGCAAAAATCCAGCAGGTCTTTGGTGTTCTGCTTTAACCCGTTGGCACACATCACACAAAGCTACATATTCAGCAATTTCTCTCTTCATACTTGACCACCAGTACCTTTCTTTGAGATCTTGATACATCTTAGTACTTCCATGATGAATTGAACTCTTTTATTTCTTTTTTCTCGGGTACAAGAACTCTTTTTTTCAAACCAAAGGATACCTTCTTCATCTTCTGAAAATCCTGGTGCTTTACCCTTTTTCATATTCTCTTTGATTTCTTTAACATAATTGTCCTCTCTTTGAGCTGCCTTGATCTGGTCTTCTAAAGTTGGTTGAACTTCCAAAGTAGCTAGAAATCCTTCATCTACTACTTCTAAATTGAGTCACTGGAATTCTTCATGAAGTGTAGGTTGTCTTTCTTTAATTATCAGATTATTGCAGTAACTTTTTCTACTCAAGGCATCTGCTACTACATTAGCCTTCCTTGGATGGTAATGTATTCCAACATCATAATCCTTTATTAACTCAAGCTATCTTCGCTATCTCAGATTGAGGTCAGGTTGGGTAAATATATACTTCAAACTTTTGTGATATGTGTAAATCTCACAACCATTACTGATCAAATAATGCCTCCAGATTTTTAGAGCATGCACAACGGCAGCTAGCTCTAAATCATGGGTTGGATAGTTCTGCTCATGCGGGTGCAATTGCCTTGAAGCATAAGCTACCACCCTTCCTTCTTGCATCAAAACACATCCCAGTCCTTGTCTAGATGCATCACAGAAAACTTCAAAATCCTTCCTAATATCTGGAAGTGTCAGCACTGGTGCAGAAGTTAGCCTCTTTTTTAGTTCTTGGAAACCGTCTTCACAAGATTTACTTCATTCAAACTTCTTTTCCTTCTTTAGTAACTGAGTAAGAGGTCTTGCAAGCTTGGAAAATCCTTCTATGAAGCGACGATAGTATCCGGCTAAACCCAGAAAACTCCTGATCTCTGTTACTGATTTGGGTTGTGCCCAATTGAGCACATCTGTTACCTTTTCAGGATCTATAGACACTCCTCCTGCAGAAATCACCTGACCCAAGAAAGCTACTTTCTTCAACCAGAACTCACACTTGCTAAACTTGGCATACAAATGGTGTTCTCTGAGCTTTTCTAAAACTATCCTCAGATGTTTAGCATGTGCTTCCTCATTCTGGGAGTATATCAGAATGTCATCAATGAACACGACAACAAACTTATCCAGATATTTCATGAACACTTTGTTCATCAGATTCATAAAGTATGCGGGAGCATTGGTCAGGCCAAAAGACATCACTGTAAACTCGTATAGTCCATAACGAGTAGCAAATGCTGTTTTTGGTATATCTTCCGGTCTAATCTTCATTTGATGATATCCCGACCGGAGATCAATATTGGAGAAGACACATGATCCTTTTAACAGATAAAAAAGGTCATCTATCCTGGGCAAAGGGTACTTGTTCTTAATTGTCGCATCATTCAAGGATCTGTAGTCCACACACATACGAAGACTGCCATCCTTCTTCTTCACTAGAAGTACTGGTGCTCCCATGACGAAGAACTTGGTCTAACAAAACCTTTCTCTTGCAGTTTCGGAATTTTTTTCTTAACTTCTGCTAGGTCATTTGCAGACATACGGTAGGGTCTCTTGGAAATCGGAGCTGTTTCGGGTACCACGTTAATAACAAATTCAATTTCTCTATCTGGTGGCATTCCTGGTAAATCTTCAGGAAACACATCTGGATATTCCCTTACTATGGGCACCTTTTCTAGAGTTATTCCCTTCAAGCTGTTCAACTCACATCCATTCCTTGAGGATAAGCTCGGCTTACACTCTACTTGGATTCCTTCAGAGTTGGTAAGAGTAATGGCACGATTGGCACAATCTATCTGCCCTTTATACTTGGTTAATCAATCCATACCAAGTATTACATCTAGACTATTGGAGTCTATTATAATAAGATTCGCTAGGAATCTAATTCCATTTATCTCTACGGTTGCTAAGGGCAAACCATGTTAGTCCTCATTTCTTTTCCTGGTGATTGGACTAGCATATGGTTCTTTAACAAACGTGCATCCCAATTATATATTTCAACAAATCCTTTGGAAACAAAAGAATGCGAAGCTCCAGAATCGAATAATACTGATGCAGGTACTGAGTTGATAAGAAACTTACCTAGAACTACGTCTGATGCATCTTGGGCCGCTTCCGAAGTGACATGATTAACATGTCCTCTATTCATCCCTTGTGGAGTCCTTGGAGCTTTAGGTGTCCCACGGCCTTGTCCTACAGGTGGGGCTCGTGCTGATGTAGTCCCCAAGTTGAAACGAACAGGGGTCACAGCTGGGCGTTTTTTAGGACAATTATTGGCATAATGTCCCATGTTCTTGCAATTGAAATATTGCACTCCTGCAGTTGAAGTCTTGTTCTGCTGAGGTTAGCCCCCATTATTTGCTCGCGGAGCTTGCAGAATCGGGCAGGGTCTACTGAACGGTGTCCTTGGCACACTTGGCGCTGAAGGCCTACTGAAGTGAGGTTGATTAGAACGATGATGAGAACTACCTGCACCCTGTTGAGCTTGGAACTTCCTCTTCCGAATCTCATACAACTGGCGTTGAGCATCTTCTTGTATAATAGCCTTGTTTATCATATGCTGAAATGTTGGATAATCATTGGACACCAGCTGCACCTTGAGGTTGGGATCAAGTCCCTGCATGAATCGCCAAATCTTTGTTGCATTTGTTGCAACATCTTCTGGTGCATACCTGGCCAATTGTGTGAACTTATTCAGGTATTTAGTAACACTAAGGTTTCCTTGCTGCAGCTTGTGAAACTCCATTTTCTTCATTTCCATTATTCCCGTAGGAATATGTGCAGTGCGGAAAGCTTCATCAAATTCAGCCCAAGTGATGGCTTGCACATTTTGATGAGCAACACAATAATTCTCCCACCAAGTAGCGCAATCCCTTTTAGCTAATGGGCAACGTACAACACCTTCTCATGATCATTGTACTGTGCCAAAATCAGTTTCCTCTCCACATCCTTAATCCAGTCATCAGCTTCCATCGAGTCTACTGAACCAGTAAAGGTTGGCGGTCGAGTTCTCATAAATTCTCCTAGCTTGGACTGCGGTGCATGGAAAGATGCCTACGGAGCTGGCTGGACTTGATTCTGAGCAAGTGCTTGAAGAAGTTGTAGTTGCATAGCCATCATTTGCTCCAAGTTAGGGGCCTGAATAGTAGGTGGTGGAATTGGATCATTGCCTTCAGGTTGGGTATTGGCACCACGGTTGTTGCCGGCGTTGTTCCTTGTGTTCACCATCTGAAGTGGTAACCGAGTTTAGTAAAAGATAAGAGGGAAGTAGCATAGATAAGAGATTAGGGGAGACTACTAAAGGATTGCGCGAAGGCTACGAAAGCAGAAAACAAAACTTTTCTACCGCGAACACAAGGACATCATGCTTAAGGAGGGATCATGGATCGTTACCACTAGACGCGCAGCACAGCGGAAGAGAGTTGGAGAAGCCGATCCAACCACGCGCGTCGAGGTAGTAGTGGAAGTAGCCGATCATCCCGAACCGATCGTCTCCTCCACACGATCAACCACACCACGAGCAGATCCAATCTGTAGGTTGTTGATGCCGATCAACGCCGCAACGAGCAGCGCCTCCACCGGTATCCACACGTCCGGGGCTGGAACGCCGATCGCGAGTGTACCAGCACTCGCGAGTGGCTAGGGTTTGGCTCTGGAGGTGGCGGCTAGAGTTTAACTCGGGATTATCATATCGTCCCTCGGCCCTCGCCTCCATATATAGACCTCCTCACTTGGGCCTCGTGGACCGAGGCCCAATAGGAGTCTATCCGGATCTCTATCCAAATTGAGCCCACATCCGAATCACATTCGAATTAGTGTTCCAACCCGTTAAGTGTGCGACCACAGAGGTTCACGTATACTTGGTCGCGACCCGTAAACACCTTTCGGTCACCACAGTTAATAGCGGCCTCTAGTAAGACATATTAACCCCAAAGTATACGTAAAGATCATATCGGTGAACTGTAATGTTCTCATGTACTAATCCCTTTGCCTCACGATATAGATTAAGCTCAAGGCGAGACCTGTGTCATCCTCTTAATAGCTCAATCACTCTCTCGATTCCGTGATGGATTATAAACTCGTGATTGACTCCTCAATCACCTTGGCATGGCCATGCACTTTCATAATCCATTACATCGAGGGGCCCAGAGATATCTCTCCCATAAGGAGGGGCAAATTCTATCTTGATCATTCACATCCCACTACATGTTTCATGGCAAACCCAAAGACTACTTTTATGACTACCCGATTCGGAGTAGTGTTTAGTAGTCCCAAAATAAGCTACTACGCATGTTGGGAACCATGATGATCTCAAGTCTAAGGATTCAACATAAACACTACTTGAGACCAACTGATGACACATGGAATCTCTGCAGTGTCTCATGGCGGGTCTATCCAACATATGTTCACTAACACGTGTCCATATTATTGATTTGGTATCTCCATACCATGATCCATGAGACATGATCATCAATCAATACATATGTTGATCTTTGAATCATATTTGTTCCTTATATGAAATATAATCAGAGATCATTTAGAAATAGCAACATTTTGGCATTAAGAGTCTCATAAATAAGTCACATACTCATTGATCAATAATGATAATGTCTATTTCAAGGAACAAAGCAATGTATCATAAACATAGTATGTGATATATTCAACATCTCCATGTTGCCTCTAGGGCATATCACCAATCCTCCCACTTGCACTAGAGTCAACCATGTAGGTATCTAATACCCATTGCCCGAGTGTGAGCCTCATGCTTTGGCTGGGGAAGCGGCTTTGTTAACGGATCTACAATGTTCAAATCCGTTTGTACTTTGCATATCTTTACATCGCCTCTCTCCACAATCTCGCGGATGAGATGAAATCGCCGTAGAATGTGCTTGGACTTACAGTGCGATCTAGGCTCCTTGGCTTATGAATGGCTCCACTTGTTGTCACAAGAGAGGTCCATTGGGTGGAGGCACTAGCCATCACACCAAGCTCGAAACAAATTTCTTGATCCAAACGACCTCTTTAGCGACTTGAGCCGCTATGTACTCGGCTCATTATAGAATCAACAACCCTCTCGCTTGGAACTCTTCCACTCACCGCACCGCCATTCGTGCGAACACAAATCCAGATTGCGATCTAAAATCATCTTTGTCGGTTTGGAAGCTAGCATCGGTGTAACCATTTACAACGAGCTCTTCCTCACCCACATAGACGAGGAACACATCTTTAGTTCTTCTCAAGTACTTCAAGATGTTCTTCTGACAATCCGGTGACTTTCACCGGATCGACCGGTATCTACTTGTAGCACTTAAAGCATACGAGACATCCGGGCGTGTACAAAGCATGGCATACATAATGGACCCAATAGTCAAGCATATGGAATCGCATTCATTTTATCCGCTCATCGGTGTACTACGACACCGATTCTTGCTAAGATTTATACCATGTGACATAGGTAGAAAGCCTTTCTTGGAATCTGCATGTTGAACCTTTTCAACACCTTGTCAATGTCGTATCTTGGCTTAATCCAATCAGCCTTTTGATCTATCTCTATAGATCTTGATGCCCGAATATATGCCGCCTCTCTAAGTCTTTCATAGAGAAACTATTTTTCAATGAAGATTTAATGATTCGAGCATAGGAATGTCATTTCCGATCGAAATATGTCATCCACATATAAGACCGTAAACACGAGTGCGCTCCCACTAGCCTTTTTGTAAACACAAGGCTCTTCTTCGTTCTTGATGAAACCAAACCCTTTGATTACTTCATCAAAATGAATGTTCCAACTCCGAGATACCTGCTTTAATCCATAAATGGATCTTTGTAGCTTGCAAATCTTTCCAGCTGATTGCGGATCGACAAAACCCGTGGGCTGTGTCATGTACACATCCTCACTCAGATTTCCATTAAGGAAAGCTGTTTTGACATCCATTTGCCATATTTCATAGTCGAAATAAGCGAGAATCGCTAGAATGATCCGAATAGACTTTAGCATTGCGACGGTGAAAAGTTTCATCATAATCAACACCTTGAATTTGTTTGAAACCTTTGGCCACCAATCGCGCTTTATAGATGTGAACATTTCCATCTATGTCTATTTTTTTCTTGAAAACCCATTTGCACTCAATGGTTTTAACACCATCAGGTGGATCAACCAAGTTCCAAACTTGATTACTGTGCATGGATTCAATTTCGGATCTCATGGCTTCAAGCCATTTCTCAGAGTCTGGTCCCACCATCGCTTCTTCATAGGTCTTGGGCTCATCGTTGTCTAACGACAATATGTCCCGTTGTGGAGTAGTCAAGAACATGTACCTCTCAGGTGCACGACATGACCTCTCTGACCTCACGTGGTGCGGTGTGTCCACAACAGGTTCTTCAACAGCTTGTTCATCCTGTTGTGGTTACAGAGGAGCTGAAACGTTTTCGGTGTTTCTCGAATTTCTTCAAGTTGCACCATGCTCCCACTATCCCTTCTTGAGAGAAACTCTTTCTCTAAGAAGACACCATCTTAAGCGACAAACACTTTGCCTTCTTCTTGATTATAGAAGTAATATCCTTTTGTTTCCTTAGGATACCCGATAAAGAAGCATTTATCGATTTAAGACCGAGCTTATCGATTGTAAACGTTTACATAAGCCTCACATCCCCAAATCTTAAGAAAAGACAAGCTAGGACGTTGTCTGTCCACATCTCATATGGTGTCTTTTCTCGATTTTGATGGAACCTGTTTAGTGTGAAAGCAATTGTTTCAAGAGCGTACCCCAAAAGACAACGGAAGATCACGTGGCTCATCATGGGCGCACCATATCTAATAAGGTGCGATTTCTCGTTCGAGATACCCCATTCCATTGAGGTGTTCTGGCGGAGTCAATTGTGGAACAATTCCACAATCCTTCGATGATTGCCAAACTCATGGCTCAAATACTCGCCTCCACGATCGGATCGTAGAAACTTGATTGTCTTGCCTAAATGATTTTGCACTTCATTTTGGAATTCTTTGAACTTTTCAAAGGATTCGGACTTATCTTCATCGGTAGATATACCCATATCTACTAAAGTCATCGATAAAAGTTATGAAGCATTGAAAACCACCTCATTTCGTTGAGCTCATTGGTCCACATACATCGAATGTACGAGTGCCAATAAGTCACTTGCCTGCTCACCTTGACCGTGAAAGGTGCTTTTGTCATCTTGCCAAGTAAACAAGATTCGCATGTCTCAAATGATTCAAAATCAAATGAGTGCGAATACCATCTCTATGGAGCTTCTCCATGCGTTTCTCATTTATGTGACCTAGCGGCGGTGCCAAATAAGCGTGGGATTCAAATCATTCGAACGTTGCCTCTTTGTATTAATGTTATAGACGGTGACTCTTCAAGAGTAAGAACATATAACCCATTCACCAATGGAGTATGACAATAGAACATATCTTTGAAATAAAGAGAACAACCATTGTTCACAGATCTAAAGTCATAACCTTTTGCTTGCAAACATGAAGTAGAAATAATGTTCTTGGAAAGAGATGGAACACAATAACAATTATTCAATTCCAAAACTAATCCTGAAGGTAAAGACAATGGCATGGTGCCAACAACCATCGCAGACAACTTTTGCTCCATTGCCAACGCCAAGATCCACTTCGCTCCTCCTCAAACTTCTACTTCTTCTTAGCCCACGCAACGATTTGCAAATGTGAGCAACCGATCCGGTATCAAATACCCAAGAATCGATAGATGAAGTAGCAAGATTGATTTCTATAACATTTATACCGAGCGAAGTCGTACTTCCTTCTTTTCTCAAGATCCTCCAAGTACTTTGGGCGCCTTTTCCAATGTCCTGATTGCTTACAGTAGTAACATTCTGCATCAGGAGCAGCGCCCTTCTTGTCTTGCTTGGCCTTAGAACTGCTCGCGATCTCATCGGGAGCTAACTTTCTTTGACCGCGCCTTTCTTGACATAGGGCTTGCCCTTGCCTTCGCATCATCATCACATGATTGCTGCTTTTCTTAATGCTTTCCTCGGCGGTTTTAGCATCCCATGCAACTCACCAAGGACTTATCCATGTTGTTCATGTGATAGTTCGTAATGAATGGCTCAAAGCTCGAGGGAGTGACCAAGAATCACATCGAGCCAACTCTTGGCTAAGGGAAAACCAAGCTTTTCCAAACTCTCAATGTAGCCAATCATCTTAATCACATGAGGGTCGACGGATTCCTTCTCAAGCTCGCACGCGCAAACAAGGACTTTGAAGTGTTGAACCTCTCACCTTGCTTGGTTCTCAAACATACCACGCAACCCCACAATGATATTGTAGGCATCTGTGTTCTCATATTGCTTCAAGCTCGAGAGGACATTGTGGCAAGCATGAGACGACTCACATCAAGGTAATCATTCGCTTGCTTCTCATAAGCTCTCCGTGCACCCACGGTAGCATTATCGTGCAAGTCATCGGGATAAGGAGACTCAAGGACATACTCCTTGCGCTCTTGCTTGAGAACAATTCTCAAGTTGCGATACCAATCCAAAAAGTTCGTTCCATTGAGTTTTTCTTTCTCAAGAATAGATCGCAAATTAAAAGAACTGGATGCGGCATTAGCTGACATGATCTACAACAAAGAATATGCAAAGTTTAGCACTATGTTTATGTTCATCTTTTATTAAACTATTTAACAAAAGACTCCCACTATGTGTTTTGCAACAAAACTCCCTCTAAGTTACATAGTGGGTCAAGATCCTCATTTCACTAATTCCAAGTGAGCTTTGGCATCACAGCTAGAAAACTAGTGACATGGGTAAGCAACACCTTGCTAATCACATCCCTATGTGACTCTTGCTTGTTGGGTGACATCAATATGTCCCGGCCCCAACCTATGCCCCAAGGTTCAAAACTGTTTTGATAACCTTATTAAGTAAACCAAATGCTTCCGCATGTAGATGTCCGACATCTACCCCAAATAATGATGATAACCGACGGCACTCTACTTTGGTAGACCTACCATGCGGTGATCATTATTTTTTAGTGCAACATATGGAAGGGCATTAACACCTAATTTTATGAGGAATTCTATCCTACCAAAGCAACATATCACATATATCATTGCACAAAAATAAGATAGATAACATCACAGATAAACACATTTAACTGTGAAATAGTATGGCCCAAAAAATGGTGATCTCCATCTCCATGTAGGTGTAGACGATCTCCATCCTCCACATCACTCCTTTAGGCCACCATGCTTGAAAGCTTGTAACCTCAAAACTAGGCTACTACCTATAATAGCTAGAAATTGAAGATTACAAAGATAGATTCAAGCATTAAGGTCAACATGCAGGTCGTTAAATACAATATAGACAGCTAACAATAGCTGAAATAATCATGACACGCAGGCCATGAACGAATGTTACATGCATCACATACATCTCATACATTCCAATAAGATATATGGCCATACTATTCACATCATTCCCTGAAAAACAAGTTAGACGTAGAATCGTATTCTACCTAACGATGTGAACCCAAGACGCTATACAAGGTGGTACCTACGATATTTACAGATCCAATCTATGAAATCGCAATGGAAAAACTATTCGGCACAACCACCTTATGCCGATCCGAGACATTCTCTAGGACGCTAGTTTTTCCACTGGGCCGAGGCCATCAGATCCATAACCTACTAGTATTCGGCATAACTACCTTATACCGATCCGAGACAATCTCTAGGGCACTAGTATTCATATAATCTGCGCCTCATCTAACCCCTGTTCACCGATTGATCTCATCAACCCGTGCTACCATCGATTCATCACATGAACCGACTGATCTAGTCTGTAATAGATCCAATCTACTACAACCGCATATCAACATATGCGCTGATCCAGATCGCAAACTAAGCAAGATGGCTCTGATACCACTAAAGGATTGCGCGAAGGCTACGAAAGCAGAAAACAAAACTTTTCTACCGCGCACACAAGGACATCATGCTTAAGGAGGGATCATGGATCGTTACCACTAGACGCGCAGCGCAGCGGAAGAAGAGTTGGAGAAGCCGATCCAACCACGCGCGTCGAGGTAGTAGTGGAAGTAGCCGATCGTCCCGAACCGATCGTCTCCTCCACGCGATCAACCACACCACGAGCAGATCCAATCAGAGGTTGTTGATGCCGATCAACGCCGCAACGAGCGCGCCTCCACCGGTATCCACACGTCCGGAATGGGCGCCGATCGCGAGTGTACCAAAGACTCATGAGCGGCTAGGGTTTGGCTCGAGGTGGCGGCTAGAGTTTAGCTCGGGATTATCAGATACGTCCCCTCAGCCCCTCGCCTCCATATATATAGACCTCCTCACTTGGGCCTCGTGGATCGAGGCCCAATAGGAGTCTATCCGGATCTCTATCCAAATTGAGCCCACATCCGAATCACATTCGAATTAGTGTTCCAACCCGTTAAGTGTGCGATCTTGTAGGTTCACGTATACTTGGTCACGACCCAGAAACACCTTTCCGGTCACCCTGTTAATAGCGGCCTCTAGTAAGACATATTAACCCCAAAGTATACGTAAAGATCATATCGGCTGAACCTGTAATGTTCTCATGTACTAATCCCTTTGCCTCACGATATAGATTAAGCTCAAGGCGAGACCTGTGTCATCCTCTTAATAGCTCAATCACTCTCTTGATTCTGTGATGGATTATAAACTCGTGATTGACTCCTCAATCACCTTGGCATGGCCATGCACTTTCATAATCCATTACATCGAGGGGCCCAGAGATATCTCTCCCATAAGGAGGGGCAAATTCTATCTTGATCATTCACATCCCACTACATGTTTCATGGCAAACCCAAAGACTACTTTTATGACTACCCAGTTACGGAGTAGTGTTTAGTAGTCCCAAAATAAGCTACTACGCATGCTGGGAACCATGATGATCTCAAGTCTAAGGATTCCACATAAACACTACTTGAGACCAACTGATGACACATGGAATCTCTGCAGTGTCTCATGGCAGGTCTATCTAGCACAAACAACAATTTGGAAGAACTTATCTTTGAATTCAAATTAATTTTGAGAATGGATGTACCACAAGTGCACAAGTGATTTGGTACAGTCCATCTAGCACTCCAAAATATAGTAATAAAACGTTCTAAGGAAGTAGACATTTATTTGGATGCTACTGTCTCAACAAACTACTCGTCCTCCTCGAAAATGCGCTCCTCAGGATCCTCCTCTGGATCTTCCTCTGGGTCTTCCTCTGGGTCTTCCACGTGAAGCTGCCTACAACCACATATGGGACGGTTGCAAGATGCGCGAGTATGAGGATGGCTACGACTGGAGGCAATCGTCCGAGAGTAGGAGCGGGAACGAGAAAGACTGCGTCTTCTGCTGGAATCTCCAATGTTGATGTCGGTAGTATCGGGACCGGTTTCCAAATCCGGCCCTCTCGTATTACAAAGACTAGTCCCAGATCAAAGCTAGTGCACACAGTTAAACAGTGATGATTACATTGCCAACAACGAAATTACATTAATAAAGAGAGTTCAGGTCGAAAGACCTTTTATTACAACGAGGTTACAAGACCTCGCACTCACACAAAAGATAAAGCACAGCGGAAGCAAAAGTAAATCCAGCGGAGAAGACCCATCAATTCGCCACAGGCAATTGACTGGGGAAGCGCGACCTAGAACTCCTGAAAGCCTTCATCGAATCCATATGCTCCGTAGTCGAACGTTCCATCTTGAGCTTCATACTCTTCTGAGTATTATTTTAAGTGTAGTATGTGAGTACATAAAGTACTCATAAGTCTTGGGAAGATGCAATAGATGCGGGGTTTAATCAAAGGAGGGTTATACTGGTTCTTTTGCACAAAGCAGCATTTTATTTCAAATACCATTAGTTATCTTTAAAGGCATCAATTTAGCAAAGGGTTTGTTTCAATAAAATCTATTAAGTTAAATAGTGAAGGTTACAACCACCAACACTTGAAGTACTGGCTAACTGCCAAAGTTCAAATCCACGGGTTACACCACCCACACTGGCTACAACTGCCAGGACAACCCCGGAAGTTCCAACCACTTCCGGTTCCCAAATCTTTTATTTTTAAAACCAAAACAATGATCTACCATGTGTATGCATTCCTTGCCCGCCCTTGACCGTGGGCACGGCTATTCAATAGTTTTACTCTGCAGAGGTTGTACACTTTACCCACAAGAGATAAGTCATCTTAATAGTCAACACGCTTCCTTTGGCATGAGACCCAGATAAATTATCACAAAACTTTTACCTTACTCTAGTCTAGCTGCCACCACCACCGAGGT
This sequence comes from Bonia amplexicaulis, assembly GCA_036346245.1. Taxonomy (NCBI): domain Eukaryota; kingdom Viridiplantae; phylum Streptophyta; class Magnoliopsida; order Poales; family Poaceae; genus Bonia; species Bonia amplexicaulis. The sequence continues at coordinate 14,578,449 of CM070760.1, forward strand.
TTCACCGTTGAAGGGTTAAACCACCCGATGAAGCCCCTCTTGCGCCGTATGAGTACAAGAAACCCGTCCCTCACCGTGAATAACCAAGACACCACGGCATCCACTTTCCACTGGTGGCACCTAGACTAAACTATCATAAGTTAGTCAGCTAGGTCGTACCCATATAGACATGTGGTTGTACGGTGAGTGCTCGATGCGGAGAAACACAAGCGTCGGTCCTTAATTGACTAGGGCGGAACATACACATACAAGTTCTCGTGCTATCCGCACCATTCCAAACTTACCATCCGCCCCAGTCTAAACCAACTCTCACATTTTATTTTATTTTAAAGATCAGTGGCAACATCCATCGCCACTAAATTTCTACACAAAAGTCTAAATCAAAGACATAACATTTTCCCAATCCAAGGTTACAAAAGTTTATGTTGCATGACTAAGCTTTCTACTACCTACATAATATTTACGAGTTATATAATAATCTCATTATTGAGACAAGGGAATTCCTAGGGTGTCGATGGTACATGGCATTCAACATCAAATGAGGGTATAACAATAGTTGGATTAACTAATATTTCTAAAACAAGAGTTATCATTTTATGTAACATAGCAATGCATTAATTTAAAATAATTAAAATATTTCTTAAACATAGGTTCAAGATGTTCAAAGGAGACTTGCCTTCGTGTGTGAGCTCTTGATTATCTTGCTGCAGGTCGGCAAAGTCTTGACGTCGATTCTACGCTACGAAAAAGACAAGGCAACAAAGCAAATAAATACACATAAAATCAAATAAAATTCAAAATTGAAAAATAATGTATATTTAGATAGATTATGATTTTAGAAAAATTTAGAAATTTGAGCGGGTCAAATCGGAGTTAAAGCGAAAAGATATGACCTCGGAAGATTTAATTGAAAGAAAAGAAAAGGGCCGAATTCGAATTAATTTTATATTGAAAACCATAATTATGACGTCATCATATTTTGAATTTTGAAAATTCGACGTGGGGCCGGTCCACGGTGGACCGAGTCCACGACCGGCCTTCGAGCCGAGGTGGCATCTTACGACGTGGCGCCACAGGCGTGCACGCGCAGCGACCACATGGCGCCACGCGGCTCGGCCGGTGAGGTGGCGACCACGCAGCAGGCACAGCGACGGCGACGCGCGGCGGCGGCGGGCGGCGCCCCGGCCGGGGGCGGCGGCGGCGGCGGGGCAAGGCGAGGCGGCGAGCTCACCGGTGGTGGCGGGGGGGCCGGGCGGCGGAGGATGGCGGCGGCGGCGGAAAGGAGCCGGCGGCGGTGGCTCTTGGCGCGGCGGCGGTAGAGGGCACGGGGAAGGCGGCCGAGAGGTGGAGAGAGTAGGGGGGGTGCGGGGATGCCAAGGATGGTCTCGGGGGGGCTTTTATAGGGCGAGGAGGAGAGGAGAGGCCGGCGGCCGGAGTGGGGAGAGGAGAGAAATGCGCGCGCAATTAGGGGGGAAATTAAGGAGTAAAACGGCCGGCAATAGATGGAGACTTGATTGGGGATCTTAATTGCGCGATTAAACGGGTGTTTAATAGATGGAAGCGGCCAGAATTCAAGCTCTCCATGCGGCATCCATGGAGGAAAGAGAGGAGGATGGAGGAGGAAGAAAGGAAGGTGGAAGACACAAATGACAAGTGGGGCCTACATGTCGGTGAGAGAAGGAGAGGTGAAGGGGTATGGTGCGGCCGGATGCTTGACACGTGGCAAGTGACTAAATCTTGCCCTTTGGTTTTAAGTGAAGAGGTGTGGCTAGGATTAAATCAAACGAAGGGGTATCGGCCGTCGGATGAGCGACACATGGCGGCCTGAGATTAAATTGATTTTATTTTCGGATTAGATTTTCAGAAAATACTAGAAACAATATATTTGCTTGGAAAAATAATAAATAATATCTAAAAATTCCAGAAAAATTATAGAATATTCCTGGAAACATTTTAGACTTATTAAAATATTTATATTTTCAGATTTGCTTTTAATAATTTTATAAAATTCCTTTTATCTTTTAAAATTAATTTTAATTCCGAAAATTCTCAAAAATTATTTAAAAACTCTGGGGAGGTTAGGAAAAATAAAATAAACACTTTTTGGCTTTTATAAAATTTTTAAAATACATTTTATTGATTTAAACTTTGAAATAAACTCCAGAAAAACCGAGAAAAATCCAAATAAAAGCCAATTGCTTCAAAATAATTAATTTGAATTTTAAATTTTTCAAAACTCAAAATTTGGGATGTTACAAACCTACCCCTTAGAATGAATCTCAACCCGAGATTCGGACGAACAGGAAAAGATCGTGAACTCGCTCTTAGATCTTCTTCACGCCCCAAGTTGCTTCGACTCTGTATGATTGCTCCACCGCACTTTACGAATTTGATGCTCTTGCTTCTTGTCTGGCTGCTCGCTTCATCCAAAATTTTGATGGATACTGGATAAGATAGGTCCTCCTTCAAAGATACTTCTTCTAAAGGCATTTGCTCTTACGGCACTCGAGGCACTTTCTTAACTGGGACACATGGAAGACGTTGTGCACACTTGACAACTGAGGTGGAAGTTCCAACTGATAAGCAACTTCTCCCCTTTTTGCTACCACGAGAAACGGTCCAACGAATCTTGGGCGAGCTTCCCGAAACGTGGAAACGACGCATCCCTTTGAGAGGTGAAACCTTCAGATACACATGATCTCCGGGTACAAATTCTAATGCTCTTCGGCGATTGTCGCATAACTTTTCTCGCCTTATTTGTGCTGTTTTTAATCATCACGAATCGACGGACTTGCTCTTACCTTGTCTTAACACATCGGTCCAAAGACTAGTCCTTCCCGTTTCTTTCAATACAACGGTGTCTGCATTTTCTGCCATACAAAGCTTCAAACGGAGACATCTGAAGACTGGATTGATAACTATTATTATAAGAAAATTCTGCATAGGGTAAACTTTGATCCCAACTTGATTTATTTGCCAAGGCACGTGCTCTCAACATATCTTCCAAAGATTTGATTTACTCTTTCTGTTTGACCATCTGTCTGGGGATGGTATGCTGTACTGAAATTTAGATTGGTGCCCAAAATCTCATGAAGCTTCGCGTAATCTTGAGGTGAATTGAGATCCTCGATCGACACAATCTTCTTTGGAACTCCATGCAAGCACACAATTCTTGACATATATAACTCGCAAGTCTATCTCCGAATAAGTGGTCTTTCTTTCGAATAAAATGTGCGACCTTTGTCAGTCGGTCCACAATAACCCAAATTGAGTCATACCCTGATTTAGTTCTTGGAAATCCAGTTATAAAATCCATTCCAATTTCTTCCCATTTCCACTCGGTATCTCGCAAAGGTTGCGTGAGTCCAAGAGTCTCGATGTTACGCTTTAACTCGTTGGCATACATCGCACAAGGCTACATATTCAGCAATTTCTCTCTTCATACTGGTCCACATGTATCTTTCTTTAAGATCTTGATACATCTTTGTACTTCCGGGTGAATTGAATATCCGGATTCATGAGCTTCCTTGAATTAACTCTTTTATTTCCTTCGCTTTCGCACAAGAATTCTTTTCCAAACCAAAGGATACCTTCTTCATCTTACGAAAATCACGGTGCTCTTCCTTTCTTCATATTTTCTTTGATATCCTTAACATATTTATCCTCTTTTTGAGCTGCCTTGATTTGATCTTGTAAAGTTGGCTGAACCTCCAAAGTAGCTAGGAATCCCTCCTCTACTACTTCTAGATTGAGTCGCTGAAATTCTTCATGAAGTGCGGGCTGCTGAACTTGAATCAACAGGTTATTGCAATGACTTTTTCTGCTTAAGGCATCAGCTACGACATTAGCCTTTCCTGGATGATAGTGGATTCCAACATCATAATCCTTTATCAACTCAAGCCATCTGCGCTGTCTTAGATTAAGGTCAGGTTGAGTGAAAATATACTTCAAACTCTTGTGATCCGTGTAAATCTCACAATCATGATCAAGTAATGCCTCCATATTTTAGAGCATGCACAATGCAGCCTAGCTCTAAATCATGAGTCGGATAGTTCTGCTCATGCGGTCGCAATTGCCTTGAAGCATAGGCTACGACCTTTCCTTCTTGCATCAATACACAGCCCAAACCCTGTCTTGAAGCATCACAGAATACTTCAAAATCCTTTCTAATGTCTGGAAGTGTTAACACTGGTGCAGATGTTAATCTCCTTTTCAGTTCTTGAAAACTGTCCTCACAAGATTTACTCCATTTGAACTTCTTCTCCTTCTTCAGCAGCTGAGTGAGAGGTCTTGCAAGTTTGGAAAATCCTTCTATAAAGCGGCGATAATATCCTGCTAGACCCAGAAAACTTCTGATCTCTGTTACTGACTTGGGTTGTGTCCAATTGAGTACATTTGTTACCTTAGCTGGGTCTACAGATACTCCTCCTGCAGAAATCACATGACCCAAGAAAGCTACTTTCTTCAACCAAAACTCACATTTGCTAAACTTGGCATACAACTGATGCTCTCTGAGTTTTTCCAAAACTATCCTCAGATGTTCGCATGTTCTTCCTCATTCGGGAGTAGATCGAATGTCATCAATAAATCGACAACAACTTATCCAAATACTCCATGAACACTTTATTCATCAGATTCATAAAGTATGCAGGAGCATTGGTCAATCCAAAAGACATTACTGTAAACTCATACAGTCCATATCGAGTGGAAAATCTCGTCTTTGGTATATCTTCTCGGTCTAATCTTCATTTGATGATATCCCGACCGAGATCAATCTTGGAGAAGACACATGATCCTTTTAACTGATCAAACAGATCATCTATCCTGGGCAATGGATACTTGTTCTTAACTGTTGCATCATTCAGGGATCTATAATCCACACACATCTGAAGATCGCCATCCTTCTTCTTCACTAAATCTACTGGTGCACCCCAAGGCGAAGAACTTGGTCTTATAAAACCTCTTTCTTGCAGTTCTTCAATCTGCTTCTTAACTTCAGCCAAATCATTTGCGGACATCCGGTAGGGTCTCTTGGAAATCGGAGCCGTTCCAGGTACCAGATTAATGACAAATTCAACTTCTCTATCTGGTGGCATTCCTGGCAAATCTTACGGGAACACATCCGGATATTCCTTACTATATGCACCTTTTCGATGTTATTCCTTCAAGTCGCTCAATCCACAATTATCCCGAGAAGATGGCTTTGATTTGTACCTCACTTGAATTCCTTGAAATTGGTAAGAGTGATGGCACGATTGGCACAATCTATCGCCCTTTATACTTGGTTAACCAATCCATACCAAGTATTACATCTAGGCTCTTGGAGTCTATTATAATTAAATTAAGCTAGGAATTTTACTCCATTTATATCTATGGTTGCTCTAGGGCATACCGTACTAGTCTTCATTTCATTTCCAGGTGATTGGACTAGCATAGGATTCTTTAGCAATCGAATATCCCAATTATATCTTTCCACAAAATCTTTTGACACAAAAGAATGCGAAGCTCCAGAATCAAATAATGCTGATGCAGGTACTGAGTTGACAAGAAACTTACCCGAATCGACGTCGGTGCATCTTGAGTCGCTTCAGAGGACATGATTAACATGCCCTCATGCTCACCGCTTGTGAGTCCTTGAGTCTCGAGGTGCTCCACGGCCTTGTCCTGCAAGTGGGGCTCTGGTGGTGTTGTCCCAGTTGAAACGAGCAGGGGTACAAATGGCGCTTACGTGGACAATTATTAGCATAATGTCCCATGTTCTTGCGGTTATAACACCGCACTCCGACCATTGAAGTCTTGTTCTGCTGAGGCGGAACTGCATTATTTGGTCGAGGAGCTTGGGGAATCGGGCGAGGTCCACTGAACGGTGTCCTCGGCACATTTGGCACTGAGGGCCTGTTGAAGTGAGGTGGATTAGGGCGGTGTCGGAACCGCTTGCACCTGAGCTTGAAACTTCCTCTTCGGACCTCATACCGTGACGAGCTTCCTCTTGTATTATGGCCTTGTTTACCATATCTTTGGAAAGTGGGAAATCATTTGATACCAGTGCACCTTGAGATTGGGTTCAAGTCCCTGCATGAACCTCCAGATTTTTGCTGCATCAGTTGCAACATCTTCAGAAGCATACCTGGATAGTTGAGTGAACCTATTCAGGTATTCAGTAACACTGAGGTTTCCTTGCTGCAGTTTATGAAATTCCATCTTCTTCATTTCCATTACTCCAGTGGGTACATGTGCAGTGCGGAAGGCTTCCTCAAATTCAGCCCAAGTGATAGTCTGCACATTCTGATGGGCGGCGCAGTAATTTTCCCACCAAGTAGTCATGATTCCTTTTAGGCGATGAGCGAGATAAAGCACTTTCTCGTTATCATTGCACCGGCTAAAATCAGCTTCCTCTCCACATCCTTGATCCAATCATCTGCTTCCATTGGATCTACCGCACTAGAAAAGGTTGGCGGTCTAGTTCTCATGAACTCTCCCAGCTTGGGTGGGGTGCACGAAGGGAGCTCATGAGCTTCTTGCGCTTGGTTCAGGCTGGGGCTTGAAGCAATTGCAGTTGCATGGCCATCATCTGTTCCATGCTAGGAGCTTGAGCAGGGGGTGGCGGCATATTGTTCTCTGGCTGAGCATTGGCACCACGGTACATCACCGGCGTTGCTCCTTGTGTTCACCATCCGAGCGGCAACGAGCGAGCAAAAGATAAGGGGAAGTAGCACGTAAGAAGCAAGGGCAAACTAAATAACATCCCAAACCAACACACAAGAGAGAACACAACAACAACTTGGAAGAAACTTTATCTTTGAAATTAATATAATTTTGAGAATGGCTGTACCACAAGTGCACATGGCATTGGTACAGTCCATCTAGCACACCAACATAATATAAAACGTTCTAAGGAAGGTAAACAATTTATTTGGGTACTACTGTCTCTGCAACTACTTGTCCTCCTCGAAGACAAGCTCCTCCGGGTCCTCCTCTGGATCCTCCTCTGGATCCTCCTCTAAGATACCCACGTGGCGCAGCCTACAACCACACTCGGGGCGGTTGCAAGAGGCTCGGGAGTGAAGATGGTCGCTCTTCTTTGGAGGCGGTCGGCGGAGAGCGAGAACGGAACGAGAGAGACGTCTCTTCTTGGAATCTCCGATGTCGATGTCGGACAACGGACTAGGGCGCCGCACACTCTTGCGCTACCGTGATTATAATACGGGGTCCTGTGCGTCGAGGCGGCACTGTGTTGTCGGGGACGGCAGCTGGTACAGGTGAAGACGGCGTGTAGTCTTCGGAGGCAGTGCTCGCTCGAAGACGTCTCACTCGAACTCTGCCTCCGGCTCGGATAAGCCGAGCACGGAGAGTCTCGAGTCTTGGTAGCTGGAAGTGAGGCGTCCGGGCTGTCAATCTCCTCAAGGCGCCGGGCGTAAGTAGGTGACATCGCCCGAGTAAGCCGCACTGATGTGACGACGGGATCATCCATGGTAATCTTGAAGGGTTCGGATACCTCTGTCCGGCTACGGTGGTTGGAAAGAAGCGAAAAGGCGTCTGCCGGATATCCTTATGAATCCCAACAAGTCAGCTAGTGCCAGACGAGCTGCATCCTGGATGGCGTCTGAACGATCCGTCCGAGGATGTTCGATAGGGTATGTGGGAGAGTTGAATTCTCCTTCCGTGCATACAGAATACCTCCATCGACCAAGAATCTCGGTCCATGATCTTGACTTTCCGCCCCGAAGATAGGCGGTTGGGGATACCGAGATCGCATAAGGCGGCGAAGGAGGCCAACAAATGCTCAATGTTCTCGCCATGGTGAAGTAATCCAAAGAGTCATCGGAGGATGAACCGGCTAAAGGATCGCGAGTAGGCTACGAGAGCAGAAAACAAAATTTTTCTACCGCGCACACAAGAACATCATGCTTAAGGAGGGATCATGGATCGTTACCACTAGGCCAGCAGCAATGTGAAGAAGAGTTGGAGAAGCCGATCCAACCACGCCGTCGTCAGTAGTAGTAAAGTAGTCGATCGTCCCGAACCGATCGTCTCCTCCACGCGATCAACCACACCACGAGCGGATCCAATCAGGGTTGTTGATGCCGATCAACGCCGCAGAACGAGCAGCGCCTCCACCGTATCCACACGTCCGGTGGAACGCCGATCGCGAGTGTACCAAAGACTCATGAGCGGCTAGGGTTTGGCTCGAGGTGGCGGCTACGGATTAGCTCGGGATTATCGGTGCGTTCCTCGGCCCTCGCCTCCATATATAGACCTCCTCACTTGGGCCTCGTGGACCGAGGCCCAATAGGAGTCTATCCGGATCTCTATCCGAATTGAGCCCATATCCAAATCACATTGAATTAGTGTTCCAACCCGTTAAGTGTGCGACCACAGCAGGTTCACGTATACTTGGTCGCGACCGAAACACCTTTCCGGTCACCACATTAATAGCGGCCTCTAGCAAGACATATTAACCCCAAAGTATACATAAAGATCATATCACCGAACTCGTAATGTTCTCATGTACTAATCCCTTTGCCTCACGATATAGATTAAGCTCAAGGCGAGACTGTGTCATCCTCTTAATAGCTCAATCACTCTCTCGATTCCGTGATGGATTATAAACTCGTGATTGACTCCTCAATCACCTTGGCATGGCCATGCACTTTCATAATCCATTACATCGAGGGGCCGAGATATCTCTCCCATAAGGAGGGCAAATTCTATCTTGATCATTCACATCCCACTACATGTTTCATGGCAAACCCAAAGACTACTTTTATGACTACCCGATTCACGGAGTAGTGTTTAGTAGTCCCAAAGTAAGCTACTACGCATCTTTGGGAACCATGATGATCTCAAGTCTAAGGATTCCACATAAACACTACTTGAGACCAACTGATGACACTTGGAATCTCTGCGGTGTCTCATGGCGGGTCTATCCAACATATGTTCACTAACACATGTCCATATTATTGATTTGGTATCTCCATACCATGATCCATGAGACATGATCATCAATCAATACATATCGATCTTTGAATCATATTTGTTCCTCATATGAAATATAATCGGGGATCATTTAGAAATAGCAACATTTTGGCATTAAGAGTCTCATGAATAAGTCACATACTCATTGATCAATAATGATAATGTCTATTTCAAGGAACAAAGCAATGTATCATAAACATAGTATGTGATATATCCAACATCTCCATGTTGCCTCTAGGGCATATCACCAACAGTCTCCCACTTGCACTAGAGTCAACCATGTAGGTATCTAATACCCATTGCCCTAGTGTGAGCCTCATGCTTTGGCTGGGGAAGCGGCTTTGTCAACGGATCTGCAATGTTCAAATCCGTGTGTACTTTGCATATCTTAACATCGCCTCTCTCCACAATCTCGCGGATGAGATGAAATCGCCAGAGAATATGCTTGGACTTACGTGCGATCTAGGCTCCTTGGCTTGCGAATGGCTCCACCGTTGTCACATGAGAGGTCCATTGGGTGGAGGCACTAGCCATCACACCAAGCTCGAAACAAATTTCTTGATCCAAACGACCTCTTTAGCGACTTGAAGCCGCTATGTACTCGGCTTCTGTTGTAGAATCAGCAACTGTCTCCTGCTTGGAACTCTTCCAGCTTACCGCACCGCCATTCAGGCAGAACACAAATCCCGATTGCGATCTAAAATCATCTTTGTCAGTTTGGAAGCTAGCATCGGTGTAACCATTTACAACGAGCTCTTCCTCACCCCCATAGACGAGGAACACATCTTTAGTTCTTCTCAAGTACTTCAAGATGTTCTTTACGGTAATCCAGTGACTTTCACCGGATCGGACTGGTATCTACTCGTAGCACTTAAAGCATACGAGACATCCGGGCGTGTACAAAGCATGGCATACATAATGGATCCAATAGTGAAGCATATGGAATCACATTCATTTTATCCGCTCATCGGTGTACTAGGACACCGATTCTTGCTAAGATTTATACCATGTGACATAGGTAGGAAGCCTTTCTTGGAATCCTGCATGTTGAACCTTTTCAACACCTTGTCAATGTACGTATCTTGGCTTAATCCAATCAGCCTTTTTGATCTATCTCTATAGATCTTGATGCCCAGAATATATGTCGCCTCTCTAAGTCTTTCATAGAGAAACTACTTTTCAATGAAGACTTATGATTCGAAATAGGAATGTCATTTCCGATCAATAATATGTCATCCACATATAAGACCGTAAACACGAGTGCGCTCCCACTAGCCTTTTGTAAACACAAGGTTCTTCTTCGTTCTTGATGAAACCAAACCCTTTGATTACTTCATCAAAGCGAATGTTCCAACTCCGAGATGCCTTTAATCCAAAATGGATCTTTGCGACTTGCATATCTTTCTAGGCGATTGCGGATCGACAAAACCCGTGGGGTGTGTCATGTACACATCCTCACTCGATTTCCATTAAGGAAAGCTGTTTTGACATCCATTTGCCATATTTCATAGTCGAAATAGCGACAATCGCTAGAATGATCCGAATAGACTTTAGCATTGCGACGGCTAAAAAGTTTCATCATAATCAACACCTTGAATTTGTTTGAAACCTTTGGCCACCAATCGCGCTTTATAGATGTGAACATTTCCATCTATGTCTATCTTTTCTTGAAAACCCATTTGCACTCAATGGTTTTAACACCATCGTGGATCAACCAAGTTCCAAACTTGATTCTTGTGCATGGATTCAATTTGGATCTCATGGCTTCAAGCCATTTCTCGAGTCTGGTCCCACCATCGCTTCTTCATAGGTCTTAGGTTCATCGTTGTCTAACAACAATATATCCCGTTGTTGAGTAGTCAAGAACATGTACCTCTCGGTACACGACGTGACCTCTCGACCTCACGTGGTGCCGGTGTGTCCACAACAGTTCTTCAACAGCTTGTTCATCCTGTTGTGGTTCAGAGGAGTGAAACGTTTTGTGTTTCTCGAATTTCTTCAAGTTGCACCATGCTCCCACTATCCCTTCTTGAGAGAAACTCTTTCTCTAAGAAGACACCATGCTTGAGCGACAAACACTTTGCCTTCTTCTTGATTATAGAAGTAATATCCTTTTGTTTCCTTAGGATACCCGATAAAGAAGCATTTATCGATTTAGGGGTGAGCTTATCGATTGTAAACGTTTTACATAAGTCTCACATCCCCAAATCTTAAGAAAAGACAAGCTAGGACGTTGTTCTCGTCCACATCTCATATGGTGTCTTTTCTCTCGATTTTGATGGAACTCATTTAGTGTGAAAGCGGTACATTTCAGAGCGTACCCCAAAAGACAACGGAAGATCACGTGGCTCATCATGGGCGCACCATATCTAATAAGGTGCGATTTCTCGTTCGATACCCCATTCCATTGAGGTGTTCCAAGCGAGTCAATTGTGGAACAATTCCACAATCCTTCGATGATTACCAAACTCATGGCTCAAATACTCGCCTCCACGATCGGATCGTAGAAACTTGATTGTCTTGCCTAAATGATTTTGCACTTCATTTTGGAATTCTTTGAACTTTTCAAAGGATTCGACTTATCTTCATCGGTAGATATATCCATATCTACTAAAGTCATCTGTAAAAGTTATGAAGCTTGAAAACCACCTCTCGGTCGTTGAGCTCATTGGTCCACATACATCGAATGTACGAGTGCCAATAAGTCACTTGCCCGCTCACCTTGACCGGTGAAAGGTGCTTTTGTCATCTTGCCAAGTAAACAAGATTCGCATGTCTCAAATGATTCAAAATCAAATGAGTGCGAGATACCATCTCTATGGAGCTTCTCCATGCGTTTCTCATTTATGTGGCCTAGCGGCGGTGCCAAATAAGCGTGGGATTCAAATCATTCGATCGTTGCCTCTTTGTATTAATGTTATAGACCGATGACTCTTCAAGAGTAAGAACATATAACCCATTCACCAATGGAGTATGACAATAGAACATATCTTTGAAATAAAGAGAACAACCATTGTTCACGGATCTAAAGTCATAACCTTACGCTTGTAAACATGAAGCGAAATAATGTTCTTGGAAAGAGATGGAACACAATAACAATTATTCAATTCCAAAACTAATCCTCGAAGGTAAAGACAATGGCATGGTGCCAACACCACCGCAACAACTTTTGCTCCATTGCCAACGCGAAGATCCACTTCGCTCCTCCTCAAACTTCTACTTCTTCTTAGCCCCCGCAACGATTTGCAAATGTGAGCAACCGATCCGTATCAAATACCCAAGAATCGATAGATGAAGTAGCAAGATTGATTTCTATAACATTTATACCGGAGCGAAGTCGTACTTCCTTCTTTTCTCAAGATCCTCCAAGTACTTTGGGCGCGCCTTTTCCAATGTCCCGATTGCTTCTGATGTAGCAATCCGCATCGAGAGCAGGGCCCTTCTTGACTTGCTTGGCCTTAGAACCGCCGCGATCTCATCGAGCTAACTTTCTTTGACCGCGCCTTTCTTTACATAGGGCTTGCCCTTGCCTTTCTGCATCATCATCACATGATGGCTGCTTTTCTTAATGCTTTCCTCGGTGATTTTAGCATCCCATGCAACTCGACCAAGGTCTTGTCCATGTTGTTCATGTGATAGTTCGAATGAATGGCTCAAAGCTCGAGGGCGGCGATCAAGAATCACATCGAGAGCCAACTCTTGGCTAAGGGAAAACCAAGCTTTTCCGACTCTCAATGTAGCCAATCATCTTAATCACATGAGGGTCGACGGATTCCCTTCGCAAGCTCCCGCACGCAAACAAGGACTTTGAAGTGTTGAACCTCTCACCCTTGCTTGGTTCTCAAACATACCACGCAACCCCACAATGATATTGTAGGCATCGTGTTCTTATATTGCTTCAAGCTCGAGAGGACATTGTGGCAAGCATGAGACACTCACATCAAGGTAATCATTCGTTTGCTTCTCATAAGCTTTCCGTGCGACCACGGTAGCATTATCGTGCAAGTCATCGGGATAAGGAGACTCAGGACATGCTCCTTGCGCTCTTGCTTGAGAACAATTCTCGGTTGCGATACCAATCCAAAAGTTCGCTCCATTGAGTTTTCTTTCTCAAGAATAGATCGCAAATTAAAAGAACTGGATGCGGCATTAGTTGACATGATCTACAACAAAGAATATGCAAAGTTTAGCCCTATGTTCATGTTTGATCTTCCATTAAACAATTTAACAAAAGATACTTTTCATGTTTGATCTTCCATTAAACAATTTAACAAAAGATACTCCCACTATATGTTTTGTAATCGTCTTCCCTCTAACGACATATAGTGGTCAAGATCCATGTTCATCTAAGTTCTAGTGAGCTTTGGCATCACTGCTAGAAACTTAGTGACGAGGTAAGCAACACTTGCTAATCACATCTTATGTGACTCTTGTTTGTTGGGTGGCATTCAATGCCCGGCTCCCAACACCATGCCCCAAGGCCCAAATCTAATTTGATAGCCTTGTCAAGTAAACCAATACTATGCATGTGGATGTCCGACATCCACCCTATTAGATCAAGATAGTTGATGGTACTCGCTTTGGCACCTACCAAACAATGATCATGATTCTTATAGGCGCAAAGAATTGGAAGGGCATCAAAACAAATTCTTAATTTTTCTTGAGAGAAGCTATTCTATCATGAAAAACTAACTCTTAGTTGGTATGGCATGAAAGAATAGTATGACAAGAAATAAACATCACATGCATATAATCACATTATACCGTGAATGGTATGGCATTTTGTATCGTAGTGGTCGCCATCGCCATGGTTCCACGGTGATATTCTTCGCCACACTTCTTGTCCTCTTTGTCATCATGCTTGAAGCCTCCATAGCAAAGAACTAAACTATTACAACTAATAGGTAGCAAATGAATTACATGAGGAGCTCAAGCATCACAAGTCGACACGCAGTCGTTATACAATTAAAGAACGACCTCAACCCTACTGTGATTAATACGACACACAGTCGCCAAAACACACATGCATCACATATGCATCTATGCCATACCATTCACATCATTCCCTGCAAAAACAAGTTAAGCGTAGAACATATTCTACATACGACATGAATGTGTTTCTATAACAATCTATGCGTATATGCATAGGCGGTCCCGCCGGCGGTCGTGAGCGGGGGGGTCGAGGGGCGCCCCGCTGGTTTCGTGGCAGCGGGACCGCCGTTGCGTACGCATAGATTGTTATAGAAACACATTCATGTCGGTATACGAAAACCTCACGGAATTACATAGATCGCATCTATGAAATCGCTATGAAAATCTCATCGGCCGATCAAATCAACCCAAATCCGAGCCATTCAAAATGTCTCAATTTTCATTAGATCAATCACATCAATCATCGCGATCGGTATGCTTGAGGAGACCGCAACACAAGACCTCGATCTGTTGGCTCAATCTCTCGACCGTGCGCGCAGATTAGCCCGATGGTGTTACCGGTAGGTAGGGGCAAGTCGCAGACATCAAAGAAGGAGCACGAACTAATCTTTTGGCCACATGATGCTATCAACTCATACATATTCCAACCCCTTATGACCGATTGATCTAGTCCGTAATAGATCCAATCTATTACAACCGCATATCAACATATGCGCCGATCCGATCGCAAACTAAGCAAGATGGCTCGATACCACTAAAGGATCGCGAGTAGGCTACGAGAGCGAAAACAAAATTTTTCTACCGCGCACACAAGAACATCATGCTTAAGGAGGATCATGGATCGTTACCACTAGACGCCAGTCAGCAATGAAGAAGAGTTGGAGAAGCCGATCCAACCACGCGTCGAGTAGTAGTGGAAGTAGTCGATCGTCCCGAACCGATCGTCTCCTCCACGCGATCAACCACACCACGAGCGGATCCAATCAGAGGTTGTTGATGCCGATCAACGCCGCAACGAGCGCGCCTCCCCGGTATCCACACGTCCGGAGGAACGCCGATCGCGAGTGTACCAAAGACTCATGAGCGGCTAGGGTTTGGCTCGAGGTGGCGGCTACGGATTAGCTCGGGATTATCGGTGCGTTCCTCACCCCTCGCCTCCATATATATAGACCTCCTCACTTGGGCCTCGTGGACCGAGGCCCAATAGGAGTCTATCCGGATCTCTATCCGAATTGAGCCCATATCCGAATCACATTGAATTAGTGTTCCAACCCGTTAAGTGTGCGACCACAGGGTTCACGTATACTTGGTCGCGACCGAAAACACCTTTCCGGTCACCACATTAATAGCGGCCTCTAGCAAGACATATTAACCCCAAAGTATACGTAAAGATCATATCAACCGAACACGTAATGTTCTCATGTACTAATCCTTTGCCTCACGATATAGATTAAGCTCAAGGCGAGACCTGTGTCATCCTCTTAATAGCTCAATCACTCTCTCGATTCCGTGATGGATTATAAACTCGTGATTGACTCCTCAATCACCTTGGCATGGCCATGCACTTTCATAATCCATTACATCGAGGGGCCCGAGATATCTCTCCCATAAGGAGGGCAAATTCTATCTTGATCATTCACATCCCACTACATGTTTCATGGCAAACCCAAAGACTACTTTTATGACTACCCGATTCACGGAGTAGTGTTTAGTAGTCCCAAAGTAAGCTACTATCTTGGGAACCATGATGATCTCAAGTCTAAGGATTCCACATAAACACTACTTGAGACCAACGATGACACTTGGAATCTCTGCGGTGTCTCATGGCGGGTCTATCCAACATATGTTCACTAACACATGTCCATATTATTGATTTGGTATCTCCATACCATGATCCATGAGACATGATCATCAATCAATACATATCTCGATCTTTGAATCATATTTGTTCCTCATATGAAATATAATCGGGGATCATTTAGAAATAGCAACATTTTGGCATTAAGAGTCTCATGAATAAGTCACATACTCATTGATCAATAATGATAATGTCTATTTCAAGGAACAAAGCAATGTATCATAAACATAGTATGTGATATATTCAACATCTCCATGTTGCCTCTAGGGCATATCACCAACACCGGCCATCTACAATTTTGGAAATAATAGAGAAGATCAGTAAAGACATTTTAAACAAGTGAATATAAGATCAAGAATGGAGCAGAAGTAAAGAGATATAGAAAATTTTCACATATATTTTAATAAATATAGGTCCTTAAGGTTTTTACCATTCTATTCTAGGTCACGTCCTACGGTCAAATTGGCTCGATACCATCTCTGCCGGGACCCGGTTTCCAAATCCAAATTCTCGTGTATTACAAAGACTAGTCCCGATCAAAGCTAGTGCACAGTTAAAGCGATGATGATTACATTGCCAACAACGAAATTACATTAATAAAGAGAGTTCAGGTCGAAAGACCTTTTATTACAACGAGGTTACAAGACCTCGCACTCACACAAAAGATAAAGCACAGCGGAAGCAAAAGTAAATCCAATGGAGAAGACCCATCAATTCGCCACAGTGCAATTGACCGGGAAGCGCGACCTAGAACTCCTGAAAGCCTTCATCGAATCCATATGCTCCGTAGTCGAACGTTCCATCTTGAGCTTCATACTCTTCTGAGTATTATTTTAAGTGTAGTATGTGAGTACATAAAGTACTCCGCAAGTCTTGGGAAGATGCAATAGATGCAGGGTTTAATCAAAGGAGGGTTATACGGTTCTTTTGCACAAAGCAGCATTTTATTTCAAATACCATTAGTTATCTTTAAAGGCATCAATTTAGCAAAGGGTTTGTTTCAATAAAATCTATTAAGTTAAATAGTGAAGGTTACAACCACCAACACTTGAAGTACTGGCTAACTGCCAAAGTTCAAATCCACGGGTTACACCACCCACACGGCTACAATCGCCAGACAACCCCTAAGTTCCAACCACTTCCGGTTCCCAAATCTTTTATTTTTAAAACCAAAACAATGATCTACCATGTGTATGCATTCCTTGCCCGCCCTTGACCGTGGGCACGGCTATTCGAATAGTTTTACACTCTGCAGAGGTTGTACACTTTACCCACAAGAGATAAGTCATCTTAATAGTCAACACGCTTCCTTTGGCATGAGACCCAGATAAATTATCACAAAACTTTTACCTTACTCTAGTCTAGCTACACACCACCGAGGTTTCACCGTGAAGGGTTAAACCACCAGACATGAAGCCCCTCTTGCGCCGTATGAGTACAAGAAACCCATCCCTCACTTGTGAATAACCAAGACACCACGGCATCCACTTTCCACTGGTGGCACCTAGACTAAACTATCATAAGTTAGTCAGCTAGGTCGTACCCATATAGACATGTGGTTGTACGGTAGTGCTCAGTCTGGACAAACACAAGCGTCGGTCCTTAATTGACTAGGGCGGAACATACACATACAAGTTCTCATGCTATCCGCACCATTCCAAACTTACCATCCGCCCCAGTCTAAACCAACTCTCACATTTTATTTTATTTTAAAGATCAGTGGCAACATCCATCGCCACTAAATTTCTACACAAAAGTCTAAATCAAAGACATAACATTTTCCCAATCCAAGGTTACAAAAGTTTATGTTGCATGACTAAGCTTTCTACTACCGGTACAATATTTACCAGAGTTATATAATAATCTCATTATTGAGACAAGGGAATTCCTAGGGTGTCGATGGTACATGGCATTCAACATCAAATGAGGGTATAACAATAGTTGGATTAACTAATATTTCTAAAACAAGAGTTATCATTTTATGTAACATAGCAATGCATTAATTTAAAATAATTAAAATATTTCTTAAACATAGGTTCAAGATGTTCAAAGGAGACTTGCCTTCGTGTGTGAGCTCTTGATTATCTTCTTTGCAGTCAAGAAAGTCTTCACGACGTCGGATTCTACGCGAAAAAGACAAGGCAACAAAGCAAATAAATACACATAAAATCAAATAAAATTCAAAAATTGAAAAAGAATGTATATTTAGATAGATTATGATTTTAGAAAAATTTAGAAATTTGAACGGGTCAAATCGGAGTTAAAACGAAAAGATATGACCTCGGGAAGATTTAATTGAAAGAAAAGAAAAGGGCCGAATTCGAATTAATTTTATATTGAAAACCATAATTATGACGTCATCATATTTTGAATTTTGAAAATTCGACGTGTGGGCCGGTCCACGGTGGACCGAGTCCACTGACCGGCCGAGCCGAGGTGGCATGCCGTGACGTGGCGCCACGCGGCGTGCGCACGCGCACACATGGCGCCACGCCCCGGCTCGGCCGAGGTGGCAACCACGGCGGCGCACAAGACCAAGCAAGACGCGGCGGCGGCGGCCAGCGCCCCGGCCGGCCGGGCGGCCGGCGGCGGCGGGGCAAGGCGGGGGCCGTGAGCTCACCGGTGGTGGCGGGGCGGGCGGAGGATGGCGGGCGGCGGAAAGGAGTCAAGCGGTGGCTCTTGGCGCAGTGAGAGGGCACGGGGAAGGCGGTAGAGAGGTGGAGAGAGTAGGGGTGCGGGGATGCCAAGGATGGTCTCGGGGGCTTTTATAGGCGAGAGGAGGAGGAGAGGCCACACCGAGCGGGAGAGGAGAGAAATGCGCGCAATTAGGGGGAAATTAAGGCGTAACTACCAAGCAATAGATGGAGACTTGATTGGGGATCTTAATTGCGCGATTAAGCGGGTGTTTAATAGATGGAAACGGCCGCAATTCAAGCTCTCCATGCGGCATCCATGGAGGAAAGAGAGGGAGGGATGGAGGAGGAAGAAAGGAAGGTGGAAGACACAAATGACAAGTGGGGCCCACATGTCGGTGAGAGAAGGAGAGGTGAAGGGGTATGGTGCGGCCGGATGCTTGACACGTGGCAAGTGACTAAATCTTGCCCTTTGGTTTTAAGTGAAGAGGTGTGGCTAGGATTAAATCAAACGAAGGGGTATCGGCCGTCGGATGAGCGACACGTGGCGGCCTGAGATTAAATTGATTTTATTTTCGGATTAGATTTTCAGAAAATACTAGAAACAATATATTTGCTTGGAAAAATAATAAATAATATCTAAAAATTCCAGAAAAATTATAGAATATTCCTGGAAACATTTTAGACTTAGTAAAAATATTTATATTTTCAGATTTGCTTTTAATAATTTTATAAAATTCCTTTTATCTTTTAAAATTAATTTTTAATTCCAGAAAATTCTGAAAAATTATTTAAAAACTCTGGGGAGGTTAGGAAAAATAAAATAAACACTTTTTGGCTTTTATAAAATTTTTAAAATACATTTTATTGATTTAAACTTTGAAATAAACTCCAGAAAAACCCAGAAAAATCCAAATAAAAGCCAATTGCTTCAAAATAATTAATTTGAATTTTAAATTTTTCAAAACTCAAAATTTGGGATGTTACAGTAGCGGACTAGGGCGCCACACACTCTTGCACGCTGTGAGCAAGGTGCGGGGTCCTGTGCGTCGAGTCGGCACTTGGTTGTTAGGGATGATAGGTGGTACAGGTGAAGACGACGTGTAGTCAGTTGTGACCTGCTGCTTGGCTCTAAGACGTCCCAGCTCGAACTCTGCTGCCTGGCACTGGATGAGTTGAGCACGGAGAGTGTCGGAGTGCTGGTAGCTGGAAGTAAGAAGCATCCGAAGCCGTCCAATCTCCTCCAAGGCGCTGGCGTAGGTAGCTGCCATCGCCTGAGTAAGCTGCACCTGGTGCGATAGTCGAGGATCATCCACTGAGATCTCGAAGGGCTGAGGATAACTCTGTCCTGTCCAAGTGGATGAAAAGAAGCAGTAAGGTGACCGTAGCAGGGTCTCCTTGTGAATCTGGCACAAGTCAGCTATAGTCAAACGAGCTGCATCCTAGATAGCGTCAGAGCGGTCAGTCCGAGGATGATCGATAGGGTATCTATGGGAATCGAATTCCCTTTCCCGTGCATACAGGAATGCCTTCATCAACCAAGAATCTCGGTCCATGATCTGGACTTTCCGCCCCCTGAAAATAGGCGGTTGGCGATACTTCAGGTACTTCATGAGTTGACGAAGAAGCTCAACAAATGCGCCCTCATTCTCGCCATGGGAGATGTAATCCCATGATCCTGCGGAGGATGAGCCGGCCATCTACAAGGTTTTTCTTAAATATATACATTTTTAATAAATATAAATCCTTAAGGTTTTTGCCATTCTAATCTAGGTCACGTCCTACAATCAAGTTGGCTCTGATACCATCTCTGTCGGGACCTCGGATTTCCGAATCCGGACCCTCTGTGTATTACAGCACTAGTCCCAAATCAAAGCTAGTGCACACAGTTAAACAGTGATGATTACATAACCAACAATGAATATTACAATAAATAAGAGTACAGACCGAAAGGTCTCTTTATTACAACTGAGGTTTCAAGACCTTGCAAATAAACAAAACACAGCGGAAGCAAAATAAACTTTGATAAAGACCCATCAATACGCCACATGCAAAGTAGTCGTAGTCTCCTTGCTGAGCTTCGTATTCCTCTGAGATTTTATTTTTAAGTGTAGCATGTGAGTACATAAAATACTCCGCAAGTCTTGGAAAAATGCAGTAGATGTAAGGCTTTAACAAAGGGGGTCATATGGTTATTTTGCACAAAGCAATATTTTATTTCCAATACCACTAAATATTTTCGAAGGCAATAATTTAAACAGAGTAATTATCCTGACTGAACTATTAAGCATTTTTATAGTGAAGGTTCTATCCACCTTCACTAGATAACAAGCTCCATCCACCAAGATTCAAATATACGGGTTCCAACCACCCACACTGGCTTCATCCGCCAGAACAACCCCGAGAGTTCCATCCACTCTCGGATTTCAATACTTTATTTTAAAACCAGAAATCTACCATGTGAATGCATTCCTTGCCTATCCTTGACCGTGGGCACAGCTATTCAAATAGTTTTAACACTCTGCAGAGGTTGTACAACTTTACCCACAAGAGATAAGTTATCTTAATAGCCAATATGCTTTCTTAGGCATGAGACCCAGATAATTCATCACAAAGCTTTTACCTTACTCTAGTCTAGCTACTCACCACCCGCTGAGGTTTCACCGCTGAAGGGTTAAATCCACCACATTCAGAAGCCCCCTCTTCCGCCATATGAGTACAATAACCATGTCCCTCACTGTGAATAACCAGTACACTCTGGCACCCACTTTCCACTGGTGGTACCTATACTAGTCTATTGTAAGTTAATCAGCTAGGTCATACCCATATATACATGTGGTTGTACGGTAGTGCTCAGTTTGGACAAACACAAGTGTCGGTCCTTAATTGACTTGGGTGAACATACACTTTTCAAGTTCTCGTGCTAAATCTGCACCAATCCAATCTTGCCATCCACCGAAGTCTAAAACATCTTTCACCATTTTATTTTAACAACAACAACAATACTGATTGCTACTAGATGAAATCATTCATATCAATTTTCCACCCGAGGGGTTATACCGACCGACTAGCTTGTCTAAGCAATTACTACCGTTCTAACATTTATCAAAGATTTATAATAATCTCAATACTGAGACAAAAGAAACATATGGTTGTCAATATCAAATGAGGGCATAACAATTATCGGTTTAACTATTATCCCTACAATAGAAATTATCATTTTATGCAACATAGCGAATGCATTAAGTTTAAAATAAATGAAAATCATTTTTCAAACATAGGTACAAAATGTTCAAAGGAGACTTACCTTCGTGAGTGATGTCTTGACTTTCTTGCTGCTGTTCTGAGAATTCTTCGACAATATCGGGATCTACGCGCAAAATGATAACACAAACGAACAAATAAATACAAATAAAATTACAGAAATATAATATTTTTACTGGAAGGAAGTTTATAATTTTCTATGAATTTAGGAAAAAGTTTCAACGGATTTGGAGTTCAAACAAGGGACTAAATGAAAAAAATTTAGAAATAAAATATTTTAACTCAGGAAAATAGAATAAATTTTATGGAGATTTTACAAAGTTGAATTTGAATCTTTGGAAATGCACAGAAACTTTGGGATGGAACTGAGGTTTTTGAAAATGAATTGGGTGTTTGAAATTTGAATTTTAAAATACCAAATAAATTTCAGAAATTAAAAAGGATGGCAGAAATGGATAGTTTAGAATTTTTGATGAATTTAGAAATTTGAATGGGCTTAATCGGAGTTAGGATGAAGGAGAACGGGCTCTAGGAAAATTAAATTCAGAAAAATGAAAAATATTGAATTTCCCGAATTATTTTTGTGCTGAAAATTGATTTATTACGTCAGCAGGAATTAATGGAATTACTTTCCTAAAGACAAATCGGGTTTATTGCATCACGCTGGCGTCAGCCCCGGGGTGGGCCGACTGATAGTGGGCCATGGGTCTATGGACCAGGTCCACGGACCAGAGGGGAGGCTGAGTTGGCGGGTAGCGCCAGGTGGCGGGCGTGGCGCCACGTCACCGCCACGCAGCACCGGGAGTCGACGTGGAGGCCGGCGAGAGCGCGCGGGGACGCCGGACTTGCCGTGACAGCCATGCAAGGCCGCCGCGAGGGCGAAACGGGAAGAGGAGGAGTAGGAGAACTCATTTCACCTTGGCGCGGAGCTCAGTGACAAGCGGAGGCGGCCGACGGCGAGTGAAGAGCGGAGGAGACTCGGCGTGGTGCGGCGAAACTCGGGGTGGCCTTGGTGGAGCTCGGGGAGCTCTCCCTCGTCGGCGATTGCTCGCTGGAGGAGCCTCGGCGGTGACAATGAGCGAAATGCGAGGCGCCCGGCTCGGGAGGAAGAAAGGGGCGGGAGGTGGTGCAAGGGAAGCAGGGCCGAGGTGGGTTTAAATAGGGAGGGTGGCCAAGCGGTGACCTAACCGCCATGAAAAGACGGCAGCGACGGCTGCTTGGGAGGGTGTGGAAGTGGGAGAGGTGGGGAGGTGGGCGCGGAGATGGCAGGGAGGTTGGGGAGTGCGGCCGCAGCGTGCGGGGCACGAAGGAGGGAGGTGGGTGTGGAGATGGCGGAGCGGCGGTTGTGGGCGGCGCGCGAAGGAAGGAGAAGGCGGCCGGAGGAGGAAGACGGCCTCACGGGTGGGCCGGGGCGAAGAGAGAGAGGAAGGCGTGGGCGGCGGTGATGGCGCCACGTGGCCGAGGGCGGGGATCGGGCGGCCAAGGGAGGAAGGCAGCGCGGGCGGCGCAGATGAGCTCGGGCGGGAGACGTGGCCGAAATCTGGGCTGTCCACGTGTCGCCCGTGGGAAGGGTTTAGGGTTTTGAATTTTTATTTTCTGATTTTAATTTTTAGAAAAGCCTAGGAAATCCAACAAAGCTCGGAAAAATATGAAATAAATTCCAAAGATTCCAAAAAAAATTCACAGAATTTCTTCGAGATATTTTGGACTTAGATAAAATATTTTCAACTTATTTTGGTAGTATATTATCATACTAAGATTTCTTTTTAATTCTAGAAATTGGTTTTAAATTCTGAAAAAACTCAGAAAAATTCAAATAAGATCCAAATACTTTTAAAATATTTAATTTGAATTTAATTTTTAAAAATCACAAATTTTGGGATGTTACAGATGATGTGGGTATTCAGAATATCAACACTAACATTGGAAAGGGTAAAGCTTCAGGTTTTATCGATGATGAAAAAATGTACTTTGTGGTTCAAAGAATGTCTGTGTGTGCTAAGCAAAAAGAAGTTAAAGGAGTTGTTGCTTAAGGAGGCTCATGAGTCTTTGTATTTGATTCATCTAGGTAGTACTAAGATATATCAGGATATGAAAGACAAGTATTGGTAGCCAAGCATGAAGCGGGAGATAGCATAGTATGTTGCACTTTGTGATGTGTGCTACAGAGTCAAAGCCGAGCATTAGAGGCTGGCAGGTTTGTTGCAACTGTTGAGAATTCTTGAGTGGAAGTGGGAGGAAGTTGGTATGGATTTTATTACAGGATTACCTAAGACAAAGGAAGGATTTGATTTCATATGGATAATTATGGATCGTTTGACAAAAGCGGCACATTTCATACCAGTCAAGGCAACTTACGTATGTGATAAGTTGGCACAGTTGAATGTGTAAAGAATTGTGAGTCTACATGGTGTGCCAAAAAAGATACTGTCACATCATGGATCATAGTTTATGTCGAGATTTTAGGAAAGTTTCCATGAAGCCATGGATACTCATCTGAATTTCCTTATAGCATACCATCCGCAGACAAATGGGCAGATTGAGCGTGTGAATTAGATTCTCAAGGATATGCTAAGAACTGGTGTGTTAGATCATGGAGCTAAGTGGGACAGATGTTTGCCTTTTGAGGAATTTTCCTACAACAATAGTTATCAAGCTAGTTTGCAAATGTCACCGTTTGAAGCTCTGTATGGCAGAAAATATAGAACCCCTCTTAATTGTAAAGTGACCGGGGAAAGCCAAGTCTTCGGTGTAGAATGTTTAAGAGAAGCCGAGGTAAAAGTTCGACAAATTCAAGAAAGGTTAAGAACTGCCTAGGCCAGGCAGAAGAGTTATGCTGATACTCGTCGTCAAGAATTGAGATTTGAGCCAGATGATTATGTGTATCTTAGAATCACACCATTCAAACGAGTCAAGAGATTTTAGATGAAAGGGAAGCTTGCACCAAGATATGTGGGGCCGTTCCATGTCTTGAAATGTAAAGGAGAGATTGCCTATCAGTTGGAGCTACCTGCATCTTTCAGTGGGATACATGATGTCTTCTATGTGTCTCAGTTAAAGAAGTGTTTGCGAGTGCTAGAAAAGATAGTGCTAGGGGAAGCCATTGATCTTCAAGAGGATCTCACCGACAAGGAGCACCTTGTCAGGATCTTGGAAGTGTCAGAGCGTAGGACCAAGAGTAGGGTCGTTCATTTCTGCAAAGTTCAATGGAGCAACCAGTGAGAAGAGGAAGCAACCTAGGAGCGAGAAAAGGATCTCCAAGTGGAGTTTTCAAACCTATTCTCTTAGTAAGCCCAAATCTCAACCTAGGAGGTTTATAACATCCTATTTTTCATAGTCTTTTTGGAGCTTTTTAAAAAAAATTCATCATTTGGATTTTTTCCTGAATTAATTGAAGCTTAATTGGAATTTTTAGAAATTAAAAGGATTTAATTTTAATTAAATAAACATCAATTAAGTGAAAACTAGCTATATTCAGGCTCCTTGTGTTGCAAGGAATTTTCCTAAATTTTCTGGGTTTATTTACTATTTTCTAGAGCTCAATTGAATTAATCTCGATTTTTAAATTTAGAAAACCCTTAAAAATCCATGAAAGGCTTTTGGGCTGAAGCCCATTACTCTCGGTCTGGCCCAACCTAGCCTAGCTTGCCCACCAGCCTAGCCCACGCTCACCCTTTGGATGATCGCCATGTGTCATCCATCCGAACGTTGCCTTTCTAGAGTGGGCTACCTGGGGAGTGAGCCGACCGCCCTTGGGCCAAGGCCCAATGTAACATCCCAAATTTTTCAAATCTTAAAAATTTAAATTTAAATTAATTATTTTAAAATATTTGGATTTTATTTGAATTTTTCTGAGTTTTCCAGTTTTTAAAATCAATTTTTTAGAATTAAAAAGAAATCTTAATTTGAAAATATATTATCAAAATATCTTGGAAATATTTTATTTAATCTCAAAATGTATTTAGAAACTTCTGCAAATTTTTCTAGAATTTTTGAAAGTAATTTCATATTTTTCTGAGGCTTATTGAGTTTTCTAGTATTTTAGTAAATCAAAAAAAAATAAAATTTAAAACCCTCCTCCTCCTCCCGCCACGTGACTGGCCGGATCTCTACCCACGCCGCCACCCCATCCCGCCTTCCCTCTTCCTCCTTGCACGTGGGTGGCCCAGATTCGACCATGTCGCCCACCGCCCGATCGCCACCGCCGCCTCCTCTCTCTCGCCGCCTGACCCCACCCGTCGGCGCCTCTCCCCGCGCCACCCGGCCCTTTGTCATCCCGACCTCCGCCCCTCCTCGCCTTGCCTCCGCCTCCAACCGCCCAAGAACCGCCTCCCCCTCGGCCCCCACCTTCCCTCTCCTCACTCCCTCCTTCCGTGCGCCGCCCACCCCGCACCTTCCCCTCTCTCCCCGCCCCCCCTCCTCCTCTCTCTCGGCAACCGCCACCTCCCACTTCCGGCGAGGGATAGCCGCCAACTCCTCCCTCGCCCTATTTAAACCCTTCCCGACACCCCGTGCTCCACTCCACCTCTCACCGCCTCATTCTCCCTCTCCGCCGCCCTACCGCCCAAGACCGAGAGCCTTCGCCGCCGCCAACACCTCCGTGAGCAATCGCCGCCGCCTCGTCGTCTGCTCCTCGCCGCCACCTCCTCGGCTTCCCGCCTGCCATGAACCTCCTCCGCCCTCGCCGCCTCTCCCACCGCCGAACGCCGCCGCCGGAGCACCCGAGCCGCCTCCTCCTCGTCGCCGCCGCCTCAGCTCGCCGCCACACCGCGCCAAGGTGAAATGGGTTCCCCACACCCTCTCCCTTCTCCGCCCCTCATGGCGGTCGTCGCGCCGCTTTCTTCTTCTTTAGTAGTAGGCCACTGTCTTGGCGTGGCCGCCATGTGGCGCCACGTCCGCGCCACCTCGGCGCCACCCGCCCGTCGGCCGCCACGCCACACCCGCGCCACCTCGGTGGACCGCCCGGTCAGTGGACTCGGTCTATGGACCGAGACCCACTGTCGATGGGGTTTACCGGTGGCGACGCATCTTGACGTCATAAACCCGATTTTCCTATTTAAAATAATTCGGCCGAAAAGAAATTCCCTGCTGACGTCATAATTCAGAATTTCCTTTAGAAAATAATTCTAAAATCCAGTTTATTCTTTTCTTCTTTTAAACTTCCGATGCCCGTACTTTTCATCATAACTCGATTGAGTCCATTCAAATTTCTAAATTCCTCAAAATTCCAATCTTTACATTTCTGCCATCCTTTCAAATTTTTGAAATTTATTTGATATTTTGAAATTTAAATTTCAAATTTCAAATACCCTTTCTCCTCGTTTGAACTCCGATTCCATTGAAACTTCCTCCTAAATTCATCTAAATTTATAAACTTCATTCCAGTAATATTATTATAATATCTGTACTTTTATTTGTATTTATTTATTCTTTTATATTCGTTGTTTCACGCGTAGAATCCGACGTCATCGAAGAATTTATCGACCCACAGCAAGAAAGTCAAGACACCGCACACAAAGGCAAGTCTCCTTTGAACATCTTTGAATCTATGTTTGAGAAATGTTTTTAAATTATTTTAAATTTAATGCATTGCTATGTTATATAAAATGATAGTTTCTGTTGTAGAGGTAATAGTTAAACCGAAGACATTGTTATGCCCTCATTTGACTTTGACAACCATGTACCTTTGACACCCTAGGAATTCCCTTGTCTCATTATTGAGATTATTATGAATCTTTGATAATTGTTGTATTGGTAGTAAGATGCTTAGACAAGCTATATAACTTTAGTAACTTTGGATTGGGAACTGCATTTCATTGAACTAGACTTTTGTTCAGAATCGAATGGCAAATGGTGTTGCCTCTGTTCATGTGAAAAGAATTAAATTGTGAAAATTGTTTTAGACCAGGGCGGATGGTTGGTTTGGATTGGTGCGGTTAGCACGAGATCTTGAAAAGTGTATGTTCCGCCTAGTCAATTAAGGACCGACGCTTGTGTTTGTCGATCCCGAGCACTACCGTACAACCACATGTCTATATGGGTACGACCTAGCTGATTAACTTATAATAGACTAGTTTAGGTACAACCAGTGGAAAGTGGATACCGTGGTTCTTGGTTATTCACGATGAGGGACAGTTCTTGTACTCATACGGCGCAAGAGGGGCTTACATGCGGGTGGTTAACCCTTCACGGTGAAACCTCGGTGGTGGTGTCTAGCTAGACTAGAGTAAGGTAAAGGCTTTGTGATGAATTATCTAGGTCTCATGCCTAAGGAAGCATGCTGACTATTAAGATAACTTGTCTCTTGTGGGTAAAGTGTACAACCTCTGCAGTGTAAAACTATTCGAATAGCCGTGCCCACGGTCAAGGGCGGGCAAGGAATGCTTTCACATGGTAGATCTTTGGTTTCGGTTTTAAAATAAACGTTTTGGGAAACCGGGAGTGGTTGGAACTCCCGGAGTTGTCCTGGCGAATGTAGCCAGTGTGGGTGGTGTAACCCGTTTTCTTGAACTTTGGCGGTTAGCCAGTTGTTTAGTGTGGGTGGTTTAACCCGTGGTTTTGAACTTTGGCGGGTTGAGCCAGTATTCAAGTGTTGGTGGTTGGAACCTTCACTATAAAATTATTGATAGATTCTTTAAAACAATCACTTTGCTAAAGTGATGCCTTTAAAAATAATTAATGGTATTTGAAATAAAATGTGGCTTTGTGCAAAAGAACCATATGACCCTCCTTTGTTAAGCCTTGCATCTATTGCATTTTCCCAAGACTTGCGGAGTACTTTATGTACTCACATGCTACACTTAAAATAATACCCAGAGGAATATGAAGCTCAAGAAGGAAACTTTGACTACGGTGCATATGGATTCGACGAAGGCTTTCTGGAGTACTAGGTTGCGCTTCCCCCGTCAATTGCCTGTGGCGTATTGATGGGTCTTCGCTGGATTTATCTTTTGCTTCCGCTGTGCTTTATCTTTTGTGAGTTTGCGAGGTCTTGAAACCTCGCTTGTAATAAAGAGGCCTTTTGATCCGCTCTCTATTATTGTAATAAAGCGTTGTTGGTTATGTATTCATCATTTGTTTGACCGTGTGCACTAGCTTTGATCCGGGACTAGTGTCAGTAATACACGTAGGGTTCGGATTCGAAACCGGGTCCCGGCAGAGATGGTATCAGAGCCAATGTTGACTGTAGGACGTGACCTAGTTTAGAATGGCAAAAGCCTTAAGGACCTATATTTATTAAAATATATGTTCTAGAAAATTTTTCTATACTTCTTTATCTTTGTTCTATTTATAATCACTTACTCAAAATTCTTTACTAAACTTCTCTATCTTTTCAAATTTGTAGATGGCGGCTCTATCTCCGCATTAGTGGACTACATCTCCCATGTTTGAGACCGAGGTGCATTTGTTGAGCTTCTTCGCCAACTTATGCGTGACTGAAGTTCCGTCTACCGCCTATCTTCGAGAGGCGGAAAATACGGATATTGGATCGAGATTCTTGGACAATGGAAGTATTCCCAGTATGCACGGAAGGGAATTGAATCCCATAGATACCCCATTGATCATCCTCGGACTAATCGTTCGGACGCCACTCAGGATGCAGCTCGTCAGGCCATAACTGGTCTATGTCAGATTTACCAGGAGATTCTGCAGCAGTCGCCCTACTGTTTCTTTTCATCCACTCGGCGGGACGAGTCATCCGCAGCCCTTCGAGATCGCCGTGGGCGATCCCGCCTTTCACATCGTGTTCACTCACTCGGGCAATGGCGACCACCTCGCCCGGCGCTTTGAAGGAGATTGGGCGACTTGGATGCTACTCACTTCCGCCTATCAAGACTCAGACACCCTCCGTGCTCACTCATCCATAACCGAGACAACAGAGTTTGGTAGTGCGACCCCGAGCGACAAGCGGTCTCCGACTACACACCATCTTCACCAAGACACCGTCGTCCCAACAACCACCTCCGACTCGGCGCACAGACCCGTACCTTACTCACGGCGCGCAGAGTGTGCGGCGCCCTAGTCCGCTGTCTCGACATCGACATCGGGACACCAAAGAAGAGACGCAGCTCTCTCGTTCCGTTCTTGCTCTCGGTCTATTACCTCCAAAGCAGAGTGACCATCTTCATACCGTGCCTCTTACAACCGCCCGAGTGTGGTTGTAAGTCGCGCCACGGGGTATCCTAGAGGAGGATCCAGAGGAGGATCCCGAGGAGGATCTAGAGGAGGATCCGGAGGAGCTTGTCTTCGAGGAGGATAAGTAGTTGCAGAGACAGTAGCACCCAATTTAAATGTTTAATTCCTTAGAACGATTTGTATTTTATTCTAGTGTGTGGGATGGACTGTACCAAGCACTTGTGCACCTGTGGTACAGCCATTTCCTTTAAAATTTAATTTGAATTCAAGACAAGTTTTCTTTCCAATTGTTGTCTGTGTTTTCCCTTGTGTGTTGGTTTGGGATGTGGTTTAGTCTCCCCTAATATCTTACCTATGCTACTTCCCTTTTTCCTTTTGCTAACCCCGCTACCACGAAGATGGTGAACACAAGGAGCAGTCTTAAACATGACCGAATGTCAATGCTCACCCGAAGGCAATAATCCAATCCACCCCGCCAGCTCAAGCCCCTAACCCGAAGCAGATGATGGCCATACGATTCTGATTACTCAAGCATTAGCCCAAAACCAAGTCCAACAAATTCCATGAGCACCCAATCA
The DNA here is from genome assembly GCA_036346245.1 of Bonia amplexicaulis. Classification (NCBI taxonomy): domain Eukaryota; kingdom Viridiplantae; phylum Streptophyta; class Magnoliopsida; order Poales; family Poaceae; genus Bonia; species Bonia amplexicaulis. The sequence continues at coordinate 14,608,826 of CM070760.1, forward strand.
AGCACCACAATCCAAGCTAGGGGAGTTTATGAGAACTCGTCCCCCAACTTTCAGTGGGTCAGTAGATCCGATGGAAGCTGACGACTGGATTAAGGACGTCGAAAGGAAGCTGAATTTGGCACAATGCAATGGAAATGAAAAAGTGTTGTATGCTGCCCACCAACTGAAAGGAATTGCAGCTAATTGGTGGGAGAATTATTGTGCTGCTCACCAGAATGCACAAGACATTACTTGGGCTGAGTTTGAAGAAGCATTCCGATCGCACACATTCCTACTGGAATCATGGAAATGAAAAAGGATGGAATTCTATAAGTTGCAACAAGGAAACCTCGGCAGGATCGAGTATCCGAACAAATTTACCTAACGGCCGATATGCTTGAGAGGATGTTACAACCGATGCAAGAAAATTTGGAGATTCATGCAAGGATCGGATCCCAATCTCAAGGTGCGATTAGTGTCTAATGATTATCCAACTTTCCAGCACATGGTGAACAAAGCTATCATCCAAGAAGATGCCCAACGCCAGTTACATGAAGTCCGAAAGAGGAAATTTCAGGCACAGCAGGGTGCCAATAACACTCGCCACCGTCCAAACCAGCCACACTTTTTCAGGCCTTCTATGCCGAGTGTGCCGAGGACACCAATCAGTGGACCTCGTCCAATACCTCAGGCTCCACGACCAATCAATGGAAGTCAAGCCCAACAAACAAGACTGCAATGCAGGAATTCAAGCTTCAATCAGCAAGAACATGGGGCATTACGCCAACAATCGTCTGCAAAAATGCCGGAGTGACTCTGTCTGCTCAACCTGGGACTACTCCAAATGAGCCCCACCAAGATGACAAGTCCATGGAACACCGCAGCGGCAAGGACTCCACAAGTGATAAGCAGGGACATGTCAACCATGTTACTGCAGTAGCGTACTCGAAGCACCGTGAGGTAGTTCGGTAAGTTCCTTGTCAACTCGAGACCTGCCAAGATTATTTGATTACGAGCTTCGCATTCGTTTATTTCAAAGGATTTGTTGAAAGAAACAATTTGAATACTCAAATGTTAAAGAATAATATGCTAGTCCAATCACCGGAAGGGAATGAGGACTATACTGTCCGCCCTAGAGCAACCGTAGATATAAATGGAGTTAAGTTCCTAGTCGATCTTATTATAATAGACTCCAATAGTCTAGATGTGATACTTGGAATGGATTGGTTAACCAAGTATAAAGGGCAGATAGATTGTGCCAACCGTGCTATTACTCTTAACAACTTTGAAGGAATCCAAATAGAGTGCAAGCCGAGTTTATCCACAAGGAATGGATGTGAGTTGAATAGCTTGAAGGGAATAACTATGGAAAAAGTGCCTATAGTAAAAGAATATCCAGATGTATTTCCTGAAGATTTACCGGGATTGCCACCAGATAGAGAAGTTGAATTTGTTATTAATCTGGTACCCGGAACAGCCCCAATTTCCAAGAGACCCTACCGGATGTCTGCCAATGATCTAGCAGAAGTCAAGAAGCAGATCGAAGAACTACAAGAGAAAGGATTTGTCGGACCAAGTTCTTCACCATGGGGAGCACCAAGACTTCTAGTGAAGAAAAGGATGGCGCTCACGATGTGTGTGGATTACGAGCATTGAGTGATGCAACAATCAAGAACAAGTACCCTCTACCCAGGATAGATGACTTATTTGATCAGTTAAAAGGATCATGTGTCTTTTCCAAGATTGATCTTCGATCAGGTTATCATCAAATGAAGATCAGACCGGAGGATATACCAAAGACAGCATTTGCTACTCGTTATGGGTTATACGAGTTTACAGTAATGTCCTTTGGCTTAACCAATGCTCCTGCGTATTTTATGAATCTGATGAATAAGGTGTTTATGGAATATTTGGATAAGTTTGTCGTCGTGTTCATTGATGACATTCTAATTTATTCTCGAAATGAAGAAGAACATGCCCAACATCTGAGGATAGTATTGGAAAAACTCAGAGAACACCAGCTGTATGCCAAGTTCGACAAGTGTGAGTTACGTTAAAGAAAGTAGATTTCTTGGGTCATGTTATTTCGAGGGAGGAGTGTCAGAGATCCAGAAGGTGACGGATGTACTTAATCGACACAACCCAAGTCGATGAATCGAGATCGAAGTTTTACGGGATTAGCCGGTTATTACCGTCGCTTCATAGAAGGATTCTCCAAGCTAGCCAGACCACTCACCCAGTTACTAAAGAAAGAAAAGAAGTTTGAATGGAGTAAATCATGTGAAGACAGTTTCGAAGAGTTGAAGAAGAGGTTAACCACGCACGGTATTGACCCTTCCCGATATCGGGAAGGATTTTGAAGTATTCGCGATGCATCCGACAAGGTCTAGGCGTGTTCGATGCAAGAAGGAAGGGTGGTAGCTACGCTTCAAGGCAATTGCGCCGCATGAGCGTAACTACCCAACCCATGATTTAGAGCTAGTGCACAGTGCATGCTCTAAAAATGGAGGCATTATTTAATCAAGAACTGCTGAAATTTATACGGATCACAAGAGTTTGAAGTATATTTTCACTCAACGACCTCAATCGAGACGAGAGAAGATGGTTGGAGTTAATAAAGGATTATGATGTGGGAATTCATTACCATCCGTGAAAAGATAATGTAGTAGCCGATGCCTTGAGCGTAAAAAGCTATTGCAATAATCGATGATCAAAGACAATCAACCTGCACTTCATGAAGAATTTCAGCGACTCAATCTAGAAGTAGTGGAGGAAGGATTCCTAGCTACTTTGGAGATTCAACCAATCTTAGAGAACCAGATAAAGGAAGCCCAAAGAGAAGATATTTATGTCAAAGAAATCAAAGAGAATATGAAAAAGGGTAAAGCACCAAATTTTTCAGAAGATGAAGAAGGTATCCTTTGGTTTGGAAAAAGAATTCTTGTGCCAAAAAGAAAGAAATAAAAGAACTAATCCGAAGGAAGCTCATGAGTCGGATACTCAATTCACCCCTAAGCACGAAAATGTATCAAGATCTCAAAGAAAGATACTGGTGGTCAAGTATGAAAAGGGAAATTGCTGAATATGTAGCCTTGTGTGATGTGTGCTAGCGAGTCAAAGCTGAACATCAGAGACCTGCTGGACTTCTGCAACCTTTACAGATACCTGAATGGAAGTGGGAAGAAATTGGTATGGATTTCATAACAGGTTTGCCAAGAACCAAGTCAGGTTATGACTCAATTTGGGTTATTGTGGACCGACTAACAAAAGTTGCACACTTTATACCGTGAAGACCACATACTGGAGATAAACTCATGAGAGTTATACATGTCAAAATAGTTTGTTTACATGGAGTCCCAAAGAAGATTGTGTCGATCGAGGATCACAATTCACATCAAGATTTTGGCGAGACCGCATGAAATTTTGGGTACAAACTTAAATTTCAAGATCTGACATATCATCCACGGTCGATGGTCAAACAGAAGAGTAAATCAAATATTGGAAGACATGTTTGAGAGCTTGTGCTTTGGCAAATAAAGCTAGTGGGATCAAAATTTGCCATATGCGAATTCTCTTATAACAACAGCTATCAATCTAGCTTGCAAATGTCTCCGTTTGAACTCATCAGACGAAAAATGCGAACACTATTGTATTAGAAAGAAGGAGAAGGACAAGTATTTGAACCTGATGTGTTGAAGCAAGCAGAAGAGCAAGTTCGTCTGGTTCAAGATAGATTAAAGACAGCACAAACAAGACAGAAAAGCTACATAGACAATCGTCGAAGAGCTTTAGAATTTATACCAGGAGATCACGTGTATTTGAAAATTTCACCTTTCAAGGGTTTGCGTCGTTTCGATGTTCTTGAAACTTGTTCGAGATTTATTGGACCATTCCTGTTCTAACCAAAAGGGAGAAGTTGCTTACCAGCTAAAGCTCCCACCTCAGTTGTCGAATGTGCACAACGTCTTTCATGTGTCTCAGTTAAGAAAGTGTCTCGAGTGCGGAAGAACAAATGCCTTTAGAAGAAGTGACTTTGAAAGATGACCTAACATATCCGAGTATCCAACAAAATTTTGATGAAGCGAGCGTCGAACCGTAAGCAAGAGCATCAAATTCAGAAGTACAATGGAGTAATCATTCGAGTCTCAAGCAACTTGGGAGCGTGAAGAAGATTTGAGATCGAGTTTCCGATCTTTTCCTGGTCCATCCGAATCTCGGGCCGAGATTCATCCTAAGGGGTAGGTTTGTAACATCCCAAAATTTTCAAATCTTAAAATTTAAATTTAAATTAATTATTTTAAAATATTTGGATTTTATTTGAATTTTACGAGTTTTCCGCTTTTAAAATCAATTTTTAGAATTAAAAGAAATCTTAATTTGAAAATATATTATCAAAATATCTTGGAAATATTTTATTTAAGCTCAAAATGTATTTAGAAACTTCAGAATTTTTCTAGAATTTTGAAAGTAATTTCATATTTTTCCGAGGCTTATTAAGTTTTCTAGTATTTTAGTAATCAAAATTAAAAATAAAATTAAAACCCCTCCTCCTCCGGCCGCCACGTGGACGGCCGGATCTTTGCCCACGTCGCCACCCCATCCCGCCTTCCTCTCTTCCCCGCCCGCCACGTGGGTGGCCCAGACTGCCACGCCCACCCACCGATCCCCACCGCCTCGCCTCCCTCTCTCCGCCGCCTGACCCCACCCGTCGGCGCCTCTCCCCACCCAGCGCCACCCGGCCCGCCTGTCATCCCGACCTCCGCCCCTCCTCGCCTGCGCCGCCTCCGCCCAACCGCCCAGAACCGCCTCCGGTTCCTCGGCCCCCACCTTCCCTCTCCTCACTCCTCCTTCCGTGCGCCCCACCCCGCACCTTCCCCTCTCCCCACGCCCACTCCCTCATCTCTCTCTCGGCAACCGCCGCCACCTCCCACTCCGTGAGGGATAGCCGCCAACTCCCTCCCTCGCCCCTATTTAAACCCTTCCCGACACCCCTGCTCCACTCCACCTCTCACCGCCTCATTCTCCCTCTCCGCCGCCCTAGCGCCCGGCACCGAGCCTTCGCCGCCGCCAACACCTCCGGCGAGCAATCGCCGCCGCCTCGGGTCATGCCGCCCTCGCCGCCACCTCCTCGGCTTCCCGCCTCGCCATGAACCTCCTCCTTCCTTGCCGCCTCTCCCCACCGCCGAACGTCGCGCCGAGAGCACCCGAGCCCGCCGCCTCCTCCTCGCCGCCCGCCTCGCTCGTCGCCACACCCGCGCCAAGGTGAAATGGGTTCCCCACACCCTCTCCTTCTCCGCCCCGCCGCCGGTCGCCGTCTTGCGCCGCCGCCGCCGCCGCCTTCTTGGCCGGCCGGCCACTGGCCGACGTGGCCGCCATGTGGCGCCACGTCCGCGCCACCTCGGCGCCACCCGCCCGCCGGTGCCACGCCACACCCGCGCCACCTCGGTACCGCCTAGCCGGTCAGTGGACTCGGTCTATGGACCGAGACCCACCTGTCAGTGGGGTTTACCCAGGGCTGACGTCATGCTACGTCATAAACCCGATTTTCCTATTTAAAAATAATTCGGCCGAAAAGAAATTCCCTGCTGACGTCATAATTCAGAATTTCCTTTAGAAAAATAATTCTAAAAATCCAGTTTATTCTTTTTCTTTCTTTTTAAACTTCCCGATGCCCGTACTTTTTCATCCTAACTCCGATTGAGTCCATTCAAATTTCTAAATTCCTCAAAAATTCCAATCTTTACATTTCTGCCATCCTTTCAAATTTTTGAAATTTATTTGATATTTTGAAATTTAAATTTCAAATTTCAAATACCCTTTCTCCCTCGTTTGAACTCCGATTCCATTGAAACTTCCTCCTAAATTCATCTAAATTTATAAACTTCATTCCAGTAATATTATTATAATATCTGTATTTTTATTTGTATTTATTTGTTCTTTTATATTCGTCGTTTCGCGCGTAGAATCCGACGTCATCGAAGAATTTATCGACCCACAGCAAGAAAGTCAAGACACCGCACACAAAGGCAAGTCTCCTTTGAACATCTTTGAACCTATGTTTGAGAAATGTTTTTAAATTATTTTAAATTTAATGCATTGCTATGTTACATAAAATGATAGTTTCTGTTGTAGAGGTAATAGTTAAACCAAGACATTGTTATGCCCTCATTTGACTTTGACAACCATGTACCTTTGACACCTAGGAATTCCCTTGTCTCATTATTGAGATTATTATGAATCTTTGATAATTGTTGTATCGGTAGTAAGATGCTCAGACAAGCTATATAACTTTAGTAACTTTGGATTGGGAACTGCATTTCATTGAACTAGACTTTTGTTCAGAATCGAATGGCAAATGGTGTTGCCTCTGTTCATGTGAAAAGAATTAAATTGTGAAAATTGTTTTAGACCGTATGGATGGTTGGTTTGGATTGGTGCGGTTAGCACGAGATCTTGAAAAGTGTATGTTCCGCCCTAGTCAATTAAGGACCGACGCTTGTGTTTGTCCGTCGAGCACTACCGTACAACCACATGTCTATATGGGTGCGACCTAGGCGATTAACTTATAATAGACTAGTTTAGGTACCACCGATGGAAAGTGGATACCGTGGTTCTTGGTTATTTACATGAGGGACGTGGTTACTGTACTCATACTGGCGCAAGAGGGGCTTACATGCGGGTGGTTAACCCTTCAGCGGTGAAACCTCAGCGGGTGGTGTCTAGCTAGACTAGAGTAAGGTAAAGGCTTTGTGATGAATTATCTGGGTCTCATGCCTAAGGAAGCATGCTGACTATTAAGATAACTTGTCTCTTGTGGGTAAAGTGTACAACCTCTGCAGTGTAAAACTATTCGAATAGCCGTGCCCACGGTCAAGGCGGTAAGGAATGCTTTCACATGGTAGATCTTTGGTTTCGGTTTTAAAATAAAAGTTTTGGGAAACCGGGAGTGGTTGGAACTCCTGGAGTTGTCCTGGCGAATGTAGCCAGTGTGGGTGGTGTAACCCGTTTTCTTGAACTTTGGCGGTTAGCCAGTTGTTTAGTGTGGGTGGTTTAACCCGTGGTTTTGAACTTTGGCGGGTTGAGCCAGTATTCAAGTGTTGGTGGTTGGAACCTTCACTATAAAATTATTGATAGATTCTGTTAAAACAATCACTTTGCTAAAGTGATGCCTTTAAAAATAATTAATGGTATTTGAAATAAAATGTGGCTTTGTGCAAAAGAACCATATGACCCTCCTTTGTTAAGCCTTGCATCTATTGCATTTTCCCAAGACTTGCGGAGTACTTTATGTACTCACATGCTACACTTAAAATAATACACAGAGGAATATGAAGCTCAAGAAGGAAACTTTGACTATGGTGCATATGGAAGGAGAAGAAAGGAGAAGGAAGGAGAAGAAGGAAGAGAAAGGAAGGAGAAGAAGGAGAAGAAGAAGAGGAGGAAAAAAGGGTGATCCACCATCTAGTTAATTTTTCTCCATCCCAAACCCTCTGTTCTTATGAATAATTAGGGTTCTTGGCACGGATTTTGAAGGGGGATTATAGATTAATTGCTCGATTAGAGATTACCCGCTGTCTGCGTGTAGACTGATTCGTGCAGCGCGTCTGTTCACGCGGTTTATACCTAGTAAATGATTTTTCCTGCAGACCCTCCCAAAAGGAAAGTTGTAGAGGACTTCCAGACGCGTCACCTGTATTTGTTTTGGAATGTTTGGCTGTGGGATCTGAGAGTTACAGGGTCGGGAATACTGTTGGTACAGACCGACATTAAACTGTGAATTTGAGGTAGTAAATGATTTTTATGCTTATGGCCGTAATTGAGAAAGTTGTAGAGAATCTGGTAATTTAGCTGCTGTAGAAAATGCAGAATTGTTAGACCCCTATACTGTTGCTGGGACGCATTTGAATGTTGTTGTCCCGTCTGCCAGAATAGAGATCTTCCTCTATTTTGGGCATTAAATTACACCTAACTATGATCAAAATAAAAATATGTGTTCTACATGAAAAATGTAGGATTTTAAGTGATGAATCCAGAAAGGTATCATTTTCTGTAATTGGATCAATATTTTTAAAAATATGAAATTGTTAAGCAGCACTGCTGCAGTGGGTAATTTGCTGAATTGTTGAGCGGAGAGGAGATTGTGCGGGTTCGGGGTTCTAGCGACGCCTTTAATTATTTTAGTCATATTTATATGTTATAGCTGTGTGATGAGAGTTGCCTTTTGGACAGGTGGTCTTGTCCCTGAGCGCTCTTGATTTGCTTCGCTTCGTCGGTTGAGGCAAGTGAACGTAGCGGTGGTTGCTACCGTTTAACTTGTTATTTTTTCTACTTGCAATTTACATTATTATCGTAATTTGATACATTATTCCATGATTGCATGATATTTTAATTATGGATATGGTAGCAAGTATTAATCAATTGGATATGTTGATATTCTGCTAATAGACATGTGGAATTCTTGTTTAATGTGATATTGTGGAACATGAAATTAATATGTGGTGGATATGGATATGTTATGAGCATGATAATGCTCCTTTGAGGATGGATTAATGTGATTTATGATTATCATATCATTCATGTCATATCACGTCATTTGCATATGTGGATGTCGCCGCACCTAGCCCCGACCGTACCGGTACAACATCGTATATTGCTATAGTACGATGCACCTCTTATCCTGCTGGGAGCATCGTATATTGCCGTAATACGATGCACCTCCTATCCCGCGGAGAAAGAGTGATGTGGAGCATAGCATAAAGCATACATTTGCATTTATTTGTGGATAAAATGACTGCATTCATATGCCATTTAAATCTGAAATTGAAGAGGTATGACTCATGAAAGTCTGTGGTGGTTTAATTTTTTTGGACACGAATTGTGGTTGTGAATGTATGGAATTATAAATGATGATGTTTAGTTGTTTGTAGTTTGAATAGCTTGTTAAACTGTTTGCTTGCTGAGATTTTTATCTCACCCTTGTTTCCCCTCCCTACAGGTGGACTTTGAGCATGCATGGGAAGGGTAGAGCAGCACCACACTGATGCACTTGGATTATATTATAATGCTGAAATAAAGTTGAAAGGATTTTAGTCTTTGCTTAGCTATCTTGTTGATAAATGTTTCATCTTATTAATGTTAAATTTGGAACTGTTCCTTTGGTTATGTTGGATTTGTTTATGAATATTGAATTGATATATCTATTCTGTTTTCCTTTAGTTGTTTATGCTTCCGCTTGTATTATCTTGTTATTATTTATTGCCAGTTTATTTTATCTTGTAAATTGGCTAGTTGTAGAGTAGTTTTAGTAGCATCCCAGGGTAATGTGGGTCCTGGGGTGTTACACGAACGTCCTACGTGATTCAAAAAAGTTGACCTTAGTCATTCGGAAGGAAATAAAGAGTACAATATAGGTATGTATAGAGAAAATGTACTTACCTATCGATTACTTGGCTGACAACTATGTAGACCGTTTTATTCTTACTTAGGGAATCAAGCTATATTGCCTTGTTCCATTTTGGTACAATTATTATTAAAATCCAATGAAACTCCTGATTGTAGGGCATAAGTACATATTTCTTATCGCGGTAAGCCACCAGTGCTGCTGCAATGTACCTCTCGACGAAGGGTGTATCCTCGTTGATGGTATGTATGGCGACCGAGTGTGGGTCCAAGAAACCAACCGATGATTTGGATGATCTAGCGGGCTCGAGCGTTGACGGAGGCGGACGGCGATGGGCTCAGGAGACGGAGGTGGCCGGCGATGGGCCCGAGGGAGGAGGGTGACGGGCTCGGGGGCTCAATGGAGGCGGCCGGCGACAGACTCGGGGGATGGCAATGGCCTCAGGGGGACGGATGTGGCCGGCGACGGGCCCGAGGGAGGAGGAGGGCTACGGGCTCGGGGGACGGCGACAGGCTCAGGGGCTCGATGGAGGCGACCGGCGATGGGCTATGGGGACGGTGGTGGCCGGCGACGGGCTCTGGGGACGGTGGCGGCGATGGGCTCGATCGGGAGAGCGACTAAGTCTCTGTGTTTGGTTGGTATTGCTAATAACTACAATGTACGCGTAAAACCCTAGCGGGGGGTTATATATAAAGGCTTATTATAGATGGTTCTATTTAAGAACCATCTGTGATATAAATATCACAGACGGTTCTAAACTTAGAACCGTCTGTGATAATAAACATCACAGACGGTTCTAAACTGAGAACCGTCTGTGATAAGCCTTTGCCCCCTGGCTGTAGTTATTAATATAAGAGACAATTTGTAATATGGACCGTCTATGATATTAATAGCAGAGATGGTTTGGAATACGAACCGTCTGTGACACTTAAATGTTCACGTGCCCACCTGTTAATATTCCGATGCAAGCGGCCCTTAAACTTCCACACCATTCTGGTTTTATATGCAACACGGTGTACAAGTCCTCAATACCACAAACAGAATCTCTTCTAAATTGTCCTCTTCCTCATCTTCTTTACCACATTTCTGAATAATGGCATTTAAAATTCTTTTGATCTCCTTCCTCTCATCTATCCATCATGAGTTGTTCAGCCATAATCTTATAGAGGCGTCCAACAATTTATGTTTGGAGCAGCTCCTCTGCTCACGCCATGCTCTCCTTCCTCAACTTGCTTCCATCCGTCAGCTGGACCTCATCATCCGCCGTCGACAGAGGTGTCTCCTTGCCGCTCAGGAAAGGGAAACCGCCCTTAGCCTGTTCTTCTCTGCAATGTGCACAAAGCGGAGGAAGCTCTTGCGGCAGTGCAGAGACACATGGATAACCTTGCCGATCAAGCAGAATCGGCCGATTCTGAGGAAGCTTATCATGGCATCCTCTTTGAGATTATGGGCCATGCTAATGATTTGCCCAGGCTAGAGGAGGAAGTAGAGAGGACAAGGGCAATCTTCACAGCATTCGAGAACTCAGTGGCCGATCCTCTAACTCCAGATGTCGAAGAAGAAGCATATGAAGCCCAGAAGATTAAAACCTGGGAATCTCTTTTTTGAACTTTTGTAATAAATTTGCCTTAAATTTGACTCTCGTCTCAGTATAGCAAAGACAAGTATATATAAGAACATCTAAAACGGACACCGTATGCAAAAGTTATGCCCGTTTTACTGAAAGTGTCTCAAAATTGACTCAGGCGGAAATTATGAAATTTTGGGGATTGCAAGGCGGGAAACATATCATAGACAGTTTGATATACAAACCGTCTGTGGAAACTTCTTATCACGGATAGTTCTTATATAGAATCGTCTGTGATAATGGCTGACATCACAGATGGTTCTTATCTAGAACCGCACGCAGGGCCTAGCTATATACGGCCAGGTGGGCTATCGCGTTCGGGGTCAGTTGGGCTAGCTCAAGTCCGATGGTCCGCAGGACGACCCCAACAATCCCGACGGCCGGAATACGAAGTCCGGCATCAAAATATGCAGCGAAGACGACCGCCTCTGACCGCTCGGGCTGCGGTTCCAGTTCGTCGGCGGACGACAGCCGCACCTCCCGACTGTCGGCCAGCTTTCCCTCATGTAGTAGCGTATCGATCGTCTCCTCTGTTGCAAGCGTCGGGCCCAAGACGCTGGAGCATGGACCCTCCATCTTCTCCGCAACCATCCACCATCTTTCCCCCACCGTCGAATCGCACCCCTCGAGCGCATACAACACCTCGAGAGGGGAGGGCTGCCGGGGGATGGCGTAGTCACCAACTTGTTCAGCGATGTCTTCGTCATGCGCCATGGCCCTAGGGGAGTTTGCAATGTGTCTACAGAAGCAGCACTACGGCCAACACGAAACAAGCAATGCAGAGGAACCGACCACGAAGCGTGCGAGAGAGAGCGGATATGGCGATGTAAGGGGATATTTTAACCCCTCGCTGCTTGCACTACTGCTAGGGGAACCGTTCGCCTCCCACGATTACACGCCCCACTGGTACGATCACCGACACGCCTCGTGCTCACGCGAACGCGACTGTACGACGTCCTGACGGCGCACGACACGCGAACCACCATCCGTGGGTCATCAATGCAGTAGGACCAAGCGCCACCTCACCGCGCTCATACAAGCCTATGCGCGCCCCCCATCCAAATCGTCCAACGGTGAGTAGACCTCCGACCTACAGTCCGAGCACAGTTCGACCAAACCAATGCAACTGCGCCAAGGGCCATCTTCACTTCAGACATCAATGGCCCCACAACCGCGAAGCGCAAGTTCTAACTCGAGACATGTTTTGCCTTATTCTTATAAATAGGCCTCCTTCGCACCGAATGCGGCCTACTTATAAGAACAGGGAAAACCTTGCCTCATACACGACCACGGCCCGCCGGGGAGCTCCTACCGCCGGCCCAGAACCCAAATACTAAGCTAAGACAAACTTTGGCTTGTTCTTATAAATAGACCACCTCTCGTCCACCAACGTTCTTTGAGAACGCGGACAAAAGATGGCCTACCTACAAGAACAAGGCAAACCTTGTCTCATGCAGGAACACGCCCCATCCGATGCGGAGAGGTGGGGCCGCGGTAGCAGCACATTTATACCCACCTCCACCCGGTTGAAACCACCCAAATCGGCGGAAGACAAACCGACAGAAGCTCAACCAGTGGGAGGTAAAGCGACACGGTCAAAAGGGTGCACGGTACACCTGTCCTGGCCTCGGGAAGCTGCAGGATGCACACGTCGTCCAGCCGCATGCGCACGCACGCTACCCAAGGCGGTCCATTAACAGGGCACGGCTCCCCAATCAAGTTGCGTGAGTCCCGCTGCCATTAAGACGTCACAACCCATCAGCACAGTTGACAGGTCACGCGTCGAACACACCTCTTCAGTGCGACCCCAGAGTGTACCGCCGCGACGATCCACCTCCGGAACCGTCCTCACGCGAAGACCCCCGCACCCGCCTCTTCGACCTGCCCCATGTCCCAACATGTCCGCAGCATGGGCCGCCTCTACCCCAGCTTCGAGTCCGCTTCCGAACGGCTCCACGGTCGAGGGCGGCCTCGCCATTAAGGGGTATCCACGGCAGAACTCCGACTTCGCCAACACACGGAAGCTGTCGAAGTCTCCGATTCCGCCAACACAGCGAATCCGCCGAAGTCTCCGACTTCGCCAACACACGGAAGCTGCCAAAGTCTCCGACTCCGCCAACACACAAAAGCTGCCGAAGTCTTCGCCTCCGCCGGCAAGAAACAGTCCCATCAAGGTCATCCAAGGTCACAGGCTGCAAGGGACGGAGCGGGCCAAATGACTAGGCTATATGGCTTCGGCCTGTGAAGCCCTTCACCAAGGGAGGCTTCTGTTGTAGGGGTGGCCCCCACCTAAGCCCAAGCGGCCTGTTAGGACGTGGTAAGGCTCAAGATGGGACATGTACAATGGCATACATAACCCTATGAAGGGTATTCGGATGTAAGGTTATAGCTGTAAAGTATTCCCCATGTAACCATATATAAGTGTGGAATCTAAGAGGGAAAAACCCTAGAGGACATTGTTCACCTACTCTCCACTACCATCTCTCTTTCTGTTTGGCCTGTAGCCACAACATGGTCTATACATGCTTTGAATTATTATTATTATTATGGTATTTGAATTTAAATTCTATTTCAGCCTTGTATCTATATATAACCTCCACATATATTTTAGTTAAGATTATTATTACCATGTAATCGACCTTAAGGTCGGTACTCTGATTAAATTAAATAAAGTTTAGTTCCCGAGCATCATTGTTTTCACTGCGTCTACTAGCATTGTTACTTGGAACTAGTACAGTTATACATATAGGGTTTGGATTTCCAACATGTGTCCACGTAAGTAATTGATTTGAAACTTCGTATCTACGATCCGTGAAAGGCGGCAACCAAGCAATGGATGTGACATTGACTATTACAGGATTACCGTCGAGTAAATATATTGTTTTACAAGCAAGTCACATGCTGGTAGATGAAAGATATTTTAAGAGAAAACATATATAGCGCACTTTATTCAGAAGCTGATCATAACCATCTGTACTACGATGGCCTTTAAGACAAATCGCTATCAAATAATACATATATATCTCGATGATTATTACTTCTTATTGAGTGCATCGTAAAGCCAAACAAAATATGATTATTGAATGGCCTGTGTTAGGGTTTAGCTGTTGAGCAAAACTGCAATCTCCTTTGCAAACTTCTCCATTGCTGGTTTCGGCAGTAACATTGATACCGCGATTACGTTCTCGCCCTGGCCGTTCTTACACCTCATGTGATAGCTGACAGACTTACACGAGAGATGTCCGACCATCGGTACGCCGCCGCCGATCCGGGTCGCCCAACCGAAGTCCAGTGCGTCCTGCCCAACCCATTTTATGTCAGAAACCTCGTACATCCTGTCAACAGTGACAGGCGGCCTCCCTCGCTCCGCCGCCAAGAAATCCACCATGGATTCCATGTTCTCCTCCGTCATGTCGTGCTTAGCCCTGCGGACAAGCTCGAGCGTGTGTCCAAGCGGGTTCCCGGTCAGCTCGCCGGCGGTGGCTTCCACTGCAGGGTAAAAGAGCGCGTTACCGTAGAACCCCCGCGGCGGGATTTGCTTCCATCTTCCTCGCGCGTTCACGGAGAACATCAGCCGCACCCGCTCGTGAGGCCCGTACCCTAACGCCACCGTGCGGCATCGCCAGAAAACTGCAGTGAGCAGCTCGAAGCTGGTGGCTGAAGATTCCGCGAGGCTCCGTAGAGCCGCCACGTCTCCTGGGCTGAAGAGGAAGTATCGACCGGCCATGGCTTCAGGCGGCGTCGACAGCATAACGTCGTCCAAGCTGCCGCTACCTAATCCGTCGAAGAATGCCTCGAAAGCCGGATTTATGCGCGGTGGGATCCGAGCTGTTATGTGCTCCCTTCCCCACACCGGCAACACGATCTGATGGGCTCCCTCGCCGCGTGCCACGTCGGCTATAGCCTTGAGGAATTGGGTGCTGCCGAAGCCATCCGCGATGTTATGACATATATGAAGTCCGATAACAAATCCTCCGCATGTCAGCCGTGTAACCTGCTGACATACAGACAGACAGATTAGAGTGAAGATAATAATTAATAGTCTCAAGTTACGTTTTTGGTTCAAACTAGAATGGTTTCAACGGCATCGATCAACTGATCAGTAAATTCAAAAAGGATACTAGCTTGGAACGTACCCTAAACAGCACGGATCAACGGATCAAGTACTCTACCTGCATGAAGAAGAGCGGAACACCAACAACAACCCTAGTGTCGCCCACGTCACACAGCAGCTCTTCGACGCACGGGTACGGCGGCAACGGCGGCTCGCCGAGCTCCCGCAGAGACACGTCCGCATCCGCCTCCACGAAGACCACGCCTTCCCGGTGCAATCAACGGCCAGCTTGCCCCGGGAATCTCCGCAGACGCCCAGCGAGCGGGTAGTAGTACACTAGAGCCTCCGCGAGGGCCGCCCTTACGGCCTTTGCGGCGTCGGCCGGCCGGTGGCCGCCGTCGGCGGAACGAAAGAACTCGACGGCGGGCTGCAAGTACTGCATGTCATAATCGTCGTCAATGTCGGACAGAGCCTTGGTCTCCCGCGGCGTTGGTCGTGCAGGCGCCACGAGCTCGGGCTTGCTCCGACGCGCTGTGAAGATCGACATAAGCGATGATACCGCAAATTAGTTCGTGTACGCAATAGGCTGGTGTTGTCGTATGGTGCCACCGCTTAGGCACCTATTTTATATATAGGCGAGGTTGTTTTGTCCTCAGGCCGGTCTCATTAATGCGACGTAGTACTGTTGTTGTGGCTACCGACCAAACAGTATATAAGAAGATTAACGAAGTGAACATGACGGGTGATGCCTGTTCCTTCCTTATGTCTAGAGCATATAGGGCATGTTCTTTTTAGCTGCGGCTTATGTCTTTTGGCTGAAATTTTTGAATTTTGGCTGTTTACAGTACAGATTGCGAAAAAACAGATACTCATTTGCAATTTTGGCTGGTACAGATGTTAAGCTTTTAACGTGTACTACGCTTAACTTGTAGACCCCGCCTTGAAAAATACTGCTTAAAAGTTAGATATCTTGAAGCGGTGCGAAAGTCGTCCTAAACCGCACACACCGAACATGCCCTATATATATTTCCATGAAGCGTATTTCACAATCCTACCCTTACGCTAATGCGCCCTCCATAGGGTATCTATACCATTACACGCATTCCATTTTAGACTTTACAACTCTCTAGCAGGCCAGATAGGCTTAGGTGGGGGCCACTCCTACAACAGGACTCTCATGGTGAAGGGCTTCACGGGCCGAAGCCATGTTGCCGAGCCCTTTGGCCCCCTCCGTCCCTGCGGACTCTGACCATTTACGTGGTTGGGCGGACCGGATGATGTTATCGCTGCGGTCCACTCGGTTGCCGCTGGCGCTGGACGCCAGGACGGCCCAGTGGCTCACGCCCCACAGCGGCGCCTGATGGCGCCGGGAGTCGCACCGTTTGCTGGCACGCGATAGGAGTTGCACTGTCTGCTGGCGTGCAATGGGACATGCAGCAGGACAGTACTAGCGTGTTGTACGATGTCAGATGGCTGGTTGAACACGGTCGTGCATCGGTTCTCGAGGTCGTAGGACACGTGTCCACGCGCTACTTGGTGGTCTGCGGCTTCGGCTTCCGCCGGTTGAGCTTCCCGATCGTGGATGAGGCAAAGAGGCTTTATAAGCGTGGTCGCCGTCGTACCATTGTCGTTTCCCACTCACTAGTTGCCACAAGATTTCTTTTTTGCTCCTTGCTTCCGTGCGCACTGCTTGCGCATCACCGTTCTCGCCACCGCTCGCCGCCGCACCCCTACGCCTCACCGTGCACTTTGAGAAGCAGATGGCATGCTGTGATGACCGCTCTCGCCGACCCAGCAGTGGTGCCTCGTCCAAATCCTTTACTACTACAGAAAGCCTAATACTAGATGCCAAATCACAAACGATTTGACAAAACTGTCTGTGACCGACACTAACACAGACGATTTTAATTTGGACACCATCTCTGTTGATGGCATCGGAGAAAACTAGTATCACAGACGGTTCTTACCGATGAACCATCTGTGATATTTTAGTATCACAGACGGTTTAAAAACCGTCTGTGATAATCGGGAATTATCACAGATGGTTTTTTTATTAAAAACCGTTAGTGATAAGCTCATTATCACAGTCGGTTTGTATTAAAAAACGTCTGTGATGATCTCAGAATTATCACCGACGGTTTTTAGTAAAAAACCGTTCGTGATAATGGCACTAGACATTTATTGTGTCGCTCAGAACCACACCTATCTTCATTTCGATCTAGATCTGGTCAGTGCTGCACTCTTTCGCTCAGGAGGCAAGCTAGGTGATTTTAGGCCAATTAATTTGGTGGGAGGAGGCAGAGATTGAGCTTTAAAGATTCATACGTTCCTGGTTGCTCTAGATATGGTTAATAATGAAATTTATTTTTCTTTGCATTACAATTTAGATCTATGTTTTGGTGAGTGTTATTGAAGATGGTTTGCATCACTTGACCATACATGATCAGTTCCCACCATATGGGAGGCAAAATTTGTCAAAATTGTTGGTTATATACCTTCAGCGATCGCTGGGGAAATAGCTGTTGTGTTTATAATATGAATTAAGCTAGCAAAGCCTCAATGCATGTGGTATATATGTAGTAATAATTAATTAATTTAATTTTTAATACTAAGTTGTTTTATATATACATAATGTAGGACCGAAGCTGGATGTATGCCACGAACCGTGTGAGTGAAGAGTACATTAATGGCATGTCTGCTTTTACAAGAGCCACCGAGGAGGATATGTTGAATAAGGGGGTGGAATATATGTACTGTCCATGCACTGATTAAGAACCAATGGCAAATTGAAGCGCACTTGATTCGAAGGGGCTTCAAAAAGGGTTATACGTGTTGGACCAGTCAAAGTGAAGTCAATGATCATATGCCGCAGGATGACATCGCCGGTGAAGTGAATGATATGCCGCCGGATGACATCGCTAGTAAAGTGAATGACATGCCGTAGGATGATGTCGATTGTTGTTTGGATTCGGATAGGTTGCATGATGACAATATGGATCAGATGCTTCGCGATGTAGAAGAGAACTATGATGAGAGAGAGTATGTTAAATTCTGGGGTTTGATGGAGGACTCGGAGAAACTTTTGTTCACGTGCTGCAGGTCAAAGTACACGAGGTTGTCGGCCGTGCTTGAACTGTTGAAATTGCAGGCAAGCAATGGTTGGTCCAACAAGAGTTTCACGGCGAATGGAAGTATAAAGCCAAGAAGGTTCTTTGTCCATTGCGAATGGAAGTAGAAAGAATACATGCATATCCGAACTACTGTGTCCTCTACCGTAAAGAGTATGCAAACATGCATGTATGTCCGGTGTGCAACGCATCCCGATACAAATGTAACAATCAATCAGATGACGGCTAGGGAACAAAGGTGAAGAAAGGACCTCTTGCTAAGGTGGCACGGTATTTTCCTATAATTCCCCGCTTGAAAAGCTTTTTGCAAATTCAAAGGAGGCAAAGCGTCGTTAGCACTCGGAGGAGCGCAAGAAGGATGGAATGCTAAGACACCTTGCTGATTTTGCCTAGTGGAGAAACATCGATAGGAGTTTTGCAGACTTCGGTGCAGAACTAAGGAATATAAGGTTTGGATTGAATATAGATAGAATGAATCCTTTCAAGAGCATGAGCGTGAGCGATAGCACATGGCCCGTGACTCTGCATCTATAACCTTCCTCCTTGGTTGTGTATGAAGCGAAAGTATATTTTGCTGTCGATACTTATCCAAGGGCCAAAGCAACCTGGGAATGATATCGATGTGTACCTAGCATCACTGGTTGAAAATCTAAAAGTACTGTGGAACGAAGGGGTACATGTATGGGATGCATACAAACGAGAGAACTTCACTTTACACTCCTTATTGTTCTGCACCATAAATGATTATCCTACCCTTGCTAACCTATCGGGCCAGAGTATAAAAGGTGCTAAAGCTTGTACTCATTGTTTAGATGGTACCGAGAGTGTGTGGCTGAAACACTCACGCAAAACTGTTTATATGCGTCACCGCCGGTTCCTTTGGAGGGCTCACCCATACCGTAAGATGAAGAAACAATTTGACGGAGAGAAGGAAGACGGTTCAGCTCCAAAACATTTAAGGGGAAAAGAGGTTTATGATATGGTTAATGATTTAGATATTGTCCTCGGAAAGGAACGTAAATTGAGGGCTCATGAGAAGAACACCTGGAAGAAGAGATCAATATTTTGGGACTTACCTTATTGGGAGTACCTAGATGTTCGACACTGCATTGACGTCATGCACATAGAAAAGAATGTATGTGACAGCTTGATTGGTCTCTTAACGAATATTCATGATAAAACAAAGGGCGGCATCAACACACGGCTTGACTTGGCTAATATGGACATCAGGCCTGAGTTAGCACCGACAGAAATAGATAATGGACGAACGTAACTTCCCCCTACGTGTTACATCAAGGTCCAAGGTCGAGAAAATGAATCGTGCAAGGTGCTTGCATTGTGTGAAAGTTCCGTCTGGTTACTCCGGCAACGTGAAGAAACTTGTTTCGATACAAGATTTGAAGTTAAATGGCATGAAGTCTCATGATTGTCATGTGCTGATGACACAGATGCTCCCTATTGCAATTAGAAATATTTTCTCGATCAAAGTCCGAGAGACAATCATGAGGTTATGTTATTTCTTTAACACAATTGCTCAAAAGGTCATCGATCTCGAAGGATTAGATGGTATGCAGGACGAGGTGGTGATGACTCTATGTCATCTTGAAATGTATTTCCCTCCTTTATTTTTCGATATCATGGTCCATCTCATTGTTCATGTTGTGTGGGAGATAAAAATATGCGGGCCCATATTCCTACGTAGCATGTACCCATTTGAGAGGTTCATGGGAATTCTCAAGTCCTATGTACGAAATCGATCTCGGCCGAAGGGCAGCATCGTCGAAGGTTATGCAAGTGAAGAAGTCATTGAGTTTTGTGTTGATTATATTGCTCAGATTATATGGCTCGTCATGAGGGGAGCCTGAAGGGTATTGGAACTATCGGAAGGAAAGCAATCACTGTATATATGGACACGTATACTCAAGCCCATTTTTTGGTCTTGCAACACATGACTGAAGTGGCGCCTTATGTCGACCAGCACAAGGATGTGCTTCGACAATGTAATTGGAGCGCGGATGTTTGGATCATGAGGCAACATAACAGTCGTTTTAACCAATGGTTGAAGGAATAAATCGCTAGGAGCTCGCCATGAGATATTGACATGGTTGGCAAATGGCCAACATTTACAGCCAGACATGGCAAGGATATGGCATAAATGGGTACACATTCTATACACAGTCTCAGGATGTAAAGAGCACTAACCAGAACAACGGTATCCGCATAGATGCACCGATGGGTTGAGAAACTCGTACTATGGGTTCATAGAAGAGATTTGGGAGCTCGACTACGTGGTTTTCAAGATCCCCTTATTTCGCTGCCGTTGGGTGCATCTCCCATAGGTGAAGGTTGACAAGTACGGTGTCACTACCGTGGACCTCCAACGTGTCGGGTACAAAGACGAACCATTCGTACTCATCAACCAAGTTGTTCAAGTTTTCTATGTAACCGACCGGCAAATAAGAAACGCCATGTAGTTCTTCATTTTTAATTTTAGCATTTTTTATTTTCCTTTTTAAATTTTTTTTTAAAATTTAAATCCAAAATTTTTCCCAAATTAAACCCTTTTAATTCCCTTTAAAAATTTTTAATTTTTTTTCAAAATTTTCCCCAAAACTAAAAGGCAACCTTCCTTTTGGTTTCACCCCCCTTTTTCCTTTTTTTCTTTGGGGGTTTCCCAAAATTTAAGGCCTTCCCTTTTTTTTTTCTATTTCCCAGTTCGGCATTTCCCCATTTCCTCTTTTTTCCCCAACCAAGAAAGGGGCCCGGCCCTTTCCCATTTTTATGGGCTTTAACCCCATTTTTTTTTTCCCCCCTTTTTCCCTAAATTTAGGAGCTTAACCCCCCTATTTTCGCCCTTTTCCAAAAATTTTTTTTTTTCCCGGCCGAACCTTGGCCTGCCAAATTGGTTTCGAAAAATTGGGTTGGGCCCCCCCCCTTTTTTTTGCTTCCCGGGGGTATTTTGGAACATTCTCCGTTTTGTACGGGGAAAATTTTAAAAGGAAAACCCCTCCCTTTTCCCCTCCCCTTCATTTTAAACCAAAAAAAAAATTTTTTAAAATTTTAAATTTAAAAATTTTTCCAAAATTTTTAATTTCAAATTTAAAAAATTTTTTTTTTTTGGTTTTTCATTTTTTCAAAACCCCGAAAGAAATTTTTTAAAAAAAATTTTATTTCCAAAATTTATTTTTTAAATTTTTGATTATTTTTTTAAAGAAAATTTTGGGAATTTTTTAATTAAATTTTTAAAATTTATTCCCATTGTTTTTTCCTAAAAGGGAATTTTTTTGAAATTTTAATTTTTATTATTTTCAATTAAATTTAATAAATTTTGGCTTTTTAAATTTAATCCCAAATTTCAGGGCATTTCAAAACCCCAAAATTTTTTTTTATTTTAACTTTTTTAAAAAACCCAATTTAAAGGGGTTTTTTTTTTTTGCCCCCGAACCCTTCCTTTCCGCTTTTTTTTTTTGGGATCCCGTTGGAAGGCCCTTTTGTTCTTTGGGGCCCCAAACCTCCCCAAATCTATTAAAAACTTGGGTTTTCCCAAGAAACTTGGGGATTTTTGTAAGGTTTTCCCCCTTTTGGGGTTCCCCCCTTTCGAGTTTGGGGGATGATGGCCAAAATGGGGGCCCATTTTCCCCAAACCGGTCCCGGGAAAGGTTTGGGGGATACACTTCCCCCCAAATCCCTCGGGAAAGGGTTTAAATCCCCTTGGTTTTTGAAATTTGAAAAATTTTTTAATTTTTAAATAAATTTTTGGGTTTTTTTAAAAACACTACCAAAGTTTGGTCACCAATTTTGGAATTTTCGAAAAAAACCCGGGAAACAACTAAAACCCAAAAGGATTTCATATGTTTTGGATAAAATTTAAGCCATGGGTTAACAATTTAATTAAAATAAAGCGGGTTTGGGAATTAAAACCCAAATTTGACAAATTTTGCTTTCCCTGGGACCCTTTTGGGCCAAATTTGGCTTTTTTTGAACCTTTTTTCCCTTATGGGAAAAAAGTTTGGATTTTTCGGGGTTTTTTTGGGAAACAAAATTTTGGGGTTTTTTTTTCCATTAAAACCCAAAATTTTGTAATTTGGGTTATAGTATGGGCCCCAACGGCCCCTTTCCAAAAGGAACTTGAACCCAAAAAAAGAAAAATTTACCTTTGGGGTTAAACCCGGGGTTAAGGGCCCAAAAACCCCCCGGGGAAGGGCCCCAAATTTAAAATAAAAACCCATTTTAAAAACCCCCAGTTTTTCCCAAAACCAAGTTTAATTAAAACCCAAAAAACCCCGGAAATTTTTCTCCTTTCTGGTTCAAATTTGATTTTTTTTTTACCTTTGAGGGCATTTAAAACCGGGGGAAAAAACAATTTTTTTTTAAAAAAACATTTATTTTTGGGGCCCAATTTTTATTTAATAAACAAATTTTTAACCCAAATTTAAAAAAGGTAAACCCAAGAATTACAAAGGAAATTCCCATTTTTTTTTTGAATTTCTTTGGTTTTAAAATTTAAAAGTTTTCCCCCAAAACCGGGGGTTCATTTCCCACAAATTTTTCCCAAACTTTAAAACCCAAAATAATTCCCCTTTAAATAATTTTTTTTGATTTTTTGGGGGGTTCGGGTTTTTTAACTCAAAAAATTTTTAAAAGACCCTTTCTAATTAAAAGGTTCAAACCCATTTAAAAAAACCCCAAAAATTTATTTAAAGCCTAGGGCATTTAAAAACAGTTTCAAATTTCAAGAAACCAAATTTTCCCTAAGTTTTAAATTAAACCTTTTTTGACAAAATCCACAAAAATGAACTTCCATTTTTTAACAGTTTTTTCCCCAAAATTTAAATTTTAAAAAGGTTTACCCAAATTTAAACTTTTTTATAGGGGAAATCCCCAATTTTAAGTTTCCCAATTCCCCTTCTTAAACCCCAGTTTCCTGGAAAAAACTCTTTAAAAATTTTTTTGTTTTTAAAAATTAAAGAATAATTTTTTTAAGCCCAAAAATTTTAAAATTTGGTACCCCAAAAAAATTTTCTTTTAAAACCAAATTTCTTTTTTAACTAGACCAATTTTCCCAAATTTTTATTTTAATAAAAAAAAATAAAGGGTTTAAATCAAAAATTCAAACCCTGGGATTTAAAATTTTTAAAACCCCCTTTTTTTTCCCACCCCCAATTTTTTTGGAAAATTTTTAATTTAAATTTAAATTTTTTTTTGTGGGTTTGAAAAACCCCGCTTTGGGGAACAACCCTTTTTCCCCCAAAACCCCCGGGAAATAACTTCCCACCCTTTCTTTGTTTAACGGTTTTAAGACCCTTTTAAAAAAACCCTGTCTTTTTTTAAAAAATTTTGCCCCCCAAAATTTTGGGCCCCGGGGCCCCCCCGGGAAATTTCCCTTGAACTCCCTCTTCGCCTTTCCCCCCTTAAGCCCCCCCTCACCCCCCCTTAAACCTAAAAATTTTGGGCCCCCAATGGGGGCCCCCCAAACAGTTCCTTCCCTTTCCCCAAGGGCCCCCGGGGTGGGTTTAAAATTTTTAAATTTTTAAATTTTTTGTTTTACAAACCGGCTGTAAAAGGGTTTCAACCCGGGTAAAAAAAATTCCTGGCCCTTTGGAAAATTTTAACTTTGGGCGGGAAAAAGGGGCCCAAATAAAGAAAACCAAAACTTGTGTTTTTTCCCCCAAAAAAATAAATTTTGAAATGGTTTAAACTGAACCCTTTTTTTCCCCGCCCAAAAGAGGGCCAAATCCCTTTTTAAATTTTGGGCCAATTTAGGGATCCCTTAAAACTTTAACCCTTGGTTCCCCAAGCCAAACCCTATTTCCAAAATTTTAATAAATTTAAAATTAGGTTACAAAAGGATTTGGGAAAAAAACCCCCTTTAAAAATATTTTGGGGAATGGATGAAAGGGAAAGAAAAGGGGGCTTTGGGGGCCCCCGAGGGTTGGAGGGGTGGCCCCCAAGGGGGATTAAATAATCTTGGAACCCGGGGGATTAGTTAAAAACACAGGTCCCCTTGGAGGAATTAAAAAAGGGGTTGTGAAAAAACCCAAACTTTAAAAACCCCGGGGAAATTTTAAAGAAAAATTTGGGTGTTGGGGCTTCGGAAAGGGAAAGGGGTTGGCCCAAGACAAATGGGCCCGGTTAAACCCCGGCCCGGCCAAATGAAAATTTTGGGGGACTTCGGCCCCAAGGAAAGCCGCGAATTTTGGAACCGCGATTAAAGGGGGAACGGGGGGGGGGGTTTCAAAACCACGGAAGGAAATTTGAGTAAAAGATGGGGGCCAATTTCTCCTTCCCAAACCCCAAAAGGGGGAAAGGGGATTAAAATTCTTTGGGGGTTTAAAAGGGTTTTAACCGGGAATTTTAAAATAAAAAAAAAAATTGGGAATTTTTAAATTACAAAGGGTTTTAATTTAAAATTTAAAAAATTTGTTTAAATTTTAAAACTTTAAAATAAAAAATTTAAAATTTGGGTTCCCAAAGAAAATTTTTTTTATTTTAATTTTTTTTAAAAAATTTTTTTTTTGGGTCTTTTTAAAAAATTTTTTTTTAAAAAATTTTTATTTTTTAAATTTTAAATTTTTAAAATTTTAAAACCCAATTTCATTTTCATAAGGATTTTCCACAATTAAAAGAATATTAAAATTTAAAAACAAAAATAAAATTTTAACCCAAACCCCTTTTTAAAACCCAAAAAACCAGGGAAAACCTGGGCCTTACCTCCCACCAAATTTTCCCCTTTCAACCCCTTTTCCCCCATCTTAACCCCACTCTTTTTGAGGGGCGTTTCAAGTTTTTCCATCCGCTTAACCACGGGAAAACTTGGGTTTTTCTTGTTTTTTGGTGTCCGACCTTGGGGAAACTGGGACGAATTTTTGTCTTCCTTATAACTAGCATTTGTTGGTTTCCATTCTGGCCCAAAGGCTTACCTTCACCCTTTTCCTCCACCACTTTTACTCTTAACCTTTGCCCTTAACTCATGTTTGAATATTCTGTTTTTTGTTCAGTCTATTTAATAGCTGTTTTTTTTCAATTTTCTGTAGCCTTATTTATTCCTGTATCCATTACATTTTTATTTGCATCTTAACTTTATTGATTATGAGCTAAGAGTGTTTGAATCAAGAATCGACCTTATGCCTGTTCATTGGTTCTACGTCCTTTGTTCTTTTTTTTTCATGTTGATATTTTTGATTTGATTTCCTGTTTAGTTAAGATTTTTGTTGGAACAAATGACTTGAATTATCTTGTTTTTTGGTCGATTCCTTTATTCCCTTTGATTTTCAGTATAATCTTTTTCCACACATAGCCCATTCCCGCCATCCCCTTTTTGGGTTTGACATTGTGAGTTGTATACTTTGCTTTTTTTTGGCAAAATAAATTTATGCTCTTGGTAGCATTAGTCTTATCTTGAATCAGAAGGGTTAGGCACAACTTTTCAATTTGGTCTTAGGCTTCCCCCGAGCCTTTGTTAGGGAGTTGACTTGTGGGGAGGGTCTTTTGGACAGTAGGAGCCAACTCTAGGTGATGTTGTCTCATTCACACCTCTCATCCAAATGGTTCTCTAGGATTATTTACTACCTAGTTTGGGCTTTGGTTCTCTAGGATTCTCTTCTACCTAGGTTGAACTTTTCTTGGCCACTAGAGTCTTTTGCATTGACATAGTGTGCTTTTGCCCGTGGTATGACGTTATAGACTAGAGACCATGAGGATAGGATGTGTTTGGGAATCACCTCTTTGAGCTAGAACCTTCTCTTTCTGGATTTTATGCCAAATTTCTTGGTTCTTCTCTTTTTGCCTTCTCTAGGGGGAGTTGGATCCTTTCTGTCTATTCGGGCTATGTTTCAGGGGGAGTTCATCTCATGTGCATTCTTTTGTTCAATAGTGCGTAACATTCACATGAATGCCTGTACAGTCTTGGAGCCCTGAATATTATCTTTATGTGATATAATATCATGATTTATATCTTGCCATGTCTTGTGATAGCTTGATTTATCATGCCCTTCTATGTGTTGCTTAGCTCTTGCCATACTAGCTTAATTAAATGAGAACAACTTGAATCAAATCATGTCTTGTTCAATCTTATGAATAGTCTGGCTTTAGTGATCCTCTCTTGATTCGAGCCATGTCGAATAGGCTAAGTTGAGTCTTGAATCTGTTTTGAGGTTTAGATTGAGCTAAGTTAGTTCATTAGTGATGCATGAGTTAAGTCTTAACTCTTTGTTCATGAACTAATTCAAGTAAATGCAAAAAGATCTCTTTTGTGCGAAAAAACTGATCTCACCAATTCTTTCTCATGAGACAGCTTGCCATTGCACAAGGCATGAACTCAGGGGAGTTTTGGATGACCAAGATCATTTCCTTAAGCTTCTCGCTTGGAATGATCGCATAAGGCTTGAGGTCTAGCACATGGTGAATAAAAGATGGTTGAAAACAACCATGTGATCTCTAAAGAAAAGTGCCAAATGTGCTAATTTTGCTCACCTACAAGTATTCTACAAGTGGTATCCAAAGTACTACAAGTAGTAAATTACTTGTGATATCTAGTGCTTGAACAAAATGTCTCATTTTGAACTTATAGCACTCTAAAATTGACTCACTATAGCTTCTTGGTTCCACTTAGAATATTGACATGGCTTGACTCACGTTTGGATACCTTCTTCTAGACTATACTCTTGGTGACTCGACATGCTAATCAAACCATTTAATTTAAAGATCATAACTTATTTGGCTTGAGCTTGGCAATACATAGTTTGTTATGATCTAGATAGCATTGTCACCTTTATGGCTTGATATAATTTTACGTGAAGTCACTTTCGATAATTTCATGGCTCCTTTGCTTAAAATGAATTACTTGTAGTCACCCATTTCATTCATGCTCTATGTTTCTTCCTTGCATCTTGATGACTTTATTGCCAAAGGGGAGAAGGATAGAGAAAAGGCATTAAGGGTGCAAAAGGCATTAAAATGGGAGAATGCATCAAGGGATGGGAGAAGGATAAAAGGCATTAAGGGGAGAATGCTTGGTCATCTTGCTATGACAATGGTCATGTGAGCATCCGCTTCTTGGACCATGAGCAAGATTGGACTTTTGTGTGATTTGGAGTTTCATCGCTCCATTTCATTCTGTGTCAACATGGTCTTGAGTCCCTTCTTTATTCTTTTAGACCATGTGTGACTTTTGCATCTCCTTCCTTTCTTTGTTCAAAACAAACTCTTCTTCATGCTTTTTCGTGTTTGTCAATATACTCATCAAGGGAGATTGTGAGACCATGTGGAGGTCACCCCATGGTTGTGATGAGTAATTGACTCTTGATCTAGAAAGATTGAGTTTGGTTTTGAGGTTTGTGCTGACTTTGCAAAGTCGTAAGCCTTAAATTGTCGTGAGGCCGCCACGTCTCGTTGTCCTTAGTTGGAACCGGTGAGGCATTGAGCAGTGGTGGAGGTCTCTTGGGAAGTTTACGACCACTCGGCCGTGATCGAAGGCAGCTACGACCACGTTACGGCTTCCTCGGCGAGTGCGGGCGCAATCGGAGTCGGTCGGGCTGCGTGCGTGGTCGGAGGCTATCGACCACGCTGCGGAGATCTACGATCACGTTGTGGCCTTCTCGACAAGTTTAGCCGTGGTCGAAAGTCTCGGTGGAGCACGACCACGTTGGGTGTCATACGACCACGTTTGGTCGTGGGCGAAACCCTTCGAGTCTTTGTCGACCACGTTGGTCGTGGTCGGAAGGTCATACGACCACGTTGCAGCATCCTCGGTGAAAATGGCGGTGGTCGGGTGTCGTACAACCACGTTGAAGGTAATCGGAAGCCACCGGGGTTTACGACTCGTTGGTCGTAGTCGGTAGTCGTGGCGGGGTTTACGACTATGTGGTCATGGTCGGTGGTCGGTGCTCGGTAAGTCGACCACGTTGTGGCGCTCAAGCTCGACCACGATTGTGACATTCGACATCGACCACGTTGGTGCATTTCGGTTTTCGGTGGTTCGACCACGTTGGGAGTGCGACCACGGCGTGGTGATTACGACCACTACGGGCGTGGTCGGAGGCCACGAGGCCATTTACGACCACATTGGACATGGTCGAGAGCCACCGAGGCGTGCGACCACGTTGGCGCGTGGGTCTCGACTACGTTGCGGTGCTCGTGGTTCGACCACGTTATGCGTTTGGTGGTTCGACCACGTTGTGCCCTCGGTGGCTCGACCACGTTGTAACGCCGGTTATCGACCACGTTGTGCACCGATTACGATCACGTTAACGCGAGAAATGGCGTGGTCGGAACGGAGTTCGACCACGTTATCGGCGGTGACGACCGTGGTCGATTGGCGATCTTTGAACCGATCGTATGACCTCCGGAAGTGGTCGATTTAGGGGGTTTTGTCGTATGGGTTTGTACGGCTGTCATGGACCTTGTGGACTAGTTTGTTCATCATTTTGACAGCATTTTGACAAGTCTAAATTCTGTGCAAAGACTTGAGCTCGGGTTGGCGGTGCGGCATAGCAAGCTACGTGGTGGTCGTAGCGATGTTGTGTGCGGATCGTAGGCTACAAGAAGGTTCGATGGGCTCGAGTGTCTCGGTTGGTGCAGAGTGCTCGTATGAGGTCTAGACTTTGTGCGATAAAGTCGTAGCAAGCTAGCGATGGTCGTGGCTTGTATCCGCATGGTCGTAACGAGCTTTGTGATGGTCGTGACGACATCTTTGTGTGGTCGAAGGAAGCGAGGGAAGTCTTCGGGTTTTGACCACTTCTTGTCTTGTCTTCGGGTGGTCGTAGGGATTTACGACCGGTGTTGTCTTGTGATACTTGTGCCGAGTGATGGTGCATGTGTATTGGCGGTGCTATGTGATGGTTTGCTTATCCGTGTGGTGCGGGACTTGAGCTATTTCATGGTGAGCGTGGGAGGACCGGGACTAGGCACGGAGGTGTTGAGGTCGAGACGGTCGGAGGCCAAGATGATCGAGGTGGTGAGGTGGTTGTGAGCCGGAGGCGAGGAACCGGGCTGAACTGCCAGAGCTGAGCACGACGGGCAACAACGAGGAGGACCGGGACTAGGCTCAGGGAGGAGCTGAGGTCCAGACGGTCAGGAGGTTGGGTGCGGTCGTGTGCGGCGGAATAGATCGAGACTAGACTCTGGAGGAGTCGAGGGACCAGATGATCTTGGAGACAAGTCTTGGTGAGGCTTGGAATGGTCGGGACTAGACATGGGAGATGTTGAGGTCCGAGCAGTGGTGAAGCCAAAGAAGCGGAGCTCAAGGTGGGCGATGAGGAACCGGGTGATCGGCCGGTCGGAGATAGGTGCAGTGAGGCTAGGATGGTCGGGACGAGACACGGTGGTGTTGGGGTCCGAGCGACCGGGAAGCCGAAGGAGACCTAGTCTTGCGAGGTGGTTGCAAGCATGGACAGGAAGGCAGTGTGAGGGCATTTTGGAGAAATGCCAAAGCTGCAAGGGAAGCTGTCCCTCTGGTAAAGCACCTGAGAAAAGAAGTGGATTCAGTTGGCGCTAACGGGCAAAGTGCGGGTCTGTTGGGATAGCAGGCAAAGCATTTGAGTTAGCGGGTAAAGTGAGTGATAAAACCCGGTGTTAGGTGGGGTTTACGGGTTATCCCCAGTGTGGACTAATGGATGGATCCATTAGGGTTAGTCTCGGGTGTGAGGCTATAAAAGGGAGAGGGGAGGCAAGTGTTGGACTTGAGTTGGTCGGCTGGGCCTTGAAGGCAGCCGCCTCTCCCTCCCGTGGGAGTTTGTCTGTGTGTTTAGCTCTAGGGTAGAGCTTGTCCTCCCAGGGGGAGTGGTTGCAGAAACCTCCCGTGTTATGATTTGAGAGGACTCATCTCTCTGTACTTGTTAGAGTTTATATATGAGATGGGTCTGTGTTTGTGATCTGGGTTGAGAGGCTGTTCTTGAGATGCTTTCATTGATTTATTTGCCATCTCTTCATTCTTAGTTCATACATATTTCCTTTTAGAGTTGGCTTATATTTGATTTGCTCGAACGGGAATATGTCTCAAGGCTAGTTGGCAAGACCATTCCGAGAGCAAAGAACAAATCGAGAGAAATTGTTTTAGTAAACTTCACTTTGAAGCTCTCTTTTAGGATTTCGACTTTCTTGTTCTCTCGACCGTTCTGAAGTCTTTGGAGATTCTTGGTAAATTCACTTCTAGAGATCTCATGCTTACTAGGTTTCAAGTTTCATGCGTTTTGGATCTCTGAACAAAAAGTTCTTCAAATTCTTGCTTTATGTCGTGCGCCGACAACGAGTATTCATCGTTTTCGTTCTTACGACCATGGCAATTTCTGTCGTTGGTATTGCGGTCGTGCTTCTTTGCTTTCTGCTTTCGGCTTGATGCGATTCTCTCGGATGTGGTTTCGACCACGGCGATTTATCTGAAGTCGACTTTCGACCGCAGCTCTCATTTCTCTCTCGGAGAGGACTTTCGATCTTGCTTTGATTTCCTCTCTGCTTTGTTTTCAAGCGGTGGCTCGACCGAGGCCCGACGCTTGACGCCTCTGTTCGGTTTCTACCACATCGGTAGTTCGACCACCTGTTGGTCAGCGACCACGTGTGTTCGTCCAGAGAACTGATAGCTATAGTCCGTTTGGCTCGATCGACCACGAGTTGGCGTTCGACCACAGCAGAAAGTCAAATGAATACACAGTGACTTTTCGACCAGTTCTCTTCTCTGATTTCTTTGCTCTCGGTTAGCTGCGGTTATTCTCGATCTCTACTTCCTCGATAAGCAATCAATCTTCTTCTTCATAGCTCTTTAGCTATCAGAGAAAAAGATTAGGTTTAATTGTGGGAGAATTTTTAAGGCACCATTCACCCCCCCTCTGGTTGCCAGTTCGGTCCTTCAGACATTATTCAAACCAAGTGAAAACTCAAACACATATATCTTTTGCATACAAATTCCAAATTTATCAATCTTTGTTCCTAAATTCTTCTAAAATCATGATCTTCCCAAATTTACCAAAAATATTTAAGTCTTGTCTCTGTTTGTTTGGCTCTTATTTGCTCTTATCTGGATTTTATCGGATAGACAATTCCATGCCAGACAACACTGAGAACACATCGGAACCATTCTTTGAGCAACAAGAACAAGGCAAGCACCTCCTTTGACCACGTTGATCCTAGTATTCCAATTATTATATATTGTTTGCAGAAATCTATTATGCATGTATGTATGTTCCATTAAAATTGCTAAATTATGGGTATTGGTAGTTACGACCACTCGTATGCATTGGACCTCCTTGAAAATTTGATACCCTCACTATTGTAACCTCTAGGACATGGCTTAGACAATTTATACTGTCAAACTGGAAATACTACATTGATATATGGTCTAGACACTTAAATGAGCTCTAGTTTCTACTAAGTTTGAATTTCAAACAAATCTACACGTGGGCTTGATGGTTTCAAAATATTGGACTAGAGGGGGAAACCGCTGATACTTTGGTATCAAATAAAATGAAAAACCTAGTTTTTGGATGCGGGCGAGCTATATGATAATATGTCAAATGTGAAAGGAATCTCGCATGTATATAGGGGGAGATTCTCGGTCGGGTCAATTAAGGACCGAATGCTATTGCCGCTCATCTAAGTCATACCGTATAAACCACATGTGCTATATGGGCTCTGGCATTTAGATGATTAAGTTATATAGGTCTAGCCTTACATTGTGGCATGCACAGATGTGGAAGGGCACTCCAGTTAGGTTTGCTTGTAGGGGCTCTTTTCACCAAGGTGATGGGGCTAAGGCTTTAATTCAACAATGAATACCCACTTAGGGTTCATATCTAAGTGAGGGTCTTTGCTTAGAGGATTTACCTACGTGAGGACTCGAATGCTCTCTTAGGGGATATACCTAAGAGAGATTCGATGTTCATTGGGCTGGTGCAACGTTAGGAGTAGATAAACCTAAAGGCTATATGATAATCACTTCGTCGCACACCCAAGGAAGCATGTAATATCTGACAAAGGGTCATGAGCAAGCTTGCATAGTAGTCGCGCTTGCATAGTAGTCGCGCTTGCATAAACTATTTAAGTAGCCGTGCTTGCAGTCATGAGCAAGCTTGGATGTAGCTACAAAAGGTATAGTTTTTCTTTTCAAAACTGTTTCTCTAAACATATGGGATGGTATGTACACAGCCGTGTGCCAT
Source organism: Bonia amplexicaulis (assembly GCA_036346245.1). Taxonomy (NCBI): domain Eukaryota; kingdom Viridiplantae; phylum Streptophyta; class Magnoliopsida; order Poales; family Poaceae; genus Bonia; species Bonia amplexicaulis. The sequence continues at coordinate 14,641,161 of CM070760.1, forward strand.
GCCCATGGGTGGGGTTTATGCGATGATCACAGCCAAGGAAGGCTGTGAATGGGTGTATTCACAGCCGAGGAAGGCTGTGAATGATTTTGATCATTTTTATTAAAGTTATACAAATGTTATTTCATTACATGTCAATAATGCTCTTTACAATTCCGTTTGCAAATTATAGCTTATCGATATTGCAAAATGAAATCTGCTTTATGCTGAAAACAACTTAGTATAGAAGCTCATTCTTTGATAGCCTTGCATATATGTAAAATTTGAGATACAATACAGGTCTTGCTAAGTACACAATGTACTCAACCTTGCTTAAATTATTGTTGATTAGAGAATGAAGATTGCGTGCCCGACGATGCGTATGTCACCCCCGGCACTGGGAAATTTGACTAGGGTTCTTGCTAGGGTCTGACTCCGGTCGGTTGCCTGTGGGTTATGATGGCAAATCACTGGATACATTTATTATTAGACTTTCGATGCACTTTAATCAAAACTCTTATGTTTATTTTGGCCGGTCAGCCTTATGTGTATATACTCTTTTATGCCTTGCTCATAAATCATCCTTTTGTTGTAAGCTATTTATGTGCGATGTATATGGATGTGATCTCAATGATGTGAATGTGTGTACTAGCTACTGATCATGGAACTGATACCAAGCACATATGATATGAATATATGTATTAGCTACTGATCATGGTCATGCGAACAGGGAAGCCGCGTCCGCCGCACACTCCATATGTGTGTCAACGTTGTCACCACTACCCAAAACATAACTCCTGAGGTCCCATCGTCTTGTTCTAAACCTTGTGGTTGCTCTGATTTCCACTCCATGCATTCATCGCTGTTGCCGTTGATCTCCCCCAACTGCCGTTGATAGGTGGGCCCCGTATGTCAGTCACTACGTGAAAGACTGGAACAAACCAAATTGGCTTATTGGGCACTGACAAGTGGGGTCCGCCCTCTAGTTTTTCTTTTTGAAACCGATTTACCTTCTGTTTCTAGACATGTCAAACCACCCATTGATTCTAATTAAAAATAATATTCTAGAGAATATTCCTTTTTCTCTCTTTTATTTCTGGAATTAATTTTCTTATTAAACTTCTAAGAGCTCCTGTTCCACTTGTTTTAAATCCAAATTGAGTGATTCAAATTTCTAAATTCATTTCAATCCAAGATCTATCTATCAATACCAATTTCTTGTTGTTTTATTTGAATTTTATTTAATTATTTCATTATTTATTTGTCTGTCGTTTCTCTGTCATTTTATGCATTTAGATACCAATGTTTTGGACAAACCTCAAGATCAAGAACAAGGAGCGTCAACGAACGAAAGTATTTACCTTGATCATGTTGAATCCATTTTTACTTTAGTTATTTTATTCCTTTGTATATTGCATTGCTAGGATTATTTTATTATTGCTTAAAGCATAGTTAATTCCTAACATTTATTTCCATCCTTTGGTATGGAACTTCTAGACTATGCAACAAATTGATTGTCCAAACTAAGCACTACCATAAAGCCACATTTCTATATGGGTGCAACCTAGTTGATTAACTTACAAAGATTTAGTTTAGATTTTGCTAGTGGTTGGGGTGAGTGCTAGGGATTATTAGTAGTATACTCACATGGCACAAATGGGCTCCTAGGAGAAGTTTCTACACGTCGCTTGCCTATGGTGAAGGGATTGACCACTGCACTCCAGTTGCACTTTATTTAAAGTCTTCTGTAGTTATTCAAATTTATTGTTGTAAGTGACCATAAGGTCTGCACTCTTATAATTTATGTAATACTAGTTCATGAGTTCGGACATGTATCATCACTGTTTCTACTATGTGTACTAGTTTGGTCAAGAGACTAGCATAGTTATAAATTGGGAGGACCGTAAATCTGGTCCTGACAAATTCCTGCTGTAGGGTGCTTTAAATGGCGACATTTGTAAGCTTGACTGGTAGCTATTGTTATAACAGAATTTTCATAAAGCAAACTTTGATTCCAACTATCCTTATTTGTTAGAGAGAAAGCTCTCAACATATCCTCCAAAATCTAATTTACTATTTCTGTCTATCCATCCGTGCGAGGAAGATACGTAGTGCTGAAATTTAAGTTGGTTCGTAAGATTCCATGTAACTTCTTCAAGAACCTTGACGTAAACTATGTTCCTCGATCTGAAACAATCTTCATTGGGACTCTGTGTAAACACAAGGACCTAGACATATATAATTTTTCTAGTCTATCTCCAAAGTATGTAGTTTTTACTGGAATCAAGTGTGCTACTTTCGTAGGATGATCCACATTAATGCAAATAAAATCATATCCAAACATCATTCTTGGTAGCCCAAACATACAGTACATACAAATTTCTTCCCACTTCTATTTACAGATCTGTAGAGCTAATAGATGTCCAGTAGATTGTAACATCCAAAAAATTCGACACCTAAAAATTTTAATTTCAAATTAATTATTTGAAAGTATTTAAACTTTATTTTGATTTATCTAAATTTTATTTCAAAATCTAAAGCAAGAAAATGTATTTTAAATATTTTATTAAAGCCAAAACGAGTTTATTTTATTTTTCCCAACCTTCCCTGAATTTTATTTAATTTTTGAGAATTTTTTGAAATTAAAAATCAATTTTAAAAATTAAAAAGGTATTTTATAAAATTATTAAAGGCACATTTGAATTTAAAAATAATTTTATCAAGTCTAAAATAGCTCCAGGAATATTCTATGAATTTTCTGGAATTTTTAGATATTATTTATTATTTTCTAAGCAATTATAATGCTTATAGTATTTTTTTGAAAAGCTAATCCGAAAATTAATCCGGATTAATCTTGAGCTGACACGTGTCGCGCTCGGATTAAATCCATCTCTCTCCCCGATCTAATCTCAGCCATCCACCACAACTTACCCCTTCATTCACTTCAACTGCCGAGATCCTTCCCTCCTAGCCACGTGGCCAGAATCCACGCCGCCCGTTTCTCCTCTCTCTTTCTCTCTCTAAGCCGTGGGTCCCACCGGTCAAGCGCCTTCTTCCTCCCCCGCGCGCCTCTCTCTTCTTCCTCCCGCTCGGCCGCGCCATCACCACCGTCATTCCCGACGCATCCTCGCTCGCCGAATCCCCTCCCTTATGTCTCTCTCTTCTCCCCCGAGCGACCCAACCGACCCCGCCATCCCCGCGCCCAAATCCCCCAAAATCTATGCCTCACCACCCCTAATCTTGCCGTGATTTTCGCCGCCCCGCACTAACTCCAGCGAGCGATTCCTCTCGCCCTACCCCCTCCGCTCTCTATAAAAGGCCCTCTCGACTCCGTCTCCTTCCGAACCACCTTTCTCCGCTCTCCCCTCCCCTCCTGAGCCCCTCAGTGCCCCGACACCGTGTGCCTTCGCCATCGCCACCGCCTCGGACTTTGGCGAGAAATCGCCGCCGTCTTCGGCGTCCTCGCGCCTCGCCGTCCACCCCCTCAGCTTCCTCGCCTCTCCACGAAGCCCGCGCGCCCCTCCCCTGCACTAGGACACCGCCGGTGTCCCAGCCATTCCGGCCGAACACCGCCGCCTCTCCTTGCTCATCGTCGGCCACCTCCCATGCCCGCCAAGGTCCGCGCCAGGTAGAATCGGATTCCCCTTGGCCTCCTCTCCCTCCTCCGCCCATCGCCGCTCGCCGCCGTCCACCAGAGATATAGAAAATTTTTCTTAAATATATACTTTTTAATAAATATAAATCCTTAAGGTTTTGCCATTCTAATCTAGGTCACGTCCTACAGTCAAGTTGGCTCTGATACCATCTCTGTCGGGACCCCGTATTTTCGAATTCGGACCCTCTGTGTATTACAGCACTAGTCCCAGATCAAAGCTAGTGCACACAGTTAAACAGTGATGATTACATATGTTGGTGATATACCCTAGAGGCAACATGGAGATGTTGAATATATCACATACTATGTTTATGATACATTGCTTTGTTCCTTGAAATAGACATTATCATTATTGATCAATGAGTATGTGACTTATTCATGAGACTCTTAATGCCAAAATGTTGCTATTTCTAAATGATCCCTGATTATATTTCATATGAGGAACAAATATGATTCAAAGATCAGCATATGTATTGATTGATGATCATGTCTCATGGATCATGGTATGGAGATACCAAATCAATAATATGGACATGTGTTAGTGAACATATGTTGGATAGACCCGCCATGAGACACTGCGCAGATTCCATATGTCATCGGTTGGTCTCAAGTAGTGTTTATGTGGAATCCTTAGACTTGAGATCATCATGGTTCCCAAGATGCGTAGTAGCTTACTTTGGGACTACTAAACACTACTCCGTGGCGGGTAGTCATAAAAGTAGTCTTTGGGTTTGCCATGAAACATGTAGTGGGATGTGAATGATCAAGATAGAATTTGCCCTCCTTTTGGGAGAGATATCTCGGGCCCCTCGATGTAATGGATTATGAAAGTGCATGGCCATGCCAAGGTGATTGAGGAGTCAATCACGAGTTTATAATCCATCACGGAATCGAGAGAGTGATTGAGCTATTAAGAGGATGACACGGTCTCGCCTTGAGCTTAATCTATATCGTGAGGCAAAGGTTAGTACATGAGAACATTACGAGTTCACCGATATGATCTTTATGTATACTTTGGGGTTAATATGTCTTACTAGAGGCCGCTATTAACACGGTGACCGGAAGGTGTTTCGGTCGCGACCAAGTATCGTGAACCTACGGTCGCACACTTAACGGGTTGGAACACTAATTCGAATGTGATTCGGATATGGGCTCAATCGGATAGAGATCCGGATAGACTCCTATTGGGCCTCGGTCCACGAGGCCCAAGTGAGGAGGTCTATATATATGGAGGCGAGGGGCTGAGGGCTAATCCATAGCCACCACCTCCAGAGCCAAACCCTAGCCGCTCGCGAGTGCTGGTACACTCGCGATCGGCGTTCCAGCCCCGGACGTGTGGATACCGGTGGAGACGCTGCTGGTTGCGGCGTTGATCGGCATCAACAACCTACAGATCGGATCTGCTCGTGGTGCGGTTGATCGTGTGGAGGAGACGATCGGTTCGGGACGATCGACTACTTCCACTACTACCTCGACGCGTGGTTGGATCGGCTTCTCCAACTCTTCTTCACGCTGCTGCGCGTCTAGTGGTAACGATCCATGATCCCTCCTTAAGCATGATGTTCTTGTGTGCGCGGTAGAAAAGTTTTGTTTTCTGCTATCGTAGCCTTCGCGCGATCCATTAACATAACCAACAACGAATATTACAATAATAAAGAGTACAGACCGAAAGGTCTCTTCATTACAACTGAGGTTTCAAGACCTCGCAAATAAACAAAACACAGCGGAAGCAAAATAAACTTTGATAAAGACCCATCAATACGCCACAGGCAATTGACTGGGGAAACGCAACCTAGTACTCCGGAAATCCTTCGACGAATCCACACGCAAAGTAGTCGTAGTCTCCTTCCTGAGCTTCGTATTCCTCTGATATTTTACTTTTAAGTGTAGCATGTGAGTACATAAAGTACTCCGCAAGTCTTGGGAAAATACAGTAGATGTAAGACTTAACAAAGGGGGTCATATGGTTATTTTGCACAAAGCAATATTTTATTTCCAATACCACTAAATATTTTCGAAGGCAATAATTTAAACAAGGTAATTATCCTGACTGTAACTATTAAGCATTTTTATAGTGAAGATTCTATCCACTATCACTAGATAACTGGCTCCATCCGCCAAGGTTCAAGTCTACGGGTTCTATCCACCCACACTGGCTTCATCCGCTAGGACAACCCCGAGAGTTCCATCCACTCTTAGATTCCCAAATCTTTACTTTAAAACCAGAAATAAAAGATATACCATGTGAATGAATTCCTTGCCCGCCCTTGACCGTGAGCACGGCTATTCGAATAGTTTTACACTCTGCAGAGATTGTACAACTTTACCCACAAGAGACAATTTATCTTAATAGCCAACATGCTTTCTTAGACATGAGACCCAGATAATTCATCACAAAGCCTTTACCTTACTCTAGTCTAGCTAGTCACCACCCGCTGAGGTTTCACCGCTGAAGGGTTAAATCCACCACATTCAGAAGCCCCCTCTTGCGCCATATGAGTACAGTAAACCCTGTCCCTCACTGTGAATAACCAGTACACCCTGGCATCCACTTTCCACTGGTGGTACCTAACTAGTCTATTGTAAGTTAACCAGCTAGGTCATACCCATATAGACATGTGGATGTACAGTAGTGCTCAGTTTAGACAAATACAAGCGTCGGTCCTTAATTGACTAGGGCAGAACATACACTTTACAAGTTCTCGTGCTAACCTGCACCAATCCAATCTTACCCGTAGTCTTGAACCTTGGCGGTTAGAACATGTCAACTAGTGTTGGTGGATGGAACGTTCACTAGAAAATTCTTGATAGTTTCTATTAAAGTAATTACTTTATTAAATTAATGCCTTCGAAAATATTTAATGGTATCTCAAATAAATTATTGCTTTGTGCAAAAGAACCATATTAACCTTCCTTTGTTAAGCTCTGCATCTACTGCATCTTTCCCAACACTTGCGGAGTACTTTATGCACTCACATCTTGCACTCAAAAATAATACTCAGAGGAATATGAAGCTCAAGAAAGAGATTACGACTGCTTTGCGTGTGGATTCGATGAAGACTTTCTGGAGTACTAGGTTGCGCTTCTCCAGTCAATTGCCTGTGGCGTATTGATGGGTCTTCACCGGTTTTACCTTTGCTCCCGCTGTGTTTTGTGTTTTGTGAGGTCTTGAAACCTCAGTTGTAATAAAGAGGCATTTCGATTTGTACTCTCTATTATTGTAATAAAGCGTTGTTGGTTATGTAATCATCACTGTTTGACTGTGTATACTAGCTTTGATCTAGAACTAGTGCTGTAATACACAGAGGGTCTGGATTCAAAAATCTAAGGTCCCAACATAGATCTCTGATGTTTAGCACAAAGCTATGAACTCGAAAATTTCTCTACGCACACTAGGCAACCAATATCTGTTGAAGATCGTTATCCAAGTCTGACACCTCCTCTTTCTGGCACTAGACCCACATGTCAGAGTCGTCATCCACCTCGCCTTCTTCCTTGCAACACTCCTACCCGAGCCAATATTGCCATGTGCATCGAGCTTGAACCTAGCCACCTACTAGTCTCCATTCACTGAATCAACGTGACCAAGAGACTCAGCGTGAACTACCACCCCTAATCCCACAGTTAACATTGTCAATTAATGGCTAGTTAACCACCACCAAGTAAGTGAACATGGTCAAAAGAGAGTTTCGACCACGGTGAACAGTGATCGCCAGCATCACTGTGTGATCGTGGAGGAGTTTGATCACGGTAATTCGAGCAGCTGAAGGAAGAGCAGCGCAGCGACAAAGAAGAACGGTCGAAACTTGGTGGGTTTCCGACCACGAAGACAAAGCGATCGGTAGAGCGATTGAGTGGTCGTAAGCATGCAAGAAGCGGTCGGATCCGGTCGTAAGCACTCGGAACCGATCGTAATCAATCGTTAGTGGTCGTAAAGATCCTAGGGAAGTCGTAAGACTTCCAACAGTTGGTATCAAAGCCTAGGCGCCTAACATCTTCCAGGAGTGCGGTGTTCATAATCCATGTGTGAGGGAGATTGTTAGGAATATTTCAACATGGATTGTGGGAGAAGAGAAAGCATAACTTATAAGTATGATGGAGCCTCCACCCATTGGACTAGTCTTTTAGGGGAGAAGACCCAATACCACTTATATGGTTGTTGCTTGAAGGGCTTGCTTGCGGTCAGCCCGTGGGCTCAGGTGCGCAGGGTGCGCAGCCCATCTAAGACCTGGGGACCAGGGAGTGAACCTGGTTGGACCTGGTAGGATGCCAGGGTCCGGATACAACAGTTGGTATCAAAGCTATGGGAGAGACTTCAAAGGCCAAGGAAAGTGTGTCGCTGCAGTATCCGATTCTCAGCTCGGATAACTACACAGTCTGGGCGATGAAGATGAGAGTCAACATGTGTGCTCAGGGTGTATGGAGCGCGGTCAATCCAAACGAGAAAGGGAAGGTCATTGATGACCGACTAGACAAGATGGCGCTGGCCGTAATCTATCAGGCTGTGCCCGACTCGATGATGCGACAACTGATCGGCAAGGAGACGGCAAGAGAGGCTTGGACTACTCTGCAGATAATGCATGAAGGAGTATATCGAGTAAAGGAAGTTCAACTCCAAACACTGAGGAGAGAATTTGAAGCAATGAAGATGGGTAAGAACCAGACTGTGGAAGAGTTCTCCGGAAAGTTCAACAAAGTCGTAAACGAGATCAAGTCTCTTGGTGACTATAACATTCTGATTTTTAGAGCCTTTTTGAAGCTTTTAAAATAAAATACATCATTTGAATTTTTCTAGAATTAACTAAAGCTTAATTGGAATTTTATTAATTAAAAGGATTTAATATGATTAAATTAAACATTAACATTTGGCAAAAATATTTTATTTGGGTTCCTTGTGTCACAAGGAATTTTTTTGTATTTTCTTCAATTTTTCGGAGTTTGTTTGATCTCAATTTTAAAATTTTTTAAAAAAGAGGAGACACTGTTCATCTTTGTCAGACCCCAGATTTTACATCCGGAATCCTCTATGATTTATTGCACTATTCACTGGATCAATAGATAGTGCTCACAGTTACAGAAAATGAATATCAAATACATATCTTGCGGAAGCATAAATATATAAATATACTTACTCATGGGCCGATTAGGTCGAAATCAATAATTTGCAGCAGCGAAAGAACGAAGCACACAGGTAGGACCTTCAGGACATGCCCACAAGCAGCCAACTGGAGGTTTGCGACCTAGCCCTTGACATCTTCATCTTCTTTGCCATCATGACCAATAGAGTTGCTGAGGCGTAACGATCTGATTCTTGATTCTGGATTTGTTGTGAGAGCGAGTGTGAGCACACTAACAACTGTGCTCCGCGAGCCAATACACAGAATGCAAATAAATAGTATGCATGGCTTATCAAAGGAAAGGCTTTGGTTGTTTTATTTGCCAGAAATTGCCTTTGGTAGCATTATCATTATTGAATCATAGTGTTATAGTTGCTACCTAGGACTTCACACGGCGATTACCATAATTGACTTAATCCACCAAAGACACACTCTCTTTACTGATTGTTGTCTAAGACTCCGAACAGCGAGTGACATCATTTAATTAATCCATCGATCAAATACTTTCTATATTGATTGCTGTCTAAAACTCCAAACAGCGAGTGACATCATTTATTTAATCCACCGAACATACACTTCTTATATTGATTGCTGTCTAAACTCCAAACAGCGGTTAACATCATTGATTTAATTCACCGAACATACTCTTTCTATGTTAATTGCTGTCTAAAACATCAAACAGCGGGTGACATCATTTATTTAATCCACCAATACCTTTTTTATTCCGAATTCCTAATAATCCAATATTGTAATCACTATTCCTCAACTCTTCACTTTTGAATTCTAATGATTCTCTAACATGATTCATCGGTATTTCTCCACCAAGAATATCATTAACAAGTTTATACCCCAATTATCATATCTCCAAATTTCCACAAATTCAATTCATCCATCTAGATCAAATCCTATTAATCCCATTAAATCCAGCAATTACCTTTACACTCTTCTAATTCTCCAAAAATCATTTAAATCATCTATCTAGCCTATCTATTCATTTAGACTCCACCAATTTATTCCTCCTAGACTGCTTTCTATCATTCCCTTTTTATAATCCACATGAATCCACCAATCATCGTTATGTATTTACCCCAACAGTCACCTTCTTTTCTTACGACTCTATTTATTCTTCCTGGCATTTTATTTTAGGAGAAGTATCATCATTATTTGCTTATAAAATATAATACATAGAAATCTCCTGAGACTTAGCAGTTTTAAAAAAACATAATACGTATGAGAATGCAATAATAGTAGTGATTCAGATTCCATCTACCGTTACATGGCATCTACACCATATGCTTAATCCTTCCGCGTTATAGCCGCTTAACTTATCACTGGGGCGATACCAAAGGCAACACAAATCAGGGCTTTCCGCGGCCCTCCATTTTTTCATTTCCACCCACAAAGTTTTTGAAATAGAACTATATCTGGTTAAGTTCCCATGTCCGCCCATGACCGTGGGCACGGCTATTCGAATAGTTTTAACTCTGCAGAATTTGTATATTTTCACCACAAGAGATGATCAACTCATTGCCCCACATGTTTCCTTAGTCAAGCGGTTGAGCAGACCATCACAGTGACTTTTCAAAGTATCTAGTTCCTCTTGTCATCTCACCTTATGGGAAACTGCCCACTTGCGGTGGGTCCCATCTATGCACGGGATGTTCCCGCAACGATTAGAACAACTAGGAAACTTCACCCTCCACTTGGTGTCCCTTTAGACCTCCTTGCCCTTGCGTATCCACTTCTATCCACTACCAGTGAGGTGAGTCCGGGAGTTTTGACAAATTTACTTAGCCAAGTTGTACTTTGCAGACTTGTGGTTGCACTGTTTTACGTGGGAGGTCGTGACAAGATTCGGTCCTTAGGGGTATCTGGGCGGTTCTACCACTAACCATTTTGTGCTTCCACTGCACCACACACACCCTTGAACCATCCGCCCAGACATTCAAGCAAGTTGGGGTTTTTGGGAGAATAAAATAAACATATCCAACACATATCAGTCATTACCACCATGACTACCCAACCAAATTTTCTCATGTTTAAAAATGATAATGATGCTTGGGGCATTTCAGCGCCCCAAGTATCTACGATACTAAGCATGGCGTATAATTACGGACTTATTTTCGAAAAGTTACTATCATAATTTTGCTAGGGCGACAAGGTTCACATAATCAAATGTTCCAAAGGAGGTGTAATATTAATCAAGGCAAACAATGGGCAGATAACTAGCATCTTAAATTAAACATGTATTTGTATATAAAATAACAGCATACAATTTGATAATTTAAACCAAAGTAATTTGCAGAAAATGTAGGTTCAACATGATCAAAGTATTGACTCACCTGGCGCGGCTTATTGCGGTCTTGAGCTCACACGAAGCTTTCTCGTTTGTTGGTTCTGAGCTTTTGGTCTTGATCTTCACCTCGATCTTGAGTACACTTGATCTCTCGATTCTTCAGGACTCTAATTACATGCTAAATGGCCGAACACGAATAAAGGCAAATGACTCAAAAGATCCAAATAAATCCGAATAATCTTGATTTAGTTTTATTATGAGTTAATGGGCGCCTCGGGTAATGTGAGGCAAGGTTGGTTATATAAGGTTATATTTTTAACCTTTGTTATTTAGCAAAACTTTATCTTTAAGGTTTATTTAAGATGACATGTTAGATATTGGACACTTATTCCAATTATTATTAAGGGCGTCTTTACTTAATTTGAATAGTTAACCAAAGCCACTTTTCTTTATTAATGCCTTTAATTAATTTAGATTTTAAAGTAAATACTAAGGCACATTAATCATTCATTGTGTTAACTAATTCAAATTTAAATATCCCATAATCTCTTTCACACCATAATTAAATTTTATTAGCTTTTCTAAATGATCCTCTAATTCACTTTATTTTCACTAATTCAAATGAGCTCTAAAATCCATGGTTTCGGTTCCATTGGACAGATCTTGAATTTAGATGAATTTAGAAATTTCTTTTATTCAATTTGGAGTTAAAATAAATAAGTTATGCTTATTCAAAGCTTTTCGGTTTCATTAAATCTAAAAATTTATTAAAATCTGACAGGTGGGTCCCACTGACAACGACCCACTCACGCGGGCACCGACAGTGGGGCCGGGCCGGCAACGGCCCTTCTCACCCCTTCCGTCTCGACAGCGGGACCCGGTGTCGGAACGCAGCAGCGTCTGGGCGGTCGGTGACAAAGGGGCCCACATGTCAGCCGGAGATTAAAAGAAAAGGGCTCAACCTCGGCGCTGCAGAGCGGAGGCTCGAACGCGCGCGGCCGAGGGAGCCCGGGGGGGAGAGTTAGCGCCAATAGCCAGCCGAACCTCAAGGTGTTGCTTACCCGTATGGGATGATTTATCCCCTTAAGCCAGGGCTCCCTAACCTTTGAAGCATAGGCGCTCGGGACCGGGTATGGGCGGCGGTGTGGCCGGCGGTGGGCGACCAGAGAGGTGCCAATGAAGGCCAAAATGCATTGCCGACGCTAAGGGGAAGGTGATGGCGGTGTCGGTGGAGGCCGAAAGGCACGGAGTTAGGTCGGCGGCATGCGGTGGTGGAGGCTCGGGAGCTTGCTCGGTGATGGCTAACTACATGCGACGGGTAATCGGACCCTAGTGGCTTGGATCGACGGATTGGTGATCGCCGGAGTTGGGGAAGGAGATGGGCTCACCGGCGTTTGAGGGGGTTTAGGTTCAATTGCACTCGGTGGGAGGATGTAGGGGATGCGGCGAACCAAATGGAAGGTTTCCCGGGTTTTATAGGCGGCAGGGTGCGGCTGGCCACGAGCGAGGCCGTGCGGCACGCCGGTGATGTCAGACAGTGGTGGCAGAGCAGCGGGATTCGGGGGGAGGATATGGTATGATGGCCTATGCTGTGTGTGGAGCGATAGAGGGAGCTGGCACCGCGCCTCACGGTGGCTGTCGCTCGGCTCTGGCTGAAGCCGCGCGGAGGAAAGGGGGGCCTGGGCGCGCACGAATAAAGGAGAGGAGGGAGGTCGGCAGGGAGCAGGATGGCGCAGAGGGAGGCAGGTGCGGCGGCAGAGGGACGTAGGTCAGCGCGGAGGGAGGCAGGAGACACGGGCACGACAGGCGCGCCGGGAGTGAGAAGGAAGAAGGAGAAGAGAATGAGCGGAGGATGAAGAGCCAGCGTGCGGAGAAGGAGGCCGGGCCCAGCGGCAGGGTGGGAAAGGAAAAGGGATAGAAGAGGGAAAGGTGGGGACCACCAAGGAAAGGGAAGAAAAAGAGAAAAGGAAGGGCTCATGCCAAGATTTGTAGCTTAGATTTTTTAATTTGATTTCTGAATTTGAGTGCAAATTAGAATTAGTTTAGAATTTGTAATTCATTGTATTAAATTATTCCCATGATGAGATTTTTATATTTTAAGTCAGGTTCCTCTTTCCTTATACTGGATCATCTTTTCATATTCGTATTTAAAATTTTAGTTTTCTATTATTTGCATTTGGGATTACTCTTTGATTATTAATTTGCATGCCACAAATCTCAAAAAAGATTTCAACTAAATATTCAAAAAATCAAATGCCAACAAAATGCAGGAAATGATTTTAAAATTCCATATTTTTAAATAACCAAATTTTGGGATGTTACAATCTTCCTCGTGCGCGTAGAAAGCTCGATCCCGTTGTGCACGTTTTCTTCTTTTTCTCTCTCTTGATAACATCCAATCCGGACCTTATCTCAATGTCTTCCCAAAAGAAAGTTGTGCCAAATCACGCAAGGAATCCATCTCAAGCGGGCTCTTTGCGTTTCGTTCATCTGTTTGCCTTTTATCCCTTATTTTCCGAAACGAACTCTAAACCAAAATCCGTGAATTGGAGTCGGTTTCCATCTCTTTTAAGCCTATAAATATGACGCCTTGACCCCTATAAACCTGTCCCAAGCCGTGCCAAGTCCCCTCAAAGCCCAGAACGCCGTCGGCACCGAGGCCCTCCGGTCTCAAAATTGTTCGTCTCGTTCCGAGCTATCTGGTGAGATTTTTCATGATTCTTTCGTGTCACATTGTGCCCTTATGTTCCATCTACCTTCTTGCCCAATTAATTTAGTTTTGGTGCAGCCAATCTCCCAGAATCGAGTTTTCCCCAATCTAGGTCAAAAGCGCTTCCCGACATCGATTTGTCGCCACCGGTAAGCTTTAGTCCGTGCCGTTATTTTTCTTAGACTTGCCTCGCCGTGTTCTACACCGTGCTCCCTTTTCCCCGAAAAGCCTCAACAAGTTTTCGCCTCCAATACCTCGCCATGGCCGCCAATGGCATCTCGTGTCCCCATCTATCCGGTAGTGTTTTTCCAATCCGTTCGCGTCATATCTTGCCAAACCATCCCAGTTAGCTACCCTCCAAGTGGTTTTAGATTTCCTTCACCGAGCACCAAGATATCAAGTTTTTCCTTTTTCCTTCCCGACATCGTTGAAACATCGTCTGCATCATCTCTGGTAGGTTTTCGGCCGAGCTAACAATTTTCCCAGCTTCACCATGCCACGTTCTAGTCCGTGCTCACCCTACTTCTCCATGTTGTATGCTCGGGTTTTATTACTCTCTCCTACCCATGCCGTTGTAGCCATCCATGTCGTCACCGTTCTCCGTTTGGCGTGCCATCACTTCCTATATGTGCCTTGGGTCCCTAGCAACCCATTTTGCTAGTTAGATTCACCTCCCATGACTCCTCTCACCGGTGCTAGCCTTCTTTCAAAAAGTGGTGCTCTCGGTAACTTTTGTTATTTTCCAGCATTTTCTCGCCTGGCAAACTTTAGATCGCTCGTTCTCCCTCGTCCGAACTCCGATTGACCTGATTCTTTTTCCTAAATTCATATAAAATTGAGATCCCTATTTTTGTTCTGGTTTTGTATTTTGGAATTCATTTGAATTTTATTTGAATTTATTTTGTGCCTCGTTTGTTTTCTCTCTCGTTAGATTACGCTTTCGAAGGAGCTGAAGCAGGATTCGAAGATCAAGAGTCGTTAACTGCTTAAATCCAAGGCAAGTCGTGTCCTTTGATCACGTTGAACCTAATTTTTAAATCTATTATTTATTATTTTATTTTAATTTATCATGCATCGCTATTTTATTATAAACCCTTGTATTATTAGTTATTGTCCAAATTGATTAATTCATACTTGATAATTTGAATACCATGATTCCATTGTCACCATAGGATGAAAAATTATTTAGTGATGCGATATTAGTTGTCACATGGGTTGTACGTTTGATTTGCTTAGCCATGCTTAATACTTAGTACGTTGGGTCCATCATCACATGTGTTAATTACTCTTGACTTAATGATATACCGGAACGTGGTGGTCAGCCACAATTATAAAATTTGATTGCCATGACATGGGTAGTGTCATTGGTACTGGTTATACAAATTTGGTTTGCACTCGGGCGAATGATCGTGCAGTAAAGGGGGTGCAGGTTGCACATGGGATGTGGATGCTTCGCCTAGGTAAATCTAAGGATTTAACTTTGTGCGCCATTGATCTGAGCCTTACTATACAACCACATGTCTAGTATGGGATAGACCTAGCTGATTAACTTGCAAAGGCTTAGTTTAGATATCACCAATGGTAAGTGAGTACCAGGGGTACTAGTTACTCACAGTGAGGAACAGGGTTACTGTACTCATACGACGTAAGAGGGGACTTCGGACTGTGGTGGTTAACCCTTCAGCAGTGAAACCTTAGCAGGTGATATCTAACTAGATTGGAGTGAGGTAAAGGCTTTGTGATAATTTATCTAGGTCTCATGCCTAAGGAAGCATGCTGGCTATTAAGATGATTTATCTTTTGTGGATAAAGTTGTACAACCTCTGCAGAGTGTAAAACTATTCGAATAGCCGTGTCCTCGATCATGGACAATGCTCGGTGATTTCACACGAGGGGTAGATTTTTCATAAAAACCTGGTTGGGTTAAGTTGGGGAGTGAATGGTTCACTAGTGGTTCATTGCATGAATCTTGGTTCATGGGTGATTCATTGGGGTGAATGGTCAGTTCACTCGTGGTTGGTCTTAATTCCTTTGGTTACTTATTTACTATCATTTTTAAAGTTCACTTTTCAATCTATTTATTGTATTTGCTTTAAATTGTTACTTTCTACAAGTTAACCTTTCAGCCATCCATTGGTAAGCCTTGCATACCATATTGCATTGTTGTTACAAACGACTTGCTAAGTACTCTATGTACTCACGGCTTCATCCATATTTGCTCAGTTGAGGAAGAAGGACAAGATCAACAGGAGTTATTTGAAGGAGGATACTTCGACGACTTCGCGTATTAGGACTTCGCTCCCCAGTCGATTGCCTGTGGGCATGTCGAATGGCTACCACGCTTATTTCTATTTTTTCGCTACAAGTTTCTTAAGCCTTTAGGCTATTAATGTAAGCTTGGCCATAAGATCGTACTCTGATAATTATTAATAATATTTGAGTTTTTTCTTAGTAAATCGTGATATGGTTGGTATTTCATCTTTGTTTATACTGTGTGCACTAGTGTGATCCTGGACTAGTGCAGAATACACAGCAGAGTCTGGGTTTGCATATTCGGGTCTCTACAGTGACAATCTGAAGGATGAAGTGGCTATGAAGAAATACTTAAGAATTCTGCCGGAGAAGTTCCTTCCAGTCGTGACTACACTCATGTACTCCCAACACCTCTCGAAGATGAAGGTAGAAGAGGTAACTGGGGTGCTCAAAGCACATGAGCAGCTCCTAAGAGTTATCAAACTGACACTAAAGAATAAGGTTCTTACAACCAACAAATGTTGCTCGCTAAGGAGGACATAAGGAACCAAGGAAATCCGGACCAGACAGACTCACTCTATGGTTGTGGACAAGGGTATGGCCAGAGGGGAAGAGGCTTCCAACCTGGAAGAGGGAGTGGTCATGGAGACCAAGGAAGAGGTGATGCCAACAGGTTTCAAGACAAGTCACACATACAATGTTTTGAGTGTGAAAACTTTGGTCATTACGTTGCCGAATGTCGAAGCCATATATAGTGCCACAACTGCAAAAAGTTTGGACACTATGCAGCAAAATGCAGGAGCAAGAAGAAAGTTGAAGAAGCAAATCTTGATCAAACCCATGAATATACAGAACCGATTTTGCTACTATCTCATTGTGCTGAAGACATGCCAACAATGGTGATGCTAAATGAAGGGAGAGGTTCCCAAGTCTTATGGAGAAGAGAGAGGAGACACAGGCCCAGTCAACAGATTGGTATCTCGACAATGGAGCTAGCAATCATATGATAGGAACATACTCAACGTTCCGTGACTTAGATGAGAAAGTGCTCGGTAAGGTGAAATTTGGAGACGGTTCAACCATCCAGATTAGAGGAAAGGACACAATTTTATTGAAGTGCAAGGATGGAGGTCAAAGACTGCTGTCAGATGTATATTACATACCAAGTCTTCGCAACATTGTTATAAGTTTGGGACAGCTAACCGAAGAAGGGTGCCAAGTTGAATTGAAAAGCTATATTCTGAGAGTATTCGACAATAGTCAGCGGCTGCTAATGAAGGTACAAAAATTCGGCAAATCGGTTGTACAAGATACCGTTGAAAATTTGGAGACCAACTTGTGTGGAGAGTGGTATGGAGAAACCAGAGCATGAAAGACTTCATTTTCAAGCAGTCGAAGGCAAGCCTGAAGTCTTAACGAGTAAGTCGGATGAAAAGCAAGTCGTGGCAGATGGCAAGAAAAAGTCTAAAGTCGTAACAAGTAAATCGGCAGAGGTGATCGGACGTAGTTGGGAAAGCGTTCGACCACGGCAAACGAAGACTGAACGTGGTCGGGAGACGCTACAACCACAACAAAAAAGGTTTGAGCATGGCCGAAAGGCATCACGACCACGACAAACCAGCAGTAGGCATTCAGCCCACTTCGGACGACCGCCTGCACGCACAGGTCCCAGGATCGGCCCGGATGGTCGAAGCATTTGCTCTAGTGGTCGATACCGACCACATATAGCGAGCACAGCCGAAGAGCTAAGAGCTGGCATGAGCAGTCCAAGAATTGGCACGGGTGGTCGAAACACCAGCCCGAGTGGTCAATACCAACCACACGCAACAGGCAAAGCCGTAGAAAGCGGCACAGGAGGTGCCCACTCGCATACAGACGAAAGGGAGCAAAGAGTAGTCGTGCCAGGTGCAACTGATGCAAAGGCTGATCGAAGCAGCGAGAGATTGAGTGGTCGTAAGCACGCAGGAGGCGGTCGGATCCAGTCGTAAGCACTCGAAACCGGTCGTAATCAATCATCAGCGGTCGTAAAGATCCCGGGGAAGTCGTAAGACTTCCAACAGTTGGTATCAGAGCCTAGGCGCCTAACATCTCCTAAGAGTGCGGTGTGCACAATCCATGTGTGAGGGGAGATTATTAGGAATAGTCCCACATGGATTGTGGGAGAAAAGAAAGCACAACTTATAAGTATGAGGGAGCCTCCACCCACTGGACTAGTCTTTTGGAGGAGAAGGCCCAATACCACTTATAAGGTTGTTGCTTGAAGGGCTTGCTTGCGGGCAACCCGTGGGCTCAAGTGCGCAGGGTGCACAGCCCATCTAAACCTGAGGACCAGGGAGTGAACCTGGTTGGACCTGGCAGGATGCTAGGGTCCGGATACAACAATTTAGCATGTTTTTGATCCCCATAGCAACCTGAACCTCGTGAGCCGCGGACCATAGGGTCCCGAGCACCACACCACCATCATCCTACGTGGATGACAAATTTGCTTGCTAGCTGATGTGTCACCTACATGAACAGGCCAGCATGGCTCTGCCATGTAGAGTTGTGCACCAAGTCCGTGGTGGTCTGTCACTTTTTCATTGACCTGGTACTTTGACCATGGACCCACAAGTTAGTGGCTCTAGTAGGTTTCCCGCGAAAAAATTCAGATATCTAATTAAATACTTAGTTGAAGTCATGCTTCCATCATAAACCAATTTTCTACTATAAAAATGGTTCAAAAATTCTAGAAAATCCCAGAAATAGTGTTGTCCCTCTCTTTTTCTTCGGATTTAAACCTCGGAGGTCCATTCTCGTCAGTTTTACCTCTCCTTGGACATGTTCTTTTCCTAAATTCATCTAAAATAATAATCTATTCATTTTTGCCATGTTTGTAAATTTTGGTTTCTTTTAATTCCATTTAAATTTATTTTGAATTGAGCTGTCTCTCTCATTACACTTATACATTTTCGAAGAGCCCGTGTTTTTCAACGACTCCACCCAAGATCTACCTTCTGAACAAGGCTAGTCGCATTATTCATATATTTTTTGAAACTCAGAGACTATAGGGGGAACCCCTATAGTGTAAAGAATTAAATAATAAGGAAGAAATGGTATATACAAGTATTATTGATCATATTGATCCTAATAGTTTACATTATTTATTTTTTTATATTATGATTGCATGCTTATGTCTATGATGTAATTCAAAAATCTTGATTTAATGCTTCTAGTTAATTTACCTATTTGCTTGATCCATTCATGAAAATTGACTTAAATACCCTTGTCCCCTTAGTAAAATGAAAAATCAATATATTTCGATTATTACTTAGCCCTGCTTAGACCCAAATTTAGGATCTATGGGATTTTGAGCCAAATGTCATTTCATCATAAAAATGATTTATTGCAAATTTGGAATTGGTGTGCCATTGTTTTTTAAAATAGAAAACTAGGGTATGGGCAAGTGGATCGTGTAGTGTAACATCCCAAAATTTTTCCAGATTGAAAAATCCAAATTATAATTATTTCCTAAATTTCATAGATTTTTCTAGATTTTATTTGCATTTTTATAAGCCTAAGTACTTCAAAATATTTTTTTTGAAAAGAATAGAAATAAGTTTATTTGGCTAACTATATTTTTGTGAGTTCCAAGAGTCCTTAGGAAGTTCTGTGAATATTTCCATAATTTATGGACATAGTTTGCTATTTATTAAAGCCTTTTCCAATTTTATCAGCCTTTTTGAAACTAGGAAATCCAATTTCTATTTTTCTGAAAACCCCTGTCTAACTGACAAGAAGGCCCCGCTTGTTAGCCTTCTCTCTCTACCTCAGTGTTGATAGGTAGACAACACCTGTCAGCCACCACTCTCTCTCCCTTGTGCTGACAAGTGGACCACACCCGTTAGACCGGTCCAACATCTTAAAAGCTCTGAGCCACTGTCATTTGGACCCCCACCCTCAAAGCAACCCCACCTATCAATTTCTCCATTCAAACCATTACTATCTCCCTCTCTATGTTGTGGACCCCGCACATCGGGTCATCTTCTTCCTCACCTTCTTCCCGCTGCGTGGTGCCACCGCCATTGATGCACCTTCGAAGCTTCCTGATTCCCAGTCGCCGCTTCATCTCCCCAAGAATAAGCCATCACGATCACTTCGACTCCCCATTGTGCATCCATTTTCACTATCAATCTGACCCCTCCACCTCTGGTAATGCCCGTCCACTGAGCCCGATCATTGGTGAGTAGTAAATGCATCACACCACTGCCTCAAGCCCCCTCAGTCTCTATAAATATGCCCCTGAGCACCCCTAGATCATCATGCAACTCCTCCTCCCTCTCTTCTCCCCTAAACATCGTTGGTGCATCACGATCGACGATGACCAAACCCTCGCCGCTGCTTCAACCTCGCTGCCAACCACATTAGCCCTCCTCAAGGTCCTATGAATGAAGGGGAAGGTTTAGCACGCCGCCCTCTTTCCATCCCGTACCTCACTGTCAGTCGTCGCGCTACCGTTCACCTTGAACCCATGGTGGCGAATGCATCAGTGAGTTTGCTAATGTGTCACCCACGTGGGCACCACTACGGGTCAGTCACACTGTGTTGTACGCTAGGTCCACTGTGCACCCGGATTGTTTTGTGGGCCTGGTCCATGCACCATGGTGCAACATGTCAGAGACACCAGTAGGTCCAACTGGAATTATTTTTCGAGAAAACACCTTATGTTGCCTCTAACATTTGGTCACATGGTCCATGGACCTGGTCCACAAAAAACATATGGTCTACGGTGCAACTGACGCATAACCTACATGAAAAATGCTACATGGCCAGCACTATAGTTTCTAGAGAGGTTCTATTTATAGGGCCAATAGGTACAATGGTCGATCTTGCGATGAGAAGACCATGGCAGCTAAGGTTGCTAGAGCTAAGGAAGACAATGGTCGATCTTGTGATGAGAAGACCATGGCAGCTAATTAAGGTTGAGATGGCAGGAAAATGCAGCCAATTAACCTCTACAATCGGACATTTAAAGGAGGCGGATACTTCCCATGACTCTGAGGAATGAACACGACATTTAAATGCAGGTTAATGCATTTTAATCTGAGTTTTCAAGTGAAATGGCCATGTTGGAGGGGTGCTCTAATGCAAGGAAGAAGGAAGCTCTTACATGTGCGGGCCAGTGGCAAAGAGAGAAGCCGGGATTGCTAGTTGGTTAGGGTTGTCTCTGGTCCACATGTCAGCAAAACAATATATTAATTGAAGTATGGGGTCCACGTGTCATGGAGATGGCACGCAGTGAGAGAGATAGGACTCACCGGTGGGGTCAGGCTGTTAGAGAGAGAAAGGAGGGTACGTGTGGAGACAAGGGCGACTAACAGGTGGGGCTCACCTAATCCAGGGCATGGGGAAGAGAGAGGAAATGGTTCATAGGGGGCCTATGTGTCAGAGAGAGAAAGGATTTTTTGAGTTTTAGAAATCTATTTCCTAAGTTCAAAACGACTTATTATTTAATTTTTGGACAAAAATTGAAAAATTAGGAAATCACTATTCTTCGGCCGAATCTTCCACTATTCATCTGGCCCATTACTGTTTCAGCATAGCATTGACCCACACTTCAACTTTGCTCCTGAACATGGAATACGTCTTCTCTTCGGTGTACTGTTTCGTTGTCGCTTGTAGACGGGCCCAGGACCCATCTGTCAAGCGTCTTCTTCCACCTCTAGCCACATGAGCGGACACTTGCCGTGCTGTGCCAGCGCTCCATGTCGAGCTCCTTGCTGAGGTGCCGACCCATCCCATCGGCTCTGACGCACCATCCTAGCTATTACCCCGTATCGTTATCTCCTTGTCCAAATGGTGTGAGAGCTCACGAGCATTCTTGCCATGGCCACTACAGTTCTCCTATGAATTCATGTTGTTTTGCCCCATATTTAAAGCCTCCTCACCACCCCCGCTATCTTCTTCAGCTCGCACTCATTCCATTTCGATCGAACCTTTAGCTTCTCGCTCGTGCATTTCTGCAGCATTCTCTCTATTGAGCTTCCCTTCCCTCGACAACCATGTCATATCATGCCTAGAGTCCCTCTAAGGCCTTATGGCTAGTTCATTTCGCAGCTCAAAGCTTGGAGAGATCAATTGCGCCATTTGCCCCAACTCTGGCCACCGCAACCATTTCTGAGCTCCTTGTTACAAGAGGCTACGACCACCTCCCGCTGTGTTACAACCACTTGTGGGTTTTACGACCACACAGACAGTCGTTCGACCGTGTTGTAGCCCCACCGATCACTCCTCGATCGCTCGACTTTATGGTCGTAAACTTTTGCTGAAGTTTTGACCATGTTCTCTATCGCTGCGCTGCCCTTCCTTCGATCTTGCTTGAATTCCCCTAGTCGCAGCTCCCCTATGACCACGTAGTGATTCTACCAATCACTGTTCACCGTGGTCGAAACACTCTTTCGACCATGTTCACTTCCTTACAACATGGTCGAAGTCCCTTCCGACCACGTTCAAAGATCCACAGTGCGGTCGAAGCCTCTTCCGAGTCCTCACAATGTGGTCGAAGCCTTCACAATGTGGTTGAAGCCTTCACAACGTGGTCGAAGGCCCTTCCAACCACGTTCAACTTCTTTCAACGTGATCGAAGCCTCTTCTAACCACGTTCAGTGTCTTTTAAATGTGGTCAAAGCCTTCCGACCATGTTCAACTCCACAACGTTGTCGAAGCCTTCCGACCATGTTCAACTCTTCCCAACGTGGTTGAAGCGTCTTCCGACCACATTCAACTTCATTACAACGTGGTCATAACTCCTTACGACCACGTTCGATCACCTCTGTCGTGGTCATATCACCTCCTAACCATGTTCGATCACTTCTGCCATGGTCGTATCACCTCCCGACCACGTTCGATCACTTCTGTCGTGGTCATATCGCCTCCTGACCATGTTCGATCACTTCTGCCGTGGTCGTGACGCCCTTCGACCATGTCTACTTCTGGTTTGCCGTGGTCGTAATGCCTTCCGACCATGTTCAAACCTTCTTTTCCATGGTCGTAAATCCTTTCGACCATATTTGTTGTGGTCGTAAGTTGATTTCGGCCACGTCTTGCGAGATCACGATGAAGTCGATACTCAATAGTTCTTCCTCCTTTTCTCTTTATTTCTTTTCCTCTTTTCGGCGTACTTCTGATTACATGACTCCTCCCCTTTTATACCTAGATCTAGACTTCTACTCGGGTTTTGACTACGGATTACAACTCGATTCCGACTTCGACTTTCGACTACGATTACAAACTGACTTCGATCACGACCAAACTTTGTACATGACTTCTAAACAAGATTATTTCCAACATTCTCTCCCTAATCTTATTTAGTGACTTTCATTAGGCTGAGCTTTTTCCATGATCATGTTGACCTTCTCTTGCTCCTACTTCTTCCTTGACTAGGCTTCCTGGGCTGGAGCACCTGCTCCCACAGCCTTTGCTCTGGTCATTTTTCTCCTGCAACCCTCGCTCACGCTTCCTCCACCAGCAACTACTTTCACTATCATGTGGCCTTGCTTTCGTCCATAGTCCTTCACGTCGTGCTTCCTCCCGCCACCTCGGGACCCATCTCCGACTTCCTTCTCTTGTTTGCGTGAGAGCTCCTCCCGAGCCTCTACTTGCCATGATTTTGCTTGCTTCATGCGGTCGGTGTCGACCACTCAGTGTGTTGCTGCTTCGACCTCCCTTTTCACCTCCGTCTGCATGCATGCATCCGGAGACAACTGCATGCGAGTGAGCACCTCCTCTGCCTCTCGCTAAGACTTTGTCAGCTACGCATGGTTGGTGCCGACCACCTGGGCCAATGCTTCGACCAGCCATGCCAATCCTTTGCTTCTTGGCTGCGCTCGCTATATGTGGTCGGTGTCGACCACTCGAGCTGATGCTTCGACTACTGATGCCAACTCTTCACTCTTCTCTGTTTGCAGGCAGTCATTCGAAGTCGGCTGCACGCCTATGCGCACCTCCTTCGCTGCCTGTTACGACCATCGCATGCCTGTTGCATGCCCTTCCAGAACAGTGGCTTGTTATGACCATGTGCTCTTTTCTGCTTTTTGCCACGACTTCTCTATCGACTTGCTTGTTACGACTTCAAGCTCTTTTCTATCACCTGCCACGACTTGCTCGTTACGACTTCAGGCTTGCCTTCGGCTGCCCGTTGATGAAGTCCTCCATGCTCTAGCTCCTCCAGACTGTTCTCCACACAAACCGGTCTACAAATTTTTAAAGGAATCTTGTACAACCGATTTGCTAACTTTTGCACCTTCATTAGCAGCTACTCAATGCTGTCGAATACTCTCAGATAATTGCCTTTCAACTCAATTTGGCATCCTTCTTTAGTTAGTTGTCCCAAACTCATAATATTGCTGCGAAGACTTGGTTTGTAGTATACATCTAACAGCGGTCTTTGTCTTCCGTCCTTGCACTTCAATAAAATTGTGCCCTTTCCTCTGATCTGGACAGTTAAGCCATCTCCAAATTGCACCTATCCAATTACTTTCTCATCTAATTCATGAAACATCGAGTATGTGCCTGTCATATGGTTGCTAGCTCCATTGTCGAGATACCAATATGCTGATTGTTCCTATGTCTCCTCTCCCTTCTCCATCAGACTTGGAAACACTCCCTTCATTCAGCAGGATCATTGTCGGCATAGCTTCGATACAGTGCGACATGAGCAATGTCGATTCTCCATGTTAAGAGGTTTGAGCAAGATTTGCTTCCTTCACTTTCTTCTTGCTCCTACAGTTTGCTGCGTAGTGTCCAAACTTCTTGCAGTTGTGGCACTGGATATGACTTCGACATTCGGCAGTGTAGTTACCAAATTTTTACACTTAAAACATTGGATGTGTGACTTATCTTGAAACCTGTTGCCACCACCTCGACTAGGTCTTTATCCACGTCCTCCTCTTGCTGCTCTTCCACACTGGAAACTACTTCCTCTTTGGCCATACCCACGTCCTTGTCCACGACTAGAGAATGAGTCTTGGCCAAAGACACTAGATGATGAGTCTATCTGGTCCAGCTTGCCTTGGTTCCTTGTGTCCTCCTTAGCGAGCAACACTTGTTGGTTGTAAAATCCTTGCTCCTTGTGTGACTGAAACCCCTTCAGTAACTCCTCATGCGTCTTGAGAGCCCCAGTTACCTCTTTTATCTTCATCTTTATGAGATCTTGGGAATACATGAGAGTAGTTACTACCGGTAGGAACCTCTCCGGCAGAATTCTCAATTATTTCTTCACAGCCACCTCATCTTCTAGTTTGTCACCAAGAGATATGATCTCATTTACGACTTCATTGAACTTCCTAGAGAATTTTTCCACCGTCTGGCTCTCTCCCATCCTCATTGCTTCAAATTCACTTCCGTAGTGTTTGGAGTCGAACTTCCTTCACTCTGTCAATGCCTTCAAGCATTATCTACAGTGCAGCTCAAGCATCTCGTGTTGTCTCCATGCCGATCAATTGTCGCATCATTGAATTGGGCACAGCTTGATAGATCACCGCCAACGCCATCTGATCTAGTCAATTGTCGACCACCTTGTCTTTCCCCTTTGGATCAACTGCGCGCCAGACTTCCTGAGCACGTATGTTGTCCTTCATCTTCATGGCCCAGACCGGATAATTATCCGAGCTGAGGAGAGGATACTACAACGACACACTCTCCTTGGCCTTTGAAGTCTCTCCCATGGCTCTGATACCACTTGTTGCAATCTTTACGACTGCTCCCAGGACTTTATGACCGCTACAACAACCTCCTATAGTCGTACGACCACTTACAAGAGGCTACGGCCACCTCCCGCTGTGTTATGACCACTCTGTGGGTTTTACGACCACACAAACAGTCGTTCGACCGCGTTATAGCTCCTCCGATCGCTCCTCGATCGCTCGACTTTGTGGTCATAAACTTCTGCCGAAGTTTGAACCATTTTCTCTATCGCTGCGCTACCCTTCCATCGACCTTGCTTGAATTCCCGTAGTCACAGCTCCCCTATGACTGCGCAGTGATTCTATCGATCACTGTTCACCGTGGTCGAAACACTCTTTCGACCACATTCACTTCCTTACAACATGGTCAGAGTCCCTTCTGACCACATTCAAAGCTCCATAGTGCGGTCGAAGCCTCTTCCGAGTCCTCACAACGTAGTCAAAGCCTTCTGGCGAGGTCAAAGGCCCTTCCAACACAAATTTTTTTTATTTTTAAACCCCCAAACAAAGGGTTTTAAATTTTTAATCCCAATTTTATTCCCCCGAAAAAATATTTTAATCAATTTTAATTTCACCCAAAAAATTCAAGTTCCTCTTCCCTTTCATTATTTTTTTTCCCTTAGGGAAACCCCATTTAATTCCCCAAAATTCCCAAAACCAATTTCCCCCCTTTTGTCCCAAACCTTTTCCCCTTTTTTTAAAAAAATTTACCTTTACTTTCTTTTTTTTCCCAAACTAAATCTCTTGGGTTTTTTTTCCCCCCCAAAATTTTTTCCCCAAAAATTTTTTTTAAAAAATTCCCCTTTTTAAAAAACCCTACCCAAATTTTCCCCAAAATAAAATTTTTTTTTAAAATTTTTCCCCCAATTTTTAAATTTAAATTAAATTTTTTGGCTTAAAATTTTTAAAACAATAAAAATTTCCGGAGTTAATTTAATAAAAAAAGGGGGATAATAATTTAAAAAATTAAAAAAAAAAACCAAAAATTTAAAAATTTTTCCCGGGATGGGGTTAAAACTGGTTTACCCGGCCCATTCTCTTGGCCTATTTTTCTTTTTTAAAAATTTTTGGCAACGTTTAAAGCATTTCCCCAAATCCCAAAAGTAAAGAAAGTTTTAAAAATTTGCCGAAAATTTTTTATTTTTTTTAAAAGGGGAAAACTTTTTTTTTTTTAAAATTTTTTGAAAAAATTTTTAAATTTTATTTTAAATTTTCTTTTTTTTTTTAAAAACCCCCTTTTTTTAATGAATTAATTTTTTTAAATTAAAAAAATTTTTAATAAAAATTTTAAAATTCAAATTTTTCCCTTTAACTTTCTTTCCACTTTAAATTTTAAAAGGGAAAGGGATCCTTAAAATTTATTTAAATTTCTTTTTAAATTTGGTTAAAAATTTTGTTTCGGTTTCCTTAATTTTTAATTAAAACCTTTTTTCCCCCAAAAAAAATTTTCCCTTTTCCCCTTTCTATTAACAAATTTTTTTTTCCCAAACCAATCACTGGGCCCCAAACCCCCCTCTTTTTAAAATTTTTTCGGGCCCAAGGGACCCAGGGGGCCCTGGGGGGACGGAAAAAAAACATTTTGGGGAAAAGGGACCAAACAAAAGGGCCCGGGGGGTATCCCGGGGAAACCCGGGGGGGCCCTAAACCAATTAAATTGGGAAAAAACCCGGGGGTTTTTAATTAACCCGGGGGGGGATGGGTTTGGGTCGTTTTAACCTAAAGGCCCTAGGGGGCCTTGGGGGCCCAAACGGGAGTTTTTGGGCGTGGTGGGGCTTTGGGACCCGTTTTGGTCTTCGGGGGGGGCCCCATAAGGGGGTGGGGGGGGAAAAGGGGGGCCCGGGTAAAGGGGGGAAAAAGACCTGGGGGGGGAAAAAATTTTAATGGGGGGCCGGGGGGGGGGGGGTAAAAAGGTTAAAAAAAAAGGGGGAAATAGCCAAATTTTTTAGGTTTTAAAGGGGGCAGTTAGTTTGGAAAAAAATTTTAAATTTAATTTTAATTTTTTAAAAAACCAAATTTTTTAAAAAAAAAAATTTTAAAGGGAAAAAAAAATTTAAAACAAAAAAAAACCAAAATTTAAAAAAATAAAAAAATTTTTAAACCAAAAAAAAAAAAAACTTTTTAAAGCTTAATTTTTTTATTTTTTTTTCCCTTAAAATATTTTTTATTGTTTAAAATTTAATAATTTTAAAATTTTTTTCCCTTTTTTTTTTTTTTTTTTTTAAATTAAAATTTTTTTTTTTAAATTTTTTTTAAAATTTGCTTCCCAAAACCCCCAATCCCCCAAAAAGGGGCCCAAAAGGCCCTTTTTAAAACCTTTTTTAAAATCCCAAATTTTTTCACCCGTGCCCTGCCCCCGCCCCCCCAAAATTTCCCCGGTTAAAAAGGGCTTCCCCAAAAAACCAACTAGGCCACCCAGGGGCCTTTGGTTTACCCCCTTTTCCCAAATCAAAAGGGCCAAACCAAATGGGAATGGATCTTCCCCCACCTTTTAAGAAAAACGGGAAACCCCTTTAAACCCGGGGCCCCAACCCAAAAAGCCCCCTTCCCCGGGGTTTGGTTTAAAATTTTGGCCGGCCTTTCCCGTTATCGCTTTCGTGTCACCCATTTCCCAATGCTTTTTTCCCTTTTGGGTTGGGGGAAAATCTCCCCGTTTTGGTTTTATTTAAGGCCCCCTGAAATTTTCCCTGTTTTATCCCCCTTTTTCCCGGGCCCCCCCGGGGGCCCCCCTTTTTTTCCCGGGTCAAAAGGCCCTTTCCCGGGGAAATGGGGCACTTCTTAAAAACCCAGGGGTTTTTTAACTTTTTTTTTTGGGCCCCCCCTTTTAAAAGGGGGGATTTCAAGAAAGATTTCCAAAAAATTTTTCCCCCCCAAAAAAAATTTTTACCCTAAAAAACCCGAAAGTTTTTGGAAAATTTAATTTGGAAAAGGGAATTTCCCAAAAAAAATCCCGTTTTATTTCCTTTTCTTTGATTTTTCCCTTAATTTCCCCGCCAACCCCTTTTTAAATTGATTTTATCCCTTTCCCCCTTTTAAAAATTCCTTTTTTTCCCCAGCTTTTTAAAAGGGGCCCGGGTTTCGTCAAAATTTCGTTGCCTTTTATTCTAAAATTAATTTTTTTTGGGGTAATTTTTTAAAATTTTTAAAAATTTTCCCTTTTTTTTTTGTTTACCAATTGGGTTTAAAGGGGTTCCAATAGGCCGTTTCGAAAATTTTGGGCCCCTAATTTTAAACCCTTTAATTTTTTTAATTTTTTTTTTAAGCTTTTTAAAACCCAAAGTTTTGAAATTTACCCCAAATAAAATTTTGTCCCTTATTAAAAAGATGGTTTTTGCCATTTTTTCCCTTTTCCCAAAAGTTTTAAATTTTTTAGTTTCCCCCAAATTTTTTTTTTTTGAATGTTCACGGGGGCAACCTTTTTTTTAAATAATTTATTTTTAACTTTTTTTTGTAAAAATTTCCAGGGTTTTTCGGGTTTTAACCTTTCCCCCTTTTTACAAACCCCATTTATTTCCCGTTACCAATTTTTTAAAAGGGGGTCCTAAACCGGGTGGTTAGACCCCCCCAGTTTCTGGGTTCCCAAAAAGGGCCTTAATTTTTGTATTTTCCAGGGGGTGGCAAATTTTTTAAAATTTTCTTTTGAATTTTTTAAAGACTGATTTTTCAAATTTAAAATTAAAGTTTTTTTTTTGGTTTTGGGTAAATGGTTAATTTAATTTGAATTTTTTTTGGGGCCCTTTCCTTTTTTTTGGGTTTTAAAATTTAAAGGGTTTCAATTTATTTTAAATAAAATGTTCCTTAAAACCAAAGTTGTCCCCAAAAAAACAAAACCGGGACCATTTATCATTTTTTAAAAAATAAAAGGGTTCCCCAAAAATTCCCCCTGGGGGGGAAAGGGTCCAAAAATTTTTAAATTTTTTAAATTTGGTTTTTAATTAACCTTTAAAATTTTAAAATAAAAAAAATTATTTATAAAATTAAATTTTGGGTTTTTCACTTTGTTTAAACCCCTGTTTGCTAGAAAGAATCTTTAAGGGGGCCCCAAAACAGGTTTAATCTTGAAAATTAAAAAGGGGGCCCCAATTATTTTAAACCCTTGGTAAGGGGGTTTACGGCAAAAGGTTTAAAACCCCAATTTTTCCCAAAAAGGGCAATTTAAACAAAAGGGGTTGTTTGGGGGAAAAAGGGGAAAAATTCCCCAAAGAGGGGAAACAAAAACCCAAAGTTTAAGAAAGGGAAATCAAATTTTAAATTGAAAATTTAAGGCCAATGTGGGGAAATTATGACCAAAAAGGGGAAAATTACCCAAACAAAAGGAAAGGAAAAGGGTTTTAAACCCTGAAAAACCCTTCCTTTCAAAGTTTGGGTATAAAGGGGATTATTTTAAGGGGGAAGCGAAATGGTACTAAAAGTTTAAAAGAAGGAAAACCCCGGGGTAGGAAATCCGGAAAAGGAGATTTCAAAACCGGTTGGGGGGATTTTTGGTCCTGGGGAAATTCCGGAAACTGGGGGAAATTGGGGTTTTGGGGGCAAAGGGGGTTGGTTTAAAAACCCGGGGAAACAAAAATATGCCCTTTCAACAAAAGATGGAAAATTTGGGAACCCGGGGAAATGGTTTGGAAAAGGGTTTTTACAAAACCCGAAATCTAAAATTCCCTAAAAATTTGGGGTGGAAAAGGAAAATAACCAGGGTATTTAAGAGGCGGGGCCCAAAAACCGGGTTAGGGGGAAAAAAATTTTGGGGGAAAACCAAAAAAAGGGGGTTTCACCCCGGCAAAAACCCCTTATTGGGGTTTTGGGTTTTTTAAAAAAGGGGGGTTTTTATATCGAAGGGGGGTGGTTTAAACCCCGGGATCCCACGGAAACCAAGCCCGCCCATACCCAAAGGGGCCCTGGAAACCCAAAAAAACCCAAAAATTTCCCGGAGGGGTTTCCCCAACAAACCCCGGTCCCAAATCCCCAAGTGGGGTGGGAAATTTTCCCGGGTTTTAAACCCAAAGAGGCCTAAATTTAAAAAAACAAAAATTTGGTTTTTTAAAACCCAATTTTAAAAAAGGCAAAAAAAGGGAAAACCCCCAGATATTTGGGGGCCCCTTTTTTTGGGGGGGTTAAAACCCAGGAGTGGTTTACCCCCGGGGATGTCCCCAATTTCACAAAAAAATTTTCCCTTTTTGATTTGAAAATTTGGAACCTTAAAATTTTCCCAAAAATTTTTGAAAAAAATTTACCCAAGGAAAAAAGGAGGGAAAAAATTGGGGAAAATTTTGAAAAAAAAGTTATGGGAAAATTTTTCCAAAATTTTCTTTTTAAAATTTTTAAAATTTATCTAAAATTTTTAAAAATTCAAAATCTTAAAATTTAAAACCCTTTTTCCCAAAATTTAAATTTGGTTTTTGTATTCTTTAATTTTTCCCCAAATTTTCAATTTTTTTCTTTTGAAATGTTTAATTTTGGTTTTTTAAAAAAAAATTAAGGGGCCTTTTAAAAAAATTTTTAAAAGAAATTTTTTTTTAAATTTAAAAATTAAAATAAAAATTTTAAATTTTAATTTTTTGGGAAAACCGGGAAAGGGTGAAAAAATTAAAAATTTAAAAAAGTTTCCAATTTATCATTTTTAAATAGGAAAAATTATTTTTTTTTTCCCGGAAATTTTTGGCCCTTTTATGGTTTTTTAAAACCCAAACCCCTTTGGCTTCTTTCCCAAAAAGGGCCCCAAAATCTTAAAATAATTTGTTTGAAAAAGCAAACCCAAAATTTTCCCTAAAAATTTTAAAAATTTGGGGGTGATTTTTTATTGGGGGGCCAAAAAAAGAGAATTTCCCAAAAAACCAAAACCCCACAAAAAAGTTTAAATGGCCCAAACTAAAAAGGAAAAAAATTTGGAATTTTTGGAAAACCCCAAACCCCCCTTTAACCCTTTTTTTAAATTTTCCAAATGCGAAAAACCCTATTTCCCCCGGCAACCAATTTAGTCCCGGATGACATCGCGGTGAAGTGAATGACATGCCGCGGATGATGTCGATTGTGGTTCGGATTCGGATAGGTTGCGATGATAATCTGGATCGGATGCTTCGCGATGTAGAAGAGAACTATGATGAGAGAGTATGTTAAATTCGGGGCTTGATGGAGGACTCGGAGAAACCTTTGTTCACGTCTTGCAAGTACACAAGGTTGTCGGTAGTGTTGAACTGTTGAAATTGAAGGCAAGCAACGGTTGGTCCGACAAGAGTTTCACGGTGCTGCTAGGTCTTTTAGCGGACATGCTTCCGGAGGGAAATAAGCTACCTAAAACCACGTATAAAGCCAAGAAGGTTCTTTGTCCATTGGGAATGGAAGTAGAAAGAATACATACATGTCCGAACGACTGTATCCTGTACCGTAAAGAGTATGCAAACATGCATGTATGTTCGGTTGCAACGTATGCCGATACAAACGTAACAATCAATCAGATGATGGCGAGGGAACAGAGGCGAAGAAAGGACCTCCTGCTAAGGTGGCATGGTATTTTACTATAATTCCCCATTTGAAAAGGTTTTTGCAAATCCAAAGGAGGCAAAACTACTGCGTTGGCACTCGGAGGAGCGCAAGAAGGATGGAATGCTAAGACACCTTACTGATTCCATCCAGTGGAGAAATATCGATAGGAGTTTCGCAGACTTTGGTGCAAAACCAAGGAATATAAGGTTTAGACTGAGTACAGATGGAATGAATCATTTCAGTAGCATGAGCAGCCGACATAGCACATGTCCCGTGACTCTCTGCATCTATAACCTTTCTCCTTGGTTGTGTATATGAATGCAGCTGGATGGTGTTGTATATGAATGCAGCTGTTTGGTGGTTGATCATGAATACAGCTGGTTGGTGTTTGTCTTAATAACTACAGTCGGGTAAAGGCTTATCACAGACGGTTCTACACATAGAACTGTCTGTGATATTTATTATCACAGACGGTTCTACGTGTAGAACCGTCTATAATAAGCCTTCCTATAAATACCTCTGTCTATGGTTTTCCCCGTATGCTGCAGTTATATTCTACATCTAAATCCCGATTGTCTCATCACCGCCGCCTCCCCGAGCCCTTGCCAGCCGCCTCCCCGAGCCCTCGCCGGCCGCCTCCCCGAGCCGTCCGCATTCGAAGATCGTCGCTCGGCTCGCCTCCACGCTGGCCGTCCTCGGCTCGCCTCCACGCCCGGCCGTCTCCTCCGGTCGCCTTCGGCCGCCTCCCCGAGCCCTCGCCGGCCGTCACCTCCCCGACGCATAAGTACTAAGGTACCCTTGTGATGCTATGATTTGCTTCATGCCCTTTATGTGATGCTATGATTTGCTCATGACTAAGGTACTCTTGTGATGCTATGATTTGCTTCATACCCTTTATGTGATGCTATGATTTGCTCATGACTAAAAGCAAGGCGTTTCCCTGTGTGGCCACATAGAACATGCTTGTATTGATCAGTTCTGATACACTAGTTTGTGTCATTTGCTTCATAAAACTTTGTTTAGAGACCTTGTAGTAATAATATATGCCACATAGACCTTCAAAGGGCATGAAGCAAGTGGTACACTCTACTGTATCCGATTCAATGAACTTGATACACTAGTTTGTGTCATTTGCTTCATAAAACTTTGTTTAGAGACCTTGTAGTAATAATATATGCCACATAGACCTTCAAAGGGCATGAAGCAAGTGGTACACTCTAGTGTATCCGATTCAATGAACTTGATACACTAGTTTGTACCATTTGCTTCATAGAACTTTGTTTAGAGACTTTGTAGTAATAATATATGTCACATAGACCTTGAAAGGGCATGAAGCAAGTGACACAGTCCAGTGTATCCGGTGCAATGAACTTGATACATTAGTTTGTGTCATTTGCTTCATAGAACTTTGTTTAGGGACTTTGCTATTTGGTTTATAGTATTAGCAACTAAAGTAGGTGCTAAGATAGGCACATCACCCCTCTCTCTCTATCCACATCACCCCCTCCCTTCTCCCCCTCCCCTCTACTCCTCTCCTCTCTTCCAATTCAATATGATCACTTTGTTATTTTATCCTAATAGACCCACAAATTGAGCAACATGTCATCCGCGCATTCTTCAACACCATCGCCGGAGGCGTCCGCTCCAACATCAAGACGCCAAGGAAGAAGGCTATCGTAGAAGCCTGATGGCCGATTTACCATCACAGCGGTCGATGCATCTGGGGTCCCTCTCCTTCCTCACAAAGCAGTAAGCGCATTCCGAACATTGATCGGAATAGTTGCACAAGAGAGAATTGAGATCACATTCAATTCGTGGAACAACGTTCCTGAGACTCGGAAATGTGAGCTGTGGACCGAAATTTTGGCATCGTTCGAGATCCCAGAAGAACAC
The DNA here is from genome assembly GCA_036346245.1 of Bonia amplexicaulis. Classification (NCBI taxonomy): domain Eukaryota; kingdom Viridiplantae; phylum Streptophyta; class Magnoliopsida; order Poales; family Poaceae; genus Bonia; species Bonia amplexicaulis. The sequence goes on from CM070760.1 coordinate 14,675,254, forward strand.
CAAGACGCCGTGCAACGACAAACCTACCTAGCGGCGTGCAAAGCATGGAAGAACTTCAAGAGCACGCTTGTCAAGAAATACGTGGAGACGCACGAAACGCCTCTTCATAAATACCCATTCCTGGAACCACAATGGGAAGAGTTCAAGGCGATGAAGAAAACTGAAGATTTCATAAGTACAAGTGTGGCGCATAAGGCCCTCCAAGCAAAAAACACACACCCCCACAGACTTGGCATAGCTGGGTATGGGGGTAAAATCCCGTAGTGGAGGACAGAGGATGACTTGGCAGCCCAACAGGGCATCGCCCCGCCATTTTCCAATATCCGGATGGCGCTCGAAATTGGATTAGACAAGGTCATCTACAACAACATCGGGGGCGTCTCCTTTGAAACTCTGCGGACCAGCAAGTGTCCCAGCGTCTAGTAAGATATCGATCGAACTACGTACCTTGTAATTACTCCAGAACTTCGTACGAATTGAAATGACATGTCGTGCTCTTGTAGGAAGAGTTGAGTTTTGAATCTACCCTGGGATCATTCCAGGAAACAAGGGAGAATGATATGCTCTCCATGGCCCTGGGAAACAAGGAGCACCCGGGCCTTACGAGAGGCCTTGGGCTTTACGTTCCTCGGAAACATGGTTTCCAAGATGACTCCGAAATGTATCGGCGTAGGAAGAGAACCAAAGCCTAGCGTGAGGAGCGGCTACGAGAAGAGCTCAAGGCATCTCTTAGAGAGGAGATAATGGGTGAGCTGGCTAATGTAATCAGAGATGAGGTGCGGAAACATACAGAAAGTCAGCAGGCCGTCGCTCCCGTGGTAGCTAGCCCGCATAACCGTCCGAGTAGTTGCGCGTCCAATCCGACGGAAAGCGTGGCCAGATTTACTGTGGACAAATCAAAGATGAAGGATGATGACGATATGCCGTACCTACCATTGGCCCGCAAATTCGTGCTAGGCGAGCCGATGATATTCCCGGAAGATCACCTCTTAACCCTAGGACTTGGTTGCCAAACATTACATGCTTGGTATATAGAACAGTCTAATAGGCCAGAGGCAGAACGGCGTTCAGGTATCACTGTCAAATTCAAGCGGGAACATTTCTAGCACGAAGTTCGGGAATGTGTCTTCGCAGTGACCTTTGACGATATATTTGATCTTTTCACGCTCAACGCTCTCGACGCCTCACTCGTTCGATGCTGGACGCTGTAGGTCTGTATAATCATAGTCTCTGTTCACGTCATACCGATATATGTCACAATTTGTTGCTTTTCTGTGTATATATATATTCATGCTGACCGAAGCTAGATCATCGAAATTACCAATTGGTTTCCTGGACCCACGCTTGGTCGCCATTGATACCATCAATGAGGATGCATCCTTCGTCGAGAACTATATTACAACAACACTGCTGGTTCACCGCGATGGGGAATTTCTTCTTATGCCATACAATGAGCACTTTCATTGGATTTTAATTGTAATTATACCAAAATGGAACAAGGCTATATACCTTGATTCTTTAAGTAAGAACAAATCCAAGTACACAGCTATCGCCGAAATACTCGATAGGTAAGTACATTGTACATTGTACTCTTCTTTCCTTCCGAATGACTAATCTAACTTTTTCGAATAACGAAGGTCGTTCGCCACATACGTTCAACAAACACGTGGCTTGACGACAGGGGCCAAGCCTTTGAAACATTCTCGCAATTTTCGGGTATTCGCTAGCTACACATTATTAATCGTATACAACACTTAGCAGTAATGCCTTTTGATTTAACACATTCTATTTTTTGCAGTGCCACCAGCAGCAGCCGGGCAACCATGTGGATTCTACGTGTGCCACCATATGAGACTACTCCTCGATTTCTCGAAGATCAGCAATTCTAAGGTTTGTCAATCTTTCCACATTTATTTCATATTTGTCAAGTAATATATGTAAGTGCGTTGATATTCCTATTGACAGGCTGCGCCCATCTCTACATCTGCATTGAAACAGCTGGACTTTGCAAAAATTCGAGGAGATTTCGCTTGGTTTTTGCGGACTAAAGTCATCAGATCAGCTGGAGAGTTCTACTGCGCACAATGATTTTTTATTGCTCTTATCGCACTGTAATTGTGAATTTGTTAATGGATATTTTATTTCATTTCAATTAATTCATTTGCGAAATGGATGCCTTATGTTTGTGAATGAAATGTGATGTGAATTGGATGTTTTATGTTTGTCAAATGAATTGAGATCTAAATTGTATGTATACATATACTTGTTCATCTGCTTGTTTCAGAGGGCATGGCTAGCATTTCCTAAGGCTAGCCAATAAACAGAAATAGATTTAGGGGTAGAAAAGAACATCACAGACGATTTTTAGTTACAAGCCGTCTGTGATAGGTGACATATCACAGACGGTTTATAACTAAAAACCGTCTGTGATATTGATATATCACATATCACAGACGGTTTTTAGTTACAAACCATCTGTGATACATCAATATCACAGACGGTTTTTAACTGAAAACCGTCTGTGATATGTGATATATCAATATCATAGGCGGTTTTCAGTTACAAACCGTCTGTGATATTGATGTATCACAGACGGTTCGACAACCGTCTGTGATAACCTTCGATTATCACTAACCCATAAATTCAGACGGTTCACAAAACCGTCTGTGATGACGTTTTTAAACCGTTCGTGATAACCTTTTCTGTAGTAGTGTGTGAACGTAAGATGACAGTTTTAAACATATATATACCATACGCACATACATCTACATCCGGTAAAATCTTCAGGTAAGATTGATTAGGTTATATAAACACATATAGGTCGCATCAATCAAATGTTGAGAAAAGACCGGTTAGGTTAGGTACACATATACAGATCACATCAATCAAATCTCGATGTAAAACCGGTTAAATTGAGACATCTACATCACATCAATCAAATCTGGAGACATAACTGGCTATGTACGGAAATAAGAGACGGAGCAAACCATGATGAATGTTTATCTAGACAAATATTATCTTTAATCTCTTTGATAGTTAAATTATAATTTGACGGTAAACCTGAACACTTGTCCAAGGGAGGCTCCGCCCACGGGAAGTATCTTAATCATCCGCAAATTATAAATGAATACTTAATCATCCGCAAATTAATTGAAATTGTTAAAATATTTGCTTGCTGAGATTTTATCTCACTCTTGTTTTCCCTCTTCAAGGTGAACCTTGAGCATATGTGGGAAGGGTAGAGCAGCACGACACCATTTACCAAGTCTTCATGATTTTTGCTATTTAAATTAGAGGCTTTAATTCTTAAAATCATGCTTCCATCCAGTCTGGACAATTGTAACTTAATAATGCCCTTCGTGGTAGAATTTAGTGTGGTTGAGCAAATTCTAAATTAGATCGATAAACATTGTTTTTGGTTCTTTGCCATTTATTTTTTTCTATCTCCCATTTTATGTTATGGTCATGCTTCCGCGTAGTTTAATGTTTTTCTGGGAAGTTGCTGCTGTATTTTATTCTAATCTAGCTAGTTGTATGTGTAGTTAGCAGCATCCCGAGGTAGTGTAGTTTCTAGGATGTTACACTTGACCATGGCTTTGGACATGGCACCTCGACCATGGCTTTGGTCATGGCGCCTCGACCATGGCTTTGATCAAAGCATTGCAACTACATTAGCGACTAAGAGAGGGGAAGCTGTTAGAGGGAAAGCTGATGTTGCATTTTGAGACTGTTGAACTATTTAACGAAGTCAACATGCCCATCTTTTTCATTCATTTTGTTCTGTTGATGTTGCATGTGATGACCATATCCATATTGGCTACTATTCTGTTCATACTTTTTTACCTTCTTTAGATTAGCTTCTAATCTTGAGATCTTCTTCACGAGCAGGTTATCCAACATAATACTATGTAATTTGTGTGAGACACCACAAAATCTTTCTGTAGTTTACATCGGTACCCTATCAATGGGAACTGATAGTACACTTATTGGTCATGATGTTTTGTCCAACTAAATATGGAGACAAACCAGCCTCATTATATGACTTTGACTTTGACCACAACTTCAACTTAGACCACAAACACTAGATTTTGACCATGCCCCTCAATACCACGGCCCCTGACTTTGACCACAGCCCTGACTTGGACCACAGCCCCAACTTCGACCATGACCACTAGACTTCGCCCATGGTCCCTAGACTTCGACCACGGCCCCCTCGACCACGTCCCCCTCCGACCATGGCCCCATGTTCGACCATGACTGCCTCGGCAACGGCCATGACTTTAACTATGGCCTTAACTTGAACCACGACCTTCGACTTCGAGCACGGCTTTGACTTCGACCATGGCCCATCGACCACGGCCCCTTGACAATGGCCTCTACATCGGCCACGGCCACTACTTGGACCACGGACCTTCGACTACGACTGTGGCCCCAACTTAGACCACAACCCTTTGACTTCGAGCATAGCCTCTTCGACTATGGCCCCGACTTCGACCATGGCATCGAATTTGACCACGGCTCTCCAACTTCGACCACAACTCCCTTCGACCACAACCCCAACTTCGACCACAGCTTGGACTTCGATCATTACCCCCTTCGACTACGACATCGTCTTTGACCATGGCCCTTCGACGTCGACCACAGCCCTTCGACCAAGGACCCCTTTGACCAATGCCCCCTTCGATCATGGCTTCATCTTCGACCATGGCCCTTCAACGTCGACCACATCGACCACAACCCTTCAACGTCAACCATGGCCTTGACTTCGACCAGGCCCTTCAATGTCGACCATAGCCTTAACTTCGATCATGGCTTGGACTTCGACCACAACCCCGACTTCAAGCATGGCATCGACTTTGACCATGGCCCTTTGACTTCGACCACAGCCTGACTTCGACCATGTCCATTTGACTTCGACCACAGCCCCGTTCGACCACTACCCCCTTCGACAACGTCTTGGACTTCAACCAGTGCCCCGACTTCGACCACGGCTTCGACTACGACCATGGCCCCTCGACCGCAGCCCCCTTTGACCATGGCTTCATCTTCGACCACGGCCCTTTGATGTTAACCATGACCCTTCAACCACGACTGCGACTTCGACTACGGCCCTTTGACGTCGACCACAACTTCAACTTCGACCACAGCCCTTCGATCACAGCCCCCTTCGACCACATGCCCCTTCAACCACGGCTTCGAGGTCGACCACGGCTTAGAGTTCGACCATAGCTTCGTCTTCGACCACGACCCTTCGATCACATCCCCCTTTGACAACGCTTTGACTTCGACCATGTCGCCTTGAGCAAGTCTTCGACTTTGGCCATGGTCCTTCGACCACGACACTTCGACCACCACTTCGACCACGATGCTATAACTAGATTATTATGTAACCTATATTTAGCTTCAACGTGGAAGTCTTGAGATCTATCTATACATTTGGATATCTCTTCATGGAGATATATCTATATGTAGCTGTAACATAAAATTTACACCTATTTTGTACATATGAATGCTATTATACTACCTTCCATGTGGATCCAACCAAGTTGTTTGACTACGATGTTGCAACCACGTTGTTTCGATGGTGTTGGTTGACCACTATGTTTCGACTATATTGGTTCGACCATGTTGGACGACCACGGTGTTTAGACGATGCTATTTCGACCACGTTGATTCCATCACGTTGATCGATCATGTTGTTTCTATCACATTAGTCGATCACATTATGTCGATCATGTTATTTTCAATTTTGCTAGATGAACACAATGTAGTGCGTCTCCTCTATCTAGTGATTTCTAGAGAGGAGTTATTTATCTCTAACATGATGCACTCCAACGGAATACACCTTCGAGACGGAAAATGGAAAAGACAAAGGGAAAATGGAGAAGACAAAGGGAGAGGCGGCTCGGGCCAGAGGACGGCATGCCGCCCACAGATGGGCCAAAACAGCAGTTGTGCTGGGCAGAGGCTTCTCTTACGGACTGAGAGGGGGTTTTAAATTTTTATTATAGAAAATCTATTTGGGCTCTGAAAATTACCAAACTTTAGTAAATAATTATGAAGTTATTTGGCGATAGCCTTCCAAATAATTAGAACTCAAATATATTAATTCTAGGTCCTTTTTAAGTTTTAGTTAATTTTAAAAAAATATTTGCAGCCAGTGAAAATTAATAAATCCATAATACTTGCAAATGCTCAAAAATTCTGAAATAACGATTTTTCATATAATTATTCTAGTTCAGGTTTTGCGATGTTATAGTCTACAAATATATAACATTGAAATTGGTGGTCAAAGTGGTGTTTTGTGAGCAGAGTAGCAAAATGTGTTAGATCCGGACCCTAGTACCCCATCAGGTCCAAGAGTCTTCACTCCCCAATCCGTAGGTCTTAAATGTGTTGCGCACCTAATCCCATAGGCTGCCCGCTTGTAAACCTCTTAATCAACAATCTTATAAGTAGTATTAGCCATTCTTTCCAAAAAGAATAGTTTAATAGGTGAAGATTCCCTCACACTTATAAGTCCATCTAAAGCTACCCCCAACAATATGCAGTCTCCAAAAAGATTAACAATTAAATACTGAATATTTCTCTATATAACCTCACTAATGACGAAGAGCCACAGCAGAAACCATGGAGCTCACATGGATTCTCCTCCCCTCCGCTCTTCTCCTTGCTCTTCTACTCCTCCTCCTCCTCCCCAAAGCCAAGAACCGCCGCCTGCCGCCAGGGCCGGCACCCCTGCCGGTGCTCGGGAACCTGCTATGGTTGACGCACTCTGATGACGTGGACACCATGCGCGCCCGGGGCCGCCTTCACGCGCACTACGGCCCGCTGCTCTCGCTCCGCGTGGGCTCCCGCCTTTTGGTCACTGTGGCCGACCGCCACCTCGCCCACGTCGCCCTTGTCGAGCGCGGCGCCGCGCTTGCCGACCGCCCAGATTTCGCCAATCGCGACTTCCTTGGCCTCAACGCCTCCACCATCACATCATCCAACTACGGCCCGCTCTGGCGGCTGTTCCGCCGCAACTTTGTTGCCGAGGTCGCACACCCGGCCCGCCTCCGGCAATTTTCGCCGTTGCGGGCGTCCGTGCTCGCCGAGCTCACGGACAAGCTGTGGCGCCATCAGGAGCTCGGCGGCGATGGCGTGGGCACCATCAAGGATACGTTCCAGTATGCTATGTTCTGCCTCCTCGTGGCGATGTGCTTCGGCGAGCGTATCGACGAGGGCGCCGTGCGCGATATAGCCGCCACGCTGAGCGACCTGATGCTCTACTCCATGTTCAAGCTCGACGTCTTCGCCTTTCTCCCGGCTGTCACCACGCGCCTCTTCCGTGGCCGCCTGCGGACCGTGCATGCCATGCGCTGCCGGCTCAAGGACATGTACATGCCCTTGATCGATGCGCGGAGGGTCCGCAAGAGGATGGCAGACTCGCTGTCCCCGCAGAAGGAGACGACGTTGCCGCACTCGTACGTCGACACGCTGCTCGACATGAGGCTTAACCATGATGGTGGCCGCGCTCTCGCCGACGACGAGATAGCTGCGCTCTGCTCCGAGATCCTCGTACAAGGAACGGACACCACGGTCACTTCGCTGGAGTGGATCATGGCCGAGCTGGTCAAGAACCCGTCAATCCAGGGCAAGCTTTACGAGGAGATCGAAACCATCACATGCTCCGAACAGGGACGTCAAGTATCCGAGGAGGACGTACAGAAGATGCCATACCTCCGGGCGGTGGTGCTCGAGGGTCTGCGGCGTCACCCGCCGGGGCACATCTTGGTGCCGCACGCCGCAGCGCAGGACATGGAGCTCGGCGGGTACTTCATCCCCAAGGGCACGCAGGTGAACTTCTTGGTGGCCATCATGGGCATGGACGAGCGGACGTGGGAAAAGGCAACGGAGTTCGTGCCGGAGCGGTTCCTGGCGGGCGGCGACGGCGAGGAGGTGGACATCACCTGCACGAGGGAGACCAAGATGATGCCGTTTGGGGCCGGACGGAGGATTTGCCCGGGGATGGCCGTCGCCACGCTGAACCTCCAGTACTTCGTGGCGAACCTGGTGCGCAAATTCGAGTGGCAGGAGATGGAGGGGGAGGAGGTGGACGTATGCGGTGAGAAGGCTGAGTTTACTGTCGTCATGAAGAAGCCGCTCCGGGCGCGACTCGTGATGAGGGGAGTTGTGTGAGAGCGAGCGCGCCATTATAATTTTCTTGCTAACAATCGTTCAGATTTAATACCGCTGGATTGGAGAGTCAACGACTCTCTTTTTTAGGGAAGCTAGAGATTCTTTAGGGTGAAGAATTTATGGTCGTTGGATCTCTAATCTAATGGTCACAAATCTGAATGATAGTTAGGAAGAAAACATTCGATCATGTTTATCAACACCCAGTTAATAAATCGATATTGCATCTATGTTTTTCACTTCCACAATAGTAACATCATCAACCATTCCACGTCCTTTTAATTGTCGCCGCTTTTTGGAATCTCCTGAGGGTCGATGAAGATTTCGACCACTCGTCACACGACTACCTGAACGATCGCTCAGCTTCGACTGCTCGACAATCGTTTTGTTCATTGTCGTAAGATCCAATCCATCGGCAATCACCAGCTCTGAAAGACCTCCAAATTTCAAACCAAAATTTTTTTCTGATTTTTCCTGAATTTTTAAGTGAATTTTGAAAACTTTCCCAATTGGGAAATTTTCGGCTCTTTCCGCTTTCTCTTTCGGGCCAAGCCGTCTTCTTCCGCCGAAGGCGCCTTTCCTCTTTTCCGTTTCCTTTTCTCCTCAGCGCCTCCTCCTACTCCCCGCCTCTTTTCGTGCGACCGCGCCCTCGCCCGCGCCGGGGACAGCCAGCCGCGGTTGCCCGGCCCCGCCGCAACCCGGTCCGAAGCCGGGTGCGCCCCCTCTCCACGTGTCGCCCGACACGCCATCTGGGCCCCGCTTGCCAGCCTCGCCGCCACTCGCTCCCCGCGCCGCGCGCTCCGACCAGGCTTCGCCCTCGCCCTAGCGCCGCGCTGCCACCCGGGAACGCTGCCCTCGCGCCACGTCTCGGGGTGACTCAGCTGCTCGGTCGCTTCAGGACCCCACCCGCCAGTCGCCGCAGCTCCTTCCCTCTCCGCGCGGACGCGCCCAGCTGCATCGCCGTTCTCCGCCCCGCACGTTTTTCACCCCGCACTTTACTCCTTTCTGCTCCCTGTCTCATCCCAGTCACTCAGTGGACTCGTGTCATACTCTCCCCGCCCGCAGACGCCACGACACCCTTCCCTTTTCCTCTTTTCCCTCTCCCTCCGTGAAGGAACTCGGTCACTCGTCGCCACCCACACTCCGCACTTCGGCTCCTTCCACCCTTCCATTAGCCTCCCACCACCCTCGGTATTCTCCCAGAGCCACCGATTGGATCGCCGTCGCCTCCAGCTCCGGCATTGCTCTCCCCTGAGCCGGCGACCTCCACAGGGCAATCTTCGGCTCCTCTCTTCTATTCTTCGATTCTTCTCGCTCTGAGCATCCTTCCTGTTCTCTGATAACTTCTATAACCTCCCCTGGCCAGGTGATCGACCGAGGAAGTCCAGCACCGAAGATCGCCGCCGACTTCAACACCCTCCCGTGGCCAGCCTTCCTGGGTATTCCCGAGCTAAAACTACTCCAGCCACTGTAAGCACTAAGCCCCATAGACCGTGAAACCACTCCCCTTTTCTCCCGGGGATCACGGTGAGCCATTGCACCACCGTGAGACCGAAGGTTCCTCTTCATCGCCGCCAACAGTCATCTTGGTTCTCGCCCTTCTTAACCCCGAAATGGTTTCCTCACATCCTCTAGAACCTTCTTCCACCCTCCGATTTGGTTGGAAACCACTGGAGCTGCCGCGTCGTTTTCCTCCACCGCTCCTGTTTCTCCGTGAGAACTCGGGCGCGAGGTGAGCGAAGAGCGTGGCGCATCCCCACCGTTTCCCCAAGCGGTATCTTTTAAAGTCCATCGTTGGATGACGCTCTCGGACAGCCATTCGATCTTTGTAAAAACCACTGCCAATCGCCGTCCGATCCATAACCCGCACCCCAACCGTCCGATTTCATTTAACCCATACGATCGGGACCGCTCATTGTCGCCCCATCTCGGTAGAACACGGGGCCGCGTGTCGACCATCCGACCGAGGGGCGCGCGCCAAGCATTGGGCGCAGACCGCTCGCCCGTGGGCATGCGCCGACCTTCGGTCACGAGCCGCCGCGATCTTGGGAGCCGCCTTTGTGGCGGTCGGGCCAGCCCGTTACTGTTCATCGGATTTTCCGATTTTCTCAATTTCCAAAAATCCAGAAACTCTAAATAAATCCTAGAAAATCACAGAAAATCTCAAAAATCCCCAAATTTCACCACAATATTCCTTTCATTTTTCTGAACCCATCTGTAAATTCCAATTTCCAAAATTATTCCCCAGCAAAATCTAAAAATTCAAAGAGCCCTTTTCATTTGATATTTTATGCAATTTACTTCCTTTTTATTTCTTTTTATAGATTATTTTGCCTCGCTTAATTAGAATTAAGCAGGACTTATATTATTTTATGTGTTTACGCTAGTGTCGGAAATCCCGGAGATCTCGGTACAAGATCAAGATTGAAAGCTGCCCTCGAGATCGCCAAGTCGTCCAGTTTCACGGCAAGTCGCAATCCTTGATCATGTTGAATCCTATGTCTTTTAAATTATGTCTTTACACTATTTGCATTATTGTTAGTTGTAAAATGTTAGTTTATGTAAAATAAAATGTTTAGAATGACATGCGATATAGATAATACCTACCACCGATAAATGCCATGTTAAATTTGCAGCCATTCCATTGTTAACCTTAGTAGTATTTAAAATACTGAATTAATAATTGTAGGTTATATTTACATCATGCAATTCTTTACACTGCTAAGGTTACGGCCGTGGGCCGGTAGATTTGAAAAACCCGAAGTTAGGGTAGGGTGGTGTGGGACACCGTACCCTAAGTCGGTGGTCTTTGTATCTGAAATTTAGGGTAAGAGTGTTGTGGGAAACCGTGAGACGGTCTTCGCCCACCGTTTACCCTGAGGTGAAGGTTGCGGACCTCATGAGAAAATATAAGGACTAAAACCCTTACGCTAAGCATATGACATAGTAATCGCTCAACCATCAGTGTTGACGTGTCAACCCTGGTTTAGTAGCTGCTCAAATCCAAGTGGAGCCCTACATAAGAATTGGTATGTGGTATGTAGAATCCATACACAATAACGATAGGTCCCCATAACTCGGGCCTGGCGTTCGTTTTGCCCTCGGATGCAGGGGGTCGGATTCGAACCTATCGGGTAGAGTGTAGCGAAGGTGCGGCGGTGAAAAGACCTGGTTTCTTAACTCGGTCATGAGGGTTAAGAATGCTTGTGGGTAAAGATGAGCAACTCTGCGAGTCAATTAAATGGTATTCGAATCTGCGTGCTCCGGTTAATGGGCTGTGTCAATTGGGTGATTTCCAACTGTGAAGCTTAAGTAGTTTTCACAAGTATGTTTAACTTGATTAGTTGGTAAATCAAACTTTGAAAACCCACAATGAATTAAGTAGTCTTGTTTTGATCTTCCAAAGTTTTGTCAAATAAAGCGCATCCACATAAATAATAAACCAAATATACCCCAACCTTTGTTGAACCGTGCAAATAGTTAAGTTAGGATTCCTTTGTGGCTTCTTGAAATGGTTAGCTCACGACTTGTTGAACACATCGGATGATCAAGATCTTTGGTGAGGGCTGCTCTGTCGAGGAAGCCCCTGGGGAGCTGATCCCCGATGAAGATCCATGGTTTTAGGTCTCAGATACGCTCGAGTTCCTGGAGGTTCTTTTGTGTTGTAATATATTTCGGGCTTGAAATGCCCGCTGCTGTAAAACTGGGTTGTTAAACCTTATCTTGTAATATATGTTGGTCTTTTGCTGTAATCTGCGATGGTATACTCTTGCGCGACGTTTCATAACTGTTCATGCGTGAATAGTTGCGGGACGCCGTGTCCTCACATCACCCACAGCAGCGAGGGTGTGACAAGAAGTGGTATCGAGGCGGGTTTCTTGACCGTGGTTGAGACCTAAGGAAACTTAGGAAGCGATTTCATCATAAAACCTAATTAAATTCTAAAAAAGTTGATGAAAAATATAAGTATTACTGCTGTCTTGCTTCTCTCTTGTTGCTATCTTACCTGTCTTAGTGTAGTTCAGCTTAAGTTTTACTTTTGCAAAATGTTTATTACTTTACTTGTCTAACTTCAAAATTTTCGTTTCGGCAGATGGTGCACTTCATTCACTCCCGTCCTGAGCGTATGGAGGTTGGCCTTCAAGCTTTGGGAGATCGGCGATTTTGGGAGCGCACGGTGGCACACTCCATGTTTCATGCCGTCACCGCTTCCACGACCGAGAGAGGTGCAGTGGAAGGCATGGGTGACCTTGATTCCCTTGCTGTCACTTGGGACCGAGAGCGGAGGTTCGTTGCTCGCCGCATCAGCCAAGAGGACGCCTTGCAGGATGTGGCCAGGAAGGCCGCAATTCACCTGCGTGACTACTATGATCTGGAGTTGGCCGAGTCTCCTTTCGACTTGATCCCGCGATCGTTGGATGGCGGGAGGGCCTTTTTAGTGCCCCAGTTCCACGAGGGAGACGATCCCCGTCTGCCGGGGGTCGCCAACATCGTGGCCCGGCAGAGCTCGATGCGGCGGGCGTGAAGGAGTCACGGTCCCTTCAGCGGCAGCGCGTGAGTCACGTCAGGAGGTGCAGCAGCTCCGTCTCGCCCTCGTCCGCCATGAGGCAGTCGAGGCAGGCGAGATGTCGGACTGCGGAGAGTCCCCCAGCGTCGCTTCCTCGTGCGACTACATGCGATCTCCGTGGCGCGGTCGATCGCTAGGGAGTACCGTCGTGGTTCCGCCTGCGACCCTTCGCACCTTGCCGGCACGGATGCTAGGGAGGAGTAGTTAGTATCTGTTAGTTTAGTCTGACCCTGTGTAATAGTGGTACTTTTGGTAGTGTAATGCAAGTTGTATCATGAACCCTAAGTGGTGTGTGTATACCACTTGCTTATTGTAATCTTTATGTTAACTATCTTTTATGTCGCTTATCTAATTATCAATATTCTCGATGTCTTCAAAGTTTTCTCCTGTCTCTTTCATCTTAATTCTTACCTTTTCATCCTATACTTGCCTTGAAAAATTCAAGTCTTACTTATCTATTCTTGTTCACCAAAGCCGCTGCAAAGCTAATCTCAAGTTCCCAATTGGCAGACTCTCACAATGGACCCAAAGACACAGATGAGCGAGCGGACCGGTGAGGCGGTGCACCTGCCACCGATCAGACTACAATTGCAAGTGTGTTGGCTATGATAGAGCAGAACAGATATCGATCGGAACAGAATATGGCCAGAATATTAGAACAGCATACCAGATTTCTTGAGCAGATTGCAACCCGATCCCCAGGTCAACAAGGTGGAAATAATGTTAATCGAGAGGGTGCCCCAATCACCTCTCGATGGGCTGATTTCCAAAAGACCCGTCCACCAATCTTTTCTACATCGGCTGATCCTCTAGCAGCAGAGGACTGGCTGTTGGATGTAGAAAGGAAATTACAGACAGTACAATGTGATGATAAAGAAAAAGTATTATATGCTTCACATCAGTTACAAGGCCCTGCATCGACATGGTGGATCAACTATCAACGAATACATCGAAGTGAAGAAATCACATGGGAGGAATTCTCAAAAGCCTTACGTAAAGCACATATTCGGATGGAATCATTGAAGCTAAGCGAGAGTTTTAGCATAAGCAAGGAAATAATCTGATAATGGAATATTTACATCAGTTTAATCAGCTTTCAAGATTTGCTACAAATGACGTTGATAATGAAGATAAGAAGATGGGAAAATTTCGAACCGGGTTGCAGAAGACATTAAAATTTCACATTTCTGCAATAAAATTCAAAGACCTATCTGAGATGGTAGATAGTCTTATCAGCTCTGAAGAAGCCAGAAATGAGAAAGAAGATTTTAAGAAATGCAAAGCAATGTATAAACCTCAGTCCTTTTCACATGGTGCTCAACGAGGACGGACAACGGGGTCATCCTCATATCGACCCCAATCGTCACGACAGCTTGTGATTCTTCCAAGAACTCAATCAAATCAGTCACAGCAAAATCAAGCCCCTCGACCCTTTGTCCATTAAGTGATTCACATGTGGTGGTAATCACCTAGCTAGCAATTGTCCGCGAAGAACAAATGCATGCTTCCATTGCGGAGAAATTGGTCATTTCCGAGACCAATGTCCCAAGAAAAATTTACCATCAGACGTGGCCAAGACACAAGTTTTCAACCAACAGCAAGAGGTGAAACCACAAGCGAGCAAACACAATTGCAAGAGGAGGATTTTTCAGATAAAGCCAGCAGGGACCTCGGTCACCGATAGGCATAGCAAACTACAGTGCGGCGGCGGCGAGGCCGCTCAAGACCTACCTACTTAGCGAGTCAACCATGTATCGCTAAAGGCGCAGCGAGGCCAGCGACATCATTGCGGGTATGTTTCCAATCAATTCCATACACCTTTGGTTTTATTTGACCACAGTGCAACACATTCTTTCATTTCAAGAGTTTTGCTTCAAGAAATCGGTTACCATTTGTTTCCTTGCCAAAACCCTATGTAGTCAAACTCACAGGATTAAAATGGAGTCCCATATAGGGTGTGGTGGACTTACAGTAAAAATACAAGGGATAGATTTTAAGGCAGACTTACTGCAGTTAGACATGACAGGGTTAGATGCCATTCTGGGTATGAATTGGCTAGCCAAGAATAAAGGCCAGGTAGACTGTGAATCCAAGACAGTTATATTAGTCAGCCCAGAAGGTCAGACAGTAGTGGTAAAAACAGATCGAGAATTGATAAAGAAAACCAAGAAACATGTACTTAATGCACTGACAGCTACACTTAATCAAGTACCTGTGGTGCATGAGTACCCTGAAGTATTTCCAGAAGAATTGCCAGGAAGACCACCTGACAGACAAATAGAGCTTGCCATAGAATTGATTCCAGGCACCAAACCAATCGCCAAACATCAATACAGGATGTCAGCAAGTGAATTAAAAGAACTCAAGAGACAACTGGATGAATTACAAGAAAAAGAATTCATTCAACCAAGTATTTCACCTTGGTCAGCCCCAGTATTATTTGTGAAAAAGAAAAGCGGAGAATTGAGAATGTGTGTCGATTACCGGTGGCTGAATGCTGTCACAATCAAGAATAAATATCCATTACCAAGAATTGATGACTTGTTTGACCAACTCAGAGGAGCTAAAGTATTTTCCAAGATTGATCTACGATCAGGTTATCACCAACTCAAGATCCGAAAACAAGATCGAGAAAAGACGACTTTCACAACGGATACTGGATTGTTTGAATTCACAGTTGTGCCATTTGGTCTGACCAATGCACCAGCATATTTCATGAATCTTATGAATTTGGTGCATATGGACCAACTGGACCGATTTGTGATAGTTTTCATAGATGACATCCTGATTTATTCCAAAAGCGAAGAAGAACATCAACAACATTTGCATATGGCATTATCCAGACTCAGAGAACATCAATTATATGCCAAATTTGAAATGCGCGTTTTGGTTAAAAGTAGCTTTCTTAGGTCATATCATTTCGAGAAGAAGGGTCAAGGTTGATCCGAGAAAGATCGCCCATGATCATGAAGTGGAACCGACCTAAGGCGGTGGTGAAGTAAGAAGTTTTCTTGGATTGGCAGGTTATTATCGCCGATTCATAGAAGGATTCTCAAAAATCTCCCGTCCACTCACTCAACTGTTAAAGAAAGACAAGCCATTCATTTGGACAGATGCCTGTGAAAAGAGCTTTCAAATATTGAAGACCAAGTTAACAACAACGCCAGTTTTGATTCTGCCAAACCCAGAAAAAGAATTTCAGATTTATTGTGATGCCTCGAAACAGGGTTTGGGATGCGTGTTAATGCAAGATAGAAGAGTTGTTGCTTATGCATCCAGACAGTTGAAGCCGCACGAAGAGAACTATCCAACACACGATTTGGAGCTAGCAGTTGTAGTACATTCTCTCAAAATTTGGAGACACTACCTGCTAGGAAATCGTTGTGAAATATTTTCTGACCATAAGAGCTTGAAATATCTCTTCACTCAGCCAGAACTGAACATGAGACAGCGAAGATGGTTAGAATTAATCAAGGATTATGATATCAATCTTCAATACCACCCGGGAAAAGCAAATGTGGTTGCTGACGCTCTTAGCAGAAAGACTCGTCAACATAAAACCAAGGCAGTTGAATACCCTTCAGAATTACAAAAAGATATACAACGACTGAATTTAATCATAACAGAAGAAGGCGATGAAGCAGCTTTAGAAATTCAACCTCTATTGACAGATCAAATCAAGACAGCGCAAGAAGAAGATAAAGAAATTCAAGAATTAAAGAAGAAAATTCAAGAAGAAAGGCTGACAGATTATGCAATAGACGAACATAGAATTCTCATTTTCCATGGTCGTTATTGCATCCCCAACAAGAAGGAGTTGAGAGACTTGATCCTAGCTGAGGCTCATTCCTCCCAATTTTCAATTCATCCAGGAAGCACCAAAATGTACCAAGACCTGAAAAAGAGATATTGGTGGAAGACAATGAAGAAAGAAGTAGCGATCGTAGCAAAATGTGATGTCTCGCCAACGAATCAAAATAGATCATCAGAAACCCTCAGGATTGCTACAGCCTTTACCGATTCCTGAATGGAAATGGGACAGTATTGGCATGGATTTCATCACCGGACTTCCCAAAACTCGTGAAGGTTTTGATGCTATCTGGGTCATTGTTGATAGATTGACCAAAGTGGCTCATTTTCTTCCAATCAAGCAAACTTATGGGAAGGATAAACTCGCCGAGTTATATCTGACAAAGATTGTGACACTCCATGGAATTCCCAAAAGAATTGTCTCAGATAGAGGAGCACAATTTACATCCAAATTCTGGAAGAAGTTACATGAAGCTATGGGCACTGACCTGAATTTCAGTTCAGCATATCATCCACAAACAGATGGTCAGACAGAAAGGACAAATCAAATATTAGAAGACATGTTGAGAGCTTGCACTATTATGTATGGAGCAGCATGGAACACCTGCCTACCATTTGCACAGTTTTCATACAACAATAGCTATCAAGCCAGTATTAAAATGGCCCCATTTGAAGCATTGTATGGCAGAAAATGCAGAACACCTTTAAATTGGTCAGAAACAGGAGAGCGCCAACTTGTTGGTCCCCAAATTGTTCAAGATTGAAGCTCATGTCAAAATTATCGAGATGAGTTAAAAATTGCACAAGACCGAAGCGAAGAGTTCTGTGACAATCGCGAGAAAGATTTAAACTTGAAGTTGGAGATTTTGTCTATATCAAAGTCACCCCATTCAAAATCGTCAAGAGATTTCAAGTCAAAGGGAAATTAGCTCCGAGATATGTGGGACCTTTCCAAATAACTGAAAGAGTTGGGGAAGTAGCTTATAAAGTCGACTTCACCCAACTTATCCGGGATACATAATGTATTCCATGTATCCCAACTTCGGAAATGTCTACGACAACCTACAGATGAAGTACCGTTGTCAGATATTGAACTACAAGACGATTGGACTTATCCAGAAGAACCGTTACAGATACTCGAAACATCAGAGAGGCAGCTCAGAAACAGAAATGTCAAATTCTACAGAGTACAGTGGAAGAATCACACGGCTAATGAGTCTACTTGGGAAAGAGAATCAGACTTGCGTGAGTTTCCTAACTTACTCCCTGGACCAGTTGAATCTCGGGGTCGAGATTCCTTTAAGGGGGGTAGGTTGAAAGACCTCAAAATTTCAAACCAAAATTTTTTTCTGATTTTTCCTGAATTTTTAAGTGAATTTTGAAAACTTTCCCAATTGGGAAATTTTCGGCTCTTTCCGCTTTCTCTTTCGGGCCAAGCCGTCTTCTTCCGCCGAAGGCGCCTTTCCTCTTTTCCGTTTCCTTTTCTCCTCAGCGCCTCCTCCTACTCCCCGCCTCTTTTCGTGCGACCGCGCCCTCGCCCGCCCGGGGGACCGCCGGCCATGGTTGCCCGCCCGCCGCGGACCCGGTCCGGCCGGTGCGCCCCCTCCACGTGTCGCCCGACCGCCATCGGGCCCCGCTTGCCGCCTCGCCGCCACTCGCTCCCGCCCTAGCGCCTCGCGCCACCACCCAGGCGCGCCCTCGCGCCACGTCTCGGGGTGACTCGGTGACTCGGTCGCCAGACCCCACCCGATCGCCGCAGCTCCTTCCCTCTCTCGCGCGGACGCATCAATTGCATCGCCGTTCTCCACCCACGCGTTTTCACCCGCACTTTACTCCTTTCTGCTCCCTGTCTCATCCCAGTCACTCAGTGGACTCGTGTCATACTCTCCCCGCCCGCAGACGCCACGACACCCTTCCCCTTTTTCCTCTTTTCCCTCTCCCTCCGCCGAAGGAACTCGGTCACTCGTCGCCACCCACACTCCCGCACTTCAGAGCTCCTTCCACCCTTCCATTAGCCTCCCACCACCCTCAGTATTCTCCCAGAGCCACCGATTGAATCGCCGTCGCCTCCAGCTCCGGCATTGCTCTCCCCTGAGCCGGCGACCTCCACAGGGCAATCTTCGGCTCCTCTCTTCTATTCTTCGATTCTTCTCGCTCTGAGCATCCTTCCTGTTCTCTGATAACTTCTATAACCTCCCCTGGCCAGGTGATCGACCGAGGAAGTCCAGCACCGAAGATCGCCGCCGACTTCAACACCCTCCCGTGGCCAGCCTTCCTGGGTATTCCCGAGCTAAAACTACTCCAGCCACTGTAAGCACTAAGCCCCATAGACCGTGAAACCACTCCCCTTTTCTCCCAGGGATCACCGGTGAGCCATTGCACCACCGTGAGACCGAAGGTTCCCCTTCTGTCGCCAGCAGTCATCTTCGGTTCTCGCCCCCTTCTTAACCCCGAAATGGTTTCCTCACATCCTCTAGAACCTTCTTCCACCCTCCGATTTGGCTGGAAACCACTGGAGCTGCCGCGTCGTTTTCCTCCACCGCTCCCTGTTTCTCCGGCGAGAACTCGGGCGCGAGGTAGACGAAGAGACGTGGCCGCATCCCCACCGTTTCCCCAAGCGGTATCTTTTAAAGTCCATCGTTGGATGACGCTCTCGGACAGCCATTCGATCTTTGTAAAACCATCGCCAATCGCCGTCAGATCCATAACCCCGCACCCCAACCGTCCGATTTCATTTAACCCGCGGATCGGGACCGCTCATTGTCGCCCCATCTCGGTAGAACACGGGGCCGCGTGTCGACCATCCGACCGGGGGCCGCGCCGCGTTGGGCATGACCGCTCGCCGTGGGCCTGGCCGACCTTGACCACAGCCGCCGCGATCTTGGGAGCCGCCTTTGTGGCGGTCGGGCCAGCCCGTTACTGTTCATCGGATTTTCCGATTTTCTCAATTTCCAAAAATCCAGAAACTCTAAATAAGTCCTAGAAAATCACAGAAAATCTCAAAAATCCCCAAATTTCACCACAATATTCCTTTCATTTTTCTGAACCCATCTGTAAATTCCAATTTCCAAAATTATTCCCCAGCAAAATCTAAAAATTCAAAGAGCCCTTTTCATTTGATATTTTATGCAATTTACTTCCTTTTTATTTCTTTTTATAGATTATTTTGCCTCGCTTAATTAGAATTAAGCAGGACTTATATTATTTTATGTGTTTACGCTAGTGTCGGAAATCCCGGAGATCTCGGTACAAGATCAAGATTCAGAAACTGCCGCCTACGAGATCGCCGAAGTCGTCCAGTTTCACGGCAAGTCGCAATCCTTGATCATGTTGAATCCTATGTCTTTTAAATTATGTCTTTACACTATTTGCATTATTGTTAGTTGTAAAATGTTAGTTTATGTAAAATAAAATGTTTAGAATGACATGCGATATAGATAATACCTACCACCGATAAATGCCATGTTAAATTTGCAGCCATTCCATTGTTAACCTTAGTAGTATTTAAAATACTGAATTAATAATTGTAGGTTATATTTACATCATGCAATTCTTTACACTGCTAAGGTTACGGCCGTGGGCCGGTAGATTTGAAAAACCCGAAGTTAGGGTAGGGTGGTGTGGGACACCGTACCCTAAGTCGGTGGTGCTGGTATACAGAAATTTAGGGTAAGAGTGTTGTGGGAAACCGTGAGACGGTCTTCGCCCACCGTTTACCCTGAGGTGAAGGTTGCGGACCTCATGAGAAAATATAAGGACTAAAACCCTTACGCTAAGCATATGACATAGTAATCGCTCAACCATCGGTGTTGACGTGTCAACCCGGGTTTAGTAGTTGCTCAAATCCAAGTGGAGCCCTACATAAGAATTGGTATGTGGTATGTAGAATCCATACACAATAACGATAGGTCCCCATAACTCGGGCCTGGCGTTCGTTTTGCCTCTGGATGCCGGGGTATGCGGATTCGAACCTATCGGGTAGAGTGTAGCGAAGGTCGGCGGTGAAAAGACTGGTTTCTTAACTCGGTCATGAGGGTTAAGAATGCTTGTGGGTAAAGATGAGCAACTCTGCGAGTCAATTAAATGGTATTCGAATCGCCGTGCTCCGGTTAATGGAGTGTGTCAATTGGGTGATTTCAAGCGTGAAGCTTAAGTAGTTTTCACAAGTATGTTTAACTTGATTAGTTGGTAAATCAAACTTTGAAAACCCCTGTGAATTAAGAAGTAGTCTTGTTTTGATCTTCCAAAAGTTTTGTCAAATAAAACTGCATCCACATAAATAATAAACCAAATATACCCCAACCTTTGTTGAACCGTGCAAATAGTTAAGTTAGGATTCCTTTGTGGCTTGCTGAGCTGGTTAGCTCACGGCTTGTTGAACACATCAGATGATCAAGATGCTGGTGAGGGCTGCTCTGTCGAGGAAGCCCCTGGGGAGCTGATCCCCGATGAAGATCCATGGTTTTAGGTCTCAGATACGCTCGAGTTCCTGGAGGTTCTTTTGTGTTGTAATATATTTCGGGCTTGAAATGCCCGCTGCTGTAAAACTGGGTTGTTAAACCTTATCTTGTAATATATGTTGGTCTTTTGCTGTAATCTGCGATGGTATACTCTTGCGCGACGTTTCATAACTGTTCATGCGTGAATAGTTGCGGGACGCCGTGTCCTCACATCACCCCTGGCAACGAGGGTGTGACAAGCTCTCTTCAAGCAAAACATAAAATAGATGGCATTTCATCGACATGATTGAGCATTCTACAAAAATACAACAAAATTGTATACAACTATCTAGTAGATGGTATTCCCAATTTTAGCCCATAAGATACTCGAAATCACAATGAAACATTAGGATAGATGAATCAATCTACTAATCGAACCCTAATAAAAACTCGCTAGTTCTCTCTCTAATCTATACTAAAATTAATACACCAGAGGAAAAAGTCTAGATAGTTACCCAGGTAAAGAATGCCAAAACTACAATCCCTTTCTCACAATTTCCTTTCTTCTTTTTCTTTCCCTTTGCCGCAGCTCTTCTTTCCCCTCCACAGATCTTCCAACGCTTGCTGCACTGTGTACGTGCCACCTGCCGCATGACACGTAGACTGCGTACTCACGCGCACGACGCTGGCGTGGCACCAGGCGAGAGCGGCCAACGCGTGGTGGTCAACAACTGCGCCAAGGCCAAGTAGCTGGCGACACGTGGGCGGCAACCGGGCGTGGGCTGCTGGTGCACGAGGGCGACACGGCGTGCTGGAGCGACTGCTGCGTACGACTGGCATTTACCTCTCCCCTATGATCTTTTTTTATCACGGCATATTCTAGGAACCAACCCCCTTTTTAAAAATCCAACGCATCCCATTTTCTCGTATCCTATTTTCTCTATTTACGCACAGATCCTTAAGATGTATATTTTTGAAATACTAGTAAGGTGTCCGTGCGTTACAACAGAGTACTAAATAAAGGTGATACATACTATCAAATATGATCTCAAACTGAACATTGAATATCAATTTTACCTTATGTCATCATGTATCAAGCAAACTATACATGTTCACGGTCGTAAATAAGTCAAATTAGAACGCACAACGTAACACTACACGTTACATAAATAACAATATTTCCCTTTAACACATATAGTGAATCAACTAATTAAATGGCCTGTTTGGCAACGGCTGCGGTTTATGGCTTTTGGCCGAAAATTTTGAATTTTAACTGTTTACGGTACAGATTACGAAGAGAGAGATACTCACTTGCGATTTTGGATGGTATAGATGTTGGGATTTTAACGTGTACATTGTTTAACTTACAGACCCTGTCTTGAGAAAATACTCCGTTTGAAAGTTAGGTACTGTAGTAAAAGCCAAAAGCCGCCAGCTTCGTAGGAAAAGAACAGGCCCAAAAAATGGTAATACAAATATATCTCTTCTCTACTCCTTAAAGAGTGAGTTGGTGGTCGTCGGTGCGATCTCCACTTGTCTCTTTGTAGCCGTCCGATCTTACCAGGAAAGAATCTATGCG
This sequence comes from Bonia amplexicaulis, assembly GCA_036346245.1. Lineage (NCBI taxonomy): Eukaryota > Viridiplantae > Streptophyta > Magnoliopsida > Poales > Poaceae > Bonia > Bonia amplexicaulis. Next base: position 14,697,827 of record CM070760.1, read on the forward strand.
CTCCTTCCTACTCTCGCAGCTAGTCTCACATCGCACATCACCTTCCTTCAAAAACTAACTACACGATCGCACGTTCCTTCTCTTCCCTACGCCGTGGTCCCCAACTATCCTTCCCTTCCTCTACCCCTCCCCCACCCTCATGTCGCTCCACGCCCTCCGCCACAACCCCTCCTCCCCACCTCCTCCGCGTGATCCCAATGCTTCCCGCCTCCTTGACGCCACCTCTGCCCTCGTCGGCCCCCGTCTCAGCCTCCACAATCATGTACATTCCCTCATCCACTCTGGCAACGTTGATGGCACATCCCTCTCTGCCCGCGCTGCCATCTCCTCCCGTGTCCACCCCACCATCTTCACCTGCAACGCCGTCGCCGCATCCATGGTCTGCGCTGGGTGCTATGATGATGCTGTCTACCTCTTTGATTTCTTCTTCCGCCGCTCCAACATTGTCCCCAACGTCGTCTCCTACAACACCCTCATCCTCGCCCATTGCGAAGTCGCCTAAATTGACTCTGTGCTCCACGTCTTCCACGAGGTCCTCGACAACACCCCCTTCTCCCCCGAGGCCATCGCCTACCGCCACATCACCAAGAGCCTTGTCACCGCCGGCCGCATCTTTGGGTCGGAGGTTGCAGATGTGGTGAATTTGGGGGAACGCGATCCATAGAGGAGGAGAGCAACCAGGATCACACAGCTCGCTCCAATGGTTGGATGGCTTCTGACTTATGACCACGAGCGATGGTCGATGGCTTCCGACGTACGACCACGAGCGATGGTCGATGGCTTCCGACGTACGACCACGAGCGAATACCGATGGCTTCCGATGTACCCTAATCCTAATCTGTTAGTGGCCGCAGAAAAAATATGCTCACGAGAACGGGGCATTCTCTAGAAAGCTCATGAGCAGATAAGGGAGCATGACCATATAACGCTCTGTTTAGGCGTGGTTCATTGGCAGCCTAGTACTAGTTGAGATTTCAAGTGAAATCTGATCACGAAAAACTGTGAATTCAAGGCATAATCCATTCATCAGCTGTGAGAAGATGAAACTTGTCATTCTAGGTGCAAGTTCAACCCGTACGGGACTTACACTAAAAGACTAGTATATTAACAATACTTAAGCATAATATCTTTGTCATATATTTATTTCTTACTTTGGAATTGGTGGGGGATTGTTAGAAATTGGCCTATTTAATTATGGCTTATTTTCTTAATTCCAAAGCATGCATGGTTTAGTACCATATTTCTAAGGAAAGGTGAGAAAGACCAATTTATAAGGTGGAGTCCTCACCACTCCTTGAATATGGATAGAGATGGTATGTGGAGGGTTCTGTCTAGTCACACACACGCCAAGCGCCTTGCAGCGTATATCAGCGTATTTTCGGCGTAAAATCGCGTGACTTGTGACTTACGACGTGCGACCGTGCCATGATGTGGCACGCCACTTGGCAGACCAAGTCCATTTTTATTTTTGGTAAACTCTTCACCACTCTCTCTGTGTTTGAATGAGATTCAAACGTTTGAATTTGAGGCTTTATTGGAGTTTTGATGACAAACAGTTACAGTGGATAAATGGCTGGTTGAATGTGTCAGTTACCAGTGGGTAAATGGCTATTTTAATCATGTCAGTTATCAGTCTGCCTATTTATATGCCTGGTGATGTCCAGAGTATGTGCGAGAAACTCACTGCCTCCATCTCCTTCCTCTTTGTGATTCTATGCTCGAGTACTGTGCCGTCTGAATCTCGTCGACCTTTCTTCCCAGTGTGCACCTGGAAGAAGGGAGAGCGGCTATCTCCAAACCATTCTTGCAGAGTACGCGGGCGACAATAAGGTTTACGGCGCATCATCACGACCGCCTCCTGCACTTCATCATCTACGTTCTGCACTGCGTCAAGCTTGCGAGGCTTCTTGTTCTTCTTCAGGCTATCAAGTAAGTCATTCGTGCGCACGTTCGACTTTGTTTCAATATTTTTATTGAGTATACTCTGAAGTATGATGAGTAGCCTGCTGTTAGTTGTGAGTTTTGTATCACTAGTTTATTGTATTTGTCTCCTACTGAGAGACCATATGAGGGTCATCCCGCGTGAGTGATGAGTAATTGACATTGTTTTAGTAAAGTCGAGTTTGAGTTGGTTGGTTCGGACCATGTCATTGCGGGATGCAACGGGCTCGGTCGGACTTGGTCAAACCTGGTCAATAGGTTTAGAATGATTATTCTGATGATTTGACAGGTTTGGGCTTAATATTGTGTCACTGATGTTATTACACTTTCATGTATCGAGCGGTGCTATTTGACGTGTTTCTTGTCTGTGTGGCTGCAGGACGTCGAGGCGGAGTCGTGGCGAGACACGGTGGACCGGACTAGGCGCAGGTGGCGCTGAGGTCAGAACGGTCGGGATGTGTCGAAGACGGCGTGGACTCGAAGTGGTTGCGAGGCGTGCGAGACAAGGAGTGCGGAAGCTTCCCGCAAGGTGTAGGAGGGGCGAATCGGTAATTTCGCAAGGCTGCACAGGCGGGAGACGGCTCCGTTAGGGTTTTACCGGCGTAACGGGTTGGAGACCCGTTAGCCAAGGGCTATAAATAGAGGTGAGTGGCTGTATACCCCTTAGGATACTTGAGAGCTCATTCATTTCTTTGTGTGGGTTGTATTCCTACCAAGAAGCATGTGAGGCTCTTGGTGTTCTTGAGGATTGAGAGGGAGATGATGGATTGAAAATCTTGTAATCACTCTTCTTGTTCTTATCCTTGTTCTTCAATCTGAGTTAGTTTGTTTTCTTTTCTGCAGTTGGTCTCTGCTGTAGTGATTTGTCTCCTTTCTTTTTGATCTAGCTAACTGTCTCCTTTTGCCTCGCTGTCTGTTTTACTTTGGCCAGAGAAGAGCCATGTTAGTTTCTTGGTTGGTCTTCTCTTGTTAGCAGTCTGCTCACGGAAGTTTCTTTAAGTGCCGATCTGGGGCAGTAAATAGTCTTAGCGACATCTTGCTTTCAGTCCTGAAAGTAGTCGGCTGCAAGACTACAGATTAAATCGGCTGTTCTGCATTTTGGCTGAGTAGCATCTCAACTTTAGTGTTTTATGGTTTGTTGATCCATTTTCAATCTTGGTTAGTGTTAGTCTCTTCATTTTGTGTGTCCAATCTCTGCCAAGAGTTGGCACCTCTTTTCGGCTGCGTACTGTTCAGAGTTTTAGTCTTGCAAGAGAAGAATCTTGTCTGTTCTTTTGTAGACTGTTCTTTTTCTGCAGACAGACTTCTTTTTTTGGGCAGTAGCTACTGTCCTCGCTTTATGAAAATGAAATGCAAAACCAGCAGCAGTCTCCTTGCTGACTTGTTCTCATGATCAGAAATTTCTTTTCTTCCTAAAATCAACAAGAGGATTTGGTTGTAGTCCAGTTTTGTTGATTTGAGAAGAACAACTCCAAATTGGTCTCGGGAGAAGCTTCTGAACACTCTGCCTCCTGCAGTGGATTTGTTTCCTTTTGCTTTTTCAGCTTTGCTATCTTTTGCTTTTGGTTGTTTGGCTAGCAGAGTTTTCTCTCTGTCTTTACAGTTCCTTCTCTGTTGGCAGACTGTGTTTCGGAGTTGTTGGAAGTTGTCTTCAGCAGCAGTGTTTGATCGTTTTTCTTTGTTGACTATTTGTGTTCAGCCTTCTCAACTGTCATGCAAAACCAAAACAAGTTTGGGGAGTGAGTCCGGCTGCTATCCGATCAGTTTGGGTTGATATTCTAGCTCTAGTTGGTTTTATTTTTTCTTTTGCTGATCTTTGACCTTTTTGCATGCGGATCAAACGGTATTATTTTTAGTTAAATTTTTTACTGATTACTCTCTGATTTATGCTGAATTTTTAGGTATCGCATGCGTTCCAGTTTTCAGCAGAATTTTCTGTGAGTTGTCTCGTTCTGCATCTTTTTGAAAAATCAGTGTACGAATTCTCGGGGGCGATTTTGAAGAGAACGACATTCACCCCCCCTCTGTCGCCATTTCGGTCCTACACCTACTAAAACTTCGAATTAAAATATTGCCCACATTTGCAACAATCCAGAAACCTTATTGCGAATTTTGTTGCAATACAGAAATGGCTAATGCTTCTGATGCGATGAAACCTAAGAGGTTTTCTGGTCAGAACTTTCGTAGATGGCAGACTAGAGCCAAGTTTTGGCTCATGTCTTTGGGGCTGTGGTGGGTTATCCACCCACAGTATCCATTTACGATTGAGCAGTTCATGCAGTTTGAAAATGCGAACAATACTGCTCTTAGCTGCATTCTGACTGTTATAGCAGATCAGCTCTATGATGTATACATGGACTTCAAGTCCGCCACAGAGTTTTGGGATGCACTAGAGCACAAATATGCAGAGGCAGAGGCAGGTCGCTGGCTCTACATATGTGAGCAATTTTTCGACTTTAGCATGAATGAGGCTAAATCCGTAGTTGGACAAGCTCATGATCTCTAGCTACTAGTCGGTGAGATTGCGCACCTAGGCTGTGCGTTGCCTTCAAAGTTTGTGGCTGCGGGCATCGTTGCTAAACTCCCTGCCTCTTGGCGGGATTTTGCTACTAGCTTAAAACATAAGAGGGAAGAGATTTCTGTTGAGGATATCATTGCAGCCCTCGACGTGGAAGAAAAAGCAAGAGCAAAAGATGCACCTAGCACAACTGGCCAGAACAATACAAACGTCATACAGAAAAGGATTGTTGCTAAGAAATACAAATCCAACAAACCGAACAAGATAACTAGCTTTAAGAAGAAAACCAAGAAAAAGGATTTGAAGGACATCACCTGCTTTGTGTGCGGAAAAGACGGTCATATGGCGAAGGACCTGCCGCCCGCAAGATCGAGATGGTGAACGACCAAAGAAGAAGGTCATTAATGTGATCATAGGCGAGGGCTCGACTTCAGGAGGGTATGGTAATCCACCCGTTGTCTTTTCAGTATGTCAATCTACTGAGTGGTGGGTTGATACTGGTGCTAATGTTCATGTATGTTCTGATATTTCCTTATTTTCTTCTTACCAGGCAGCAGGGGTTTCCTTCATCCTAATGGGAAACGGGTCGCATGCTTTTGTTCTTGGTGTTGGCACGGTGGATCTGAAGCTTACTTCAGAGAAGACTGTCCACTTGAAAAACGTGCAGCATGCTCCTACAATAAATAAGAACCTCGCTAGTGGTTCTCTCTTATGCAGGGATGGTTATAAGCTAGTTTATGAGTCAAATAAAATTGTAATGTCTAAGTTTGGAAAGTTTGTTGGGAAATGCTATGAGAGCGGATGCTTGTTCCCCTAAGTATTTTAGAGTCTTGCTATAATCTGAATGTTGCAACTGGTTTAAATAAATGTGAGGCAAATATTTGGCATTCTCGTTTCTATCATATTGGTTTTGATAGTATTGCTAGAATGTCCAGATTAGATTTAATTCTAAAATATGAAATTGTCAAAGGATCAAAGTGCCAGTCATATGTGCAATCAAAGCAACCTCGAAAACCCTTTAAGGGATTAGAGGATGAAAAGAACTTGGCACCTTTAAATCTTATTCATTCAGATTTGTGTGAAATGAATGGATTATTGACAAAAGGAGGCAAAAGATATTTTCTAACTTTTATTGATGATGCAACACGCTACTGCTATGTGTATTTACTGAAAACTAAGGATGAAGCTATAAACTACTTTAAAACTTATAAGGCCGAGGTTGAGAACCAACTAGAAAAGAAAATAAAAAGATTAAGGTCTGATCGTGGAGGAGAGTATATCTCTCATGAATTCTCCCAATTCTGTTCTGAGCATGGAATAGTCCATGAATTTACACCACCATATTCGCCCCAATCAAATGGGTTAGCTAAAAAGAAAAACTGGACACTAACAGATTTGGTTAATGCCATGTTAGAGAGTGCCGGTATGCCTTAGGCATGGTGGGGGAAGCTATTCTAACAGCAACTTTCGTCCTAAACAGAGTAATTACTAAAAAGAGTGAGATTACTCCATATGAGGGATGGAATGGGAGAAAACCTAATGTTAATTTTCTGCGAACTTGGGGGTGTTTGGCAAAAGTCAATATACCATTGCAGAGAAAGAGAAAACTTGGACAAAAAACAGTCGATTGTATTTTTCTAGGATATGCTCAAAATAGCACGGTCTATAGATTTTTAGTAGTTAAATCAGAAACTCCTGAGATTATTGCTAATACAATAATGGAGTCTAGAGATGCTTCATTCTTTGAGAATATCTTTCCTATGAGAACAAAAGTTACTTCACGAATGAGAGAATGTTCAATCTGATAATATTGAATGTGAGAATAATGAAACTTCTGAACTTCCCACCATTTCTGAACCAATATGTGATATCCCTGAGGAGGATAACAATCTAGTCGCAGAAGCTCCTCACATGAGCAAGAAACAAAGGGTTGAGAAAACCTTTGGTGACGACTTTATTGTATATCTTGTGGATGATGTGCCAAAGACTTTTTCTGAGGCTTATGCATCTTCTGATGCTGAGTATTGGAAAGAGACAGTCCGTAGCGAGATGGACTCTATCATGGCTAATGGGACTTGGGAGATCACAGATCGTCTTATCAGGTGTAAACCTGTAGGATGTAAGTGGGTCTTGAAAAAGAAACTAAGGTCTGATGGAACTATTGAGAAATACAAGGTAAGACTTGTGGCCAAGGGTTACACCTAGAGAGAGGGAGAAGATTTCTTTGATACCTATTCTCTTGTCGCCAGACTAACTACCATTAGAGTGTTCCTTGCGTTAGCATCTTCCTATGGTCTACATGTTCATCAAATGGATGTGAAGATAACTTTTCTTAATGGAGAGTTGGAGTAAGAGATCTATATGGATCAACATGATGGTTTTGTGATTTCTAGATAGGAAAATAAAGTATGCAGATTATTGAAATCTTTGTATGGCCTAAAACAAGTACCTAAACAATGGCACGAGAAGTTTGACAAAACATTGACATCCGCTGGCTTTGTTGTGAATGAAGCTGATAAATGTGTGTATTATCGTTATGGTGGGGGTCAAGGAGTTATCTTATGTCTGTATGTAGATGACATACTTATATTTGGAACAAACACTGCCGTAATTGACGAGGTCAAATCTTTCTTATCTCGGCGTTTTGATATGAAAGACTTGGGAGAGGCAGATATCATTCTGAATATTAAACTGATCAAAAGCAAGGATGGGATCACTTTGAATCAATCCCATTATCCTGAGAAAGTATTGAGTCGGTTCGGTTTTGAAAATTGTAAAGTTTCTCCAACACCCTATGATGCGAGCATTAAGCTTCGAAAGAACCAGGGGTTAGGAAAAGATCAATTAAGATATTCACAAATTATTGGGTCGCTAATGTATTTAGTTGGTGCCACAAGACCTGACATTTCATTTGTTGTGAGCAAATTAAGTCGGTTTACTTCTAACCTAGGAGATGATCATTGGGAGGCACTTGAAATAGTGTTGCGCTACTTGAGAGGCACAACATCTTTTGGAATACATTATACTGAACATCCTTCTGTATTAGAAGGATACAGTGACTCTAATTGGATCTCTGATGCGGATGAGATCAAAGCTACAAGTGGTTGTGTATTTACTTTAGCTGGTGCTGCAGTTTCATGGAGGTCTTGCAAATAGACCATATTGACGAGGTCAACCATGGAAGCAGAACTTGTAGCACTTGACACAGCCACAGTTAAGGCTGAATGGCTGAGAGAGCTTCTATTGGACTTGCCATTGGTTGAGAAACCAATACCTGCAATCCTGATGTACCGTGATAATCAAACAGTGTTGGCCAAAGTCACAAGTACAAAGGATAATATGAAGTCCTCTAGACATGTGAGCGTGGCTTAAATCTGTCGAAACTGAGAAACTCCGGAGTGATTGCTGTGAACTACATTCACATTGAGAAAAATCTGGCAGATCCTTTTACAAAGGGATTAGCACAGAAAGCGATTTTCGTTGCATCTATGGACATGGGAATGAGACCCATTTAAGTTACATCACAATGGTAACCCATACCTTATTGATCGGAGATCCCGTGACTTAGGCAATGGGAAAAACAAATTGATGTTGTAACAAGAGAGTACATATTTATTGTACCCATGTCCTAATAAACATTGTACTTTCGACTGTTTGGAAGGTTGGTATAAAGCCTTAATGTATTCTATTGTCCAAATGAGGAAAAGGTATTAGCCTGTAGGATACCTAGAAAGAATACACCTACTTCAGCTTAACTGTGTGGTCGCAGTTCACGAGAACGGGGCATTCTCTAGAACGCTCATGAACAGATAAGGGAGCATGACCATATAACGCTCCGTTTAGGCGTGGTTCATTGGCAGCCTAGTATTAGTTGAGATTTCAAGTGAAATTTGATCGCGAAAAACTGTGAATTCATGGCATAGTCCATTCATCAGCTGTGAGAAGAAGAAACTTGTCATTCTAGGTGCAAGTTCAACCCGTACGGGACTTACACTAAAAGACTAGTATATTAACAGTACTTCAGCACAATATCTCTGTCATATATTTATTTCTTGCTTTGGAATTGGTGGGGGATTGTTAGAAATTGGCCTATTTAATTATGGTCCATTTCCTTATTTTCAAAACATGCATGGTTTAGTACCATATTGCTAAGAAAAGGTGAGGAAGACCAATTTATAAGGTGGTGTCCACACCACTCCTTGAATATGGATAGAGATGGTATGTGGAGGGTTATGTCTAGTGACACACACACGCACGCACGGGCGTACACGCGTATTTTCGTGTGAAAATCGCGTGACTTGTGACTTGCGACGCGCGACCGTGCCGTGATGTGGCGCGCCACTTGGCAGACCAAGTTCATCTTTATTTTTGCTAAACTCTGCACCACTCTCTCTATGTTTGAATGAGATTCAAACGTTCGAATTTGAGGCTTTATTGGAGTTTTGATGACGTGCGCTACCGGTGGATAAATGGTCGGTTGAATGTCGATTACCGTGGGTAAATGACTATTTTAATCACGTCAGTTATCAGTCTGCCTATTTATATGCCTGGAGACGCCTAGAGTATGTGCAAGAAACTCACTGCCTCCATCTCCTTCCTCTCTATGATTCTATGCTCGAGTCTCAGTCTTTATCGAACTGTCGACCTTTCTTCCCGCCGTGCACCTGGAAGAAGGGAGAGCGGCTATCTCCTAACCATTGCCGCAGAGAGTACCTGCACGGGACGACAATAAGGTTTCTGGGCAGCGCATCTGTGCGACCGCTCCTGCACTCCGTCATCTACGTTCTGCACTCGTCAAGCCTGCACGGCTTTCTGTTCTTCTTCAGGCTATTAAGTAAGTCGTTTGTGCGCACGTTCGACTTTGTTTCAATATTTTTATTGAGTATATTCTGAAGTATGATAAGTAGCCTGCTGTTAGTTGTGAGTTTTGCATCACTAGTTTATTGTATTTGTCTCGTACTAAATGTTGGAATTAAAATATTGCCCACATTTCCAGCAACTCTATCAAGAAATTAGCTAGGGTAGGAGAGGCATACATACCTTGGGGCTTGGGTAATATGAAGAGAAACTCTATGAAGAAATTAGCTAGGGTAGGATTCGCTTGATAAGCTTGCTTGTGGAGTCTGCTGCTGGGAGCAGCAATCCAAGGAAAAGGAATCAAGGAAGGAGGCCGGCCGGAATCCTAGGAGGCGCAAGAGCCAAGTAGCAGCGATGGATGTGGAGAGCATTGCACTGCCAATCTTTACTATTATAAAAATGTGAGCTGGTGGTCGTCGGTCCATTCTCCCTCCTCTCTTCTTAGTCATCCGATCAAAGATCAGTTATCCAGATCTGCATATAGGTAGTTCTTCCGCTCCTCGTAGAAAAGGTTGGACCGACGCGTGGGCGATGCTCCTCCTCTTCTCTCCCCCCGTATCCTCCACCTCTGACTTACTTGACAGATTTAAAAACTTTTAGAACATGTTTGTATGCATATTCTAAAAAGTTTTACCACCCGTGAGTTTTAAAATATGTAGTATAATAAATTTTAAAAATCCATAGCAACACACGGGCATTTAGCTAGTTCCGCAAAAAAAAAATAAGTATCAATTTTTCTGTTTGTTTGAATGAATGGGGAAATTGACTAGGGAAAATAGAAACCGATGCAGCTCTGCTCGATTATATATGCCATTTGGCTTGCAGTAGCAGGATCTATATGAACCAAACTTGATTGTAGCTATGGCGCAATTGTACATAACAAGCATAAGGCATTTTCTTGCTTTGCCTCTGAATTCACGATTAAGCATATCATTTTCTAGTATCGATTAGATCCGATTCTAACATATACGCAAATCCAGTTCGTTCCTCCATTAGTGGATCAACAGGAGACCTACCACAGCGTGTGTGCACAGCTACCGAGATGAAGTTCTACTTCGAAAGCTTCCTCCACAGCAATGGAAAAAAGAACTATGTCAGACCAAACAAGAACTGCAACCTCACATCATGGTTACTAGGACTGTGCGTTCGGTTAGTTCGGTAAAATCGGAACATTCCGATGATTTTTGTTTCTCGGGGCAGATTTGGTCGAAAGCGTGACCTATAGCTCACGATTTCAGCTTTTCTAGTGGTTCATGTGTTACCGGGCCAGTCCGGTGATTTTTAATTTTCGGAGCACATTTGCCGAATGCGTACCTATAGCTCACGATTTTCAGCTTTTCTAGTTGTTCCGGTGTTACCAGAGCCGTCCGGGTATTTTTATTTTTTGAAGCACATTTGGCCGAAAGCATAACCTATATTCAGCTTTCCTAGTCGTTCAACGGTTATCAAGGGGAGATTTTTATTTTTCGGAGCACATTTGGCCGAAAGCGTGACCTATAGCTCAACATTTTAGCTTTTCTAGTCGTTTCGGGGTTTCGGACTGTCTTGGGATTTTATTTTCGAGCACATTTGGCCGAAAGTGTGACCTATAGCTCACGATTTTCAGCTTTTCCAGTCGTTCCAGGGTTACCGGGCCAGTCCGGGGATTTTTAATTTTCGAAGCACATTTGCCGAAAGCGTACCTATAGCTCACGACTTTCAGCTTTTCTAGTCGTTTCGGTGTTACCAGAGCAGTCCGGGTATATTTATTTATCGAAGCATATTTGGCCGAAAGCGTGACCTGTAACTCCTGATTTTTAGCTTTTCTAGTCGTGCTAGGGTTACCAGAGCATTCCGACGATTTTTGTTTCACGGGGCAGATTTGGTCGAAAGCGTGACCTATAGCTCACGATTTCAGCTTTTCTAGTCATTCCGGGTTTATCGGAGTAGTATGGGGTTTTTTAGTTTTCGGAGCACATTTGCCGAAAGCGTACCTATTGCTCACGATTTTTAGCTTTTCTTGTCGCTCCAGATTTACCAGAGCAGTTTAGGTATTTTTATATTTTGGAACATATTTGGCCGAAAGCGTACCTATAGCTCACGATTTTCAGCGTTTCTAGTCGTTGTAGGGTTACCAGGCCAGTCCGGGATTTTTATTTTTCGGAGCACATTTGGTGAAAGCGTGACCTAGCTCACGATTTCAACTTTTCTTGTCGTTCTGGGGTTACCGGAGCAGTCCAGGGATTTTTATTTTTTGGGGCACATTTGCACAAAAGCGTGACCTATAGCTAACGATTTTCAACTTTTCTAAACGTTCTGGTGTTACCGGAGGATTTCAGGGATTTTTGTCGCATCACATTTGGCCGAAAGGGAGACCCATATCTCAAGATATTTCGGTTTTCTAGTCGTTCCGGGGTTACTGGAGGAATCCGGTGATTTTTTTCGAATCACATTTGGCCAAAAGTGTGACCTATAGCACACGATTTTCAGTTTTTCTAATCGTTCAAGGGTTACTGGAGCAGTCGGAGGAATTTTGTTTCTCGGAGCAGATTTGGCCGAAAGCGTGACCTATAGGTCACGATTTCAGGTTTTCTAGTCGTCCGGCGGTTACACGAGCAGTCCAGGGATTTTTATTTTTCGAAGCACAATTGGCCGAAAGCGTGACCTATAGCTCACGATTTTCAGCTTTTCTAATCGTTCCCGGGTTACCGGACTTGTGCAGGGATTTTTATTTTTCGGAGCACATTTGGCCGAAAGCGTGACCTATAGCTCACATTTTAGCTTTTCTAGTCGTTACGGGGTTTCCGGGCCAGTGTGGGGTTTTTTATTTTTCGGAGCACATTTGGCCGAAAGCGTGATCTATAGCTCACGATTTTCAGCTTTTCTGGTCGTTCCAGGGTTACCGGGCCAGTCCGGGTATTTTTAATATTCGCAGCACATTTGCCGGAAGTGTACCTATGACTCACGATTTTCAGCTTTTCTAGTCGTTCCGGTGTTACCAGAGCTGTCCAGGTATTTTTATTTTTCGAAGCACATTTGGCCGAAAGCGTGACCTATAACTCACGATTTTCAGCTTTTCTAGTCGTGCTAGGGTTACCGGAGCATTTCGATGATTTTTGTTTCTTGGGGCAGATTTGGTCAAAAGCGTAACCTATAGCTCACCATTTCAGCTTTTCTAGTCATTCCGGGGTTACCGAAGTAGTCTGGGGAATTTTATCTTTTGGAGCACATTTGCCGAAAGCGTACCTATAGCTCACGATTTTCAGCTTTTCTATTCGTTGTACGGTTACCCGGCAAGTCTCGGGATTTTTATTTTTCGGAGCACATCTACCAGAAGAGTGACCTATAGCTCACGATTTTCAGCTTTTCTAGTCTTTCTAAGGTTACCGGAGCATTCTAGGGATTTTTGATTTTCGGAGCACGTTTGGCCGAAACCATGACCTATAGCTCATGATTTCAGCTTTTCTTGTCGTTCCGGGGTTACTCGAGCAGTCCTGGGATTTTTATTTTTCGGAGTACATTTGCACGAAAGCATCACCTATAGCTAACGATTTTTAACTTTTCTAAACGTTCCAGTGTTACCGGAGCATTTCGGGAATTTTTGTCGGATGACATTTGGCCGAAAGGGTGACCCATAGCTCAAGATTTTCAGCTTTTCTAGTCGTTCAACGTTTACCGGAGCAGTCGGGGAATTTTTTTTCTCGGAGCAGATTTGGCCGAAAGCGTGATATATAGCTCATGATTTCAACTTTCTAGTCGTTCTGGGGTTACCGGAGCAGTACGGCGATTTTTATTTTTCGAAGCACACTTGGCCGAAAGCGTGACCTATAGCTCACGATTTTCAGCTTTTCTAGTCGTTCAGGGGTTACCGGACCTGTCCAGGAATTTTTATTTTTCAGAGCACATTTGGCGGAAAGCATTACCTATAGCTCACATTTTAGCTTTCCTAGTCGTTCTGGGGTTTCCGGACTAGTGCGGGGATTTTTATTTTTCGGAGCACATTTGGCCGAAAGCGTGACCTAGCTCAGATTTTCAGCTTTCCGAGTCGTTCCAGGGTTACCGGGGCATTCCGGGGATTTTTGTTTCTCGAAGCTAATTTGGCTGAAAGCGTAACCTATAGATCACGATTTCAGCTTTTCTAGTCGTTCCGGGGTTACTAGAGCAGTCCAGGGATTTTTATATTTCGGGCACATTTGTCCGAAAGTGTGACCTATAGCTAACGATTTTCAACTTTTCCAATCGTTCCGGTGTTACCGGAGGATTCGGGGATTTTTGTCGCATCACATTTGGGCGATAGGGTGACCCATAGCTCAAGATTTCCCCTTTTCTAGTCGTTCCGGGGTTATTGGAGGACTCCGGGGATTTGTTTTCGCATCACATTTGATCGGAAGCGTGACCTGCTCACGATTTTCAGCTTTTGTATTTGTTCAAGGCTTACCGGGGCAGTCGGGGGAATTTTGATTCTTGGAGAAGATTCGGCCGAAAGCGTACCTATATATCACGATTTTCAACTTTTCTAGTCGTTCCGGTGTTTCCGGAGAGGTCCGGGTATTTTCATTTTTTGAAGTACATTTGGCCGAAAGCATGATCTATAACTCACGATTTTCAGTTTTTCTAGTCGTGCCAGTGTTACCGGAGCATTCTGACAATTTTTGTTTCTCGGGGCAGATTATAACTCACGATTTCTGCTTATCTAGACGTTCAAGTGATACCGGGCCAGTCCGGGTATTTTTAATTTTCGGAGCACATTTGCCGAAAGCGTACCAATAGGTCACGATTTTCCGCTTTTCTAGTCGTTCTGGTGTTTCCAGAGCGGTCTTGGTATTTTCATTTTTTGAAGCACATTTGGCCGAAAGCATGACCTATAACTCACGATTTTTAGCTTTTCTAGTCGTGCCAGTGTTACCGGATCATTCTGACGATTTTTGTTTCTTGGGGCAGATTTGGTCAAAAGCGTGACCCTCACAATTTCAGCTTTTCTAGTCGTTTAAGTGTTACCGGGCCAGTCCGGGGATTTTTAATTTTCGGAGCACATTTGCCGAAAGTGTACCTATAGGTCACGATTTTCAGCTTTTCTAGTCGTTCCATGGTTACCGGAGCAATACTGGTATTTTTATATTTTGGAACAGATTTGGCCGAAAACGTGAACTATAGCTCACGATTTCAGCTTTTCTTGTCGTTCCGGGGTTACTAGAGAAGTCCTGGGATTTTTATTTTTTGGAGCACATTTGCACGAAAGCGTGACCTACAGCTAACGATTCTCAACTTTTGTAAACGTTCCGGTGTTACCGTAGCATTCTGGGGATTTTTGTCGCATCACATTTGGTCGAAAGGGTGACCCATAGCTCAAGATTTTCCGCTTTTCTAGTTGTTCCGGGGTTACTGGAGGACTCTGGGGATTTTTTTTCGAATCACATTTGGCAAAAAGTGTGACCTATTGATACGGGGTCGCCCGATTTTCTCGACGTAGGATGGATACTCACGGGAGCCTTGATGAATCGTAATGATCCTCCAATACCAATGCAAGGGACGAACACACTTTAATCCGCCAAAACAAACTCGTGTTGATTTCACCGACCACTAAGCGAAGATCTATCGTGCACCCAATTCCCAACGGAAAGGCTGAACGATCTTGATTGAAGAAATTCACTCCTAATTCTCCATGGAACTTCGGTAGCAATGCTAAACTTGAACAAACTTTAGTAGATTCGTTATTCTCAAACGTGGTCTCTTACAATGGGGGTCTAACCCTTAATATATAGTTCCCTGTCCACCTCATGGCTGGCCAAGAGGACCTAAACCACCTCCAACTCATCCCTACATGTATTTGGAAATAAACTCACACAAAAGGAAAAAACCTAAAATTAATAAGTCACAATATTTCGGTCATATCTTTTAATCCATCATGAATTTGAAGGTGGGGCCAGATCCATTGCGTATCCCTTGAAATTATCGTTCCAACGAGTACAAGAACACCTGAATCGGACTCCGTTTGTGAAAGTTATGGCCTTTTTAGTAACTGCCTATCAGGCTGTCCTGAACCGAATCCGAATTGAATCCTGAGTTGAATCCGAGTTTGAATTGGATTGAGCACGCGGGAGATCCGAATTTGGCTTGAAAATCTTATCCAAAACTTGTAGTTTAAGTTCTTCAGAAACTCCTTAAGAAACAAATTCACCTGACAATAGCATGAGGTTCCAAGTTCATCATCAATTAAAAGAAACTCCTTAAGAAACAAATTCACCTGACAATATTTATTGCGTCTCAATACTTCTTTCCAATGAAATAATGTATTCGCCTGAAAAGTGCTAAGCATGTGCGTATCTACATCATCCTCCCCTTCTTCAAGAAAAGCCGTCCTCGACTTTTGGTAGCCTGAAATTGTACTAAGTAAAGAATACAACGTATATGCATGGTATATATATTTGTCATCAACACTTCTTTTGCTTAGCATATCAAGAACATCTGAAGGCGTAATAGGTAAAAAGAACAACATATATGCATGGTATATGTATGAATCAATTATCGTGTCATTCTCGTTGTTCCACACAAACAAATTAATATAACAGCAACCATAAGATGTATACATTGCAACAACATTATCTTTCATATCATTCTCCCTTCGATGAGAAAAAGTCGTCCTCGACTTTGCTAAGCACATGTATAAGTCATTAATGGGCCAAACCAAATTAAGTTGTTCAAATATGGGGGAGAAAATTTTTAGTTCCTTCCATGCTTCAACTGCGCTACTCTGATTATTTGTACATGATTGTCCATTAAAGGATGATTTTGAACATAAAATTTAGCAACATTCTCAATCACACTAGATAGCTCTTTAGGATCATCAAACATGATATAATATAAGGAATCATTAGGAGATATTCTCGTAAGAACTTCCTTGTGAGTAATCAATTCCACATTACGCAAATTGAGCAAATAAATTTCAGAACATGGAATTTTCATTCGTACATATGAGTTCTCACAAGTACTCACCGTTTCACAATTAATTTCAGCACCAATATTGTTACCTTTATTGTTCTCCTCAGTTGATGTAGGTGTTGTAGGTATTAAATCATCATGATGTAACAACGGGGCAGCAAGTACTTCATCTTTAACTATAATTATCTCCTCATCGTTTATCTCCAATGGTGACAGTTGTTGAACAATTAGCTCCTCTTCCTTAATATCAACCTGCAGAATGTGAGGAACAACACTAGAAGTAGATATTAATGTTCTAGTTTCAAAATCAACCTCACTTTGTCTATCTTCTACTTCTCTCTTTTCTTTTGGTGTATCTCTCACACTCTCAGTTTGGATGCTCTCAAGCTCACATATGGTGGAAGCACACAGCTCGCTCCTTTTAACACTTTCACTCAATTTGGCTATGTGGCTCTCATTCTCATATGGGTTTTGGTACATCTCAATTGTTGTATGTATCATTGGGGCAGCACAAGATGTCTCCTTTACCGAAGGAAAAGTCCCATGCTCGGTCATCTTCGCATGTGTCACACTAGTGGAACCATAAGAGCTGAAGTATGAACATGGATTGAACCGTGATGTACGTGTCTCCATAAGTCTCTTCTCCTCCTTAATAGCACAATTCACAAGATCATGCAAGTTACTAAAATATTTATGTTGAAGTATAGTGGCGATCTCAGAATTCAAGCCACCCTTGAAGTATGCCTTCTCCCTTGATGGACTAGTGACACCGGCACGACACATCGAATCTTGCAGTTCAAAATAGTAATCTTGGACAGTATTACTACCTTGTGTAATATTCTCCAAATGGTGAAGCAATTCCTACGCATAATAGGATGGCACAAACTCGCTCCTCATGAACGCCTTCAAATCTGACCAAGATTTAATGAATTATTTTCTAATTAGTTGTTGCCACCAACTATAAGCATAATCTTCAAACTCCCTCGTGGCACGTTTCACCTCTTGATCTTTGGAAAGTTTCAAAAATCTAAACACTTTCTCTATTTGCCATTCCCACTCAAGATACTCCTCTGGATCATCACTGCCATAGAAAGGAACAAAGCTATCTTCTTCTTGTTGTGGACGAAGTGCTCGCACAATATCATTCACGATGTTTTTATGTATCTCCTTCATTTGTTGATTGAGCTCAATGCAGAAATCTTGCATATCCACCTGATGTTGAAATCGAGTCATCAGGGTATTAAGATTAACTTTAATCTCATCACTATAATTATCTTCTCTACCTGCCATGGTTAGATTGTACAAAGAAAATACCAGAACCACAAATATATGGGCAATATGTGGAGTTCACTCAATCTCACTTTTCCTCTCCCAAGTAAAGTTCTTACCTTTCCGAAGTGAATTGAGGCTAAAAGAAACTTACACTTGGTGGTGGCTATAATAACAAGTGATGATCAAGCGGATTTAAAAGTGACTCACAATTGTACGACAAAGGATATTTTGTGGAGCTTGGTTAGGAAGTATTGATCCTACACGATCTGAATTTCTCGATGTTGTAAAATTAAGTAATAATCCAAGATAGAAAATATTGCTTATGTGTTGATCCAAAAGATTTAAGTGAAGTATATGAACGCACACACAAAGATCAATGTGACTCAATGCAAGCAAAGGAATGAGCTAACTAGAGGCAATCTGAAATTAAAGATTAGATAGCTCGTTTTGCACCAAGTACTAGGAGAGACGCTAGCCAATTGCAATGATATGAATGTTAGGGCACAAGATTGCTCAAAGGAATTGAATACACAAGCTGAATTTATGGACTAAGAGCTCATCCTAAATTCGGCCAATGTTTTTTTCCTTTTTTTTCTTAGCTATCTTTGTTCTTCTTCTTCTTCTTCTTCTTCTTTTCAATTGCCGAACTAGGTTTAATTGTCTCTTTGATTTTTCACAGGTCACAAATATTCAGCAAGATGTAGAATACTCAAGAGCAGCCCTAGATGCAATATTCAACAGCTAGTATCAATTGTGAAATAAAAATAGCAGAATTTTTTTGCGATGCAGTACTGTAGCAAATCCCGAATCACTGTAGCAACTGCGGAGAAAAAAACTGTAGATCCGCACATTACTGTAGCAGTCGCGAACTGTAGTAGGTCGATTTTTTTATGTGCTAATCGAGGATTCAAGTAGCAAATTTTTTTAGGATTTATATGGACACAACGATTAAGTGACGCAAAGGAACATGACGATCAACACATAAACAAGAAATTTAATGGACAAAAACTTAACAAAACTCACGAAAATAACAGATGCAAAAACTAGGGTTTGGATTTTTTTGTGTTTTTAATTTATGGACTATAGGACAGCAAGTAATAAACTGAAATTTAAAGGGATAAGATCCTACCGAGTAAACCGCACTCGATACCAAGATGATATGGGGTCGCCCGATCTTCTCGATGTAGGATGGATACTCACAGGAGCCTTGATGAATAGTAATGATCCTTCAATGCCAATGCAAGGGACGAACACTCTTTAATCCGCCAAAACACACTCGTGTTGATTTCACCGACCACCAAGCGAAGATCTATCGTGCACCCAATTCCCAACGGAAAGGCTGAACGATCTTGATTGAAGAAATTCACTCCAAATTCTCCATGGAACTTCGGTAGCAATGCTAAACTCGAACAAACTTTAGTAGATTCATTATTCTCAAACGTGGTCTCTTACAATGGGGGTCTAACCCTTAATATATAGTTCCCTGTCCACCTCATGGCTGGCCAAGAGGACCTAAACCAACTCCAACTCATCCCTTTTGAAGGTGGGGCCAGATCCATTGCGTATCCCTTGAAATTATCTTTCCAACGAGTACAAGAACACCTGAATCGGACTCCGTTTGTGAAAGTTATGGCCTTTTTAGTAACTGCCTATCAGGGCGTGACCTATAGCTCACATTTTAGCTTTTCTAGTGGTTCCGGGGTTTCCAGACCAGTGCGGGGATTTTTATTTTTCGAAGCACATTTGGCCGAAAGCATGACTTATAGCTAACGATTTTTAGCTTTTCTAGTCGTTCCAGGGTTACTGGGCCTGTCTGGGGATTTTTAATTTTCGTAGCATATTTGCCAAAAGCGTGACCTGTAACTCACGATTTTCAGCTTTTCTAGTCGTGCTAGGGTTACCAGAGCATTTAGATGATTTTTGTTTCTCGGGGCAGATTTGGTCGAAATCGTGACTTATAATTCACGATTTCAGCTTTTCTGGTCGTTCTGGGGTTACCGGAGTTGTCTGAGAATTTCTATTTTTCAGAGCACATTTGCCGAAAGTGTACCTATAGCTCACATTTTCAGCTTTTGTAGTCGTTCTGGGGTTACCGAAGTAATCCGGGAATTTTTATTTTTCAGAGCACATTTGCCGAAAGCGTACCAATAGCTCACGATTTCAGCTTTTGTAGTCCTTCTGGGGTTACCGGAGTAGTCTGGGAATTTTTATTATTCGGAGCACATTTGCCGAAAGCGCATCTATAGCTCACGATTTTCAGCTTTTCTAGTCGTTCTGGGGTTACCGGAGTAGTCCGGGAATTTTTATTTTTCAGAGCACATTTGCCGAAAGCGCACCTATAGCTCATAATTTTCAGCTTTTCTAGTCGTTGTACGGTTACTCGGCAAGTCTAGGATTTTTTTTCGGAGCACATCTGACCAAAAGAGTGATCTACAGCTCACGATTTTCAGGTTTTCTAGTCATTCCAAGGTTACCGGAGCATTCCAGGGATTTTTGTTTTTCGGAGCACATTTGGCCGAAAGCGTGACCTATAGCTCACGATTTCAGCTTTTCTTGTTGTTCCGGGGTTGCCGGAGCAGTCCAGTGATTTTTATTTTTTAGAGCACATTTCCACAAAAGCGTCACCTATAGCTTAAGATTTTTAACTTTTATAAACGTTCCGGTGTTACCGGAGCATTCCAGGGATTTTTTTCGCATGACATTTGGCTGAAAGGGTGACCCGTAGCTCAAGATTTTCCTCTTTTCTTGCCGTTCCGGGGTTACTGGAGGACTCTGGGGATTTTTTTTTTGAATCACATTTGGACAAAAGTCTGACCTATAGCTCACGATTTTCAGCTTTTCTAGTCGTTCAAGGGTTACTGGAGCAGTCGGTGGAGTTTTGTTTCTCGGAGGAGATTTGGAGGAAAGCGTGACCTTTAGGTCACGATTTCAGCTTTTCTAGTCGTCCCGCGGTTACCAGAGCAGTCCGGGGATTTTTATTTTTTGGAGCACATTTGGCCGAAAGCGTGACCTATAGCTCACGATTTAGCTTTTTTAGTCGTTCCGGGGTTTCCGGACCAGTGCGGGGATTTTATTTTTCGGAGCACATTTGGCCGAAAGCGTGACCTATAGCTCACGATTTTCAGCTTTTCTAGTCGTTCCAGGGTCACTAGGCCTGTTCGGGGGATTTTTAATTTTCGCAGCACATTTGCCGAAAGCGTGACCTATAACTCACGATTTTCAGCATTTCTAGTCGTGCTAGAGTTACCAGAGCATTTCGACGATTTTTGTTTCTCGGGGTAGATTTGGTCGAAAGCGTGACCTATAGCTCACGATTTTCAGCTTTTCTAGTCGTTCTAGGGTTACTGGAGTAGTCTGGGAATTTTTATTTTTCAGAGCACATTTGCCGAAAGCGTACCTATTGCTCACGATTTTTAGCTTTTCTAGTCATTGTACGGTCACTCGGCAAGTCTAGCGATTTTTATTTTCGGAGCTCATCTGACCAAAAGAGTAATCTACAGCTCACGATTTTCAGGTTTTCTAGTCGTTCCAAGGTTACGAGAGCATTCCAGGGATTTTTGTTTTTGGGAGCACATTTGCATGAAAGCGTCACCTATAGCTAACGATTTTCAACTTTTCTAAATGTTCCGGTGTTACCGGAGCATTCTGTGGATTTTTTTCGCATCACATTTGGCTGAAAGGGTGACCCGTAGCTCTAGATTTTCCGCTTTTCTAGTCGTTCTGGGGTTACTGGAGGACTCTGGGGATTTTGTGTTCGAATCACATTTTGCCAAAAGTGTGACCTATAGCTCACGATTTTCAGTTTTTGTAGTCGTTCAAGGGTTACTGGAGCAGTCGGGGGAGTTTTAATTCTCGGAGCAGATTTGGAGGAAAGCGTGACCTGTTGGTCACGATTACAGTTTTTCTAATTGTCCCGCCGTTACCAGAGCAGTCTGGAGATTTTTATTTTTCGAAGCACATTTGGCTGAAAGCGTGACCCATAGCTCACGATTTTCAGCTTTTCTAATGGTTCCGGGGTTACAGGACCTGTGCACGGATTTTTATTTTTCTGAGCACATTTGGCCGAAAGTGTGACCTATAGCTCACATTTTAGCTTTTCTAGTCGTTCTGAGGTTTCCGGAGCAGTTCAGCGATTTTTATTTTAGCTAACGATTTTTAACTTTTCTAAACGTTCCGGTGTTACCGAAGGATTTCAGGGATTTTTGTCGCGTCACATTTGGCCGAAAGGGTGACCCATAGCTTAAAATTTTTCGCTTTTCTAGTCGTTCCGGGGTTACTTGAGGACTGGGGATTTGTTTTCGAATCACATTTGGCCCAAAGTGTGACCTATAGCTCACGATTTTCAGCTTTTCTAGTTGTTCAAGGGTTACTAGAGCAGTGGGGGGAATTTTGTATCTCGGAGCAGATTTGGCCGAAAGCGTGACCTATAGGTCATGATTTCAGCTTTTCTAGTCGTTCCGCGGTTACCAGAGCAGTCTGGAGATTTTTAGTTTTCGAAGTACATTTGGCGGAAAGCGCGACCAATAGCTCACGATTTTCAGCTTTTCTGATGGTTCTGGGTTACCGAACCTGTGCAGGAATTTTTATTTTTTGGAGCACATTTGGCCGAAAGCGTGACCTATGGCTCACATTTAACTTTTCTAGTCGTTCCGGGGTTTCCGGACCAATGCGGGGATTTTTATTTTTCGGAGCACATTTGGCCGAAAGCGTGACCTATAGCTCACGATTTTCAACTATTTTAGTCGTTCCAGGTTTACTGGGCCTGTACGGGGATTTTTAATTTTCGCAGCACATTTGCCGAAAGCGTACCTATAGCTCACGATTTTCAGTTTTTCTAGCCGTTCCGGTGTTACCAGAGCCGTCCGGGTATTTTTATTTTTCGAAGCACATTTGGCCGAAAGCGTGACCTATAACTCGCGATTTTCAGCTTTTCTACTCATGCTAGGGTTGCCGGAGCATTTCGACGATTTTTGTTTCTCGGGGCAGATTTGGTCGAAAGCGTGACCTATAGCTCACGATTTCAGCTTTTCTAGTCGTTCTGTTTTACCGGAGTAGTCCGAGAATTTTTATTTTTAGAGCACATTTCCCGAAAGCGTACATATAGCTCACGATTTTCAGCTTTCCTAGTCGTTGTACGGTTACCCGGCAAGTCTGAGGATTTTTATTTTTCGGAGCACATCTGACCAAAAGAGTAACATATAGCTCACAATTTTCAGCTTTTCTAGTCGTTCGAAGGTTAACACAGCATTCCAGGGATTTTTGTTTTTCGGAGCACATTTGGCCGAAAGCGTGACCTATAGCTCACATTTTAGCTTTTCTAGTCGTTCCGGGGTTTCCGGTCCAGTACGGGGATTTTTATTTTTCGGAGCACATTTGACCGAAAGCGTGACCTATAGCTCACGATTTCAGCTTTTCTAGTCGTGCCAGGGTTACTGGAGTATTTCTGCGATTTTTGTTTCTCGGGGCAGATTTGGTCGAAAGCGTGACTTATAGCTCACGATTTCAGCTTTTCTGGTCGTTCTGGGTTACCGGAGTAGTCCGGGGACATTTATTGGAGTCCTGAAGAATCAAGAGGTCCAGTGAGAATCAAGAGCGAAGTGAAGATAAAGACCAGAAGCTCAAAAGGAAGCATTGAGTGAGCTTAAGGCCGCGGTAAACCGCGCAAGGCGAGTCAATACTTTGATCATGTTGAACCTACATTTTTTGCAAATTACTTTTGTTTGAATTATCAAAGTGCATGCTGTTATTTTATATGTAAATACATGTTTAATTCAAGAATTTAGTTATATGCCCATTGCTTACCGTGATTAATATTACACCCCCTTTTGAATAGTTGATTATGTGAACGTTGTCGCCCTAGCAAAATTTATGATATTAATCTTTCGAAAATAAGTCCGTAACCGTATGCCATGTTTAATACTGCATAGATATTTAGGGGCACCAAAATGCCCCAAACATCATTTTTAATCGTGAGAAAATTTGGTTGGGCAGTCATGGTGGTAATGACTGGTATATATTCGATATGGTTATTTTATGCTCCCAAAAACCTCAATTTGCTTGAATATCTGGGCGGATGGTTTGGGCGCTGGTGTGTGGTGCAGTGGAAGCACAAATTATGAAATGTGGTAGAACCGCCCAGGTAATTCTAGGAACCGAATCTTGTCATGATAACCCGTGTAAAACCGTGCAACCACAAGTCTGTAAAATACAACTTGGCTAAGTAAATTTATCGACACCCCCGGACTCATCTCACTGGTAGTGGATAGAAGTGGATAAGCAAGGGCAAGAGAAGGCCTAAAGGGACACCGAGTGGAGGGTGAAGTTTACCAGTCGTACTAGCGCTGAGGGGAGTGGAGCCCGAATAACGCTAGTAGCCGTGGTGAACATCCCGTGCATAGATGGGACCCACGCAAGTGGGCAATTTCCCATAAAGTGAGATGACAAAAGGGACTAGATATTTTGAAAAGTCACTGTGATGGTCTGCTCAACCACATGACTAAGGAACCATGTGGGGTAACGAGTTGATTGTCTCTTGTGGTGAAAGTGTACAAACTCTGCAGAGTCAAAACTATTCGAATAGCCGTGCCTACGGTCATGGGCGGACATAGGAACTTAACCAGATATAGTTCTGTTTCAAAAACTTTGTGGGTGGGAATGAAAAAGTGGAAGGGCACGGAAGGCCCTGATTTGTGTTGCCTTGGGTGTCGCCCCAGTGATAAGTTAAGCGGCTATAACGCTGAAGGATTAAGCATATGGTGCAGATGCTATGTAACGATTGATGGAATCTGAATCGCTACTGTTATTGCATTCTCATACACATTATGTTTTTGTTCAAAACTGCTAGGTCTCAGGAAATTTCTATGTATCGTATTTCTGAATAATGATGAAGCTTCTTCTTTTACAAAACAAACGTAAGGAAAAATAAAAAGAGTCGAAGGTAAAGCAGATGGATGTTTGTGGTAAACGCACGAAGATGTCGGTGGATTCATGTCAATCATAAAAAGGAAACAATAGTGAGGATTCTAGGAGAAATGAATTGGTGGAGCATAAATGAATAGACAGGCTAGAGAGATGATTTAAATGATTTTGGAGAATTAGAGAGCACAAAGGTAATTGTTGGATTACGACACTGATATAAATTCTTAGAAGATGTTGGTAATAATGGGATTAATAGTATTTGATCAAATACTAGAAGGATGAATTGAATTTTTGGGAATATTGGAGGAATGATAACAATTATTGGAGTACAATCTTGATCAATAATAATATTGGTGGATGTATACTAGTGAGTTGTAGATTTGATCACTGATATTCTTGGTGGTGGTAAACTTGTGAATTAGTGAGAGATAGATAATGGAAAATAAGATTGATTATGGGATGAGTCAATTATGGTTTGTAGTTCGATAACAGAAAGGATTGAGTTGTTGGAAAGTCCCGATACGAATGATCTCGGTGGATTTAAAAGAAATTATGTTGGATAATCATTAGAATTTAGAAACGAAGATTTGATGATTGGCAGACACATGATTGGATTGATAGGAATTTAGAATACACAATAGGTTGGTGGATTTAAAATAAAGGGATTGATAAATAGTGAACCCGAAATCGGATTCATGAATTGGTGGAAAAATGTAGATTTATATGGGAGTTAGTAACCCTAATGTGAGTAATAGAATGTTTGGACAATGCAATGGGATTTATTTGATCGGTGGATTCAGTAAATGATGTCACTCGCTGTTTGGAGTCTTAGACAGCAATCAGTAAGGAAAGTGTGTCTTTGGTGGATTAAGTCAATTATGGCAATCGCCGTGTGGAGTTCTAGGTAGCAACTATAACACTATGATTCAATAATGATAATGCTACCAAAAACGATTTATGGCAAATAAAATAACCCGAGCCTCTCCTTTGATAAGCCATGCATACTATTTATTTGTATTCTGTATTGGCTCATGAACACGGTGGTTAGTGTGCTCACACTCGCTCTCACAACAAATCCAGAATCAAGAATCAGATCACTGCGCCTCAGCAACACTATTGGTCATGACAACAATGAAGATGAAGATGTCAATGTCTAGGTCGCGAACCTCCAGTTGGCTGCCTGTGGGCATGTCCTGAAGGTCCCACCTGTGTGCTTCGTTCTAATTTACTGGTTTCGGTCTAATCGGCCCATGTGTAAGTTTACTATATTATTATGCTTCCGCATGGTATGTATTTGATATTCATTTTCTATATCTGTGAGCACTATCTACTGATCCAGGGAATAATGCAATAAATCACAGAGGATTCCGGATAGTAATATCTGGGGTCCCTACAGGTATGGTATCAGAGCATATCGACTGCAGGTCGTGACCTAGTTAGTCTGGCCGATAGCTTCATGATTAGAATTATTTCTTCCATACCTATTTTCAAAAGTACAAGTTATATTGCTCACTCTCCTCCTTCCTAGATGATACCCTCTCATCTATATGCTATTTTGGCCATTTTTACATTTAATGCTCTCTTACCCCGAATTCATAATGGTAAAAATCCAGTAGTCTTCCTGTGAACCCTCTTTGAAAATCTATTTTGGGCTAAAAACCATGATGATTAAATTTAAAGCTTAATATCAAAAATTGTTTATCCTTGGAGGACCGATTATCAAATCGTTTACAAAATTCATTTTCAAACTTATTCTAACAAACCTGGTTCTTTCGAGGAAATTTTCACAAGTTCAACTACCTACCTAGAACATATTCAAAAAAAAATACTTTGGGTTCTCAAATAGTTCAAAACAAAGTTATTTCTTGAAAACTTTCCCCAACAAGGACCTTGTTTTTCAAAAATAAATCCTAAGGGATAAATTTTGGGGTATTATTTCTGAAAGAGATATGTGGGTAAAAAAACAAAACATATTTATCCATTTATGGTTTCATCACCCTAAAAAAATCCATTTTGCCACAAAGTTTCATTAAAAATAAATAGTAAATAATATTCTTCATGTTTGGATTCATTCCTAGGAAAAAATACTCATTTTCTTACGAAAACAATAATAATAATAACACAAGAGTGAGTGCTCATATCAATCAAATTACCCCAAATATTTCCCTTGTCTTCCTATTAAATTCAAAAAGAAAATTTTGTTCATCTTCCCGTTCCCTTACTCCAAAAACTAAGGATTAGGAACGTTGAAGATAATCATGAAGATAAAGTGGTTTCATTTTAAACAGACTATTTATATGGATCCTACGCCTTCTCATGTATGCTCCCCGAGTAGACGTTGTAATGTTGCAAAGTTCTATTTGGACCCTGTATACTGCCTCCTTGCCCTCAGGCGTCCTTTCTCGCAATCATGGGAAAAGCTTATTTTTGAAAATTGGAGTGATTTGTACCACCCCAGCTCCCTGGGAGCACTCTTTTAAAATTAGAATGGGTTAGATCACCTTATCCCCACGACTCAATCCTCACCTCATACTATTCACTCTCATCCTGTTGCTGCAAACCTAGTCAGGTCTACCGGAGCAAAGTGATAGATCGCCAAAGGCCCAGACCCGAGACTCTGTCCTACTGACATTCTCTGCTTACCTACCCAAGGGACCTATGGATCAAATCGCCGCCAATTAAACACAATGACGAGAAGCAGTCGACGTTGGGAAGTGAAAAAAATATTGCGCCTACCAATGCTCTGTGAGCTATTCCAACTGCAAAGACGACCCTCAAGACTACTACCCCAAAGATTGCCTTCTGAACCTATTGCTGACCAAGCAGCCGAAGTACAATGGAAGAACCTCCAATTCGCCACAGGACCTATCATGCAAGGAACTAGAAGAGATGAATGATGATTAGTGATACCCATTTTAAGGGGGTAGCAGTAAGAGACAAAAGTGTTGAAGAACTATTGTGATGTGTAAATTGGAGGTGCAACAACCTAGGCTCAGAGCCAATCAAACCAATACGAGAAGATTTGCAGGACCAGACAAAGTCAACAAGCATGCCTTTGGGAGTATACGATCTACCCAGAAGAACAAGGTTTCTCTCTTCCCTTTCGATTTCTTCAAGTTCTAACCCCTGTTGTGCAGATTTTCATCTCGCCGTGAAGTTAAAGGACTATAAGTCAAACAACACCCAGAAACCCATTGCTAGCCAATATAACCCCACCTCCTTCCATTATATTCTACCGGAATCTCGGGGTCGAGATTCATTTAAGGGGGGTAGATTTGTAACATCCTGAAATTTTTAAATTTGAAAATACAAAGCTCTTGAATTATTTTGCAATATATTTTATTGGAATTTAGATTTTGATGGTGTTTCTTTAAAATTTTGGTTGAGGTTCCAATAGTTAGAAATCTATGAAAAATAAAAACAACGTTAATAAGCCATAAAAAATGGGAAATAAAAGGGCTTGGAAATATACATGTGAATAAAAATAATAATAGTAAAACATATATCTAAAAGGTTGAAGCTAGAAATTCTTCCTTTTAAATTTAATTAGCATACGAAACCCAAATTTGGACCTTCAAAATTTTATATATAATGTATAGCAAAAATTAGATAAAATCAAAATAGAAGACTATTATATTTTTTATCAAGATAATTGAACCAAGATTTGAATTGAAAATCCAAATTTCATGCAAAAGCTTAAATAAGAATTTAAATTTTGAATTACATGCAAACTCCAAAATTAGTAAAACCTAATGCAAATTAAAATTTTAAATTAAAAATTAAAATTTCAAATCTTGGCTTGGACCCTTCATTTTCTATTTTTCTTCCCTTTCCCTTTTCTCTCCGACTTCCATGTGGGCCCACTCCTTCTTCTCTCTCTCCCTCTCTCTCCCTCCTTTCCTCCCTCTGCCGATGGGCCAGCCCGTGCGCCCCCTCCTTTCTTTCCTTTTTCTTCTTTCCCCGAACGCACCTGCCTCCCTTCTTTTTCCTTTTCTTCCTTCCTTCTTTTGCGGCCGCGCGTGCTCTGCTCTTCCCCAGCGCGCTTGAGTACCGCGCGCCAGCTCCGTCCCATCACCTCTGCGCCACGCCGACCCGTCGCCATCACTTTGCACCTCCGCGCCGAGCCCCGCGCCGGGCAAGGACCGATGGTCCTTTCCCCGCCGAGCGGTCCGCCGCCACCGTGCTCCCACACCCCGGCTCCACTCCCCCGTGCGCGCGCTCAGCTATGAGAGCCCCATCCATCTCGCCTCATCCTCCTCTACTCCCACTCCCAATTAATTGGACTCCCATGCGTCAAAGCGCACCGCACGTCCCTGTTCCCCGAAACCGGCCGCCGCCGCCATTCCCACCGCCGCCTCCTCCTCGGTCGACCTCCCGTCGATTCCTCAACGGGGGAGCACCTTCTCACCGCCACGAACCTCCTCCACCTGTTGTCAAGCTCCTCCTCCACCCTAGCTCGCCGCACCTTGTGCCCCGCCCACGCCCGCCGCCTCGATGCCACCCACCTCGACCCTCTCCCAAGACCGCCACCGCTTCCGGTGGGTCCCTCATGGCCCCCTCCAGCGCATGCCTACCCGAACCCCCTTCTCCTCCCCCTCCGGCGTCGTCGCCCCGCACCTACCTCGCCGCCATCCGCTCCGAGTTGCCGCCCGCCTACCTCGCCGCCGCTCCAACCAGTGCGCCGCCTCCCGTGGCTAGAGCACCTCCCCCACAACCCATTTTGGTCGTCACCCACACACCTCCGGCTGTCGCTCGCCGTCGGCAAGGCTGCCTTGCGCCGGCGCGGCTCTCCTCTGTTCTGCCCCCAGCCGTTCGGCACAACTAAATTGTAATAGCGCTTTTATCCCCACCTTTTTATCCTTTCTTTTGTAGCTCATTTTAATTAATAAAAATCAAAGAAAATTAGATAACAATTTAGGGAAGCTAATAAATTTATTAGGACATAAATGAGCTTATTAAATGTTAAATCATGAACCAATTATCATGTGTTAGTGACTAATGTGCTTTGAATAATTATTTGAAGGACTAACTATTAACTAAAAAGCATTGACAAAGAAAATTATTTTGGTTAAAATGTACAAATTTAATGAAGATTACTCTTAACTATAAATAATTATGCCCTAACATTTAACATGCCACCATTAGATAAATCTCAGTGGTAGATTTAATTAAAGTAGCAATATTAAAAGATGACCCTGTATGATAAACCTTGCCTAGGTAAATAGATTTATGTTAGAAATAAAGCTAAGCCTAATAATAACTAAAATGTAGATGAAATAATAAGGGTGCCATAAATTAAATCTTAACACCAGATTTAATAAATAATAATATAGAGCATGATTGTATATATCAAGCTAGGGCCCGAATAAATGGATCCTAATTCAAAATAAGTTACGTTTAGTAATGGATAAGAGCACATAACGCATCGTACCACAAAATGCTATAAACTTGTACTATAAAGATTAAATCAATAAGCTAAAAATCATATATATCGCGTATATAGTATATACCCTGAATATTAGCGCTTGACAAAATAATGCTCCACTAATCTCGTACACCGAATCATAAGTCTAACCTGACTCATGAAACTTCCTTGATAAATACAAAAATAATAAAAGAGATTATTAATAAAAAGACTGAGTCATCGTATTCTACCACCAACCTTGTCTCAAATCACTCGAATCACCCATTAACTCATAATAAAACTAAATCAAGATTATTCGGATTTAATTGGATCTTTTGAGTCATTTGCCTTTATTCGTGTTCAGCCATTTAGCACGTAATTAGAAATTGGAGTCCTGAAGAATCAAGAGGTCAAGTGAGAATTAAGAGCGAAGTGAAGATAAAGACCAGAAGCTCAAAAGGAAGCATTGAGTGAGTTCAAGACCGCGGTAAATCGCGCAAGGCGAGTCAATACTTTGATCATGTTGAACCAACATTTTCTGCAAATTACTTTGGTTTGAATTATCAAAGTGCATGCTGTTATTTTATATGCAAATACATGTTTAATTCAAGAATTTAGTTATATGCCCATTGCTTACTGTGATTAATATTACGCCCCCATTTGAATAGTTGATTATGTGAACCTTGTCGCCCTAGCAAAATTTATGATATTAATCTTTCGAAAATAAGTCCGTAACCGTATGCCACGTTTAGTACTGCATAGATATTCAGGGGCACCAAAATGCCCCAAACATCATTTTTAATCGCGAGAAAATTTGGTTGGGTAGTCATGGTGGTAATGACTGGTATATATTCGATATGGTTATTTTATGCTCCCAAAAACCTCAACTTGCTTGAATATCTGGGCGGATGGTTTGGGGGCTGGTGTGTGGTGCAGTGGAAGCACAAATTATGAAATGTGGTAGAACCGCCCAGGTAATTCTAAGGACCGAATCTTGTCATGATAACCCGTGTAAAACCGTGCAATCACAAGTCTGTAAAATACAACTTGGCTAAGTAAATTTATCGACGCCCCTGGACTCATCTCACTGGTAGTGGATAGAAGTGGATAAGCAAGGGCAAGAGAAGGCCTAAAGGGACACCGAGTGAAGGGTGAAGTTTACCAGTCGTACTAGCGCTGAGGGGAGTGGAGCCCAAATAACGCTAGTAGCCGTGGTGAACATCCCGTTAGGGGTGGAAACGGATCGGATACGATCGAATAGTATCAAATACGAATACGAATCCATATTTTTAAAACGAATACGAACACGAATTCGAATATTCCCAAATACGAATACGAATATTCTCGAATACGAATACGGATATTTTCGAATACGGATTTTGTCGAATACGAATATCGGATAAAACGGATTCCTAGCGATTTTCACCAGTTTTTGACCGGTTACCGGTTTTAAACCACCTAAATTCAAATTTTGAATCACAAAATTTGTACGAATTTTTCATGGATTCTAGAAACGGATCGAATACGAATCGAATAGTCTCGAATACGGATACGGATACGAATATTCTCGAATCTAATGCGAATATGAATACTCTCAACACGGATACGAATATTCTCGAATCGAATATTTTCGAATACGAATTTTTGCTTACCATATTCGTGTTTTCTCGGATACGAATATCGGATAAAACGAATTATCCGTTACCGTTTTCCACCCCTACATCTTGTGCATAGATGGGACTCACGCAAGTGGACAGTTTCCCATAAAGTGAGATGACAAAATGGACTAGATATTTTAAAAAGTCACTGTGATGGTCTGCTCAACCACATGACTAAGGAATCATGTGGGGTAACGAGTTGATTGTCTCTTGTGGTGAAAGTGTACAAACTCTGTAGAGTGAAAACTATTCGAATAGCTGTGCCCACGGTCATGGGCGGACATGGGTAATGGATCGCGCGTAGGCTACGAAAGCAGAAAACAAAATTTTTCTACCGCGCACACAAGGACATCATGCTTAAGGAGGGATCATGGATCGTTACCACTAGACGCAGCAGCAATGAAGAAGAGTTGGAGAAGCCGATCCAACCACGCGCGTCGAGGTAGTAGTGGAAGTAGTCGATCGTCTCGAACCGATCGTCTCCTCCACGCGATCAACCGCACCATGAACAGATCCAATCTGTAGGTTGTTGATGCCGATCAACGCCGCAACGAGCAGCGCCTCCACCGGTATCCACACGTCCGGGGATGGAACGCCGATCGCGAGTGTACCAGCACTCGCGAGCAACTAGGGTTTGGCTCAAGAGGTGGCGGCTAGGGATTAGCTCGGGATTATCAGATGCATCCCCTCTGCTCCTCGCCTCCATATATATAGACCTCCTCACTTGGGCCTCGTGGACCGAGGCCCAATAGGAGTCTATCCGATCTCTATCCGAATTGAGCCCATATCCGAATCACATTCGAATTAGTGTTCCAACCCGTTAAGTGTGCGACCACAGCAGGTTCACGATACTTGGTCGCGACCGAAACACCTTTCCGGTCACCGTGTTAATAGCGGCCTCTAGTAAGACATATTAACCCCAAAGTATACGTAAAGATCATATCTACCGAACTCGTAATGTTCTCATGTACTAATCCTTTGCCTCATGATATAGATTAAGCTCAAGGCGAGACCTGTGTCATCCTCTTAATAGCTTAATCACTCTCTCGATTCCGTGATGGATTATAAACTCGTGATTGACTCCTCAATCACCTTGGCATGGCCATGCACTTTCATAATCCATTACATCGAGGGGCCCGAGATATCTCTCCCATAAGGAGGGCAAATTCTATCTTGATCATTCACATCCCACTACATATTTCATGGCAAACCCAAAGACTACTTTTATGACTACCCGCCATTCGGAGTAGTGTTTAGTAGTCCCAAAATAAGCTACTACGCATGCTTGGGAACCATGATGATCTCAAGTCTAAGGATTCCACATAAACACTACTTGAGACCAACTAATGACACATGGAATCTCTGCAGGTGTCTCATGGCGGGTCTATCCAACATATGTTCACTAACACATGTCCATATTATTGATTTGGTATCTCCATACCATGATCCATGAGACATGATCATCAATCAATACATATGTCGATCTTTGAATCATATTTGTTCCTCATATGAAATATAATCGGGATCATTTAGAAATAGCAACATTTTGGCATTAAGAGTCTCATGAATAAGTCACATACTCATTGATCAATAATGATAATGTCTATTTCAAGGAACAAAGCAATGTATCATAAATATAGTATGTGATATATTCAACATCTCCATGTTGCCTCTAGGGCATATCACCAACAGTCTCCCACTTGCACTAGAGTCAACCATGTAGGTATCTAATACCCATTGCCCTAGTGTGAGCCTCATGCTTTGGTCGGGAAGCGGCTTTGTCAACGGATCCGCAATGTTCAAATCTGTTTGTACTTTGCATATCTTAACATCGCCTCTCCACAATCTCGCGGATGAGATGAAATCGCCAGAGAATGTGCTTGGACTTACAGTGCGATCTAGGCTCCTTGGCTTGCGCAATGGCTCCACTTGTTGTCACAATGAGGTCCATTGGGTGGAGGCACTAGCCATCACACCAAGCTTAGAAACAAATTTCTTGATCCAAACGACCTCTTTAGCGCTTTGAAGCCGCTATGTACTCGGCTCATTGCGAAATCAACAACTATCTCCCGCTTGAACTCTTCCACCACCGCACCGCCATTCGTGCGTAACACAAATCCAGATTGCGATCTAAAATCATCTTTGTCGGTTTGAAGCTAGCATCGGTGTAACCATTTACAACGAGTTCTTCCTCACCCCATAGACGAGGAACACATCTTTAGTTCTTCTCAAGTACTTCAAGATGTTCTTTACGGTAATCCAGTGACTTTCACCTGGATCTGACTGGTATCTACTCGTAGCACTTAAAACATACGAGACATCTGGACGTGTACAAAGCATGGCATACATAATGGATCCAATAGTCAAGCATATGGAATCGCATTCATTTTATCCCGCTCATCGTGTACTAGGACACCGATTCTTGCTAAGATTTATACCATGTGACATAGGTAGGAAGCCTTTCTTGAATCTCGCATGTTGAACCTTTTCAACACCTTGTCAATGTACGTATCTTGGCTTAAGCCAATCGCCTTTTGATCTATCTCTATAGATCTTGATGCCCGAGAATATATGCCGCCTCTCCTAAGTCTTTCATAGAGAAACTATTTTTCAATAAAGATTTAACAGATTCGAGCATAGGAATGTCATTTCCGATCAATAATATGTCATCCACATATAAGACCAGAAACACGAGTGCGCTCCCACTAGCCTTTTTGTAAACACAAGGCTCTTCTTCGTTCTTGATGAAACCAAACCCTTTGATTACTTCATCAAAACGAATGTTCCAACTCCGAGATGCCTGCTTTAATCCATAAATGGATCTTTGCAGCTTGCATATCTTTCCACCGATTGCGGATCGACAAAACCCGTAGGTCGTGTCATGTACACATCCTCACTCGATTTCTATTAAGGAAAGCTGTTTTGACATCCATTTGCCATATTTCATAGTCGAAATAAGCAACAATCGCTAGAATGATCCGAATAGACTTTAGCATTGCGACGGCGAAAAGTTTCATCATAATCAACACCTTGAATTTGTTTGAAACCTTTGGCCACCAATCGCGCTTTATAGATGTGAACATTTCCATCTGTGTTCATCTTTTCTTGAAAACCCATTTGCACTCAATGGTTTTAACACCATCGTGGATCAACCAAGTTCCAAACTTGATTACTTGTGCATGGATTCAATTTCGGATCTCATGGCTTCAAGCCATTTCTCAGAGTCTGGTCCCACCATCGCTTCTTCATAGGTCTTAGGCTCATCGTTGTCTAACAACAATATGTCCCGTTGTTGAGTAGTCAAGAACATGTAGCTCTCGGTGCACGACGTGACCTCTCGACCTCGTGGTGCCGGTGTGTCCACAACAGTTCTTCAACAGCTTGTTCATCCTTGTGGTTCTCAGAGGAGCTGAAACGCTTTCGTGTGTTTCTCGAATTTCTTCAAGTTGCACCATGCTCCCACTATCCCTTCTTGAGAGAAACTCTTTCTAAGAAGACACCATGCCAAGCGACAAACACTTTGCCTTCTTTTGATTATAGAAGTAATATCCTTTTGTTTCCTTAGAATACCCGATAAAGAAGCATTTATCAGATTTAGGATTGAGCTTATCAGATTGTAAACGTTTTACATAAGCCTCACATCCCCAAATCTTAAGAAAAGACAAGCTAGGACGTTGTCCCGTCCACATCTCATATGGTGTCTTTTCATCGATTTTGATGGAACCTGTTTAGTGTGAAAGCGTTGCTTCAAGAGCGCACCCCAAAAGACAACGGAAGATCAATGTGGCTCATCATGGGCGCACCATATCTAATAAGGTGCAATTTCTCCGCTCGGATACCTCATTCCATTGAGGTGTTCTCGGCGAGTCAATTGTGGAACAATTCCACAATCCTTCGATGATTGCCAAACTCATGGCTCAAATACTCGCCTCCACGATCAGATCGTAGAAACTTATTGTCTTGCCTAAATGATTTTGCACTTCATTTTGGAATTCTTTGAACTTTTCAAAGGATTCAGACTTATGCTTCATCAGGTAGATATACCCATATCTACTAAAGTCATCGATAAAGTTATGAAGCATCGAAACCACCTCTGGTCAGAGCTCATTGGTCCACATACATCGAATGTACGAGTGCCAATAAGTCACTTGCCCGCTCACCTTGACCGGTGAAAGGTGCTTTTGTCATCTTGCCAAGTAAACAAGATTCGCATGTCTCAAATGATTCAAAATCAAATGAGTGCGAATACCATCTCTATGGAGCTTCTCCATGCGTTTCTCATTTATGTGACCTAGCGGCGGTGCCAAATAAACGTGGGATTCAAATCATTCGAACGTTACCTCTTTGCATTAATGTTATAGACCGGTGACTCTTCAAGAGTGAGAACATATAATCCATTCACCAATGGGGTATGACAATAGAACATATCTTTGAAATAAAGAGAACAACCATTGTTCACGATCTAAAGTCATAACCTTCGCTTGCAAACATGAAGCGAAATAATGTTCTTGGAAAGAGATGGAACACAATAACAATTATTCAATTCCAAAACTAATCCTCAAGGTAAAGACAATAGCATGGTGCCAACACCACCGCAACAACTTTGCTCCATTGCCAACGCGAAGATCCACTTCGCTCCTCCTCAAACTTCTACTTCTTCTTAGCCCTGCAACGATTTGCAAATGTGAGCAACCGATCCGTATCAAATACCCAAGAATCGGAGATGAAGTAGCAAGATTGATTTCTATAACATTTATACCGAAGCGAAGTCGCATTCCTTCTTCTCCTTAAGATCCTCCAAGTACTTTGGGCGGTTCCTTTTCCAATGTCCCGATTGCTTACAGAGTAGCAATCGCATCGAGCGCGCCTTCTTGACTTGCTTGGCCTTAGAACCGCTCGCGATCTCATCGGGAGCTAACTCTCTTGACCACGCCTTTCTTGACATAGGGCTTGCCCTTGCCTTT
The DNA here is from genome assembly GCA_036346245.1 of Bonia amplexicaulis. Classification (NCBI taxonomy): domain Eukaryota; kingdom Viridiplantae; phylum Streptophyta; class Magnoliopsida; order Poales; family Poaceae; genus Bonia; species Bonia amplexicaulis. The sequence goes on from CM070760.1 coordinate 14,734,277, forward strand.
CTCGCATCATCATCACATGATTGGTGCTTTTCTTAATGCTTTCCTCGGCAGATTTTAGCATCCCATGCAACTCAGCCAAGGTCTTGTCCATGTTGTTCATGTGATAGTTCGAATGAATGGCTCAAAGCTCGGGGAGCGATCAAGAATCACATCAAGAGCCAACTCTGGCTAAGGGAAAACCAAGCTTTTCCGACTCTCAATGTAGCCAATCATCTTAATCACATGAGGGTCGACGGATTCCCTTCGAAGCTCGCACGCAAACAAGGACTTTGAAGTGTTGAACCTCTCACCCTTGCTTGGTTCTCAAACATACCACGCAACCCCACAATGATATTGTAGGCATCGTGTTCTCATATTACTCAAGCTCAGAGGACATTGTGGCAAGCATGAGACGACTCACATCAAGGCAATCATTCGTTTGCTTCTCATAAGCTCTCCGTGCAGCCACAGTAGCATTATCAGGCAAGTCATCAGGATAAGGAGACTCAAGGACATACTCCTTGCGCTCTTGCTTGAGAACAATTCTCAAGTTGCGATACCAATCCAAAAAGTTTGTTCCATTGAGTTTTTCTTTCTCAAGAATAGATCGCAAATTAAAAGAACTGGATGCGGCATTAGTTGACATGATCTACAACAAAGAATATGCAAAGTTTAGCACTATGTTTATGTTCATCTTTATTAAACTATTTAACAAAAGACTCCCACTATGTGTTTTGCAACAAAACTCCCTCTAAGTTACATAGTGGGTCAAGATCCTCATTTCACTAGTTCCTAGTGAGCTTTGGCATCACGGCTAGAAGACTAGTGACATGGGTAAGCAACACCTTGCTAATCACATCCCTATGTGACTCTTGATTGTTGGGAGACATCAATATGTCCCGGCCCCAACCTATGCCCCAAGGTTCAAAACTGTTTTCATAACCTTGTTAAGTAAACCAAATGCTTCCGCATGTAGATGTCCGACATCTACCCCAAATAATAATGATAACCGACGGCACTCTACTTTGGTAGACCTACCATGCGGTGATCATTATCTTTTGGTGCAACATATGGAAGGGCATTAACACCTAATTTTATGAGGAATTCTATCCTACCAAAGCAACATATCACATATATGATTGCACAAAAATAAGATAGATAACATCACAGATAAATACATTTAACTGTGAAATAGTATGGCCCAAAAAATGGTGATCTCCATCTCCATGTAGGTGTAGGCTATCTCCATCCTCCACATCACTCCTTTAGGCCACCATGCTTGAAAGCTTGTAAACTCAAAACTAGGCTACTACCTATAATAGCTAGAAATTGAAGATTACAAAGATAGATTCAAGCATTAAGGTCGACACGCAGGTCGTTAAATACAATATAGACAGCTAACAATAGCTGAAATAATCATGACACGCAGGCCATGTACGAATGTTACATGCATCACATACATCTCATACATTCCAATAAGATATAGGGCCATACTATTCACATCATTCCCTGGAAAAACAAGTTAGATGTAGAATCGTATTCTACCTAACGATGTGAACCCAAGACGCTATACAAGGTGGGTACACACATTCTATAGGACGCTAGTTTTTCCACTGGACCGAGGCCATCAGATCCATAACCTACTAGTATTCGGCATAACTACCTTATGCCGATCTGAGACAATCTCTAGGGCACTAGTATTCATACAATCTGCACCTCATCTAACCCCTGTTCACCGATTGATCTCATCAACCCATGCTACCATCGATTCATCACATGAACCGACTGATCTAATCTGTAATAGATCCAATCTATTACAACCGCATATCAAAATATGCGCCGATCCAGATCGCAAACTAAGCAAGATGGCTCTGATACCACTAATGGATCGCGTGAGGCTACTGCGAAAAACAAAATTTTTCTACCGCGCACACAAGGACATCATGCTTAAGGAGGATCATGGATTGTTACCACTAGACGCTTGCAGCAATGAAGAAGAGTTGGAGAAGCGATCCAACCACGCGTCGAGGTAGTAGTGGAAGTAGTCGATCGTCCCGAACCGATCGTCTCCTCCACGCGATCAACCGCACCATAAACAGATCCAATCTGTAGGTTGTTGATGCCGATCAACGCCGCAACGAGCAGCGCCTCCACCGGTATCCACACGTCCGGGTCGGGCGCCGATCGCGAGTGTACCAAAGACTCATGAGCGACTAGGGTTTGGCTCGGAGGTGGCGGCTAGGATTAGCTCGGGATTATCGGATGCATCCCCTCACCCCTCGCCTCCATATATAGACCTCCTCACTTGGGCCTCGTGGACCGAGGCCTAATAGGAGTCTATCCGGATCTCTATCCGAATTGAGCTCATATCCGAATCACATTCAATTAGTGTTCCAACCCGTTAAGTGTGCGACCACAGAGGTTCACGTATACTTGGTCGCGACCCAGAAACACCTTTCCGGTCACCGTGTTAATAGCGGCCTCTAGTAAGACATATTAACCCCAAAGTATACGTAAATATCATATCGGCTGAACCTGTAATGTTCTCATGTACTAATCCCTTTACCTCACGATATAGATTAAGCTCAAGGCAAGACCAGTGTCATCCTCTTAATAGCTTAATCACTCTCTCGATTCTGTGATGGATTATAAACTCGTGATTGACTCCTCAATCACCTTGGCATGGCCATGCACTTTCATAATCCATTACATCGAGGGGCCCAGAGATATCTCTCCCATAAGGAGGGCAAATTCTATCTTGATCATTCACATCCCACTACATGTTTCATGGCAAACCCAAAGACTACTTTTATGACTACGCAGTTACGGAGTAGTGTTTAGTAGTCCCAAAATAAGCTACTACGCATGCTGGGAACCATGATGATCTCAAGTCTAAGGATTCCACATAAACACATGTCCAAGATTTCAAGTTTTCTAGTCATTCTGGGGTTACCAGAGTAGTCTAGGAATTTTTTTTCGGAGCACATTTGCCGAAAGCGTCCCTATAGCTCATGATTTTCAGGTTTTCTAGTCGCTGTACGGTTGCCCGGCAAGTTTGGGAATTTTTATTATTCGGAGCACATCTGACCAAAAGTGTGATCTATAGCTCACGGTTTTCAGCTGTTCTAGTCGTTCCAAGGTTACCGGAGCTTTCCAAGGATTTTTGTTTTTCGGAGCACATTTGGCCAAAAGCATGACCTATAGCTCACGATTTCAGCTTTTCTTGTCGTCCGGGGTTACCGGAGCAGTCCGGGGATTTTTATTTTTCGAAGCACATTTGGCCGAAAGCGTGACCTATAGCTCACGATTTTCAGCTTTTCTAGTCGTTTCGAGGTTACCGTACCTGTCCAAGAATTTTATTTGTCAGAGTATATTTGGCCGAAAGCATGATCTATAGCTCACATTTTAGCTTTCCTAGTAGTTCCGTGGTTCCCGGATCAGTACGGGGATTTTTATTTTTCGGAGCACATTTGGCCGAAAGCGTGACCTATAGCTTACGATTTTCAGCTTTCCTTGTCGTTCCAGGGTTAGCGGGCCTGTCCGGGTATTTTTAATTTTTGGAGCACATTTGGCCGAAAGATTGACCTATAGCTCACGATTTTTAACTTTTCTAGTCGTTCCAGGGTTACCGAAGCATTCCGGGGATTTTTGTTTCTCGAAGCTAATTTGGCCGAAAGCATAACCCATAGCTCAAGATTTCACCTTTTCTAGTCGTTCCGGGTTATTCGGAGTAGTCTAGGGATTTTTATTTTTCAGGCATATTTCTCCGAAAGTGTGACCTATAGCTAACGATTTTCAACTTTTCTAACCGTTCCGGTGTTACCGGAGGATGCGGGTGTTGGTGATATGCCCTAGAGGCAACATGGAGATGTTGAATATATCAGATACTATGTTTATGATATATTGCTTTGTTCCTTGAAATAGACATTATCATTATTGATCAATGAGTATGTGACTTATTCATGAGACTCTTAATGCCAAAATATTGCTATTTCTAAATGATCCCTGATTATATTTCATATGAGGAACAAATATGATTCAAAGATCAGCATATGTATTGATTGATGATCATGTCTCATGGATCATGGTATGGAGATACCAAATCAATAATATGGACATGTGTTAGTGAACATATGTTGATAGACCCGCCATGAGACACCGCAGAGATTCCATGTGTCATCGCTTGGTCTCAAGTAGTGTTTATGTGGAATCCTTAGACTTGAGATCATCATGGTTCCCAAGATGCGTAGTAGCTACTTTGGGACTACTAAACACTACTCCGTGGCGGGTAGTCATAAAAGTAGTCTTTGGGTTTGCCATGAAACATGTAGTGGGATGTGAATGATCAAGATAGAATTTGCCCTCCTTATGGGAGAGATATCTCGGCCCCTCGATGTAATGGATTATGAAAGTGCATGGCCATGCCAAGATGATTGAGGAGTCAATCACGAGTTTATAATCCATCACGGAATCGAGAGAGTGATTGAGCTATTAAGAGGATGACACAGTCTCGCCTTGAGCTTAATCTATATCGTGAGGCAAAGGGATTAGTACATGAGAACATTACGTGTTCAAATGATATGATCTTTACGTATACTTTGGGGTTAATATGTCTTACTAGAGGCCGCTATTAACACGGTGACCGGAAAGGTGTTTCGGTCGCGACCAAGTATACGTGAACCTGCTGTGGTCGCACACTTAACGGGTTGGAACACTAATTCAATGTGATTCGGATATGGGCTCAATTCGGATAGAGATCCGGATAGACTCCTATTGGGCCTCGGTCCACGAGGCCCAAGTGAGGAGGTCTATATATGGAGGCGAGGGGCCGAGGGAACGATCCGATAATCCCGAGCTAATCCGTAGCCGCCACCTCCGAGCCAAACCCTAGCCGCCGCGAGTGCCGGTACACTCGCGATCGGCGCCCAAATTTCCGGACGTGTGGATACCGGTGGAGACGCCGCCGGTTGCGGCGTTGATCGGCATCAACAACCTACGATCGGATCCGCTGGTGGTGCGGTTGATCGCGTGGAGGAGACGATCGGTTCGGACGATCGACTACTTCCACTACTACCTCGACGCGTGGTTGGATCGGCTTCTCCAACTCTTCTTCACGCTGCTGCGTCTAGTGGTAACGATCCATGATCCTCCTTAAGCATGATGTTCTTGTGTGCGCGGTAGAAAAGTTTTGTTTTCTGCTATCGTAGCCTTCGCGCGATCCATTAGTGGTATCAGAGCCATCTTGCTTAGTTTGCGATCTGGATCAGTGCATATGTTTTTATGCGGTTGTAATAGATTGGATCTATGACGGACTAGATCAATCGGTCATAAGGGGTTGGAATATGTATGAGTTGATAGCATCATGTGGCCAAAAGATTAGTTCGTGCTCCTTCTTTGATGTACGCGCGACTTGCCCCTACCTACCGGTAACACCATCGGGCTAATCACAAGCAACAAGAGATTGAGACAACGATCGAGGTCTTGTGTTGCGGTCTCCTCAAGCATACCGATCGCGATGATTGATGTGATTGATCTAATGAAAATTGAGACATTTTGAATGGCTTGGATTTGGGTTGATTTGATCGGCCCGATGAGATTTTCATAGCGATTTCATAGATGCGATCGGCCAGCGGGACCGCCGTTGCGTACACGCATAGATTGTTATAGAAACACATTCATGTCGTATGGTAGAATATGTTCTACGCTAACTTGTTTTTGCGGGAATGATGTGAATGGTATGGCATAGATGCATATGTGATGCATGTGTGTTTTGGCGGCTCTGTGTCGTATTAATCACACCGGGTTGAGGTCGTTCTTTAATTGTATAACGACCTGCGTGTCGACTTGTGATGCTTGAGCTCCTCATGTAATTCATTTGCTACCTATTAGTTGTAATAGTTTAGTTCTTTGCTATGGAGGCTTCAAGCATGATGACAAAGAGGACAAGAAGTGTGGCGAAGAATATCACCGTGGAACCATGGCGATGGCGACCACTACGATACAAAATGCCATACCATTCACAGTATAATGTGATTATATGCATGTGATGTTTATTTCTTGTCATACTATTCTTTCATGCCATACCAACTAAGGGTTAGTTTTTCATGATAGAATAGCTTCTCTCAAGAAAAATTAAGAATTTGTTTTGATGCCCTTCCAATTGCTGCGCCTATAAGAATCATGATCATTGTTTGGTAGGTCTGCCAAAGCAGAGTACCATCAACTATCTTGATCTAATAGGGTGGATGTCGGACATCCACATGCATAGTATTAGTTTATTTAACAAGGTTATCAAAACAGTTTTGGACCTTGGGGCATAGGTTGGGGCCGGGACATATTGATGTCACCCAACAAGCAAGAGTCACATAGGGATGTGATTAGCAAGGTGTTGCTTACCCATGTCACTAGTCTTCTAGCCGTGATGCCAAAGCTCACTAGGAACTAATGAAATGAGGATCTTGACCCACTATGTAACTTAGAGGGAGTTTTGTTGCAAAACACATAGTGGGAGACTTTTGTTAAATAGTTTAATAAAAGATGAACATAAACATAGTGCTAAACTTTGCGTATTCTTTGTTGTAGATCATGTCAACTAATGCCGCATCCAGCTTCTTTTAATTTGCGATCTATTCTTGAGAAAGAAAACTCAATGGAACGAACTTTTGGATTGGTATCGCAACTTGAGAATTGTTCTCAAGCAAGAGCGCAAGGAGCATGTCCTTGAGTCTCCTTATCCCGATGACTTGCCCGATAATGCTACCGTGGTCGCACGGAAAGCTTATGAGAAGCAAACGAATGATTACCTTGATGTGAGTCGCCTCATGCTTGCCACAATGTCCTTTGAGCTCGTAAGCAATATGAGAACACGATGCCTACAATATCATTGTGGGGTTGCGTGGTATGTTTGAGAACCAAGCAAGGGCTGAGAGGTTCAACACTTCAAAGTCCTTGTTTGCGTGCGAGCTTGCGTAAGGGAATCCGTCACCCTCATGTGATTAAGATGATTGGCTACATTGAGAGTCCGAAAAGCTTGGTTTTCCCTTAGCCAAGAGTTGGCTACCGATGTGATTCTTCACCGCCCCCTCGAGCTTTGAGCCATTCATTCGAACTATCACATGAACAACATGGACAAGACCTTGGTGAGTTCCATGGGATGCTAAAATCACCGAGGAAAGCATAAGAAAAGCAGCCATCATGTGATGATGATGCAGAAAGGCAAGGGCAAGCCCTATGTAAAGAAAGGCGCGGTCAAAGAAAGTTAGCTCCCGATGAGATCGCGAGCGCTTCTAAGGCCAAGCAAGTCAAGAAGGGCCCTGCTCTCGATGCGATTGCTACCATCAGAAGCAATCGTGACATTGGAAAAGGAACTACCCAAAGTACTTGGAGGATCTTGAGAAAAGAAGGAAGTACGACTCCGCCTGGTATAAATGTTATAGAAATCAATCTTGCTACTTCATCTATCGATTCTTGGGTATTTGATACCGGATCGGTTGCTCACATTTGCAAATCGTTGCGGGGGCTAAGAAGAAGTAGAAGTTTGAGGAGGAGCGAAGTGGATCTTCGCTGGCAATGGAGCAAAAGTTGTCATGCGGTGGTTGGCACCATGCTATTGTCTTTACCTTCGTGATTAGTTTTGGAATTGAATAATTGTTATTGTGTTCCATCTCTTTCCAAGAACATTATTTCGCTTCATGTTTACAAGCGAAGGTTATGACTTTAGATCCGTGAACAATGGTTGTTCTCTTTATTTCAAAGATATGTTCTATTGTCATACTCCATTGATGAATGGGTTATATGTTCTTACTCTTGAAGAGTCATCGGTCTATAACATTAATACAAAGAGGCAACGATCAAATGATTTGAATCCCACTTTTATTTGGCACTGCCGCTAGGTCACATAAATGAGAAACGCATGGAGAAGCTCCATAGAGATGGTATTCTCGCACTCATTTGATTTTGAATCATTTGAGACATGCGAATCTTGTTTACTTGGCAAGATGACAAAAGCACCTTTCACCGGTCAAGGTGAACGGGCAAGTGACTTATTGGCACTCGTACATTCGATGTATGTGGACCAATGAGCTCAACAACCGAGAGGTGGTTTTCAAGATTTCATAACTTTTATCGATGACTTTAGTAGATATGGATATATCTACCGATGAAGATAAGTCCGAATCCTTTGAAAAGTTCAAAGAATTCCAAATGAAGTGCAAAATCATTTAGGCAAGACAATCAAGTTTCTACGATCCGATCGTGGAGACGAGTATTTGAGCCATGAGTTTGGTAATCATCTCAAGAATTGTGGAATTGTTCCACAATTGACTCGCCGAACACCTCAATGGAATGGGGTATCTCGAACGAGAAATCGCACCTTATTAGATATGGTGCGCCCATGATGAGCCACAGTGATCTTCCGTTGTCTTTTGGGGTACGCCTTGAAATGTACCGCCACACTAAATGTAGTTCCATCAAAATCGAGAAAAGACACCATATGAGATGTGGACAGACAACGCCCTAGCTTGTCTTTTCTTAAGATTTGGGGATGTGAGACTTATGTAAAACGCTTACAACTGATAAGCTCACCCCAACTGATAAATGCTTCTTTATCGGGTATCCTAAGGAAACGAAGGATATTACTTCTATAATCAAGAAGAAGGCAAAGTGTTTGTCGCCTAAGATGGTGTCTTCTTAGAGAAAGAGTTTCTCTCAAGAAGGGATAGTGGGAGCATGGTGCAACTTGAAGAAATTCGAGAAACACCGAAAACGTTTCAGCCCTACGTAACCACAACAGATGAACAAACTGTTGAAGAACCTGCTAGGACACACCGCACCACGTGGGTCGAGAGGTCACGTCGTGCACCGAGAGGTACATGTTCTTGACTACTCAACAACGGGACATATTGTTGTTAGACAACGATGAGCCTAAGACCTATGAAGAAGCGATGATGGGACCAGACTGAGAAATGGCTTGAAGCCATGAGATCCAAATTGAATCCATGCACAAGAATCAAGTTTGGAACTTGGTTGATCCACCGATGGTGTTAAAACCATTGAGTGCAAATGGGTTTTCAAGAAAAGATAGACATAGATGGAAATGTTCACATCTATAAAGCGCGACAGGCCAAAGGTTTCAAACAAATTCAAGGTGTTGATTATGATGAAACTTTTTCGCCGTCGCAATGCTAAAGTCTATTCGGATCATTCTAGCGATTGTCGCTATTTCGACTATGAAATATGGCAATGGATGTCAAAACAGCTTTCCTTAATGGAAATCGAGTGAGGATGTGTACATGACACACCCACGTGTTTTGTCGATCCGCAATCGCCTAGAAAGATATGCAAGTGCAAAGATCCATTTATGGATTAAAGCAGCATCTCGGAGTTGGAACATTCGCTTTGATGAAGTAATCAAAGGGTTTGGTTTCATCAAGAATGAAGAAGAGCCTTGTGTTTACAAAAGGCTAGTGGGAGCGCACTCGTGTCTCGGTCTTATATGTGGATGACATATTATTGATCGAAATGACATTCCTATGTCGAATCATAAGTCTTCATTAAAAATAGTTTCTCTATGAAAGACTTAGGAGAGCGGCATATATTCTGGGCATCAAGATCTATAGAGATAGATCAAAAGGTCGATTGGATTAAGCCAAGATACGACATTGACAAGGTGTTGAAAAGGTTCAACATGCAGATTCCAAGAAAGGCTTCCTACCTATGTCACATGGTATAAATCTTAGCAAGAATCGGTGTCCTAGTACACCGATGAGCGGATAAAATGAATGCGATTCCATATGCTTCACTATTGGATCCATTATGTATGCCATGCTTTGTACACGCCCGATGTCTCAGATGCTTTAAGTGCTACAAGTAGATACTACGGATCCGTGTGAAAGTCACCGGATTATCGTAAGAACATCTTGAAGTACTTGAGAAGAACTAAAGATGTGTTCCTCGTCTATGGGGTGAGGAAGAGCGTTGTAAATGGTTACACCGATGCTAGCTTCCAAACCGACAAAGATGATTTTAGATCGCAACTGGATTTGTGTTCTCGCTCGAATGGCGGTGCAAAGGAGTCGGAAGAGTTCCAAGCAAGAGACGGTTGTCGATTCTACAATGAAGTTTAGTACATAGCGGCTTCAAGTCGCTAAAGAGGTCGTTTGGATCAAGAAATTTGTTTCGAGCTTGGTGTGATGGCTAGTGCCTCCACCCAATGGACCTCATCAGTGACAACAAGGGAGCCATTGCGCAAGCCAAGGAGCCTAGATCGCACTGTAAGTCCAAGCACATTCTACGGCGATTTCATCTCATCCGCGAGATTGTGGAGAGAGGCGATGTTAAGATATGCAAAGTACACACGGATTTGAACATTGCGCATCCGCTGACAAAGCCGCTTCCCGGCCAAAGCATGAGGCTCACACTAGGGCAATGGGTATTAGATACCCACATGGTTGACTCTAGTGCAAGTGGGAGATCACAGATATGCCCTAGAGGCAACATGGAGATGTTGAATATATCGATACTATGTTTATGATACATTGCTTTGTTCCTTAAAATAGACATTATCATTATTGATCAATGAGTATGTGACTTATTCATGAGACTCTTAATGCCAAAATGTTGCTATTTCTAAATGATCCCCGATTATATTTCATATGAGGGACAAATATGATTCAAAGATCAAGATATGTATTGATTGATGATCATGTCTCATGGATCATGGTATGGAGATACCAAATCAATAATATGGACATGTGTTAGTGAACATATGTTGATAGACCCGCCATGAGACACCGCAGAGATTCCATGTGTCATCGCTTGGTCTCAAGTAGTGTTTATGTGGAACCTTAGACTTGAGATCATCATGGTTCCCAAGATGCGTAGTAGCTACTTTGGGACTACTAAACACTACTCCGTGAATCGGGTAGTCATAAAAGTAGTCTTTGGGTTTGCCATGAAACATGTAGTGGGATGTGAATGATCAAGATAGAATTTGCCCTCCTTATGGGAGAGATATCTCTAGGCCCCTCGATGTAATGGATTATGAAAGTGCATGGCCATGCCAAGATGATTGAGGAGTCAATCACGAGTTTATAATCCATCACGGAATCGAGAGAGTGATTGAGCTATTAAGAGGATGACACAGTCTCGCCTTGAGCTTAATCTATATCGTGAGGCAAAGGGATTAGTACATGAGAACATTACAGTGTTCAAATTGATATGATCTTTACGTATACTTTGGGGTTAATATGTCTTACTAGAGGCCGCTATTAACACGGTGACCGGAAAGGTGTTTCGGTCGCGACCAAGTATACGTGAACCTGCTGTGGTCACACACTTAACAAAGTTGGAACACTAATTCAATGTGATTCGGATATGGGCTCAATTCGGATAGAGATCCTGATAGACTCCTATTGGGCCTCGGTCCACGAGGCCCAAGTGAGGAGGTCTATATATGGAGGCGAGGGCCGAGGGAACGATCCGATAATCCCGAGCTAATCCGTAGCCGCCACCTCCGAGCCAAACCCTAGCCGCCGCGAGTGCCGGTACACTCGCGATCGGCGCCCACCGGACGTGTGGATACCGGTGGAGACGCTGCTGGTTGCGGCGTTGATCGGCATCAACAACCTACGATTGATCCGCTTGTGGTGCGGTTGATCGCGTGGAGGAGACGATCGGTTCGGGACGATCGACTACTTCCACTACTACCTCGACGCCGCGTGGTTGGATCGGCTTCTCCAACTCTTCTTCACACGCGCTGGCCTAGTGGTAACGATCTATGATCCCTCCTTAAGCATGATGTTCTTGTGTGCGCGGTAGAAAAGTTTTGTTTTCTGCTATCGTAGCCTTCGCGCGATCCATTAGCGGGGATTTTTTGTCGCATCACATTTGGGCGAAAGTGTGACCCATAGATCAAGATTTTCCCCTTTTCTAGTCGTTCCAGGGTTACTGGAGGACTCCGGGGATTTTTTTTCGCATCACATTTGACAGAAAGCGAGACCTATAGCTCACGATTTTCAGCTTTTCTAGTTGTTCAAGGGTAACCGGAGCAATCGGGGGAATTTGGATTCTTGGAGAAGATTCAGCCGAAAGCGTACCTATAGCGCACGATTTTCAGCTTTTCTAGTCGTTCCGATGTTTGCAGAGCGGTCCGGGTATTTTCATTTTTTGAAACACATTTGGCCGAAAGCATGACCTATAACTCACGATTTTCAGCTTTTCTAGTCGTGCCAGTGTTACCGGAGCATTCCGTTGATTTTTATTTCTCGGGGCAGATTTGGTCGAAAGCGTGACCTGCTCATGATTTTCAACTTTTCTATTCGTTCCAAGGTTACCGGGCCATTCCGGGGATTTTTAATTTTCGGAGCACATTTGCCGAAAGCGTACCTATAGCTCACGATTTTCAGATTTTCTAGTCGTTCCGGTGTTACCAGGGTCGTCCGGGTATTTTTATTTTTTCGAAGCACATATGGCCGAAAAAGTGACCTATAACTCACGATTTTTAGCTTTTCTAGTCGTGCCAGGGTTACCAGAGCATTTCGACGATTTTCGTTTCTCGGGACAGATTTGGTCGAAAGCGTGACCTATAACTCACGATTTCAACTTTTCTAGTCGTTCCGGGGTTACCGGAGTAGTCCAGGAATTTTTTTTCGGAGCACATTTGCTGAAAGCGTACCTATTGCTCATGATTTTCAGGTTTTCTAGTCATTGTACGGTTACCCTGCAAGTTTGGAAATTTTTATTTTTCGGAGCACATCTGACCAAAAGAGTGATCTACAGCTCATGATTTTCAGCTTTTCTAGTCGTTCCAAGGTTGCCGGAGCATTCCAGGGATTTTTGTTTTTCGGAGCACATTTGGCCAAAAGCATGACCTATAGCTCACGATTTCAGCTTTTCTTGTCGTTCCGGGGTTACCGGAGCAGTCCAGGGATTTTTATTTTTCGGAGCACATTTGCACGAAAGCATCACCTATAGCTAACGATTTTCAACTTTTCTAAATGTTCCGGTGTTACCGGAGCATTCCGGGGATTTTTTTCACATCGCATTTGGTAGAAAGGGTGACCCGTAGCTCAAGATATTCTGCTTTTATAGTCGTTCCGGGGTTACTGGAGGACTTTGGGGATTTCTTTTTCGAATCACATTTGGCTAAAAGTGTGACCTATTGCTCAAGATATTCTGCTTTTCTAGTCGTCCCGCTGTTACCAGAGCAGTGCGGGGATTTTTATTTTTTGAAGCACATTTGGCTAAAAGCGTGATCTACAGCTCACGATTTTCAGGTTTTCTACTCGTTCCAAGGTTACCGGAGCATTCCAGGGATTTTTGTTTTTCGGAGCACATTTGGCCGAAAGCATGACCTATAGCTCTCGATTTCAGCTTTTCTTGTCGTTCCGGGGTTGCCGGAGCAGTCCGGGGATTTTTATTTTTCAGAGCACATTTGCACGAAAGCGTCACCTATAGCTAAGATTTTCAACTTTTCTAAATGTTCCGGTGTTACCGGAGCATTCCGGGGATTTTTTCGCATCACATTTGGCTCAAAGGGTGACCCGTAGCTCAAGATTTTCTGCTTTTCTAGTCGTTCCGGGGTTACTGGAGGACTCCGGGGATTTTTTTTTGAATCACATTTGGCCAAAGGTGTCACCTATAGCTCACGATTTTCAGCTTTTCTAGTCGTCAAGGGTTACTGAAGCAGTCGGGGGAGTTTTGTTTCTCGGAGAAGATTTGGAGGAGAGCGTGACCTCTAGGTCACTATTTCGATTTTCTAGTCGTCCCACTGTTAAAAGAGTAGTCCGGGGATTTTTATTTTTCGAAGCATATTTGGCCGGAAGCGTGACTTATAGCTCACGATTTTCAGCTTTTCTAATGATTCCGGGGTTACAGGACCTGTGCATGGATTTTTATTTTTTGGAGCACATTTGGCCGAAAGCGTCACCAAATCAAGATTTTTATTTTTTGGAGCACATTTGGCCGAAGGCGTGACGTATAGCTCACATTTTAGCTTTTCTAGTCGTTCCGGGGTTTCCAGAGCAGTCCGGGGATTTTTATTTTTTGAAGCACATTTGGCTGAAAGCGTGACCGCTCACGATTTTCAGCTTTTCTTGTCGTTCCGGAGTTACCAGAGCAATCCGGGGATTTTTGGTTTTCGGAGCACATTTGGCCGAAGGTATGACCTAAAGCTCACGATTTTAGCTTTTCTTGACATTCCGGAGTTACGAGAGCAGTCCAGAGATTTTTATTTTTCGGAGCACATTTGCACGAAAGCGTCACCTATAGCTAACGATTTTCAACATTTCTAAACGTTCCGGTGTTACCGGAGCATTCTGGGGATTTTTGTCGCATCACATTTGGCCGAAAGGGTGACCCACAGCTCAAGATTTTCAGCTTTTCTAGTCGTTCCAGGGTTACTAGAGCAGTTGGGGGAGCTTTGTTTCTCGGACCAGATTTAGAGGAAAGCGTGACCTCTAGGTCACGATTTCAGCTTTTCTAGTCGTCCCGCTGTTACCAGAGCAGTGCGGGGATTTTTATTTTTTGAAGCACATTTGGCTAAAAGCGTGACCTATAGCTCACGATTTTCAGCTTTTCTTGTCGATCCGGGGTTGCCGGAGCATTCAAGGGATTTTTGTTTTTCGGAGCACATTTGGCCGAAAGCATTTCCTATAGCTCACGATTTCAGGTTTTCTTCTCGTTCCGGGGTTGCAGGAGCAGTCCGGGGATTTTTATTTTTTAGAGCACATTTGCACAAAGCGTCACCTATAGCTAACGATTTTCAACTTTTCCAAACGTTCCGGTGTTACCGGAGCATTCAGGGGATTTTTTTCACAACACATTTGGTAGAAAGGGTGACCCGTAGCTCAAGATATTCCGCTTTTATAGTCGTTCCGGGGTTACTGGAGGACTTTGGGGATTTCTTTTTCGAATCACATTTGGCCAAAAGTGTGACCTATAGCTCACGATTTTCAGCTTTTCTAGTTGTTCAAGGGTTACTAGAGCAGTCGGGGGAGTTTTTTTCTCGGAGCAGATTTGGAGGAAAGCGTGACCTCTAGGTCACGATTTTAGCTTTTCTAGTCGTCCCGATGTTAAAAGAGTAGTCTGGGGATTTTTATTTTTCGAAGCATATTTGGCTAGAAGCGTGACTTATAGCTCACGATTTTCAGCTTTTCTAATGGTTCCGGGGTTACAGGACCTGTGCATGGATTTTTATTTTTTGGAGTACATTTGGCCGAAAGTGTCACCAGTCCGAAGATTTTTATTTTTTGGAGCACATTTGGCCGAAGGCGTGACGTATAGCTCACATTTTAGCTTTTCTAGTTGTTCCGGGTTTCCGTGCGCAACCGGGATTTTATTTTTGAAGCACATTTGGCTGAAAGCGTGACCGCTCACGATTTTCAGCTTTTCTAGTCGTTCCGGAGTTACCGGAGCAATCCGGGGATTTTTGCTTTTCGGAGCACATTTGGCCGAAGGTATGACCTAAAGCTCACGATTTTAGCTTTTCTTGACATTCCGGAGTTACGAGAGCAGTCCGGGGATTTTTATTTTTCGGAGCACATTTGCACGAAAGTGTCACCTATAGCTAACGATTTTCAACTTTTCTAAACGTTCCGGTGTTACCGGAGCATTCTGGGGATTTTTGTCGCATCACATTTGGCCGAAAGGGTGACCCACAGCTCAAGATTTTCAGCTTTTCTAGTCGTTCAAGGGTTACTAGAGCAGTTGGGGGAATTTTGTTTCACGGACCAGATTTAGAGGAAAGCGTGACCTCTAGGTCACGATTTCAGCTTTTCTTGTCGTCCATTGCTACCGTGAGCAAAGGTGGATTTTTATTTTTGAAGCACATTTATTAAAAGCGTGACCTATAGCTCACGATTTTCGCCTTTTCTTGTCGATCCGGGGTTGCGGGAGCAATCAGGGATTTTATTTTTCGAGCACATTTGCACGAAAACGTGACCAGAACTCATAATTTTCAGCTTTTCTAGTCGTGCTAGGGTTACCAGAGCATTTCAACGATTTTTGTTTCTCGGGGCAGATTTGGTCGAATGCGTGACTTATAGCTCACGATTTCAGCTTTTCTGGTCGTTCTGGGGTTACCGGAGTAGTCCGAAAATTTTTATTTTTTTAAAGGACATTTGCGGAAAGCGTACCTATAGCTCATGATTTTCAGATTTTCTAGTCGTTGTACCTGCTACCCATCAAGTCCGGGATTTTTATTTTTCGGAGCACATTTGACCAAAAGAGTAATCTACAGCTGACGATTTTCAGGATTTTTAGTCGTTCCAAGGATACCGGGGCATTCCAGGGATTTTTGTTTTTCGGAGCACATTTGGCCGAAAGCATGACCTAGCTCATGGTTTCGGCTTTTCTTGTCGTTCCGGGGTTACCGTAGTAGTCCGGGGATTTTTATTTTTCGGAGCACATTTGCACGAAAGCGTCACCTATAGCTAACGATTTTGATCTTTTCTAAACGTTCCGGTGTTACCGGAGCATTCTGGGGATTTTTGTCATCACATTTGGCCGAAAGGGTGACCCATAGCTCAAGATTTTTAGATTTTCTAGTTGTTCAAGGGTTACCGGAGCAGTCGGGGGAATTTTATTTCTCGGAGCAGATTTGGCCGAAAGCGTGACCTATAGCTCATGATTTTAGCTTTCTAGTCATACCGGGTTACCGAGCGGCTGGGATTTTATTTTCGGAGCACATCTGACCAAAAGAGTGATCTACAACTCACGATTTTCAGGTTTTCTACTCGTTCCAAGGTTACCAGAGCATTCCAGCGATTTTTGTTTTTCGGAGCACATTTGGCCGAAAGGATGACCTATAGCTCACGATTTCAGCTTTTCTTGCCGTTCTGGGGTTGCCGGAGCAGTCCAGGGATTTTTATTTTTCGGAGCACATTTGCACGAAAGCATCACCTATAGCTAACGATTTTCAACTTTTCTAAATGTTCCGGTGTTACCGGAGCATTCCGGGGATTTTTTTCACATCGCATTTGGTAGAAAGGGTGACCCGTAGCTCAAGATATTCTGCTTTTATAGTCGTTCCGGGGTTACTGGAGGACTTTGGGGATTTCTTTTTCGAATCACATTTGGCTAAAAGTGTGACCTATTGCTCAAGATATTCTGCTTTTCTAGTCGTCCCATTGCTACGTGGCAAAGCGGGATTTTTATTTTTGAAGCACATTTATTAAAAGCGTGATCTACACTCACGATTTTCGTGTTTTCTACTGCTCCAAGGTTACCGAGCATTCCAGGAATTTTTGTTTTTCGGAGCACATTTGGCCGAAAGCATGACCTATAGCTCTCGATTTCAGCTTTTCTTGTCGTTCCGGGGTTGCCGGAGCAGTCCGGGGATTTTTATTTTTCAGAGCACATTTGCACGAAAGCGTCACCTATAGCTAAGATTTTCAACTTTTCTAAATGTTCGGTGTTACCGAGCATTCCGGGGATTTTTTCGCATCACATTTGGCTCAAAGGGTGACCCGTAGCTCAAGATTTTCTGCTTTTCTAGTCGTTCCGGGGTTACTTGGAGGACTCGGGATTTTTTTGAATCACATTTGGCCAAAGGTGTCACCTATAGCTCACGATTTTCAGCTTTTCTAGTCGTCAAGGGTTACTGAAGCAGTCGGGGGAGTTTTGTTTCTCGGAGAAGATTTGGAGGAGAGCGTGACCTCTAGGTCACTATTTCAGTTTTTCTAGTCGTCCCACGGTTAAAAGAGTAGTCCGGGGATTTTTATTTTTCGAAGCATATTTGGCCGGAAGCGTGACTTATAGCTCACGATTTTCAGCTTTTCTAATGGTTCCGGGGTTACAGGACCTGTGCATGGATTTTTATTTTTTGGAGCACATTTGGCCGAAAGCGTCACCAGTCCGAAGATTTTTATTTTTTGGAGCACATTTGGCCGAAGGCGTGACGTATAGCTCACATTTTAGCTTTTCTAGTCGTTCCGGTTTCCAGCGGTCCGGGATTTTATTTTTGAAGCACATTTGGCTGAAAGCGTGACCGCTCACGATTTTCAGCTTTTCTTGTCGTTCCGGAGTTACCAGAGCAATCCGGGGATTTTTGGTTTTCGGAGCACATTTGGCCGAAGGTATGACCTAAAGCTCACGATTTTAGCTTTTCTTGACATTCCGGAGTTACGAGAGCAGTCCAGAGATTTTTATTTTTCGGAGCACATTTGCACGAAAGCGTCACCTATAGCTAACGATTTTCAACATTTCTAAACGTTCCGGTGTTACCGGAGCATTCTGGGGATTTTTGTCGCATCACATTTGGCCGAAAGGGTGACCCACAGCTCAAGATTTTCAGCTTTTCTAGTCGCTCGTGGTTACTAGAGCAGCTTGGGGAGCTTTGTTTCTGGACCAGATTTAGAGGAAAGCGTGACCTCTAGGTCACGATTTCAGCTTTTCTAGTCGTCCCATTGTTACCGTGAGCAAAGTCGGGGATTTTTATTTTTTGAAGCACATTTGGCTAAAAGCGTGACCTATAGCTCACGATTTTCAGCTTTTCTTGTCGATCCGGGGTTGCCGGAGCATTCAAGGGATTTTTGTTTTTCGGAGCACATTTGGCCGAAAGCATTTCCTATAGCTCACGATTTCAGGTTTTCTTCTCGTTCCGGGGTTGCAGGAGCAGTCCGGGGATTTTTATTTTTTAGAGCACATTTGCACAAAGCGTCACCTATAGCTAACGATTTTCAACTTTTCCAAACGCTCCTGTTACCGAGCATTGTGGGATTTTTTCACAACACATTTGGTAGAAAGGGTGACCCGTAGCTCAAGATATTCCGCTTTTATAGTCGCTCCGGTTACTTGGAGGACTTTGGGGATTTCTTTTGAATCACATTTGGCCAAAAGTGTGACCTATAGCTCACGATTTTCAGCTTTTCTAGTTGTTCAAGGGTTACTAGAGCGATCGGGGGAGTTTTTTTCTGAGCGATTTGAGGAAAGCGTGACCTCTAGGTCACGATTTTAGCTTTTCTAGTCGTCCCGATGTTAAAAGAGTAGTCTGGGGATTTTTATTTTTCGAAGCATATTTGGCTAGAAGCGTGACTTATAGCTCACGATTTTCAGCTTTTCTAATGGTTCCGGTTACAGGACCTGTGCATGGATTTTTATTTTTTGGAGTACATTTGGCCGAAAGTGTCACCAGTCCGAAGATTTTTATTTTTTGGAGCACATTTGGCCGAAGGCGTGACGTATAGCTCACATTTTAGCTTTTCTAGTTGTTCCGGGGTTTCCAGAGCAGTCCGGGGATTTTTATTTTTTGAAGCACATTTGGCTGAAAGCGTGACCGCTCACGATTTTCAGCTTTTCTAGTCGTTCCGGAGTTACCGGAGCAATCCGGGGATTTTTGCTTTTCGGAGCACATTTGGCCGAAGGTATGACCTAAAGCTCACGATTTTAGCTTTTCTTGACATTCCGGAGTTACGAGAGCAGTCCGGGGATTTTTATTTTTCGGAGCACATTTGCACGAAAGTGTCACCTATAGCTAACGATTTTCAACTTTTCTAAACGTTCCGGTGTTACCGGAGCATTCTGGGATTTTGTCGATCACATTTGGTCGAAAGGGTGACCCATGACTCAAGATTTTCAGCTTTTCTAGTCGTTCAAGGGTTACTAGAGCAGTTGGGGGAATTTTGTTTCACGGACCAGATTTAGAGGAAAGCGTGACCTCTAGGTCACGATTTCAGCTTTTCTTGTCGTCCCGCTGTTACCAGAGCAGTGCGGGGATTTTTATTTTTTGAAGCACATTTGGCTAAAAGCGTGACCTATAGCTCACGATTTTCAGCTTTTCTTGTCGATCCGGGGTTGCGGGAGCAGTGCGGGGATTTTTATTTTTCAGAGCACATTTGCACGAAAACGTGACCTGTAACTCATAATTTTCAGCTTTTCTAGTCGTGCTAGGGTTACCAGAGCATTTCAACGATTTTTGTTTCTCGGGGCAGATTTGGTCGAATGCGTGACTTATAGCTCACGATTTCAGCTTTTCTGGTCGTTCTGGGGTTACCGGAGTAGTCCGAAAATTTTTATTTTTTTAAAGGACATTTGCGGAAAGCGTACCTATAGCTCATGATTTTCAGATTTTCTAGTCGTTGTACGGTTACCCATCAAGTCTGGGGATTTTTATTTTTCGGAGCACATTTGACCAAAAGAGTAATCTACAGCTGACGATTTTCAGGATTTTTAGTCGTTCCAAGGATACCGGGGCATTCCAGGGATTTTTGTTTTTCGGAGCACATTTGGCCGAAAGCATGACCTAGCTCATGGTTTCGGCTTTTCTTGTCGTTCCGGGGTTACCGTAGTAGTCCGGGGATTTTTATTTTTCGGAGCACATTTGCACGAAAGCGTCACCTATAGCTAACGATTTTGATCTTTTCTAAACGTTCCGGTGTTACCGGAGCATTCTGGGGATTTTTGTCATCACATTTGGCCGAAAGGGTGACCCATAGCTCAAGATTTTTAGATTTTCTAGTTGTTCAAGGGTTACCGGAGCAGTCGGGGGAATTTTATTTCTCGGAGCAGATTTGGCCGAAAGCGTGACCTATAGCTCATGATTTTAGCTTTCTAGTCATACCGGGGTTACCGGAGCAGCCTGGGGATTTTTATTTTTCGGAGCACATCTGACCAAAAGAGTGATCTACAACTCACGATTTTCAGGTTTTCTACTCGTTCCAAGGTTACCAGAGCATTCCAGCGATTTTTGTTTTTCGGAGCACATTTGGCCGAAAGGATGACCTATAGCTCACGATTTCAGCTTTTCTTGCCGTTCTGGGGTTGCCGGAGCAGTCCGGGGATTTTTATTTTTCAGAGCACATTTGCACGAAAGCGTCACCTATAGCTAACGATTTTCAACTTTTCTAAACGTTCCGGTGTTACCGGAGCATTCTGGGGATTTTTTTCGCATCACATTTGGCTGAAAGGGTGACCCGTAGCTCAAGATTTTCTGCTTTTCTAGTCGTTCCGGGGTTACTGGAGGACTCCGGGGATTTTTTTTTTGAATCACATTTGGCCAAAAGTGTGACCTATAGCTCACGATTTTCTGCTTTTCTAGTCGTCAACGGTTACTGGAGCAGTCGGGGGAGTTTTGTTTCTCGGAGCAGATTGGGAGGAGAGCGTGACCTCTAGGTCACTATTTCAGTTTTTCTACTCGTCCCGCGGTTACCAGAGCAGTCCAGGGGTTTTTGTTTTTTGAAGCACATTTGGCCGAAAGCGTGACCTATAGCTCACGATTTTCAGCTTTTCTATTGGTTCCGGGGTTACAGGACCTGTGAGGGATTTTTATTTTTTGGAGAACATTTGGCCAAAAGCGTGACCTATAGCTCACATTTTAGCTTTTCTTTTTGTTCCGGGGTTTCCGGACCAGTGCGGGGATTTTTATTTTTCGGAGCACATTTGGCCGAAAGCTTGACCTATAGCTCACGATTTTCAGTTTTTCTAGTCGTTCCAAGGTTATTGGGCCTGTTCGGGGATTTTTAATTTTCGTAGCACATTTGCCGAAAGCGTGACCTATAACTCACGATTTTCAGCGTTTCTAATCGTGCTAGGGTTACCAAAGCATTTCGACGATTTTTGTTTCTCGGGGCAGATTTGGTCGAAAGTGTGACTTATAGCTCACGATATCAGCTTTTGTAGTCGTTCTGGGGTTACCGGAGTAGTCCAGGAATTTTTATTTTTCAGAGCACATTTGCCGAAAGCGTACCTATAGCTCATGATTTTCAGCTTTTCTAGTCGTTGTACGATTACCCGGCAAGTCTGGGGATTTTTATTTTTCGGAGCACATCTGACCAAAAGAGTGATCTACAGCTCACGATTTTCAGGTTTTCTAGTCGTTCCAAGGTTACCAGAGCATTCCAATGATTTTTGTTTTTCGGAGCACATTTGGCCGAAAGCATGACCTATAGCTCACGATTTCAGCTTTTCTTGTCGTTCCGGGGTTGCCAGAGCAGGCCAGGGATTTTTATTTTTCGGAGCACATTTGCACGAAAGCGTCACCTATAACTAACGATTTTCATCTTTTATAAACGCTCCAGTGTTACCGGAGCATTCCGGGGATTTTTTTCGCATCACATTTGGCTGAAAGGGTGACCCGTAGCTCAAGATTTTTCGCTTTTCTATTCGTTCCGGGGTTACTGGAGGACTTTGGGGATTTTTTTTTCGAATAACATTTGGCAAAAAGTCTGACCTATAGCTCACGATTTTCAGCTTTTCTAGTCGTTCAAGGGTTACTGGAGTAGTCGGGGGAGTTTTGTTCCTCGGAGCATATTTGGTGGAAAGCGTAACCTCTAGGTCACTATTTCGGCTTTTCTAGTCGTCCCGCGGTTACCAGAGCAGTCCAGGGATTTTTATTTTTCGAAGCACATTTGGCAGAAAGCGTGACCTATAGATCACGATTTTCAGCTTTTCTAACGGTTCGGGGGATACAGGACCTGTGCAGGGATTTTATTTTTGAGTCAGAGGACCGAAATGACGACGGAGGGGTGAATGTCGTTCTCTTTAAAATCGCCTCAAAATTGTGACACCGATTTTTCAAAAAGATGAAAATTAATTCTGCTGAAAACTAGAACGCATGTGATACTAAAAAATTCAGCAAAATTCAAAGAGTAAACTGTAAAAGTTTCAGCTGAAAATAATGATGTTTGATCTGCATGCAAAAGGGACAAAGATCAGTAAAAGAATAAAAAGAAAAAGACCAAAGGCTATTGCACCAATCCTTGCCGAGATGTGATCTGCTGATTTCTTGCACAACAAAGGAAAATAACAAATTGGCTAAAACAGAGGACTGAGAAGATACCGCACAAGAAATTGTGGAGGAAATTGAGTACTAGCTCTTTGAAAAGAAAACATACTAAAGCACAAAAGCTATAACATTCATAAGAGGAACAGAGACTGCAAAAGAAACTGAAAAGAAAAGAAAAAGAAAGCTGCATTCAGCAGAAAGAAGAGCAATCGGCAGGGAGGTGAGTCGATTCGTGACCGCAAGCACACAAAGAAACATGATTTTTACTGCTGCCCTGGCACCATCTTTACTGTAGAGAGATGAAGGAGAAACTGAAGTTGTATGGGCTGATTTAGCCAAATAAAAACTGCACCAAAGAGAGGAGCAGACTGCCAAAAATGCAAAACAAAATGGAAGCAAGCTTTGATTGATTTCCTTCACACGGCTGTGCACCAAACTGAGAAGAAACACAAACGAGCAAGGGACAACTCAAGTGAAAACAGAGAGAGGAAATCAACAAAAATAGGAACCAAACAACAAAGGGTAAACAACCATATTGTTTCAATCAAAGAGATATACGATTACAAAGAGTTGTTCTACGATTTCTTAACCCAAATAAGAGCACTCACTCAAGAACACAAGTGCTGCCCTAAAGACCTTTTCAACTCATGGAGAGAGCCAAATAAGACCCTAAGCCACTCTCTCAATCCTCAAGAACACCAAGAGCCTCTCATGCTTCTTGGGAGGAACACAACCCACACAAAGGGATGAATGAGCTCTCAAAACCCTAACTCACTCTCAAGTGTCCTAAGGGGTATGTAGCCCCTCATCTCTATTTATAGCCTTTGGCTAACGGGTCTCCAACCCGTTACGCCGGTTAAACCCTAACAGAGCCGTCTCCCACTTGTGCAGCCTTGCGAAATTACCTATTCACCCCTCCTGCACCTTCCGGGAAGCTTCCGCACTCCTTGTCTCGCACGCCTCGCGACCACTTCGAGTCCTCGCCGTCTTCGACACATCTCGACCGTTCTGACCTCAGCGCCACCTGCGCCTAGTCCGGTCCACCGTGTCTCGCCACGACTCCGCCTCGACGTTCTGCAGCCACACAGACAAGAAACACATCAAATAGCACCGCTCGACACATGAAAGCATAATAAAGTCCAAACCTGTCGAATCATCAGCATATGCATCCTAATCCCATACGACCAAGTTTGACCAAGTCCGACCGAGCCCGTTACACCCCGCAACGACATGGTCCGAACCAACCAACTCAAACTCGACTTCCCTAAGCCGATGTCAATTACTCATCATACACATGGGATGACCTCACATGGTCTCTCAATCTCCCCCTTGATGAGTATGTTGACAAACACCAAAAAAGCATATGAAGTTGAGTTTGAAGAATCCAACATGGTCCAAAGAAGGAAATGAAGCTAATGACCATGTCGACAGAAGGAGCAAAAGCCATGTCGACAGAAGGAGCAAAAGAAAGAACAAGTTTTCCTCAAAGCTCCCAAAATGGCTTTTTCTACCACTATTCTAGTCGTTGTACGATTACCCGGCAAGTATGGGGATTTTTATTTTTCGGAGCATATCTGACCAAAAGAGTGATCTACAGCTCACGATTTTCAGGTTTTCTAGGCGTTCCAAGGTTACCGGAGCATTCCAGGGATTTTTGTTTTTCGGAGCACATTTGGCCGAAAGCTTGACCTATAGCTCACGATTTTCAGCTTTTCTAGTCGTTCCAGGGTTACTGGGCCTGTTCGGGGATTTTTAATTTTCATAGCACATTCGCCGAAAGCGTGACCTCTAACTCACGATTTTCAGCGTTTCTAGTCGTGCTAGGGTTACCAGAGCATTTCGACGATTTTTGTTTCTCGGGGCAGATTTGGTCGAAAGTGTGACCTATAGCTCACGATTTCAGCTTTTGTAGTCGTTCTGGGGTTACCGGAGTAGTCCAGGAATTTTTATTTTTCAGAGCACATTTACCGAAAGCGTACCTATAGCTCATGATTTTCAGCTTTTCTAGTCGTTGTATTATTACCCGGCAAGTCTGGGATTTTTATTTTTCGGAGCACATCTGACCAAAAGAGTGATCTATAGCTACGATTTTCAGGTTTTCTAGTCGTTCCAAGGTTACCGGAGCATTCCAGGGATTTTTGTTTTTCGGAGCACATTTGGCCAAAAGCATGACATATAGCTCACGATTTCAGCTTTTCTTGTCGTTCCGGGGTTGCTTGGGCAGTAGGGATTTTATTTTTCAGACATTTGCACGAAAGCGTCACCTATAACTAACGATTTTCATCTTTTATAAACGCTTCAGTGTTACCGGAGCATTCTGGGGATTTTTTCGCATCACATTTGGCCAAAAGTCTGACCTATAGCTCACGATTTTCAGCTTTTCTAGTCGTTCAAGGGTCACTGGGGCAGTCGGGGGAGTTTTGTTTCTCGGAGCAGATTTGGTGGAAAGCGTAACCTCTAGGTCACGATTTCAGCTTTTCTAGTCGTCCCGCGGTTACCAGAGCAGTCTAGGGATTTTTATTTTTCGAAGCACATTTGGCTGAAAGCGTAACCTATAGCTCACGATTTTCAGCATTTCTAACGGTTCCGGGGTTACAGGACCTGTGCAGGGATTTTTATTTTTTGGAGCACATTTGGCCGAAAACGTGACCTATAGCTCACATTTTAGTTTTTCTAGGCGCTCGGGTTTCCTGACCAATGGGATTTTATTTTTCGAACATTTATGGAAAGCGTGATCTATAGCTCACGATTTTCAGCTTTTCTAGTCGTTCCAGAGTTACTGGGCCAGTTCGGGGATTTTTAATTTTCGCATCACATTTGCCGAAAGCGTGACCTATAACTCACGATTTTCAGCTTTTCTAGTTGTGCTAGGGTTACCAGAGCATTTCGACGATTTTTGTTTCTCGAGGCATATTTTGTCGAAAGTGTGACTTATAGCTCACGATTTCAGCTTTTGTAGTTGTTCTGGGTTACTGGGGTAGTCCAGGAATTTTTATTTTTCAGAGCACATTTGCCGAAAGCGTACATATAGCTCATGATTTTCAGCATTTCTAGTCGCATTTACACCGCAAGTCCAGGGATTTTATTTTTGAACATCTGACCAAAAGAGTGATCTACAGCTCAGGATTTTCAGGTTTTCTAGTCGTTCCAGGGTTACTGGAGCATTCCAGGGATTTTTGTTTTTTGGAGCACATTTGGCCGATAGCATGACCTATAGCTCACGATTTCAGCTTTTCTTGTCGTTCCGGGTTTGCCGGAGCAGGCCGGGGATTTTTATTCTTTGGAACACATTTGCACGAAAGCGTCACCTATAGCTAACGATTTTCAACTTTTACAAAAGCTCCGGTGTTACCGGAGTATTCCAGCGATTTTTTTCGCATGACATTTGGCTGAAAGGGTGACCCGTAGCTCAAGATTTTCCGCTTTTCTAGTCGTTCTGCGGTTACTGGAGGACTTTGGGGATTTTTTTTTCGAATCACATTTGGCCAAAAGTCTGACCTATAGCTCACGATTTTGAGCTTTTCTAGTCGTTCAAGGGTTACTGGAGCAGTCGGGGGAGTTTTGTTTCTCGGAGCAGATTTGGTGGAAAGCGTGACCTCTAGGTCACGATTTCAGCTTTTCTAGTTGTCCCGCGGTTACCAGAGCAGTCCTGGGATTTTTATTTTTCGAAGCACATTTGGCTGAAAGCGTGACCTATAGCTCACAATTTACAGCGTTTCTAACGGTTCCGGGGTTACACGACCTGTGCAGGGATTTTTATTTTTTGGAGCACATTTGGCCGAAAACGTGACCTATAGCTCACATTTTAGTTTTTCTAGTCGTTCTGGGGTTTCAGGACCAGTGCGGGGATTTTTATTTTTCGGAACACATTTGGCCGAAAGCGTGACCTATAGCACACGATTTTCAGCTTTTCTAGTCGTTCCAGGGTTACTGGGCCTGTCCGGGGATTTTCAATTTTCGCAGCACATTTGCCGAAAGCGTGAACTATAACTCACGATTTTCAGCTTTTCTAGTCGTGCTAGCGTTACCAGAGCATTTCGACGATTTTTGTTTCTCGGGGCAGATTTGGTCGAAAGCGTGACCTATAGCTCACGATTTCAGCTTTTCTTGTCGTTCCGGGGTTGCCGGAGTAGGCCGGGGATTTTTATTTTTCGGAGCACATTTGCACGAAAGCGTCACCTATAGCTAATGATTTTTAACTTTTATAAACGCTTCGGTGTTACCGGAGCATTTCGGGGATTTTTTTCGCATCACATTTGGCTGAAAGGGTGGCCCGTAGCTCATGATTTTCCGCTTTTCTAGTCGTTCTGGGGTTACTGGAGGACTCTGGGGATTTTTTTTGAATCACATTTGGCCAAAAGTCTGACCTATAGCTCACGATTTTCAGCTTTTCTTTTCTAGTCGTTCAAGGGTTACTGGAGCAGTCGGGGGAGTTTTCTTTCTCGGAGCAGATTTGGTGGAAAGCGTGACCTCTACGTCACGATTTCAGCTTTTCTAGTCGTCCCGCGGTTACCAGAGCAGTCCAGGGATTTTTATTTTTCGAAGCACATTTGGCCGAAAGCGTGACCTATAGCTCGCGAATTTCAGCTTTTCTAATGGTTCCGGGGTTACAGGACCTGTGCAGGGATTTTTATTTTTTGGAGCACATTTGGCGAAAGCGTGACCTATAGCTCACATTTTAGTTTTTCTAGTCGTTCCGGGGTTTCCGGACCAGTGCGGGGATTTTTATTTTTCGCAGCACATTAGGCCGAAAGCGTGACCTATAGCTCACGACTTTCAACTTTTCGAGTCGTTCCAGGGTCACTGGGCCTGTCCGGGGATTTTTAATTTTCGCAGCAGATTTGCCAAAAGCGTACCTATAGCTCACAATTTTGAACTTTTCTAGTCGTTGTACAGTTACCCGGCAAGTCTGGGGATTTTTATTTTTCGGAGCACATCTGACCAAAAGAGTGATCTACAGCTCACGATTTCCAGGTTTTCTAGTCGTTTCAAGGTTACCGGAGCATTCCAGGGATTTTTGTTTTTCGGAGCACATTTGGCCGAAAGCATGACCTATAGCTCACGATTTCAGCTTTTCTTGTCGTTCTGGGGTTACCGAAGCATTCTCATGATTTTTGTTTCTCGGGGCAGATTTGGTCAAAAGCGTGACCAATAGCTCACGATTTCAGCCTTTCTAGTCATTCAAGTGTTACCGGGCCAGTTCAGGGATTTTTAATTTTCGGAGAACATTTGCCAAAAGCGTACCTATAGCTCATGATTTTCAGCTTTTCTAGTCGTTCTAAGGTTACCGGGCCAGTTTGGGGATTTTTATTTTTCGGAGCACATTTGGCCGAAAGACTGATCTATTGCTCACGATTTTCAGCTTTTTTAGTCATTATAGGGTTATCAGCGCAGTCCGTATATTTTTATATTTTGGAACAGATTTGCAGAAAACCTAACCACGATTTTCAGCTTTTCTATTCGTTGTAGGGTTACTGGAGCATTCCAGGGATTTTTATTTTTCGAAGCACATTTGGCCGAAAGCATGACCTATAGCTCACGATTTCAGCTTTTCTTGTAGTTCCGGGGTTACCAGAGTTGTCCGGGAATTTTTATTTTTCGGAGCGCATTTGCCGAAAGCGTACCTGTAGCTCATGATTTTCTGATTTTGAGTCGTTCCATGATTACCGGAGCAGTCCTGATATTTTTATATTTTGAAACAGATTTCGCCGAAAACGTGACCAATAGCTCACGATATTCTGTTTTCAAGTCGTTCTAAAGTTACCGGGTCCGTTTACGGATTTTCATTTTTCGGAGCACATTTGGCTGAAAGACTGAACTATAGCTCTCGATTTTCAGCTTTTCTAGTCATTCCAGGGTTACCTGCGCAGTCCGGGTATTTTTATATTTTGGAGCAGATTTGGCCGAAAACGTGACCACGATTTTCAGCTTTTCTAGTCGTTGTAGGGTTACCGGGACAGTCAGGGGATTTTTATTTCGGAGCACATTTGGCCGAAAGCGTGACCTATAGCTCACGATTTTCAGATTTTGTAATCGTACCTGGGTTACCGGAGCATTCCGATGATTTTTGTTTCTCGAGGCAGACTTGATCGAAAGCGTACTTATAGTTCACGATTTTCAGCTTTTCTAGTCATTCTAGTGTTACCGGAGTAGTCCAGGAATTTTTATTTTTCGTAGCACATTTGCCGAAAGCGTACCTATAGCTCACGATTTTCAGCTTTTCTAGTTGTTCCGGTGTTAGCAGAGTGGTCCGGGTATTTTTATTTTTCAAATCACATTTGGCCGAAAGCCTAACCTATAACTCACGATTTCAGCTTTTCTAGTCGTTCCAGTGTTACCGGAGTAGTCCAGGAATTTTTATTTTTCGGAGCACATTTGCCGAAAGCGTACCTATAGCTCACGATTTTCAGCTTTTCTAGTTGTTCCGGTGTTACCAGAGTCGTCCGGGTATTTTTATTTTTTGAAGCACATTTGGCCGAAAGCGTGACCTATTACTCACGATTTCAGCTTTTGTAGTCGTTCCGGGGTTTCCGGCGTAGTTTGGGTATTTTTTTAAGCACTTTTGGCCGAAAGCGTGACCTATAGCTCACGATTTCAACTTTTCTAGTCGTTCCGGGGTTACCGGAGTAGTCCGGGGATTTTTATTTTTCGGAGCACATTTGCCGAAACCGTACCTATAGCTCACGATTTTCAGCTTTTCTAGTCGTTCCGGTGTTACTAGAGTCGTCCGGGTATTTTTTATTTTTTGAAGCACATTTGGCCGAAAGCGTGACCTATAGCTCATGATTTCAGCTTTTCTAGTCATTCCGGGGTTACCGAAGTAGTCTGGGCATTTTTATTTTTCGGAGCACATTTGCCGAAACCGTACCTATAGCTCACGATTTTCAGCTTTTCTAGTCGTTCCGGTGTTACTAGAGTCGTCCGGGTATTTTTTATTTTTTGAAGCACATTTGGCCGAAAGCGTGACCTATAGCTCATGATTTCAGCTTTTCTAGTCATTCCGGGGTTACCGAAGTAGTCTGGGCATTTTTATTTTTCGGAGCACATTTGGCCGAAAGCGTGACCTATAGCTCACGATTTCAGCTTTTCTAGTCGTTCCGAGGTTACCGGAGTAGTCCGGGCATTTTTATTTTTTGGAGCACATTTGGCCGAAAGCATGACCTATAGCTCACGATTTCAGCTTTTCTAGTCGTCCAGGGTTACCGGAGCAATCCGGGTATTTTTATATTTTGAAACAGATTTGGACGAAAACGAGACCTACAGATCACGATTTTCAGTTTTTCTAGTCGTTCCAAGGTTAAAGGGCCAGTTTGGGGATTTTTTTTTTCGGAGCATATTTGGCCGAAAGACTGATCTATATTTTGGAGCAGTCGAGGGAATTTTGATTCTTGGAGAAGATTCGGCCGAAAGCGGACCTATAGCGCACGATTTTCAGCTTTTCTAGTCGTTCCGGTGTTTCCAGAGCGGTCCGGGTAATTTTATTTTTTGAAGCACATTTGGATGAAAGCATGACCTACAATTCATGATTTTCAGCTTTTCTAATCGTGCCAGAGTTACCGGAGCATTCCGACGATTTTTCTTTCTGGGGCAGATTTGGCCGAAAGCGTGACCTATGGCTTACGATTTCTGTTTTTCTAGTCGTCCCGGGGTTACCGGAGCAGTCCGGTGATTTTTATTTTTTGAAGCACATTTGGCCGAAAGCGTGTGACCTATAGCTCATGATTTCAGCTTTTCTCGTCGTTTCGGGGTAACCGGACCTGTGCAGGGATTTTTATTTTGTGGAGCACATTTGGCCGAAAGCATGACCTATAGCTCACATTTTTGCTTTTCCATTCGTTCTGGGGTTTCCGGACAAGTGCGGGGATTTTTATTTTTTGAAACAATTTGCCGAAAGCGTACCTGTAACTCACGATTTTAATCTTTTCTAGTCGTTCCGGTGTTACCTGAGTCATCCGGGTATTTTTATTTTCCGAAGCACATTTGGCCGAAAGCATAACCTATAGTTCACGATTTCAGCTATTCTAGTCGTTGCAGGGTTATCGGAGCAGTCCAGTGTTTTTTTTGGGCATATTTGTCCAAAAGTGTGACCTATAGATAACCATTTTCAACTTTTCCAATCGTTCCGGTGTTACCGGAGGATGCGGGAAGTTTTGTCGCATGACATTTGGGCGAAAGAGTGACCCATATCTCAAGATTTTCCCCTTTTCTAGTCGCTCCAGGGTTACTAGAGGACTCCGGAGATTGTTTTTCGCATCACATTTGACCGAAAGCGTTACCTATAGCTCACGATTTTTAGCTTTTCTAGTTGTTCAGGGGTAACCGGAGCAGTTGGGGGAATTTTGATTCTTGGAGAAGATTCGGCCGAAACCGTACCTATAGCTCACGAATTTCAGCTTTTCTAGTCGTTTCGGTGTTTCCAGAGCGGTCCGGGTATTTTCATTTTTTGAAGCACATTTGGCCAAAAGCAAGACCTATAACTCACGATTTTCAGCTTTTCTAGTCGTGCCAGTGTTACCGGAGCATTCCGACGATTTTTCTTTCTCGGGGAGATTTGGCCGAAAGCGTGACCTATAGATCACGATTTTAGTTTTTCTAGTCATTCAAGAGTTTTCGGGCCAGTCCGGGGATTTTTAATTTTTAGAGCACATTTGCCAAAAGCGTACCAATAGCTCACGATTTTCAGCTTTTCTAGTCGTTCCGGTGTTACCTGAGTCGTCCGGGTATTTTTATTTTTTGAAGCACATTTGGCCGAAAGCGTGACCTATATTCAGCTTTTTTTGTCGTGCCAGGGTTACCGGAGCATTTCGGCGATTTTTGATTCTCGGGGTAGATTTGGTCGAAAGCGTGACCTATAGCTCACGATTTCAGCTTGTCTAGTCGTTTCGGGTTTACCGGAGTAGTCCGGGGATTTTTATTTTTCGGAGCACACTTGCCGAAAGTGTACCTATAGCTCACGATTTTCAGCTTTTCTAGTCGTTCCATGGTTACCGGAGCAGTCCGGGTATTTTTATATTTTGCAACAGATTTGGCCGAAAACGTGACCTATAGCTCACGATTTTCAGTTTTTCTAGTCGTTCCAAGGTTAACAGGCCAGTTTGGGGATTTTTATTTTTTGGAGCACATTTGGCCGAAAGCATGACCTATAGCTCATGTTTTCAGCATTTGTAGTCGTTCCAGTGTTATCGGAGTAGTCCAGGGATTTTTATTTTTCGGACACATTTGTCCAAAAGTGTGACCTATAGTTAACGATTTTCAACTTTCCCAATCGTTCCGGTGTTACCGGAGGATGCGGGAAGTTTTGTCGCACCACATTTGGGCGAAAGGGTGACCCACAGCTCAAGATTTTCCCTTTTCTAGTAGTTCCAGGGTAATTGGAGCATTTCTAGTCGTTTTCAGCTTTTCTAGTTGTTCCAGGGTTACTAGAGCATTTCGATGATTTTTGTTCAGCGGTGTAGATTTGGTCGAAAGCGTGACCTATAACTCTCGATTTCAGCTTTTCTAGTCATTCCAGGGTTACCGGAGTAGTCCGGGAATTTCTATTTTTCAGAGCACATTTGCCGAAAGCATACCTATAGCTCACGATTTTCAGTTTTTCTAGTCGTTGTACGGTTACCCGGCAAGACTGGGAATTTTTATTTTTCGGAGCACATCTGACCGAAAACGTGACCTATAGCTCACGATTTTCAGCTTTTCTAGTTGTTCAAGGGTAACC
This sequence comes from Bonia amplexicaulis, assembly GCA_036346245.1. Classification (NCBI taxonomy): domain Eukaryota; kingdom Viridiplantae; phylum Streptophyta; class Magnoliopsida; order Poales; family Poaceae; genus Bonia; species Bonia amplexicaulis. Next base: position 14,766,688 of record CM070760.1, read on the forward strand.
GGAGCAGTCGGGGAAATTTTGGTTCTTAGAGAAGATTCGGCCGAAAGCGGACCTATAGCGCATGATTTTTAGCTTTTATAGTTGTTCCGGTGTTTCCAGAGCGGCCTGGGTATTTTCATTTTGTGAAGCACAATTGGCCGAAAGCATGACCTATAACTCACGATTTTCAGCTTTTCTAGTCGTGCCAGTGTTACCGAAGCATTCCGAAGATTTTTGTTTCTCGATGCAGATTTGGTCGAAACCTTGACTTATAGCTCACGATTTCAGCTTTTCTAGTCGTTTCAGTGTTACCGGGCCAGTTCGGGTATTTTTAATTTTTCAAGCACATTTACCGAAAGCATATCTATAGCTCACGAGTTCAGCTTTTCTAGTCGTTCAAGGGTTAACGCAGCAGTCGAGGGAATTTTCTTCTCGGAGCAGATTTGGCCGAAAGCGTGACCTATAACTCACGATTTTAGCTTTTCTTGTCGTTCCGGGGTTACCGGAGCATTCCGATGATTTTTGTTTCTCGGGCAGATTTGGTCGAAAGCGTGACCTGCTCACGATTTTCAGCTTTTCTAGTCGTTCCAAGGTTACCGGGCCATTCCGGAGATTTTTAATTTTCGGAGAACATTTGCCGAAAGCGTACCTATAGCTCACGATTTTCAGATTTTCTAGTCGTTCCGGTGTTACCAGGGTCGTCCGGGTATTTTTATTTTTTCGAAGCACATATGGCCGAAAAAGTGACCTATAACTCACGATTTTTGTCTTTCTAGTCGTGCCAGGGTTACCGGAGCATTTCGACGATTTTTGTTTCTCGGGGTAGATTTGATCGAAAGCGTGACCTGTAACTCACGATTTCAACTTTTCTAGACATTCCGGAGTTACCGGATTAGTCTAGGAATTTTTTTTCGGACCACATTTGCCGAAAGCGTACGTATAGCTCATGATTTTCAGGTTTTCTAGTCGTTGTACGGTTACCCGGCAAGTTTGGGAATTTTTATTTTTCGGAGCACATCTGACCAAAAGAGTGATCTATAGCTCACGATTTTCAGCTTTTCTAGTCGTTCCAAGGTTACCAGAGCATTCCAGGGATTTTTGTTTTTCGGAGCACATTTGGCCAAAAGCAAGACTTATAGTTCAGGATTTCAGCTTTCTTGTCGTTCCTGGGATATCGGAGCAGTCCGAAGATTTTTATTTTTTGGAGCACATTTACACGAAAGCGTCACCTATAGCTAACGATTTTCAACTTTTCTAAACGTTCCGGTATTATCAGAGCATTCTGGGGATTTTTGTCGCATCACATTTGGCCGAAAGGGTGACCCACAACTCAAGATTTTCAGCTTTTCTAGTCGTTCAGGGGTTATCGGGGCAGTCCGGGGATTTTTATTTTTCGAAGCACATTTGGCCGAAAGTGTGACATATAGCTCACGATTTTGAGCTTTTCTAGTCATTTCGGGGTTACCGGACCTGTCTAGGAATTTTTATTTTTGAGAGCATATTTGGCCGAAAACATGATCTATAGCTCATATTTTAGCTTTCCTAGTAGTTCCGGGGTCCCCGGATCAATGCGGTGATTTTTATTTTTTAGAGCACATTTAGCCGAAAGCGTGACCTACAGCTTACGATTTTCAGCTTTTCTAGTCGTTCCTGGGTTACCGGAGGAGTCCGGAGATTTTTATTTTTCGGAGCACATTTGCACGAAACAGTCACCTATAGCTAACGATTTTCAACTTTTCTAAACGTTCCGGTATTATCAGAGCATTCCGTGGATTTTTATCGCATCACATTTGGCAAAAAGGGTGACCCACAGTGATGGGAACGGGGTCCCAATCTTCCAACAGGTTCTGGATATGTTCGATTTTGGTGGAGTTGCGACACAAATCGATCCGGCTTCCGAACGACACGTTCCGAACCCCGCAATCGCAGCACCACGTCTCCTCAGGTTATCAACCGTGCGCTGCCCGGTTGACCTTGCCAAGAAGGCTAATCCTCGCCTGCGAATCGAAGAACACAAGCAAGAACAAGGAAGAACACAACCAAATTGCAGATATATTGATGAAGCACTCGAAAATTGGGGTTTCACAAACCGATGACGGCGAAACTGTTCAAAGACAGAATTAATCTAAGCAAAACCCAACCCTAATGGTGGGGGTGGCGGCTGTATATAAAGGAGTAAGGGGCATGCAAAACCCCTGGACGCGTCCTTAATGGACTCCAACACGATACAAAGCCGAACGGCCCAAAAGACGGTGTCGCAGCACCCTGACAGATTCTGGACGTCCATTTGTTTCGACGATTCCCGTTGACTCAGAAGAAATTTTGATATGAGACTAGAGCCATTGGAAAGGTTATCTTCTCAGCTTTCCATACATATGTGAAACGTCCAAAACGGAGTCGGATGCGATCTGGGCGTCCGTTTTAGTGCAGTTTGGTCCTGGACTCCGAATTGGATTCGAAGTCGGTTTGAGTTGGACATCCAACATGATTCGTCCGCCCTTGCTGGACTTGTGCGCCTCGTAGCCCTTCTCCAAGTACTTCTTGATCCTCTCCATGGTTCCTAATCATAATTAAATCATTAGGTAGCAATCGATTCTCAAATGAACCAAAAGAAGTACTTAGGAACGAGCTCACCTCTAAATTCAATTGTCGGTAGCGAGCTCTAGTGATTGGTCCTTGAATATCAAGTGGAGGAGTGTTGTGTGTATCCGAAGAAGTGATGTCCTCATCATCCTCCCCCTCTTGAAGCGGAGTTGCCCTCAACTCAGCCTCATCTTCTTCTCCCAAGTATGGCTTCAAATCTGAAATGTTAAAGGTGGGGCTAACCCCAAACTCGGGAGGCAACTCAAGTTTATATGCATTATCATTTATCTTCTCAACTATCTTAAAAGGACCAGCAGCTCTAGGCATCAATTTTGACTTTCTTAATTCAGGAAATCTATCCTTTCGCAAGTGCAACCAAACAAAATCACCCGGTTCAAGTTTAACTTCCTTTCTACCTTTACTACCAGTAATCCTATATTTTTCATTCATCTTTTCAATGTTTGCCTTAGTAGTCTCATGTATTTTGATAATAAAATCAGCACGCTCCTTAGCATCATTATGAACTCTCTCACTAGTAGGCAAAGGTAAAATATCAATAGGGGCACGGGGATTGAATCCATACACTACCTGAAAAGGACTTACCTTGGTGGTGGAATGTTCCGCTCGATTATATGCGAACTCAACATGCGGCAAGCACTCTTCCCATAGCTTCAAATTGTTCTTCAAAACATCTCTCAACATGGTAGACAATGTGCGGTTCACCACCTCGGTTTGGCCATCAGTTTGTGGGTGACATGTGGTAGAGAACAACAACTTTGTACCCAACTTGTTCCATAGAGTACGCCAAAAGTGACTCAAGAACTTGGCATCACAACATGGTAGAAGGCATACCATGCAAACGAACTATCTCTTTGAAAAAGAGGTCAGCAATATGAACGGCATCATCGGTTTTATGACATGGGATAAAGTGAGCCATCTTAGAAAAACGATCCACAACAACAAAAATGCTATCTCTCCCCCTCTTAGTCCTGGGCAACCCTAAAACAAAGTCCATAGAAATATCTGCCCACGGAATAGAAGGAACAGGGAGTGGCATATATAAACCATGTGGATTCAAGCGAGACTTAGCTTTTTGACATGTAGTGCAGCGAGCCACAAACCGCTCAACATCTCGCCTCATCTTTGGCCAAAAGAAATGTGTGGTCAGAACGTCCTCCGTCTTCTTAGCACCAAATGACCCATCAAACCGCCTCCATGCGCCTCCCGCAACAACAAAAGACGAACGGATCCAACTGGAATGCATAGGCGGTTAGCTCTAAACAAAAACCCATCATTGATCACGAATTTATTCCATGCTTGACCCTCTTTACAATGCAACAACACATCCTTAAAATCAGCATCAAAAGCATATTGTTCTTTAATAGTTTCAAGACCAAAAATGCGACAATCAAGTTGAGACAACATGGTATAGCGTCGAGACAAAGCATCAGCAATCACATTATCCTTCCCTTTCTTGTGTTTAATGACATAAGGAAAAGATTCAATAAATTCAACCCACTTAGCATGTCTACGATTCAAATTGGTTTGACTACGAATATGCTTAAGTGATTCATGATCGGAATGAATGACAAATTCTTTAGGCCATAAATAGTGTTGCCACGTCTCTAAAGAACGAACAAGAGCATACAATTCTTTATCATACGTGGAATAATTAAGAACAGGACCATTCAATTTTTCGCTAAAGTAGGCAATGTGTTTGCCTTCTTGCATCAACACACCACCAATACCAATTCCGCTAGCATCACATTCGAGTTCAAAAGTCTTACCAAAATCCGGAAGTTGGAGCAATGGTGCGTGCGTAAGCTTGTCCTTCAAAAGATTAAAGGACTCCTCTTGTGATGGCCCCCAATGGAACACGACACCTTTCTTTGTCAACTCAATCAACGGTGTTGCAATGGTGCTGAATTCTTTGACAAAGCGGCGATAAAATCCTGCAAGGCCAAGAAAACTCCGCGCTTGGGAGGCTGTCATGGGCGTGGGCCAACTCCATATCGCCTCCACCTTGGCTCTATCAACCTCAATTCCTGTGGAGTCACAACATAGCCAAGAAAGAGACTCGATCCGTGCAAAGGTGCACTTCTCAAGGTTACCAAACAAGCGTGCATCTCTCAAAGCATTAAAAACAGCACGTAAGTGAGTCGAATGTTCATCCATGGACTTGCTATAAATTAAGATATCATCAAAGTAAACGACCATAAATTTGCCAATGAAAGGACGTAAAACCTCGTTCATTAATCTCATGAAAGTGCTAGGTGCATTAGTTAAACCAAAAGACATGACTAACCACTCATACAAGCGAACTTAGTTTTAAAAGCGGTTTCCATTCATCGCCAAGTTTCATTCTTATTTGGTGGTATCCACTCATAAGTCAATCTTTGTGAAAATTATAGCACCACACAACTCATCAAGCATGTCGTCTAGCCTAGGAATAGGATGACGATACCGTATAGTAATGTTGTTAATGGCTCTACAATCTACACACATACGCCAAGAACCATCTTTTTTGGGAACCAAAAGAACAGGAACAGCACAAGGACTAAGGCTCTCACGTACGTATCCACGGTCCAAAAGGTCTTGGACTTGGCGCTGAATCTCCTTAGTCTCTTGAGATTGGTCCCACGCGCCGCGGTTTGGCAAGCTCGCTCCAGGGATCAAATCAATCTGGTGCTCAATCCCTCGAATGGGTGGAAGTCCTGGAGGTATCTCATCAGAGAAAACATCTCTAAACTCCTGCAAAGGTTAGTGACGGAGGCGGGCAAAGTGCAAGGCATATTATCAAGAGAAAATAAAGCATCTTTGCACACAAAAGTATAGCATGTATCATTAACATCATCAATTGCAGCAAGGTCTGATTTTGTGGCAAGCATAACATAATTTTTCAAATGGAGTACTTGCTGTTTTCAGTTTTATCATGTTCCTTTGGATCATTAGCAGCAGCTCTCCCCTATCGGCCTCTATAATTTCAGTGGGGTCAAAGGTAGTAAAGTAACTTTCTTTTTCTTATGCATAAAAGTGTATGTGTTACTACTACCATGGTGTAAAGCATCATTATCAAATTCCCAAGGTCGACCCAATAAAAGAGAGCATGCTTGCATGGGAACCACATCACAATCAACATGATCAACATAAGCACCAATGGAAAAATAGACTCGGCATGTTTGCGTTACCTTAGCTTTTTCAGAGTCATTTAACCATTGAATATGGTATGGATGTGGATGCGGTCGCGTGGTCAAGCCAAGCTTCTTTACCAAATCAGAACTCACCAAGTTGTTGCAACTTCCTCCATCAATGATGACACGTGCACGCGGTTCTTGATTGCAAAGAAGGTCTGAAACAAATTATGGCG